>CM060355.1:18542846-19742846 GCA_030545235.1 Helianthus tuberosus
CAACTTAGGCTGGCTCTTATAAACCGTTGTGATGTTCCATCTTAAACACACAATATTTAGCATCGTTGTGTCATTCATCTTAGCTTCATATTGGACATGCTTTGGTTCATTGCGTAGATCTCATCAAGGGGATGTAGGAAGTAGGTTCACTTTTTATTAAAAATATTAATAAAATAAATAATAACGAGACTCTCGTTATTTGTGGGAAATTCTTCTAGTACAATACTGGTTACAAAAACTAAATAAACGAATATAAATACAATATAATTGTACCTATCTTGACTCTTGAGTCAACCCAACATCTATGGAAGAACTTCAACCGCACCATCTTGTATAAACCTCCGCTGCAAGAATGAACAAACTGTCGTTGGCGGTTTTGGTTGAGGATCGTGTTAGACACGGGGCCCTTAAAACAGATTCTGCGCCTCCTCTCAGACGGTCTGTTTCCAGGATACAACAACCGAAGCAGTAGTTGTACTGCCGGAGATGACACTCACGCCCGAGATTACACCGGGTATAATTTGGTGTTCTTTATTTTGTAGGAAAATACTGAGTTGTGTAAAAAGACAATTTAGAGAATACTCTTCTCTAAATTTCTATGGAACAAAAATTCTTTCATGTGTGTGTATTTCTCCATCTTTTCCGATTATATCTAGAATGAACCATCATTCTCTTCTTATACCCACAAACATAAAGAAGCCATTAAACCTCAATTATTATCGTCATGAATTAGACAATTAATTATATAATAAACAAGGTTTAATATCATTTTAATGAATTTAAGTGGTAGTCAAAGCTTTCCTTTAACTGACGGAGACTGGGTTGACTGAGTGTGACCAGCCCGCAAGCAAGCCGCGTACTACGCAGTCTTCGCGCCACACGTGAGACACCCACCACATGTTGCGCCATGCACCGCCTGGAGTAGTACTGTCGCGCCAATGGCGTTCACGCCAATGGACGCGTCACTCGTATACCATCCGCCATGACCAATGACATTCCCCCAAGGAGCGCGCATATCAACGGGATACCTCACGCCATCCTTGGGTGCCCCATAAGCAGAGCCACACATAAGGACCTCATGCGCATACTGCGCTTCCGCCATAGCCAATGACAGACGCATAACTGTAACATCCCGAAAATGCAAATTTCTTAAATTGCAATTAGTTTGCAAATAAATTAGTAAGATAAACTAACTAGGATTAACACTAGCCTAGTTAGTTAAAGACATATGAGTAGTTAAAGGTTAAAATAAAATAAAAACAAAAGGCAAGGGACCAAATGTGCTAAAATTGAAACTAATATTTGATAAAACACAAAAAAAATAAAAACTCAAACACACTTTGGTGTGTGAGGTCGAACCAGACATCAGGGGGGGGGGGGGCGACCAGAGCTTCCAAAAACCCTAACATGCACAAAACAATCAAATTGAAGGTCCAAATCTGATCAAAAACAAAAATCGAGCATAGATTATTGATCCTCATCACAAGAGGATTACTAGGTATGTAAAATTTGATGAAAGCTCTCAACTTGAAATTCTCATGAAATTGGGATAATCTGAAATTTATGGTTGCATGTTTGTTTTATGATGAATTAGGAACAATATAGTGTCTAGGGACAAACCCTAGACAAATGCAAGTTGAAATCATGTGAAATTTTAGTAAAATCCATGAACACCATTGTAGGTGATTAGTGGGTTATGTAGAATTTGATAAACACTAGGAAATTGGGTGTGGTTCTAGTGTAATTTGACAATTTTGAAGTGATTTCAGAATTATAGAAGCTAACAATTATGTAAAATGGTTGATTGATGTGAAATTAGGGCTAAGTGATAAGCTAGAGACTTGATATTTAATCATGTAAAAATCTGCCCATAAAATGTTTGTGAAAATGCCTCAAAGAAGGCTTAGAACTGAAATTCAAAGTTAAAACGCATAATTATAATGTTTCGGTGTATTATGTGAATTATGATTTAAAGAGAGTTCTAAATATGTCATAAATGAACTCTATAGGAAAGGACGCAGGAGCGTCAAGCGGATAAGCGGGTGGCGAACCACGTTTGAATGGCCTACTTTGAAGGTATGTAACTTGATTTGTTACATTTGAGTAAATTTTGATATTTAGCATATATGTGGTTGGTTTGTGTATTAAAAGTTGAGTTGGATTAAAGCGATGATGTTCGCTATGTCGAATAATAGGCCAAGAATCTGGTTAGACCTCGTTGGTAGTCATCAAAATGGAGGATTCCTTAGATGAGCCAAACGGGTCGAATAACCAAATAAGGCATGGTAATACATTGTAGTATGGTTACTCGGTCTTTTGTTATTGTTGGCAAATGACATATTAGAATACGAGGATTTAACATGTTGGGTTGTAGGAATGAAATCCGAGAATTTGGCTCAAGTAAACAAACAAATCAAACAAAACATAATATTCCAGAGTCTACCACCGTAATTTACGGTAGAGACCAGAGAGCTACGGTGGATTCCTCCTGTGTTACGGTGGAACCAAAGTTTCCCAGGAGCTACCGTAACTTACGGTAACTACCGTAAGTTACGGTAGGCTTTGGCATTTATGATAAATTTTGCATTTCTTTGTGAAATCGAATCCGTTTTAAACGTAGTTTCGATTATGTAATATTTCTAAGTACTCTAATACTAATGTTTAATCTAAACATTTCAGTTTCTAGGTATTCAAGGATTACGGATGACGGTCAAGCAAGCTTTTGAAGAACCAAACACAAACTTTTGAAGCTTCCGCGTCGATTAATTCTGTTTAGACTAAGTTATGATGTAATCAGTTTGTTAATTAACGTTGAATTTTTAAAATTTGTCAGTAGTTGACTAATGTTTGTTACCTTGGAACTTTGTTTTTGAAACTTAATTCTCTAACCTAGACATCTTTTATATAAACTCTTGTGAATTATTATTAATTTGAAGTAGTAATTAAGACGGGTGTTACAAGTTGGTAATCAGAGCTTAAGGTTGTCAAGAAGTGTTCGGTTCAAGCTTGATCGATTGTCCGGTAAGAATTAACTTATTATTTTAACAGGTTATATTTATGTAAGAAATGAGAAATGAATGGATGTGCATGGGAAGAGCGTGTTAACACACTCAAACCCGGAAAGTGCACCGAATGAGAACGGTTAAAGCAAGTTGAGAACTTGGCTAAACCGAAACAAATGAAGTAATGCTATAAATGAAATGTTTAACGTTTAAATGTAAACATTTCAGTTTCAAGATGTCTGATGGAAACGATGATAATCCGGTGTAAACAAGCACCGAACAAATGAAAGAATAATTGCCGAAGAAGTAGGGAAGGCAATTGAAGGTAGTCTATCCGGGTTTATAGACAAAATTCAAAGCACGGTGTTGTCGCTTGTTGAAGAGCGAGTTAAAAGGTTGGAGGATAGTGTCAACCTTATGAAGGAGAAAACGGGAGATCGTAAAGGGTGCTCATATAAAGAATGTATGGCGTGCAAACCGCCAATCTATAACGGGGAAGTCGACCCGATAATCTGCCAAAGATGGATAAGTGACGTTGAAGGAGTGTTTGAACGGACCCATTGTGACGTAGGTGACTTTGTTGCTTACGGAACGGGTCAATTGAGGGGTCAAGCCAAAGATTGGTGGGACAATAAAAAGAAGGAAATAGGAGCCGAAGCGGCAAGGGTCATGACTTGGGATGAGTTTAAGGTGTCGTTCCTTAAACACCATAGTCCCAAAGCAGTTATCAACAGGATCAAAGAGGAATTTATCCAGTTAAGACAAAAGGGAGAATCAATTGATAAAATCACGGGCATCTTCATGGATAAGTTGAGATTCTGTGACGAGTTGGTCACCACTGAAGAGCAGAAGATATACTACTATTACAACATGCTGAGTGCTGAATACCGGGAGTTTATGACTCCCTCAAAATATGAAACTCTCACAGAAATCATCAACACCGCCCGGGAGCGGGAAATCGAGTTAAAGAAACAAGTTGAAAGGGGTGAGCGAAGGGCACAGGATGTGAATCCAAGCCCTACAAAGAAAGCTAGAACTGCTGAATCGGGGAAGAAAGTGGAGACTAAAGGCGGGTCGCCAAGTTGCAAAGTATGTGGAAAGGGGCACAAAGGTGAGTGCCACTTCAAAGATAAGCCGTGTCCGGTATGTGGGAAGACGGGGCACACTGCATCGCTATGTCCCGGAAAAGTTTCCGTTTGTTACAAATGTTATCAACCCGGCCACAAAAAGTCTGAATGTCCCGAGTTGGTTGGAAAGAGAGACACAAAAGAGTCTCCAGCAGAAGCTCCCAAAGCGAAGGCTAGGTCCTTCCAACTTACCGCGGCTGAAGCAAAAACAGAACCCGATGTGGTCTCAGGTATATTCACAATTAACTCAATTCCAGCACGTGTATTGTTTGATACGGGTGCGAATAAATCCTTCATTTCGCATTGATTTATTCGACATCCTTCATTTGTATTGACAAAGTTATCTATGCCCTTAGAAGTAGAAATAGGGGATAACAAAAGTTTTATAGTTTGTGACGTTTGTCGAAGCTGCAAATTAAACATAGACGATGAGGAATATTTGATAGATCTAATCCCGATGTCAATGGGGGAATTTCAAGTAGTCGTTGGGATGGATTGGCTATCTCAGCACCATGCGAAGGTTGTGTGTTTTCGTAAGGAGATAAAGCTAATATCTCCGAGCGAGAAACACGTTACTATCTATGGCGAAAAAGGAGGCAACCCCATAGTATGCTCAATGTCGAAAGCTCACAAGCTTATGAAGCGAGGATGCAAGGCATTCATGATATACGCAAATGAGCCCGAGAAAGGATCACGGAAGATTGAAGATGTACCGGTAGTACGAGATTATGAAGATGTGTTTCCGGAGGATTTACCGGGGATACCGCCTGAACGGGAAGTAGAGTTCGGGATCGAATTGATTCCGGGCGCAAAACCCGTAGCAAAAGCACCGTACCGACTCGCACCGTCGGAATTACAAGAGTTGATGTCCCAAATTCAAGACCTGCTTGACAAAGGGTTCATAAGGCCGAGTGTGTCTCCTTGGGGCGCACCGGTACTGTTCGTGAAAAAGAAAGACGGAAGCATGCGCATGTGTATCGATTACCGGGAGTTAAACAAACTCACGGTAAAGAACCGATACCCGCTTCCGAGGATAGATGATTTATTCGACCAATTACAAGGTGCGAACTAGTTTTCAAAAATTGACCTTAGATCGGGGTATCACCAACTAAAGGTCAAGGAGGAAGATGTGCCGAAGACGGCTTTCCGCACGAGATACGGACATTACGAATTCCTCGTGATGTCATTTGGACTAACAAATGCACCCGCGGCTTTCATGGACCTCATGAACCGGGTTTGCAAGCCAATGTTGGATAAGTCAGTCATCGTGTTTATCGATGATATTTTGGTGTATTCGAAAAGCGAAGCTGAACATGCACACCACTTACAAAAGGTGTTAGAGATGCTTAGACGAGAAATGTTATATGCGAAATTCTCTAAGTGTGCCTTTTGGTTACTAGAGGTACAATTTCTGGGCCACATCATAAGTGCCGACGGAGTATTGGTGGATCCGTCAAAGATCGAGACCGTGTCAAAATGGAATCCCCCGAAGAACCCTTCGGAAATTAGAAGCTTTTTGGGGCTCGCGGGATACTATAGGAGATTCATTCAAGATTTCTCCAAGATTGCGTCACCGCTAACAAAGCTAACCCGGAAGGAAGAAAAGTTCATTTGGGGTGTCGACCAAGAAAGAGCGTTTCAAACGCTAAAAGAGAAGTTAACTCAAGCTACGGTACTGACATTGCCGGACGGTGTCGAAGACTTGGTGGTTTATTTAGATGCTTCACTATCGGGACTCGGATGCGTTTTGATGCAACGGGGCAAAGTTATAGCTTATGCCTCGAGGCAATTGAAGATACATGAGAAGAAATACCCCACACACGATCTCGAGTTGGCTGCGGTGGTATTTGCATTAAAAATATGGAGGCACTACTTATATGGGGTAAAGTGCACCATATTCACCGATCACAAGAGCTTGAAATACTTCTTTGATCAGAAGGAGTTAAATATGCGACAAAGGCGATGGTTAGAAACGGTGAAAGATTTCGACTGTGAAATACACTATCACCCCGGAAGGGCAAACGTGGTGGCGGATGCCCTAAGCAGAAAGACAGATTATGTCCCGATACGAGTACGATCATTGCAACTCATTGTAACCTCGGGCTTACTTGAACGAATCCGAGAAGCACAAGATGAAGCAGTAAAGACGGAAAACTGGAGAAAGGAAAGGATTGTTGGCCAAGTTAAAGATCTCGAAGTAGGCAACCACGGTTTGAAAACACGTTTCAACAGAATTTGGGTTCCTAACACATGTGGAGTTAAAAAGCTTCTACTCGATGAGGCTCATAAGTCCCGTTATTCCATCCATCCGGGAGCGACCAAAATGTATAACGACTTAAAGCAAAACTATTGGTGGCCCGGAATGAAAAGAGATGTGGTGAAGTACGTGGAAAAATGCTTGACATGTTTACAAGTCAAGGCGGAGCATCAAAAACCATACGGTAAACTTCAGCCGTTGGAAATTCCGGTTTGGAAATGGGAACATATTACGATGGACCTATTAACCAAACTACCAAAGACAAACCGCGGTTTCGATGCCATATGGGTAGTGGTGGATAGATTGACGAAAAGTGCTCACTTCATTCCGATTCGTGAGACTTATACGTCAGAAAAGATGTCAGAAGTTTACACTAATGAGATAATAGCACGTCATGGAGTACCGGTATCCATCGTGTCTGATAGGGATACCCGGTTCACTTCAAATTTCTGGCGAGATTTCCAAGAGCAAATGGGAACCAAATTGTTCATTAGCACTGCGTACCATCCTCAAACAGATGGACAGAGTGAAAGAACAATACAAACATTGGAGGACATGCTACGGGCGTGTATAATCAACTTTGGAGGAAGTTGGGATGTTTACCTACCATTAGTTGAGTTTTTGTATAACAACAGCTACCATGCTAGTATTAAGATGGCACCGTACGAAATGCTCTATGGTAGGAAATGCCGAACCCCAGTATGTTGGGGTGAAGTGGGTCCACGTGAACTCGCCCACCAAGATATAGTACGAGCCACTAGTGAAAAGATTGATGTGGTTCGGGCACACTTGAAAGCGGCCCAAGATAGACAAAAGGCGTATGCTGACAAAAGGAACAAGCCAATCGAATTCCAAATTGGCGACAAGGTTATGCTCAAAGTATCTCCATGGAAGGGGGTTATCAGGTTTAGAAAAAGAGGAAAATTAAGCCCGAGGTTTATAGGGCCGTTCGCGATCATAGAACGGGTAGGAAAGGTAGCTTACCGCCTTTAACTACCGGAGGAACTAAGCGGGATCCATAGCACATTTCATGTGTCACATCTTCGGAAATGTCTAGCGGATGAGACAACTTATATACACTACGAAGATATCGAAGTGGATGATCGTTTGAATTATATTGTAAGGCCCATAGAAATTTTAGATCGGAAGATTAAACACTTGCGAAATAAACAAATCAATCAAGTTAAGATCAAGTGGGAGCATAGGAAAGGCTCGGACACTACGTGGGAGTCCGAGGAGGAGATGCGACGTCTCTACCCTACTTTATTTGGTACGTACTTTGGTTTCGAGGACGAAACCCTTTTAAGGGGGATGGACTTGTAACATCCCGAAAATGCAAATTTCTTAAATTGCAATTAGTTTGCAAATAAATTAGTAAGATAAACTAACTAGGATTAACACTAGCCTAGTTAGTTAAATACATATGAGTAGTTAAAGGTTAAAATAAAATAAAAACAAAAGGCAAGGGACCAAATGTGCTAAAATTGAAACTAATATTTGATAAAACACAAAAAAATAAAAACTCAAACACACTTTGGTGTGTGAGGTCGAACCAGACATCAGGGGGGCGACCAGAGCTTCCAAAAACCCTAACATGCACAAAACAATCAAATTGAAGGTCCAAATCTGATCAAAAACAAAAATCGAGCATAGATTATTGATCCTCATCACAAGAGGATTACAAGGTATGTAAAATTTGATGAAAGCTCTCAACTATAAATTCTCATGAAATTGGGATAATCTGAAATTTATGGTTGCATGTTTGTTTTATGATGAATTAGGAACAATATAGTGTCTAAGGACAAACCCTAGACAAATGCAAGTTGAAATCATGTGAAATTTTAGTAAAATCCATGAACACCATTGTAGGTGATTAGTGGGTTATGTAGAATTTGATAAACACTAGGAAATTGGGTGTGGTTCTAGTGTAATTTGACAATTTTGAAGTGATTTCAGAATTATAGAAGCTAACAATTATGTAAAATGGTTGATTGATGTGAAATTAGGGCCAAATGATAAGCTAGAGACTTGATATTTAATCATGTAAAAATCTGCCCATAAAGTGTTTGTGAAAATGCCTCAAAGAAGGCTTACAACTGAAATTCAAAGTTAAAACGCATAATTATAATGTTTCGATGTATTATGCGAATTATGATTTAAAGAGAGTTCTAAATATGTCATAAATGAACTCTATAGGAAAGGACGCAGGAGCGTCAAGCGGACAAGCGGGTGGCGAACCACGTTTGAAAGGCCTACTTTGAAGGTATGTAACTTGATTTGTTACATTTGAGTAAATTTTGATATTTAGTATATATGTGGTTGGTTTGTGTATTAAAAGTTGAGTTGGATTAAAGCGATGATGTTCGCTATGTCGAATAATAGGCCAAGAATCTGGTTAGACCTCGTTGGTAGTCATCAAAATGGAGGATTCCTTAGATGAGCCAAACGGGTCGAATAACCAAATAAGGCATGGTAATACATTGTAGTATGGTTACTCGGTCTTTTGTTATTGTTGGCAAATGACATATTAGAATACGAGGATTTAACATGTTGGGTTGTAGGAATGAAATCCGAGAATTTGGCTCAAGTAAACAAACAAATCAAACAAAACATAATATTCCAGAGTCTACCGTAAATTACGGTATATACCGTAATTTACGGTAGAGACCAGAGAGCTACGGTGGATTCCTCCTGTGTTACGGTGGAACCAAAGTTTCACAGGAGCTACCGTAACTTACGGTAACTACCGTAAGTTACGGTAGAGCTTTGGCATTTATGATAAATTTTGCATTTCTTTGTGAAATCGAATCCGTTTTAAACGTAGTTTCGATTATGTAATATTTCTAAGTACTCTAATACTAATGTTTAATCTAAACATTTCAGTTTCTAGGTATTCAAGGATTACGGATGACGGTCAAGCAAGCTTTTGAAGAACCGAACACAAACTTTTGAAGCTTCCGCGTCGATTAATTCTGTTTAGACTAAGTTATGATGTAATAAGTTTGTTAATTAACTTTGAATTTTTAAAATTAGTCAGTAGTTGACTAATGTTTGTTACCTTGGAACTTTGTTTTTGAAACTTAATTCTCTAACCTAGACATCTTTTATATAAACTCTTGTGAATTATTATTAATTTCAAGTAGTAATTAAGACGGGTGTTACAATAACGAACTTGCGCCATGCGCCTACGCCATCCAAGGTGTGCCATAAGCGGACCCGCCATGTATCTGACCACACGCTCATGGGCAAAAATACAAAGGTGGTGTGCGAAGTTCAAAGTGCACCACATTTGGCCTATAGCCCATGTTATGCGCGCATATGAGATGTGGAGTCGCGCGCCACACGGATGCCACTACGCATACCAGGATGCCACCTGGTCATGCCCCATCCATACTCACGCGCATATGTGCGGGTGCAGCGCACCCTTTGGTCCCACTAGTGTTTGCCTTCAAGGAAACAATTTACAAGGAGTGATCCTCCTTATATACCACTTTGAGTTTTGTCATCCCACCTATGTGGGACAAGTTGACAAAACTGATCCATTTTATTCATCTTTGTTTGTTCCAAACATACAACTTTAAGTTTCGATATCTCATTCATCTTAGCTCTATTTGGACATAGTTTGAACACAAACCATAAATAATTATTTATACAACACATATATAAATATTATTGATATCCAAAATATTTAGTGAAAAACTCATTTTCATTAAAATTTCCAACAGAGGAATTCAAACCTACCAAAATGATAGTTATATTAATAACAATTACATATAACTATATGTGTCCCATTATTGTATAGCTACTCACAACTTTTAGATTTTCCATTTTCACTATTTCTCTAACGACTATTTGGTCCATTAACAAAAAATAGATTCAACGAAGGCTAGATCATCATTAAGTTATTAGACTCAAAGTATAGGCTTGACGCCTGATTAGATTTGATTCACCAAGTCTAATCCAGCCCACATACTAATGGAACTCTAAAGATCCCTATATGCCATTTATTTACAAACACGCACATCTATACTATATAATAAAAGAAACCTGATTTGGGACACATGTCATTCAATGAGGGCATCAATAATTTATTGATAAATTTTAAATTTTAAATTAAAAAGATTTAAATATTATATTAGAATTTTATTTTGATTGTAAATCTAAAGTCTAAAATGTGTTTTAAATCTAATATATAATTTATGGATTTAATTTTGATTTGAAATTATTAAACAAAAACCCATAAAATTAGATAATCGCCATACAAATTATTGTGAAATTGTTATTTGTCATATATAGCATTTCTTTACATTTAATATACGTAATTGTAATTTAAAGACGACAACTATTTTCATATGAGATTTATACCATTCGTATAATATTATTTCATCCAAACAATAATGCATGTAATGTTGTTTGAGTTGTTTACATTTAACTCATATATAAATATTTACTTGGTTTCATCATCTATCTATACTATCTTACTATATAATAAAAGAAACCAATAAAAGAACAATTCTCATTATTTTAGACCATCTACTATTACTTAATTGTAGACAATTATTATTTAATTTAAATTATTAAATTTAATATATGTTTCATACATTTAAGAAATTACGAATAAAATTAAATATTATTCTAACTATAATAATTTCAATTACGAGAACAGTTCTAACTTGTCATAGGTCAGATTTTTAACCTTTTGTCTAATTTTAGTTTATGTTAATTTATTATAGAGTAAACTGCAATTTTACCCCCTGAGGTTAGGGTTCATTGGCATGTCTTCCCCCCCCCCCCTAAGGAAATAATTGCAATTTTACCCCCAACTGTTTGCTCTTATGTCGCAACCTTACCACCCGGCCTCAAATTTGTTAACAGATCTGTTAACTTTAATGTGAAATGACTATATTGCCCTTTAATATTACCCCCCAACGTTCTTGTTATGTCGCACAATTACCCCCCACCATCAGCCGCCACCACCGACCCCCACCACCCCTACCAGCCGCCACCACCCCCACCAGCCGCCACCACCCACCTCGACCACCCACCATCAGCCTCGACCACCCACCATCATTTTACTTTCTCAAATTTGATAAATAACTTCAATAAAACACATTACCCTGCTGCAAACATTCAGAAATAAACTTCATAATCACCATCTAAGAGACAAAAATCAGTAAAATTCATCATAAGTACCCCAAATCTGACCCACTGTTTGCAGTGTTGACTTACAGATTTGATGAACTAGATTCATAAGAAGTTAAATTCTCATCAAACAAAATGCTGATGGAATATATTCACAGAGAACACAATCAAGTACACATACTAAGGTAGTACTCAAATAAGCATGCTCAACATTCAACAAATCCAAATATACATTTATCCCCAACATTCAAGTGAAAACAAAAGCCCACAAAATTAAGTTAAAATTAGCAAAAACCCACATCATAACTTAAAAGTAATGCAAACATTTCTTCAAATATTCAATCAATTTCATCTAAACACATCTCTAATTACCACTCATAAACCAACAGATTCCGTAAAGAAACAAAACCCACAACCTATATCACACCCAATTGACAAAAATTCAAGAAAAATCACTCATGTCACAACAATTTCATCTGGGTTTCATCTAAACACAAAAAACTATATGTAAACTCACCAGTGGAGCTTGAAGACGAAAACCCCTTTGTTGAAAAGCTTTAGAAGAGCCTTGAGGTTCAGACAATTGAGCCATCTAACTCACAATTGCCCAATTTCATACACACAAATAGATACAGGACTTGTATCTATCTCAGATCAAGAAAAACGAGAGACAGACAAAACAATCTTGAAATCTGATCCAGGGTTACAATAACCGATGAAGAAATGACAAATCCAAAGAAAACCCTATTCATTAAACCACCGATTCTGTCCTTCAATCGCGACCATCGATTCTGTCGATTGATTCAACCTCAGTCCTGTGGATTGATGTTTGAAGATTCAAAGTAAGTAACCTTATTTTCCAACAGGATTTGAGATTTTGTTAATAAACCATGATTTCATCGATTATATGAACAGGATTTGAGATTTCATCAACAACAACAACAGGTGTTTGAAGATGATGATGATATTTGAAGAAGGGGTGGGTGGTTGCGGTGGGGGAGGAGCGGCGACTAGTGGTGGAGGAGCGGTGGTAGGGGGTTATTTGAAGAAGATGATGATAATTTGAAGATGATGATGATGTATCTGTGAGTTACTTGAAGAAGATGATGATAATTTGATTTTATAAATAATAATAATAAATATAGGGTAAGATTACCAAAATACCCCTGCCTATAACAGTCAAATAACTGTTGACTGACGGCAGGGGGTAAGGTTGCGACATAACCCCAAACAGTGGGGGGTAAAATTGCAATTATTTCCTTAGGGGGTGTAGACATGCCAATGACCCCTAACCCCGGGGGGTAAAATTACAGTTTACTCTTTATTATAATAAACTTTTATTACTTTTATTATTATAATAATATTTAGTATATTTCGTTGTAGCATTATAACTTTCAATATACGGCACTTAATAAATTTCAGGCATTCCTTTTTGACATTCATATTTTTTTCTACGTTTTTATAAAAATTTTACTCAAAATCGACCTATGAATAGTAACTTACAAGTAATTGAAGCATCAAAAGACATGCCATCAAAGCTACCTCACCATTTAGTTTTTGTCATATGGCATGTGTACTTTTTGTTACTATAATAATCTATACTATATAATAAAAGAAAAAAATGAGATAACACATGTCATTTATTGAAGCTATCTATTTTTTAGCTTTTCCGCCTCTCTCTCCTACTTAATTATAAATAATTAATATTAATTAAAAGATTATTATAAAATTAAACTTAATAAAAAATTAAACTATTTGTATAGGAGATAATATAATATTTTGAAATATTTATCAGATTTCAAAATTATTTATCCTAAAATACACAAAAGATGTACGATAAATATAAATTAATATAATGTAAATGATTTATTTATTTTATTAAATTAAAGTAGTTAAGGGTAGAACCGATTTCAAAAATGTTTAAACAAAAATATTAATCAATGTTTATTGGTTGTTTGGTATATAGAATTACATGTGCTCCACCCGTACAATACATGGAGTTCGTAAAAATGTAACCTTTTTCATTATTTAATATATAAAATTAAATTTACTCAACCCGTACAATACACATGTTTCTTAAAGATATAACTTTTTTTAATATTTAATATATAAAATTGTATTTATTCAACACGTGTAATAAACGAGGTTTTTAAAGATATTTTTTTATTATTTGGTATATACAATTACATTTATTTAACCCGTGTAATACACGGGGTTCTAACCTAGTTACATGTATATACAAACTCTATCTATATATGTTCCTAACTTGATTGTCAGAGGTTGTTTTTTGGCTTCGATCTCATATCACATTCTAACAAGTTCTTTACATGCCAGTGCTCTATTCGTAGTGTAAGAAAAGGTACAACTACTCTAATCAAACTACAAAACCCGAACTATAGAAAAATGTAGCAACACTAGGTGTACAACAGTCACGTATCCTAAGAAATGGTCGGCCTAATCATTCCACCAGGTCCAAATCTAATCATTTAATATAAAAAACTGTAACATCTGCCATCCCCAGACCCTATCAATAGTTTTGCAACAAGTGGAATTTTACTGGATATGGTTGTTGTTGTAATATAAGAAATTGTAACACGACGACCCCATTACTTGAGGTCAGGTCGGGTTAATCATGCATACATAACCAAGATGTAGAGATCTTTACGTCAAATCACAAGTGTTTGTGGTCTGAACCCGGTTCTTTGTAATCAAGTCTCATGTCAAGTTATTATGATCACGGTTTGTTCAAAGAGTAAATATGTCTCATCAATCAAGTTTAAATGGTTTAGATGTTTGTTCGTTAAAATGGGAATAGCAGAAGACACATGTACCATACAACTCAGAATCTCCAACCATAAACTTCCATTTCATCATCCTCTATTGTAATTTGTAATTATGTACTTGGACTTGGACTCAATTTACAATCAATTCTCCACTATACAATTGGGCCCTGACTTGGGCCCCAGCCCAACTAACTCTCTTGTAACTTTGTACCAACTTTTAATCATTCAAACCCAAACAACCCATTTCTAAGAACCAATATCATGATCTATCCCAGCCCATTAACATCTTCAAAACAGCTTCCTCACATTTACCTTTCGGCACACGCAATTTGCCCCCTTCGTCAAGTAACACGCGGTAAACTTCCCATTCTCGCCCTCCAATCAAATGTCTACTAATTTCAGCCTGCAAGAATATGTATAAGTTAACAAACTTTATAAACATATGTTATGCCAAAAAAAAAGTTGGGTTGTGAACTTGTGATATGTGAAGAAGGATACAAGTACCGAAAAAATGCTCATATTAAGCGTCTTGAGAGCAAGGGTAATATCGTAAAATACGAGAGGGCGCCCCCGCCCACATAATTCCACAGGATTTGCAACTAGCAACTCGGTGTCTGGCCCGCGGTTCACCAATGCTACTCTAAGAGGACGTGATATTTCCATTTTAATGCGCGAGATTAATGAACTTTGTTTGCTTGGGTCAATAAGCTTCTTTCCATCGGCTTGTACGATAAACAAATCAAACTCGCAAGTTTTTCTCTCTTTTCTTGTGAACCGCCCGTATGAAATCTACTACATAAATAATATACGATAAGAGTTCTAAACTAAGACCTATACATTGTTTAGCCCGTTTAGTATAACCCACCTTAACCCGAGGAAACTTAAAACTTAAAAGTGTTTAACCTGAACACGACCTGTTTAACCCATTTATAAAGTTGTAAACACATTAAACAGGTTGGTGGGTTGTACTAAAGGGGCTAAACGGGTCAAGTTTTTTTATTAAATGGGTTGTCTAGTCAGCATGTTTAACTAAACGGATTAAACAGGTAAACGGGTTAGTGGGTTGTACTAAATGGGCTAAACGGGTCAAACTTTTTTATTAAATGGGCTGTCTGGTCAGCATGTTTAACTAAACGGGTTAAACAGGTAAACCTGAACACCTCCCTATTTTTCAAACATGCTAAGACATGACAACTCAAAACCTGATTATTTTTGTGTTATCTTAGGGTCGTATAAAAAATTTCACCCCTAGATTTTTAACATTAATGAATACCTGTATATTGTAATCCTTTAACGTTCTCATAATATCATACAACAATCCTTTGTGATCACGACAAACAATCTGAACAAGCGTATGAGCAGGACTGAGGGAGTTATCAACGGTGACTGACACAGAACGGCCCGACCCATGTTTGGTTTCATGATTTTCATCAAACATCTCCAGATTAAACGTTTGTTCAGCTATGGCGGGAGGAACGAAAGAAGGTGGTCCATTAGAACATGCTGTGAAATCAGGACCAACCATTTCTATATCACAACTTATCATAGCATCCATAAAAACCGCCTTTAAATGATCATGTGTGTCCTGTTTTCGCTTCAGCGTATGCAAAAGTTCCCTGAAAAGATTATAATTTTAAGCCGATTAGCAGATCATTTAGGGGTCAAAATCTGCAGTGTCGTATCCAAACACGCTCTTCTACAATCCATTTTTATTGTAGTCGTAATCAGTAATCACTTTCAAAACGCGGATCCAAACACTTTTATAGTTAAAAAAAAGGTAACTAACCTGGTATCGGTGACGAAAAACAAATCCATCACCATCCCATCAGGAGTGGTTGAAACTTTCACTCTTTGAATTACAAGTTCAAGCTCACAAAGAAGATGAGTCACATCTGCCAAATAAAAACAAGTTTTACCAATTTAAATTCAAGAAAAAAAATTGTAGACTTCTTAACTTGAATTATGAATTTGGATATTTTTTGTAATATGAGGCCCCTCATACCAACCATTATTATATTTTTTTTTTATCATAAATTTACATAAAAAAACATGAATTTATATAATACAATTACGTTTTAATTTCTCTTTTAATTTTAAATTTTGCCATAAAAACACATTATATTATAAAGAAATTAATAAATATAAACGGGTCAAACCCATGAACCCACCAAGTCAATCAGAACCTGACCCGTTTAGCTAAACATGTTCTAGTGTCAACCCGAAAATAACCCAGCCCGTTTAAACTAAACCCAAACCCACGAATTTCACGATATGTTCCAATATTTCCATAAATTCACAACCGTAGTCACTCATCTATCCACGACCGATAAAAGATTTACCTAAGACGTTACAATGTCAGATATTCAGATATTCTTACCGTGTAAAAGCCCGTGGCGATCATGACAACAAAACTTGAGTAGAAACACATCCGCCGGCTTAGGCGGCTGCGATTCAGGCCGGTAAAACATGAGCGTATTCGCGGACAAAACCGACGGACAAGCTTCCAACAATCTTTTCTTCAACAAACTCCATATTGTCCCCTTTTTCCCCATCACCCAAAACACAATATAACACCACTTTCCATCAGTAGACACATCTACAAATCCAACAAAACAATAATTCAACAAAACTCCATTAAACCATTCAACCCAAAAAAAAAAAAAAAAAAACACAACAAAACATAACATAATTCATCAACAAAATGCAAAACATACCGCCACGAACGATGCTCAAACCGAAGAACAGAATCGTGCGACAAAGATCACAACCAAGGCCGGTTTTATCCGGACAGTTGATTGTGATGACAGTCGGTTCGTCTGGGTTATCAGTTTGCTTGATTATTACTATGTCTTCTAGTAGCATATTTGTTTGTTGTTGCAAGTTTGGTGAATTGAGTTGTGGGTTTTGGAGATTAGAGTTTTGTGAATTTAAGATAGAATCTTGAGGGGAATCTGGTTGATATAAACTTGTAGCAACTAGTGTTTGTTTTTGGTGAGGATAATGGTGTGATACGTCATTGATATATACAAGGATACAACTACTTTTAATATGGTGGATTTGGGTTTGTTTTGTAGAGGGGGAAAGATAAGGTGTTTAAAATTGGTTTGATGTAACAAACTTTTGCTTTTTTTTTTTCTTTAAAGATGTTCAAAAAAAAAAAATTTGGATATTTGTTTGGATAATTTTATGTTTTTATTGCCTCATCTATATAATAAAGGATTGTTGTAGTTAATTATTATTTATTAGGGGTTATTAGGGGTGTTAAAAACATCCGAATCAGAAATATCCGAAAATTTGTATTCGAAATTCGGATATACGAAAACCGGATAATCCGAATTTTCGGGATCCGGGGTCGGATATTGATTTCTAAAATTTTCGGATAATCGGATTATCCAAAAACTTTTTTTTTTAATATATATAGTATATGAGCACTATATATTGTTTGAAGTATTAGAATCAAATACAAAGGATCCTAATTGTAAAAAGTGTAAGAAGGATTTATAGAGTGACAAGTGTCCAATAACCTAAAAAAACCCACTACAAAAAAAAAAAAAAAAAAAAAAACCTTAAACATCCACCACCACCAAAAAAAACCTTGAACACACCTAGTTATTAGACCATGTATTGCCACCTAACGTCTATGTTGATTGAGACGTTAGTCGACATTAAACACCAGGCCATTTAAGGTGGTGATCATTTAAGGTGCGACACTAGTTTGTGTTATTACAATATGTTGATTACGGAGATTTCTATGTGTTGATTAAAAAAACCATTATAGTTTCATCATCGACTCTTCTCAGCTTGTCTTATGATATATTAAAAAAAAATTGAAAGGCTGGCAGTATTATTATAATACTGCCAGCCTTTAAAAAAAATTAATAAATGAATTTCTTTTAAAACTAGATAAAGTTTAATACAAGTTGTCAGTTGTGTTAAAAGTGTATTCAATTCTTTAAACTAAGAAAAAATTTAATACAAGTTGTCACTTGTGTTAAAAGTGTCTTCAACGTAGATAAGAATGGAAGCATATGTAATAGTGTAATCCCTAGTTTTCAAATCCACATATTTTGAAATACTTTTATCAATAATATTTGGGTCCTTATACTACTAAAAATTGTAAATTTTAGTATTAATTTAGATTTCATTACATTGTTCTACTTAAATTGATAACTTTTTATCTATATATTTTTGTTCAAAATTAAGTGTTTACAGTGAGTTCTCAATCGATTTTCATTCTCAGGTTTCATTTCTCGGTCGATTCTCATTCTCAGGTTTCTATCTCTTTGTCTTTAATCGATTTTGATTTCAAGTGGAAATCTAGTGGACATGTTGAAACAGTTTAAGGCAAACGATGATGATGAGGAACGAGGATGACCGGCCAATGTTGTTGTTTGCGGATAGGGTTAGGGTGGATCGCACAAGTTGCATCGGTGTTGGCTCATTTAGATCGATGACAACCACATGGGAGGGGAAGGAGACGACAAATAAGAAGGCAAGGTGGGTGAGGGGTAGTGGTGGAGTGTGAAGTGACTTATCGCATCAGCGGTGCTTACGAAGCTTGGTGACTGCGGTCTTATGATTTTGGTGGTAATGAAGCTTGATGTTGGTTGAATGTGGCTATCGCTAGGGTTGTCTTTAAAAAATAAGAAGGGGGATGGGGTTTGATGTAATTTTAAAATTGATCCTCTATCTTTTAATCACGTTTTACGATTGATAAACACAATATCGTAAACGTTAAATTGATAATATTATTGATAAACACAATATCGTAAACGTTAAATTGATAATACTATATTATATACATGAGTTTTTATGTATGGTTTCAAATTAAACAAGCTAAAAAAACAAGGTCAATGTAGATAGGCATGGCATATATCATCAATAATGTTGATTTTTTTATGTTTTAATGAGTGTGAGTTGTTTATGAATGTCGGGAGTTTTGATATTTTTAGAATATTTTGTATTTAAAATGTTTATCAGCTTGTCCAATAATACATATTTTTAAATAACTTTTAGAGTGAATTTCATGGATTGTCCTTTATCTTTATACCTATTTTTAGGCGCTTTCATTTATGTTCAAAATTGAAGAGTTTTGTCCTTTATGTTTTCATATTATACACGTATTATACACGTTTTGTCCTTTAGGCCTAACCCAGTTAGTTTTTTCAGTTAAATTTGGTCATATGCTTTGCACATGAGGGCGTTTTTGTCAATTCAAAGGTAAGTTCAACGGCAGATTTACAGCTCAAAGCTTCTGCAACCTTTGAATTGACAAAAATGCCCTTATGTGCAAATCACATGACCAAATTTAACTGAAAAGACTAACTGGGTTAGGCCTAAAGGACAAAACGTGTATGATATGAAAACATAAAGGACAAAACTCGTCAATTTTGAACATAAAGGACAACGCCTGAAAATTGGTATAAAGATAAAGGACAATCCTTGAAATTCACTCTAACTTTTATAGTTTATGAACATAAGTTGGAATAGGTAAAATAATGAATCCTTGAGAGGGAGAATATAAACATTAGGGGTGTGTATGGGTCAATTTGGGTCGGTTTTGACCTAAAACCATAACCATAACCGCGATGTCGGTTAATGGATAACCATAACCATAACCAATCGGTTATGGTTATTCGGTTTTAATGGTTATAGCGGGTCGGTTATGGGTTGTTAACCCAGTGTTTTGAAAACCGGTAAATACCGGCCGCTTATACCTGTATTACCGTTTCCAGATGTAAATCCGGTACGGAACACCACGGTAATATATGTGAAACGACATAAGGTTTGTACCGGCGGTAAAATCCGGTATACCGGTTTGAAACGTAATACCGGTACCGGCCCAAGGTTATTGTATTTTGGTTTGTTACTTATTTTTATTATATATGTTACTTATCTTACGTAATTTTTATATATTATACTTATTCATAACTAAAAATTCTTATCTAATCTATTATATATAATAAATAAAAGTTATTTGGGCCACGTGCCAGTAGATGAGGGCTACCTTTTTTCCCTTTTCCCGTCCAACAGTACCCTTCCCCTCTTTTATCTATCTCATCTCTCATTTATCTCATATCTCATTTAGGGCTTACCCTCTTTCTATGTTGCTCTCCTCTATTCCGATCTTAAAAGATGTTCAGATCAACGCTCCGATTAAAGGTTAGATTATCAATAAGTGTCAATCTTTGTTTTTATTGTTCACTCATTCGATCTTCCTGCGTCTTTACCTAGGGTTGTGCTTCGGCTAGGGTTCCGCTGGGAACTTGATGACGGAGATGATCGGAGGTTGTCGGCTCTGCGGCCTGCAGTTCTCTTGGTTAATTTTTGGTCAGGTTTGCTGTTCAATTTTGATGTTCACTTATCTAATTTTTATTTTATTTTTAGACTTCTATATGATTTTGAGGTCGATTGAATGGTTATGCTGTAATGGATTTGAGGTTTATGGTTAGTTATAAATATGTTTTTTTCATTTTTCCATCTTGAGTTTTAGGTTAGGGTTTGTTTTATTTTTGGGCTTCTATATGATTTTGAGGTCGATTGATTGGTGACTTGCTATTGTTGTTTGCTGTTGTTTGTTAATTAGGCTGCTGACATCACCGACCGACTCCAACGAGATCGAAAGGTTGTAGGACTATGACAACCAACTCAAAGATTCGAAAGACAAATTTCAGGTGTTTGGTTAATTTTTGGTCAGGTTTCCTGTTCAGTTTTGATGTTCACTTGTCTAATTTTCATTTTAGTTTTAGGCTTCTATATGATTTTGAGGT
Organism: Helianthus tuberosus; assembly: GCA_030545235.1. Lineage (NCBI taxonomy): Eukaryota > Viridiplantae > Streptophyta > Magnoliopsida > Asterales > Asteraceae > Helianthus > Helianthus tuberosus. The sequence goes on from CM060355.1 coordinate 18,563,928, forward strand.
TGATTGATTGGTTACTTGCTATTGTTGTTTGCTGTTTTTTGCTATTGTTGTCAAGTAAGGTAAAAATGGCCATTCTAATTACCTGAATATTGCGTATGATATCTTTTTAATTTTAATCGCCCAACAAGTTTTTTGGTTTGTTTCTTTGTTCTTTGTTTATTTGTTAGATGTACACATTCTACAGAATGTAGCTAAGAGCCGCACATAAATCAGTTAATTGTTATTCTTTTGCTAATTGTTAATACACTTTGTAGTCAGTTCTTCTTCTTCTTCTTCATTATTTCATATAATATAATGATTTGTTATACAACTACCTGATTTCATATTTCATTATGATTTGTATGCTTTTAAGGTTTGATTTTATATTGGTCATCATTTTAATGGTGAGTACTCAAGAATATTGGATGGTTGAATTAGTTTTATTTTGGGTATTTTTGGATGATTTCATCCATTTCTTTAGATAGTTCATGATTGAAGATGCGGTTGAAGTTATCTTTTGAGTGAAATGAATGTTGATTTATCAGAAGATGCAGTTGAAGGTATCTTAAATAAGGTAATAATTGCATTACATCCCTGTTGAAAAACAGAATCGATAAATTTAGGGAAAATGAGGTTGAAAGATGTTAACCCAACAGTGGAGATCTCATTCTACAGCTTCGATAAATTCAGCGGTATTCTCAAATAATGCTTCCTAGATGCTTCCAATGGAGCAGCACTTTGGACATCTGTTGTTCTTCAAACATCTATTATCTATTATCTATCTATTATATATAATAAATGAAAGTTATTTGGTCCACGTGGCCCAAATAACTTTAATTTATTATATATAATAGATAGAATAGATAATAGGGGTGGGGTTCGGGTAGAAAGTCCAAGTTTCCTAGAAAGTGTAAAAAGTCATAAAACACAATAATTTCAGCCATAAAACCACCTAAAACTCACAAATAATAGAATGAAGATTACTAAAACACCATATTCAAACCCTAATAGCCTATAAAAACTTCAAACACACCATCGTAGAACTATGAATATAAAACACAAAATGCTAAACAACATAAAACACAATAATATTTGTCATTCCATAATCAGAGCCTTAACACCTAAAACACAACACAAAACCCACATACATGATGTAATAATTTCAGCCATAAAACACACCTAAAACTCACAAATAATAGAATGAAGATTACTAAAACACCATATTCAAACCCTAATAGCCTATAAAAACTTCAAACACACCATCGTAGAACTATGAATATAAAACACAAAATGCTAAACAACATAAAACACAATAATATTTGTCATTCCATAATCAGAGCCTTAACACCTAAAACACAACACAAAACCCACATACATGATGTTTTAGTAATCTTCATTACGTTATTTGTGGGTTTTTTGTGTGTTTTATGGTTGACATTATGGTGTTTTATGACTTTTTACACTTTTTAGGAAATTTGGACTTTCTAGCCAACTCCTAGCCTAGATAATAGATAATAGATGTTTGAAGAACAACAGATGTCCAAAGTGCTGCTTCTTTGGAAGCATCTAGGAACCATTATTTGAGAATGCCCTTAAATTTATCGAAGCTGTAGAATGAGTTCCTCCACTGTTGGGTTATCATCTTTCAAACCCATTTTCCTTAATTTTATTGATTCTGTTTTTCAACAGGGATGTAATGCGATGATTCCTCTCAATTAAATAGACCGACTCTTGCTTCCTCTCAAAGGGTTATGGAGTGGTTGTAACAGCTGATCATGCTAAGGACTGTTATAACTAACCACTGCTCCTTATAAAGACTGATGGACTTAAAGACTGATGAGGCCTATCCACTGTTGAAGACAAATCCCTGTTAAAGACAAGCACTTATGTACCTAAGGCCTGATCAACCAAAGGAAAACCACTACTCAGTAACAGCAGTGGTTCAGCATCTACAGCGGATTCAACATCAGTATTTATCTATGAGGGCTACCTTTTTGCCCTTTTCCCGCCCAACAGTACCACTCCCCTCTTTTATCTATCTCATCTCTCATTTGGTCATTTAGGGCTTCCCCACTTTCTCTCTCGCTCTGCTCTATTCCGATCGATGTTCAGATCAACGCTCCGAATCAAGGTTAGATTATCAATAACTTCCATTCTATAAGTGTCAATCTTTGTTTTCATTGTTCACTCATTCGATCTTCATGCGTCTTTACCTATGGTTGTGCTTCGGTTAGGCTTCCGCTGGGAACTTGATGACGGAGATGATCGGAGGTTGTCGGCTCTGCGGCCTGCAGTTCTCTTGGTTAATTTTTGGTCAGGTTTGTTGTTTAATTTTGATGTTCACTTATCTAATTTTGATTTTATTTTTAGACTTCTATATGATTTTGAGGTCGATTTAATGGTTATGCTGTAATGGATTTGAGGTTTAGGGTTAGCTATGAATATATTTTTTCATGTTTCCATTTTGAGTTTTAGGTTAGGGTTTTATTTTATTTTATTTTTGGGCTTCTATATGATTTTGAGGTCGTTTGATTGGTGACTTGCTATTGTTGTTTGTTGTTGTTTGTTTGTTAGTCTGCTGACATCACCGACCGATTCCAACGACATCGAAAGGTTGGAGGACTATGACGACCAACTCAAAGATTCGAACGACAAATATCAGTTGTTTGGTTTCATTTTTTCTATGTTTTACTTATTTTCATATTATGAAATTTGTGAAATAAGGTAAAAATGGCCATTCTAATTATTTGTTAGATGTACAGATTCTACAGAATGTTTTTTGGTTTGTTTCTTTGTTCTTTGATTATTTGTTGGATGTACAGATTCTACAGAATGTAGTTAAGAGCCGCACATAAATCTGACCAGTTATGGTTTCGGTAAGTATCGGTAAATTGTCTTTGATTTGTTATTGTTTATTCAGATGCTTGCATTGGTGTACCATGTGATTACGAGTAGATTGATTTTGATATATTTGTAGTTTTTGTTTTTCACAATCTGTTTTGTTGGTTTATTCACCCATGTTTCATTCATAGATCTCTATAATCCATATTTATGGTTTCAAATCTGTTTCCGGAGTTATTTACAGTTGTAGCACGCCAAATATTTGTTATTTGTATTGAGTTGGTATATTGGGATTAAATACTGAACTGGTGGAATTACAGCAAGTCCAGGTTATGCTTCAAGCTGTCTCGATCTCTTTGGAGGCGGATAGGTGGCTTTGGGAGGTCTGAAAAACAGAATTGATAAATTTAGGGAAAATGGGGTTGAAAGATGATAACCCAACAGTTGAGGATCTCATTCTACAGCTTTGATAAATCAGGGTTATTTTCAAATAATGCTTCCTAGATGTTTGAAGACCGACAAATGTTCAAAGAAGCAGCACTGTGGACATTTGTCGGTCTTTGTCGGTCTTCAAACATCTAGGAACCATTATTTGAGAATACCCCTGAATTTATCGGAGCTATAGAATGAGATCCTCCACTGTTGGGTTATCATCTTTCAAACCCATTTTCCCTAAATTTATGGATTCTGTTTTTCAACCGGGATGTAATGCAATGACTCCTCTTAATTGAATAGACGGACAGTTGCTTCCTCTCAAAGGCTTATGAAGTGGTTATAACAGCTGATCATGCTAAGGACTGTTATAACTAACCACTCCTCCTTATAAAGACTGATGGACTTAAAGACTGATGAGACCTATCCACTGTTGAAGACAAAGCCCTGTTAAAGACAAGCACTTATGTACCTAAGGCCTGATATTCTACCTTTGTTTATGTTAACAGTTTTTATATGTAACAGTATTTATCACATCAGTGTTTTATACTCTATTAGGTTGTTAGATGTCATATCACTTCAGTGTTTATATGTAACAGTATTTATTACGTCAGTGTTTAAAAGTTATCCACTGCTGAAAGACAACCTCTGTTTCTTCATTCTTCATGTTGACCACTGACTGACCAAACATCAGTGTTTCAATCAGTGTTGGTTATCCACTGATGGTTTAAAAACAACAACTGTTCACATTTTTATTGTTGACATCCACTGATATTGACCATCAGTGGTTTCCCTAAAAAACAGCCACTGCTCACATTTTTATTGTTGATGTGGTTAATTAATGATAGAATGAAATTATCAAATAAAAACTAGAATTACAATGAAATTACCATTTTATCTAATCGTTACTTTCCAATGAGATAAAAGTTCCTCCAACATTGTTTTGGTGATAAAAAATAAAGTTAAAAATAAAAATAAAATAAAAAAATGTTGATGACAATTTCTTGCATATCAAATCAGTAATTAATGCTAATTTATTTATCTTTGGACATTGAAATATGAAAAATGGGAATTTCAAATTGACGGTTATTTTCTCTTAATTAAAGTTAAAATAAAAATTAGAAAAGTCATGATGACAATTGCTTTCAAATCAAATCAGTAATTATTGATAATATCAATAACTTTTGAAATTCAAAATATGGAATTGGAAATTTAAAATTGACGTTCTCTTTCTTTTTCTTTTTCCTACAAACGCAACATAGATTCATAAGATTAAAATTTATTCATTTATTCACGATATTAAAAGTCCAATAATTACATAACATACTGAATAACTAAACTTTTAAATCTAACAATAACCGTAAGAATTAAGAAACTTTAGCTTCAACTCCATCAATTGCTGAACCTCTCGATGTATGTCCTTCAGCATCGCCATGAACTCCATGTCTCTATCACCGCACTCTATATTATTGACAACACAAAGCTCACGAACGGAAGTTGAAGGCATCCGCATAAGATGTCTGGAAACCTGCTGTCTCGTGAACAGGCCAATTTGCAATCCATCAAAACATCTCTTCAGCTGTTGAAGAGTAGCCCTATCTTGATAAACCTGTTCCTCGATTTGCCTGACAAAACGCTGCTTTAAATCATCTGATTTTACAGAAGTGAATGACGCCATTTCAATAAACTATATTACTCGACTTTGCTGAAAGTATGACATCTTCGTAGGAAAACGTGATGAAAAACAGGTGAAGTGGCTATGAGTTTATATACTTAATCAATCAAAACGTGTAGATTTAATATAAACATATTAATGTATATTTCAAAACAACAGTCTTTAAATGCAAAAACCTTTTCAAACCCCAACTTTTATGGGAAAATTATAAAATTAAATACCAAGAAACCCAAGGGACAAATTTTCAAAGCTCAAAGAACAAAAGCAGATTATCATAATTACAATTAACCTCTTCATTTACCATGTAGACCGACACTGGTTTCCTCTCTAAGGGTTATGGAGTGGTTATAACAGCTGATCATGCTAAGAACTGTTATAACTAACCACTGCTTCTTATAAAGACTGATGGACTTAAAGACTGATGAGGCCTATCTACTGTTGAAGACAAAGCCCTGTTAAAGACAAGCACTGATGTACCTAATCACTGATGAGGCCTATCAAACATCTGTTTATGGGCAAACATCTGTTTAAGGTCAAACATTTGTTTAAGGCCAAACATATGTTTATGGCCAAACATCTGTTTAAGCTCAAACATCTGTTTAAGTCCAAACAACAAATATATAAGGCGAAACATCTGTTTAAGCTCCAATATCTGTTTAAGTCTTCTCATATTTTAACACTTTTGAAAATAGTTAAAAATGATAGTTTTCATTAATCTTTAAAAGTCTGTTACAACCACTGTGTTGGTTCAAACATCTGATTGTTAAAAGTTATCCACTGCTGAAAGACAACCTCTGTTTCTACACTGTTCATGTTGACCACTGACTGACCAGAATCAGTGTTTCAATCATTGCTGGCTATCCACTAATAGTTAAAAATCACCCACTGTTTTCATTTTCACCACTGTAAATCACTGATATTGGTCATCAGTGGTTTCCGAAACAACTGTCCTTCATTATTCATCGGAGGTTGTCACGTGGTCAGTACTTAGCCGTCAGATCTTTGTAACCGCTGCCACGTCAGCATTCACTTTTTACCCTTACAAAACCCTAATCAAAACCCCAAACAGGGTTTTCACTGTCGAATCGAATTCAAAATTCCTTTGAAAAGCAGTTACCATCAAATTCCCTGAATTCACTCATCTTCTTCATTCGTTCTAAACCACCTTCGATTCACCATGGCTCTCCCATTCAAAACTTCTCATAACTACCTGTGTATACTTGAGAAACCAAGTCAAAACACAACCTTTCACTCCGTAATTGATGCACTCTCGTCTTCAAAGTACAAAACTTTGTTGACATGTAATGCACCCATCTACCTGGATACCCAACGAGAGTTCTGGAAAAATGCAAACCTTGAAGCTAAGGACAAAAAGCCCTTCGCTATTACTTCATCAATAAGGGGAATTCCGGTTACCATCACACCTCAAACCATTTCAGAGGTTTTTGAAATGAACGATCTCACAGGTGAAGATTCTTTCCCAAAAGTTGATTATCAAACTGATTTCATTGAGAGAGGGTATGAGGACGAAATGAAAAAAAATACTTTGCAAAAGGGCAGTTTTCCACCTACCATGAGATTTTTATTTCATACCCTCCTCATGTGTGTGTCAAATAAAACCACAGCTTTTAATGAGATCCCATTGAAAATCCAATACCTGGGCTATGCTATAATGGCTGGAGTTGAGTTTAACTATTCCCAGGAGATTTTTAATGATATGGTCAAAAATGTCAATAAAAAATCATTTTTATTATTTCCAAGATTTTTAAGTTTTTATCTACAAAAGAAATTTTCAAAGGATAATGCACATGTGCTTATCCAATGAAATCCTTTGCAAATAAACAGCCTAACTTCTGAAACATTCACAAGGCTGTCAAAACCTTCAAAAACACAAACAGAGGTACCTGAGCAGAATTTAGCAGCAACAACTGCTCCTCAGGCCGCTGCTGTTGAGCCCACTGCTCTTGGTGATCACAGTAGCACCACCACTACTGTGAAACCCACATCAAAACCCACCAAAAAGACAACAAAAAAAAAATCCCAAAAGCCCCCCAAACCCACCAAAAAGGTAACTCTGGAAGTTGAGATCTCATAGGTAACACCTGTGACAACACAAAAGTCACCTGAAACCACTGCTGCTACTTCCTCACAGCAGATGGAAGAAAGATCTCAACCTGAGCCTAAAACTCCTCCTACATCCTCTCAAAAGGATCAGGTTGTATCTACAGGGACAACACATTATGAAGCAATGGATTCAGTTGAATCTATCTTCCACGGCCCAGCTCCTGGGGAAAATTCTCTTTCTACCCATATCCTCACTGCATAACATCCACTATCAATGATACCTCTGTTGGATGCACTTGATATAGCCCAGACACAAATCAGTTCTTCTCAATCACCTGTCAATGAGAATATACCACAACAAGTGACTGAGTCTGGTGTCTCTATCATTGCTAACCCAACAACAGTTGAGGAGGCTACACTGCAGGAATTACAAGTAATTCCTGTCAGTAGTTCAAGTGGAGCAGCTACTACAGGTGTTGAACCCACTGGTTTACACCTGGACAGTAGTTTCATTAGTGAGCCTCCCTTGAAGGCAATTTCTTCTTTGGGAACCATAGTGTCTACTGGTGTGTATCCTTTATACACTGGTAACCTTAAAATGGTAACCTCTATTGAAGAAGGAAGTCCCTAGTATCGAGAACAAGGGGCATCAGTGGATGACTTTTTGGAAACTTTTCATAAGTCAACTGCTGATACAACCACTGCCGGTGGGAAATCAGATGATCCCATTAACTTGGGTGATGGTTTAAAATACAAGGAATTGACAGAGAGGGTTGATCAACTTGACACATCTGTTGGAGAAATCAAATCTATGCTGCAACAGTTGTTACAAGCTCAAAAGGCTACACCCACTGCTGCAACATCTGCTCCATCCCCTGCTGAGCTATGGCATCTGTTTCAACCTCTGTTTCACAAAAAAAGACAGTATGCAGATCAACAACATGAAGTTCAGCTTCAAATGGTTAGAAATGTCATGGAAGCTAGGTACAAAGATACTCAAGCAGATATTGTAACAACTCTCATCTAAAAGTACTATTTATTATTTTAATTATCCAATTAGGAAACCCTAATTGAGAAACCCAAGTGATTCTGTATAATCCCTAAAATTTTCAGAACATTTGGAATCAGGATTAGGGCCCCCTAAAACTTAAGGGGGGTAAACCCTAACTAACGATTATCTCTAAGAATGCGTTGTCTAAATTAAGAATTCACGAACTATCAACTCAGCAGACCTATACTAGTGACAAGGCTACCCTAGGGTAGGTTGTTACCCCAGGCGAGTCGCGACAGCATCCATGACATCTTCCGCGACACGCGGGAGATGTCAATTTCACGTATAAATAGGACAGTCTGTTTCATGCAATTGAGTGTTCATTCGACGTTCAATTTCAAATTGTACGCTGAGTTATAGTATAATCACTACAAAAACACACACTGATTACGAAGTGCTGCCATAATTCAGGGTAATAACTCGATCGCTGCTACGATTCAATGTCCGATCGATTAAACTATCCAATGGATGTTTAAGTGCTGCCCACATTAGGGTTTATGCTTTGTCATTTGTCGTTAAATCGATGGATGTTTAAGTATCGCACTTTGTCATTCGTTGTGAAGGTTGTAATCTCGTGAGTTATCGTAAATGCTGTATTAAGTTACTAACCTAGTTTGTGTGCCTGATTATTTAAACTAGGTTATCAAGGCTAATCAGTAGGATAAGCTCTGTTAAATTTGCAATGTGAGTCATTCTCTTTTTATCAAATTACTTTCAAAATCATGTTTATTTCCAAAGTTATAATTACAGGGATTAAGTCTTTGTAATCACCATATTACAGCCGGTATGTGGGGTTTTGTATACATTACTTGATAATCTTCACCATTGGACAACGAGTTAGCCAATGGGTGATATGACCATAGTCACAGAAACGAGTCGAGTGACAAATACCGAGGGTAGTTGGTTGATATCTGAAACATTGTAATTGCTCTTAATACTGTAAATTATAACAAATGTGTCGTTTTAGTAAATAGAATGATTCACTCAGTATTTCCCGCTGACAAAACCTTTTTCAAACATGTTTCAGGTGATCTGTTGTGATCCAGGAAAAGTGCCGTGAAGCACTATCAGCTTAAGAAAGTGGCTCAGTATAAAATAAAGAAACATGTTTTGTAAAATAAAAGATTTCTTCGTGAAATCTCAATATTGTAAATTATCGGGTTTTATCCCGAATTGTGAAATAAAATAATCGGGAAATATTTCAGTTTAAAAAAAAAATCCTGAAGAAACTTCCGCTGTTAATTAAATACCACGGGATTTCTGTCCCGCGGCTCCTGAAACGGGTCAAACCGGGTCGGGGGCCGTGACAGAAATAAGGTGGTATCAGAGCCACTGATTTAAGCCTATTAAGTATTTAGAAATACTTAATTTTACTGATTGCCAATTATGTGATTATGTGTTTTATTAACTGATTATTTGTTAATTACAGTATGGGTAAACAAAAGCTGTCAAACATCTATCTTAAACTAGATAGGTCATCCAACGAGAAGGGAAGTTCATCCCAAACAAAACCTTATGTAATTCCTGAAGAATGGATATTTGTCTGTAAGTCACATTACGAGGAACCACTTTCTCCTGATAAAAGAAGTTTGATTATTAGGAAAAGTCAGGAGGAAATAAGGAAAAACCGAGAGAAGAAAGTTAAACAAGAAACCCAGGACTTAATCAATAAATCACCTTGGGAGGACAAATTAGATGAGAAATGGGCAAATCTTTATATGCTAGCCACAATAGCAGAAAATGCAAATCTTTAAATACTCAAAAGTTTTAGCACTTTTATTTTCCAGAAACCTTATTTAGTAAATAAATGAGTTATAGTAAATCGTAGTATAAATTACTTGTCAGTTGTCTTATGTATGCAATAATATTTACGGGTTATCTATAAAATTTTGTTATTTTATTTTAACATTTGGTATGTATTTTGCATATATGCTAAACAGCATAAATGAGATATCAGAAGGTTTAGAAAATCTTAACCTCTATCCCGTTAAGATAGAAGTTTCCAAGGAATTCACCGGTTACTTCGCTGATAAAGAAGAACCCATGGAATTTCAATCCAAACCACTGGCAAAACCTAAACCCAAGAAAAGAAGCAGATTTGTGGGCTGGAGGCGTGTACGAAGGAAAAAGCCAGCAACAAGAAAGGTTACTACCACTAAAGAACCAAAAGACAAAGAAAAAGGGATAGAAATTGAGGAAAATATTAATCAAGTAGAGATAGAAGCTGAGAAGAGTTTTAAGGAAACGGAAAGAGAAGTCGGAGAAAGTTCTAGACAGAAACAGAAAATGACTCCTTGGGAAGTTTTAGATCATAAACTAGTAATGAGTGACCTCATCGGACCTGCCGATGGAAACCTTGAACCAGCTAATCCAAACTTTATATTTACTAAAGAAGATCTTTTTAGTTACCCACTAGAAGTTCCAATTCCAATCAATCTGGAACCTGCTATTCCAGATCCTATTGTCCAACATCAACCACTACCAGTAGAATTAGATGAATGGTGGACAACTGATTGGCAATACCAAAATCTTTTAAACAACCCTGATACATTTTTCCCACAAGTTGACCCAGAACCTCCACTATATCCAACTATGAGCCCGGGAAATTTGGCTGAACTTCGTCTCTGGGGCGAAGAGTTAATTGATGCAGGAAATAGGATTAGGGATGTGGGAGAAAGAGTTACTTGGAAGTATGACGAAAGGGAGCGTCGTTTTTAAGAAATTAGCTGACCAGATAATGGGAGTTTACAGGAAAATGTGTTAATAAATAATCATAATAACCAGTATGTGTAATAACTTAACAATAAAACGTTGTATGATAATCGTGTGTACGAGGCATAATATAATATATAGAAATGAAACTTGTGAAATCGATAATTTTGGTTATACATGTTAATGTGATTATGTGCAAACTGTTTTATTATTTATAATTATACTAATTATTTGTATAAAATTAATTTATCAGATGGCAAACATTGGTAATGAACCAGTAAATGAGGTTAATCAGTCTGAGCAACATCCAGGAGATCAATATATGACTAGACAAGATATCGAAAATATTGTTGCTCAAGGGATAGCCAATGCTATTCCAGCCATCGTTGCTGCTGTAAAGAATCCAATCGAACCGCAACAAATCGTTCCTAGTAAACGTATTTCTGAAGATAACTTCAGTAATAGTGTAAACAGAGGCAATGATCATGTTAATCATAATGATGAAACCCATCAAGCTCCATTTCCTAAGAAAATGAAAACTGCAACGCCTGGTTGCACTTTCAAGGAATTCCTTGCTTGTAAACCCACTGAGTTTGCAGGCAATGAAGGAGCAACTGCATCATTGCGTTGGTTAGAGAAAACCGAAGCAGTAATTGCAATAAGTAAATGTGCTAAAGATGATCAGGTCATGTACGCATCAAATCTCTTCAAGGAAGGAGCACTCGAATGGTGGAACACTGTGTTACAATCAAAAGGAAGAATAATAGCTTATGCTATGACTTGGGAAGAATTTAAGGGTTTTGTAGAAAGAAAATTCTGTCCCGAGTATGAAAAGGAACAGATGACGAATAAGTTTCTAAATCATCGGATGATGGGTGTAGATTGTCGCGGTTATACTTCTACATTCTTTGAATATGCTAGAGAGGTACCAACGGTGGCTTCGCCAGAACCGGTACTCATTTCTCGCTACATTTGGGGGCTGATTAGTGAAATCCGCAATATCGTTAAAGCTGCAAGACCTTGCACTATTGACGATGCAGTGGAATTAGCTAATACCCTAACTAACGAACTAGTACGCACCCAAGATGAAAACAGGAAGAAGGAATTAGCTCAGAAAATTACCCAAGGATTTCGTACGGGTAATAATAGCAACTTCAACAGAAGAGGACCGGGAAAATCCTCAACTATGCCATTCTGCAAGAATTGCAAAAGAAAACATTATGGAAGATGTAATGTAACCTGCAATTTTTGCAAAATGGTAGGACATCGGGAAGAAGATTGCAGAAAGAAAACAACGATCTGCTATAACTGTGGAGAAAAAGGACATTTTAAACCAGAATGTCCTAAATTAATCAAACCAGTGACAATAAAACCAAGGCGACCGATGGAACTATTAAGAAGAATGCCAGGGCATTTCAGCTGACCACTCAAGAAGCAGAACTCATCCCAGATGTGATAGCGGGTACGTTCTTAGTTCACAACATTTACGCCAAAGTATTATTTGACTCTGGTGCAAACCAAAGTTTTATAAATACTTCATTCTGCCAAGCTCTTAATTTACCTTTAACCAATATTAGGCAGATTTTTACAGTTGAAACGGCAGACGGAAATTCAGTTAAAATAGATAAAGTTTTGCAGGAAGAAAATATAGAACTTTTAGGACATAAATTCTCTGCAAAATTGTTGCCGATGAATTTAGCTGAATTTGATGTTGTATTAGGAATGGATTGGTTAGTAGCCAACCATGTTAGAATCCTTTGTGATCAGAATTCCATAGAAATTCAATCACCCACCGGAGAAGTAATTAGGATTACAGGAGATAAACCACGTAAGCCCATGAAGTTCATATCAGTAATGAAAGTTGCTAATTATGAACGAAAACAAGGAATAGTATATATGATTTCAGTAATCATTAGTACTAAGGGTATAGAACTTAAGGAAATTCCTGTAGTCTCAGAATATCCAGATATATTCCCAGAAGATTTACCGGGATTACCTCCAGATAGGGAAGTAGAATTTAGGATTCATCTAATTCCAGGAACTACACCGATAGCCAAGGCACCTTATCGGTTAGCACCTACAGAAATGTTAGAACTGAAAAAGCAATTAGATGAATTACTAAGTAAAGGTTTCATACAACCTAGTTCATCCCCTTGGGGAGCGCCAGTATTATTTGTTAAGAAAAAGGATGGTTCAATGAGAATGTGTATCGATTATAGAGAATTGAATAAGGTTACAATTAAGAATCGATACCCATTACCTAGGATTGATGATCTGTTTGATCAACTTCAGGGGGCTAGATATTTTTCTAAGATAGATTTACGCTCCGGATATCATCAATTGAAGGTACAAGAAGAAGACATACCTAAAACTGCTTTCAGAACTAGGTATGGTCATTATGAGTTTACAGTTATGCCCTTTGGGTTAACAAATGCACCTGCTGCATTCATGGACATGATGAATCGGATTTGTAAACCATATTTGGATAAATTTGTAATTGTTTTCATAGACGATATACTTATTTATTCCAAAAGTCAGACAGAGCATTGTGAACACCTTCATGCACTCTTAACTTTGTTAAGAAAAGAAAAGCTTTATGCCAAATTCTCAAAGTGTGAATTTTGGTTGCAAGAAGTGCAATTCTTAGGACACATGGTGAATCACGAAGGTATTCACGTAGATCCTGCTAAGATAGAGGCAATTACCAATTGGAAGGTTCCACAAACAGCAATGGAAATTAGAAGTTTTATAGGTTTAGCTGGATATTATAGACGGTTTATTAAGGATTTTTCCAAAATAGCTGTTCCATTAACTAAGCTAACCTGTAAAGCGGTTAAGTTTGAATGGGGACCAAAGCAAGAAGAAGCCTTTAGAATATTAAAACAGAAATTAACAAATGCACCAATCTTAGCCTTACCAGAAGGAACTGAAGATTTTGAAGTATATTGTGATGCTTCAAAAATAGGATATGGATGTGTGCTTATGCAACGCAAAAAGGTGATTGCATATGCTTCAAGGCAATTGAAAAAGCACGAAGAAAACTATACGACTCATGATTTAGAATTAGGAGCCGTAATTTTTGCCCTTAAGATTTGGAGACATTATCTTTACGGAAGTAAATTTACTGTCTACACAGACCACAAAAGTTTAAGATATATATTTGGGCAAAAAGAGTTAAACATGAGGCAAAGGAGATGGATGGAGATCCTAAGTGATTACGACTGTGATATTCAGTATCACGAAGGAAAGGAAAATGTAGTTGCAGATGCCTTAAGTCGTAAGTATTATGAGAAACAACGACGAGTTCGTGCTCTCAGATTAAATCTACAAATAGATTTAATGGAACAATTGAAGAATGTTCAAGCTACAGCAATCAAGGATGATGCTGAAGGAATGAAAGGAAGAATAAAGGAATTAGAACAAGGAGCAGATGGAATTTGGAGATTCCACAAAAGTAGAATTTGGGTACCTAAGCAGGGAGACTTAAGACCTAAGATTTTAGAAGAAGCCCATAAATCTAGGTATACTATGCACCCAGGAAACAATAAGATGTACCAAGATTTAAGAAATAACTTTTGGTGGATAGGAATGAAAAAGGATATAGCACGATATGTTTCTAAATGTCTCACTTGTTCACAAGTTAAGGCAGAACATCAGAAACCCTCAGGTTTACTACAACAATTAGAAATGCCAGTATGGAAATGGGAAATTATAACAATGGATTTTGTTACTAAGTTACCCAAAACCAGAAAAGGTAATGATGCGATTTGGGTAATTGTGGATCGATTGACCAAATCAGCTCACTTTTTACCAATGAAAGAAACCTTTAGTATGGAAAGGTTGGCAAAATTGTATGTAGATGAAGTTGTATCCTTACATGGAATTCCACTCTCCATTGTTTCGGATAGGGATAGTCGTTTTACTTCTCATTTCTGGAAAAGTTTCCAGCAAGCTATGGGAACTCGATTAAATCTGAGCACTGCATATCATCCCCAAACAGACGGACAAAGTGAAAGAACAATCCAAACTCTAGAAGACATGCTTCGAGCATGTGTAATAGATTTTGGTGGAAATTGGGATGATCATTTACCATTAATTGAATTCTCCTATAACAATAGCTATCATTCAAGTATTGAAACCGCCCCATTTGAAGCACTGTATGGAAGAAAGTGCAGAACTCCAGTCTGTTGGGCAGAAATAGGAGAAAGTCAATTATCAGGTCCTGAAATAGTGCAAGAGACGACTGATAAGATTACTCAAATCAAGGAAAGATTGAAGATGGCTCGAGATCGCCAGAAGAGTTATGCAGACAATAGATGCAAGCCGTTAGAATTCCAAGTTGGAGATAAAGTACTACTGAAAGTTTCTCCTTGGAAAGGAGTAGTTAGATTCGGAAAGAAAGGAAAGCTAAGTCCAAGGTACGTAGGACCATTTTTAGTGATCCAACGTATAGGACCAGTTGCTTATCGTTTACAACTACCAGAAGAATTATCTGGAGTACATGATGTATTTTATGTATCCAATCTCAAGAAATGCTTATCAGATGAATCACTGGTAGTACCTCTTCGAGATATAAAGGTAAACGAAAAGTTGAAATTTGTTGAGAAACCTCTTCAAATTGAGGATCGAAAGATCAAGTTTCTCAAACATAAACGACTAGTTTTAGTCAAAGTCAGATGGGATTCAAAAAGAGGAGCTGAATACACTTGGGAGCTGGAATCAGAAATGAAGCGAAAGTATCCTCACTTATTCCAGTAAATCTCGAGGACGAGATTTTTATTAAGGTAGGGAGAATGTAACAACTCTCATCTAAAAGTACTATTTATTATTTTAATTATCCAATTAGGAAACCCTAATTGAGAAATCCAAGTGATTCTGTATAATCCCTAAAATTTTCAGAACATTTGGAATCAGGATTAGGGCCCCTAAAACTTAAGGGGGGTAAACCCTAACTAACGATTATCTCTAAGAATGCGTTGTCTAAATTAAGAATTCACGAACTATCAACTCAGCAGACCTATACTAGTGACAAGGCTACCCTAGGGTAGGTTGTTACCCCAGGCGAGTCGCGACAGCATCCATGACATCTTCCGCGACACGCGGGAGATGTCAATTTCACGTATAAATAGGACAGTCTGTTTCATGCAATTGAGTGTTCATTCGACGTTCAATTTCAAATTGTACGCTGAGTTATAGTATAATCACTACAAAAACACACACTGATTACGAAGTGCTGCCACAATTCAGGGTAATAACTCGATCGCTGCTACGATTCAATGTCCGATCGATTAAGCTATCCAATGGATGTTTAAGTGCTGCCCACATTAGGGTTTATGCTTTGTCATTTGTCGTTAAATCGATGGATGTTTAAGTATCGCACTTTGTCATTCGTTGTGAAGGTTGTAATCTCGTGAGTTATCGTAAATGCTGTATTAAGTTACTAACCTAGTTTGTGTGCCTGATTATTTAAACTAGGTTATCAAGGCTAATCAGTAGGATAAGCTCTGTTAAATTTGCAATGTGAGTCATTCTCTTTTTATCAAATTACTTTCAAAATCATGTTTATTTCCAAAGTTATAATTACAGGGATTAAGTCTTTGTAATCACCATATTACAGCCGGTATGTGGGGTTTTGTATACATTACTTGATAATCTTCACCATTGGACAACGAGTTAGCCAATGGGTGATATGACCATAGTCACAGAAACGAGTCGAGTGACAAATACCGAGGGTAGTTGGTTGATATCTGAAACATTGTAATTGCTCTTAATACTGTAAATTATAACAAATGTGTCGTTTTAGTAAATAGAATGATTCACTCAGTATTTCCCGCTGACAAAACCTTTTTCAAACATGTTTCAGGTGATCTGTTGTGATCCAGGAAAAGTGCCGTGAAGCACTATCAGCTTAAGAAAGTGGCTCAGTATAAAATAAAGAAACATGTTTTGTAAAATAAAAGATTTCTTCGTGAAATCTCAATATTGTAAATTATCGGGTTTTATCCCGAATTGTGAAATAAAATAATCGGGAAATATTTCAGTTTTAAAAAAAAAATCCTGAAGAAACTTCCGCTGTTAATTAAATACCACGGGATTTCTGTCCCGCGGCTCCTGAAACGGGTCAAACCGGGTCGGGGGCCGTGACAGATATTAAAGCCATAAAAGTTCATTTGCTTCAAACCACTGGCACTGCTCATCCTTCAATCATTTTTGTTGAAACCCTTGATGATGCCAAAAGGGGGAGAAGGGTAAAAAGGGAAAAGATGGTCTATACGTTAAACCAGATCCAATGTCTAAACTGGTTGTAGAAATCCCAAGGCCAGATGGTTCCAAAAAGGTTGATGAGACTCAAAATGCATTTACTGCATTAAAGGCAAACATGAAAGAGTCAATGGAAATAAAAGGGTCTAAAAGGTTTGAGCAGGAGAAGAAAGTTTTGATGGAAAAAGAAGAGCAAGGTACTTCTAAACCTAAGGAAGAGCAGGGTATTCCTAAACCTAAAAGAAGACAGCCTACCAGACAAGTAAGCAAACCCAAAACCACACCTTCCAAAACCACCAACCAAACTCCTCAAATCCTCAAAAGTTCCTCTCATCAAACCTCCAAACCAACAGATGTTAAGACACCTGTTGTATCAACAGTTGTTAGTACTTCAGTGGTTTCAACAAATGTTATCCCAACAACTGCCATCACCACTTCATCAACCAATACTCAATCCACTGCCATACCAAAAACAACATCACCACCACAAAAACCACCTGCCAAAAAGCAGAAGACAACAGTTGACACATCAACTGTTGTAGTGACAACAGTGGTTGAAACACCAGTTGTTTCAACAACTGTTAGTCAGATACCCACCATTGAACCCACTGCTATACCACAAACTACATCACCATTGCAAACATCACTTGACATAAAGCAGAAGGCAACAGTTGATACATCAACAGTTGTAGTGACAACAGTGGTTGAGACACCAGTTGTTTCAACGACTATTAGTCAATCACCCATCACTTCAAACATTTCTTCACAAGCCATTGTCCTTTCAGTTCCAAAAACTCAAACAAAAACACCTTCTCCCAAAAAGTTGTATACAAGAAAAAGAAACTTTCAGGTGCATGATGATGACATACCAGCACCTGTTCCCATTTCATCTGCACCTTACAATGTCATCAAACCTCAACCATTCATTCCACCAACCTTAGCCAACCCAATCAAAGATCCAATAGGTCTTCAAGGATTTGATCCTGCTGATCTTGTACCAATTGCTGCCACCTATCCACTAGAACTGCATGCAGTGAAGAATGAAATGAAAGAATTCTACACAGTGGATGATCCTTCAAAGAGAAAATTCCCATCTCTTGCAGGTTTTAGAAATCCTAAAAACATGGATGAATATCTAAAACTCAAAGCAAAGCAAGCTGAATTTAGAGCCAAATATGAATGCAAAGAACAGGGTGATAATGCCATCTCATGTCGAATGGAATTCTTGCTCACCAAGGTTAAAGAATTAGAAGACTATGCAAGAGACCTGAGTAAAGAGATGTCCAACCTGCCTCCAGATGTTGATTTACAAGTGGATCTGAGAAAAGATATCATAGAATTGATCATGAGTGAAAAATTTTACCCTGCCAAAGGTGAACAATTCCAAGACTGGCCACTTGTTGCTCTCAAAGCTGAACTTAAAAGAATTGAAAGAATAAAAAATGATCCAGGTATGAAAAGATCAACACCAAATTGGAGCAAATACAAAAAAGACAATTGCTGATCTTACCTTGGAGTATAAAAGGAAGAAGCAAGAGTTGGTTGCAGCAAAGGTTGGTACGGCCAAAGCCATAGCAAAATGGACAAGGCAATACACTGATGAGGCTTATGAAAGGCTGAGAAAAAGGAGAGAGACAGATTCTAGCCTTCCAAAGAAGCCTGAATACAAAGACAAGAAAGCTGATGATCCACAGCAGCAGGCCCTTTCTTTGAAGAACTTGTTCACATCCTCTGATACTTCTATCATTGCCCTAAATCAAAGAAAGAAACAAACACAGATGGATGAAAAGGAAATCAAGGCTCAGGAAGATTTTATTATTAAAGAGGCCCTTCAAAGAATGATTGCAGAAAATCAAGACTCAGCAAAATCACAAGATTCTGATTGAAGACTAAAGTACTGCCCATTCAAGGACTGATCACCTTTGAAGAAAGCACAAATGCTTAACATCAGTGCTTAGACTGCATCACTGGAAAGTGAACTAGCAGTACATAGAAGCAGTGTCTATGTAATCAGTGGTTGTAATAGTCAGTGGTTGTAAGTTGTTAGGAGGTACAAGAACAAACATTTTTACAAAATCCCAAATCACCCGATCATGTAAGTGCATTGAAGTAAAAGTGGAAATGATGTTATTCATGTGGTCCTGTTTCGCTTTTGTTTGACGTCTAATATGGGTTCATGATATAATCCGGTGAATTGTAGACATTGTTGTTGAATCCAATTAGATGCTTGATGTAATGAGGTCGTATTAATAACAAATAATAATTAATATAACTAAGTTTCCCGAGCCCGGGAAGCAATCCCGGGTAATAACCTAGTATTGTATGAAACGAAAATAGTTATCCTCTAGTTGATGAGGATAGCGATAATAGCGGTACGACTTAGTTCAACCGGTTGAACCATTTTTTAGCCTAATGCGGTTTAATTTAAAAACCGGCTTTTAAAACATTGGGTTAACCGTGTATTTAGCTTAGCTAAAAATGGCTTAACTTTTTTAACATAGAATAAATTGTTATTGCATATTTGTATATATTAGTATATTACATAGTATTAAAAAATACATATGATCTATAATATTAATACCAATTATTATCGAATATTGAAATAAAGTGATATGATACATTCCATAAATTCAAATAAACATCCAACAAAAACCACAAAACGATATGGAAAACCCATAAATACTAAAAATCTTCAATAAAAAACATCAAATATTAAAAATATGGTGAAAAGTCCTAAATCCTACAAAAATTTATTACATGTCGGTTCGGTTCGGTTATGGTGGGTATGGAAAAAATGATAACCATAACCGACCCGCTACTTTCAGTTTTCAAAAAAACCATTAACTGAACCACCGGTTTTTATTTGGTTCGGTTTTTTTCGGTTCGATTATGTCGATTAATTCGATTATGGTTTGGTTAATTCGGTTTTCTGCACACCACTAATAAATATATTGATTGTTCTCTTTGTTTACAAATACAATCGCCAATGATCTCTAGATCAAGTGGTGGAGGGCTTGTATTTCTCTTGAGAGATGCAGGTTCGACTCCCACTTGGTGCAGAGTGAGGCATTGGTGGGCAATGATAGGAAACCCAGGGAAACCTGAGTTGGATCCTTGAGCCAAACGGGTTTTACCGGTAATTTCACCGTCGTGCCTACGGGCGGGTGGGTTACCTGGTTTTCCCCGGAATTGGTGGTGGACTCGGGTTACTCTCGGAGTACTCCGTTTGTCTAGTGGGTGCCCCGAGAGTACTCGTGATTGAGTTTGCTGGCCGTTAAAAAAAAACAAATACAATCAATGTCATGTTGCTGCGTGGCAGTTGGCAATTGGTGAACTTTTTAATTATTATTTTAACTCTTACCCTTTAATATTTAGTATTTACACTTACAACCTTTTAATTTTTTAAAAACTTTATAATCATTTTTTACGTGCTTTTATTTATGTACGTGTCGGTATTTAAGTTGATCACGTTTATTTAAAAATGGGTAGACTCGGATATAATATGTTTTTTTGTTTATTTTTTGTACGTTTTCAGTTGATCTACGTTTTGGTATAAATTTTGTTATACCACAAGTCGAGTCAAATATAATATGTTTTCATTAGACTTTATAAATTCGACTTACTTTACATTTCGACATCACCGCAACGCGCGATACTATTTTTAACTTAAAAAAATAATTTTTTTACTTATTTTTATGTACGTGTCGGTATAACTTCAAGTCCAACATATTTTTAACTTAAAAATATATTTTTTTACTTATTTTTATATACGTGTCGGTATAACTTCAGGTTGGTGTTCGACGTAGATTTCTTTCGCAAATAAGTCGGGCCATATATAATATGTTTCCGTGTTTTTTTTATGCACATCTTCAGTTTATCTATGTTTTAACGTAACGTTTGTTCAGAAATGATCCAGGTCTTTACTATACAAATCTAAGTTACTTTACATTTAGACCCGTCGCATAGTACGAGAAAATTTACTAGTTTATTACATAACAATTGACATAATATCAAAATATATTATATTTAATTTAATATATAAAATAATAATAATAATAATAATAATAATAATAATACTACAAGGTGTGATAACATTTTATTTCTTTTTCTTGAGGCACCCATCTTTGTTTTTTCTTTTGTTTTGTACCACACCTTTAACAAAGTGCACGACAATTTAATTATTTAAAGTCGTGTTTTTGTTTTTATGTGCTTATTTAATTACATCTGTAATTGCTTTTAGTCCATTTGAAGATTCTAAAGTTTAGTTGAGTGGATAATTGAAAGCAATATAAACATGCTTGTATTTTTTATATTGAGTTTGTATGTAATGTATACTTTTAAAAGTTTATATTTTAGTAATTAACTTATACTTAGATATAAGTCACAACTAAAGTATAGGCTGGCGAGATTACTTAATTTGGCAAGACTATGTTTCTAGTCATCTTCTCAAATCCAAACCATGAAGCCAACATAGAAATCTTCTAACCATCTAAAAAAATTAGCAAACTTATTATATGAACTCTAAAAAACAGATTATAAATATATATAACAAATATATAAAATTTATCAAAAGTCAATTTACTTGCAAAATTTACCATTAACAATTCTTTTTTTTTTTTAAGTTTCAATTTCACCTCTTATTATTTTCCTCTTTTTTTAATCCTTTTTAATATTATTTTTTCTACCTTCTTTATTTACCTTATCTTATTAGTAGTATTGGTCTAGTACCGAGGGCCGACTCTATGATGATACTGTAACGAACCAAAACAATACGAATTAAATTTTACACATATAACGAGTCGAAAGGATAACGACCAAATCAGCTCTGCATTGATCGGAAAAATCGCCGCCCACCCCGAAGCACGGGGCTACCTTAACTTTGATTATAATGAATTCAAACCCACGGTAGTCTAAATAACCAATCAAAAATATTCTATAATAACCTTTTTATAACGTGATATTTTCTTTTTTTCTTGTGAAAAACATGAGACCAAATCATAGCCAATATATTGTTTGATGTGAAACATCTATACTATCTATAATAAGAGGTTTTAAGCTGATGTAAATCTGCCTATGTGTCAACTCCTAAGCTATGCCACATGTACATGCTGATGTCATAATTCCG
Organism: Helianthus tuberosus; assembly: GCA_030545235.1. Taxonomy (NCBI): domain Eukaryota; kingdom Viridiplantae; phylum Streptophyta; class Magnoliopsida; order Asterales; family Asteraceae; genus Helianthus; species Helianthus tuberosus. The sequence continues at coordinate 18,586,068 of CM060355.1, forward strand.
TTTTTTTAATTATTATTATTATTATTAATATTAATATTATTATGATAAATCCTTTGTTAGGAGGGAATTTTAAAAATGCATTTGGATATGAAATGGGCATTTAATTCACCTGTGAGAAGTAATCATATCTGAAGTCTCTCTTTCTTCTTCACTCTTTCTTCTCATTTCAAACCTACAGCCGATTCTATGGTTTATTTTCTTCATCTTCTATACGAACCATGTTATCCGCAAAGAATTCCGTCCGTGAATCACCATCTTTGTGTTTCTGATCGATGAAGATGATTTTGTCATCCGAGGCTACGATGGCGAGATCTGGCGGTTCCGATTGGAATTATGACGGTCACTCGGTTTATACTTTAGATTATGACAGTGATCTCTCGATCTAAAACTTCTGATAAGTTACATCGATTTTTTTTTAGATTTATATCTTAAATTTTTCTTCTTTGATTTTGATGTGGCCATGATGGGAGGTTTTTGTTTCAGTATCTCTGTTGATGATGGGGAGTACAGACTCGCCGACGCCGCGTTTGTGTTGTTCCGTGTTCGTCTTGGAACCCTTTAGGGTTTCTGGACGGTGGTTGACGATGGTGGCTCTGGTTTCAATTGGTAGTGGTCTGTGGTTTGGTTATGATGACTTAAAATTTTTTCCACACAATTCATGACCATGGCGTGGCAAGAATAGTGGAAGGCAAGTTTAAACCTGCAACCCTTCTTGCAGCCATGGTTTGTGAAAGTTCTGAACCATAGAAAGCACAGACCTCATGAACAACAACATTCGTCCATCCAGGTGATTGATTTACATTATCCCCATTTGAGTTTCAGTATGATGGTACATTGTTCTTTATTTTTAGGTTTTTGGGGTTTTTGAAATTTTGGGCGTTTTTGATCGGGTGAAAGTTTGATGAAATTGGGATTGGAATCTTGTAGTGGAACGAGATTTCATAGGTTTGAATTTGAAACATTTGGTGGTGGTGGTGAAAGAAGAAGCTGTTGAAGTTTGTAAGGAATCAGGTGCGATTTTGTTCATTTTTTTCGAATTTGTTCAGTTTTTGTCATCAGGTACAAGATCTTTGTTTTAAAATTGCTGATGAAAATTGTTGATGATTAAATCTGATTCATTTATTTATGTAACAGGTGCAGATGTTTACCGTCAAGCTGGTGAAGTTTAGGTATGTTTATTACCAGATTTTGTAATGGATGCATAGGTTTCTTTAATTAGGTTTTGTGTTTATGATCATTAACCTAAATTGATTTTCAATCGTTCTAAAAATTGAAGATGCACCATACGCTCTGTACTGTTTTCGACATCTCGACAGATATATGTTTTGTTTTGATTGTGCATTCACGATTAAGAATAATTAGATGACTTCCTGTCTACTTCAATAAGACTACAACAGTTGCATTGCAATGTCAAATCACAAAAGCAGTTATATGTTTGGTATTACATTAACACGTTTATTTTTACATATGAGATCTTAAATTATAATTTTTTATTTTGTTCATGACAGCCCAATGCTCATGTGAAGAAGTGTTTCCAATTATGGGAATAAATGTTGATTTCTGCAACTCGAACTCTTCTTACTGGATCTCAAGTTATTTAAAACTGATGATAAGGTACATCGATTTTTTTTTTTTTTTGTAGATTTATATCTTAAATTTTTCTTCTTTGATTTTGATGTGGCCATGATGGAAGGTTTTCCTTTCAGTATCTCTGTTGATGATGGGGAGCACAGACTCGCCGACGCCGCGTTTGTGTTGTTCCGTGTTCGTCTTGGAACCCTTTAGGGTTTCTGGACGGTGGTTGACGATGGTGGCTCTGGTTTCAATTGGTAGTGGTCTGTGGTTTGGTTATGATGACTTAAAAATTTTTACACACAATTCATGACCATTGCGTGGCAAGAATAGTGGAAGGCAAGTTTAAACCTGCAACCCTTCTTGCAGCCATGGTTTGTGAAAGTTCTGAACCATAGAAAGCACAGACCTCATGAACAACAACATTCGTCCATCCAGAGGATTGATTTACATTATCCCCTTTTGAGTTTCAGTATGATGGTACATTGTTCTTTATTTTTAGGGTTTTGGGTTTTTTGAAATTTTGAGTGTTTTTTATCGGGTGAAAGTTTGATGAAATTGGGATTGGAATCTTGTAGTGGAACTATGGAACGAGATTTCATGGGTTTGAATTTGAAACATTCGGTGGTGGTGGTGAAATAAGAAGCTGTTGAAGTTTGTAAGGAATCAGGTGCGATTTTGTTCATTTTTTCGAATTTGTTCAGTTTTTGTTATCAGGTACAAGATCTTTGTTTTAAAATTGCTGATGAAAATTGTTGATGATTAAATCTGATTCATTTATTTATGTATCAGGTGCAGATGTTTACCGACAAGCTGGTGAAGTTTAGGTATGTTTATTACCAGATTTTGTAATGGATGCATAGGTTTCTTTAATTAGGTTTTGTGTTTATGATCATTAACCTAAATGGATTTTCAATCGTTCTAAAAATTGAAGATGCACCATACGCTCTATACCGTTGTCGACATCTCGACAGATATATGTTTTGTTTTGATTGTGCATTCACGATTAAGAATAATTAGATGACTTCCTGTCTACTTCAATAAGACTACAACAGTTGCTTTGCAATGTCAAATCACAAAAGCAGTTATATGTTTGGTATTACATTAACACATTTATTTTTACATATGAGATCTTAAATTATAATTTTTAATTTTGTTCATGACAGCCCAATGCTCATGTGAAGAAGTGTTTCCAATTATGGGAATAAATGTTGATTTCTGCAACTCGAACTCTTCTTACTGGATCTCAGGTTATTTAATATCGATATCTATATCTATATCTATATCTATATAATCTATAATAAGAGTTTAGAAGATGACCTCACATTGTTCATGGTCATGTCATAAATCTGAATTAATCGATGTTCTGTTGATGATGATGAGATCGATGTCACCTAAGGGATATTCATCAAAACGACATCAGCTTCTCATCTCTTATTATAGATTATTATATAGATTATAGATGTTCGGTTGATGATTTTGAGATCGATGTCAGCTAAGGGATATTCAGTCAATGATGTTGATGAGATGCTTCTCACCTGAGACTAAAACTATGGTGTTTTTCTTGTCCTTTCAACATGAGGCTATGATAATTTTGTAGATCTGATTAAAAATTGAATGAAGATAACATTATGGTATGGCAAGGTTGTAGGATGGCAGTTGTTCATGCAACCTCTCTTACAGCCATGGTGTTGTCATCTTTATGCATAATCTGAGCCTGTCATTCTGACAATACGAATGTTTTGCAAGTTCACCATGAATGACCTTCGCCGACGCTGTGTTGTTGATTAAGGTTTTGAAAAGGGATCGTGTATAATCGTTGTCACATCTATACAACAAAAGGGAGTTTGGTTGGTCTGAGATGTCTATTTAGCTGTATCTGAGGACGCTGGTAAGTTTTCCTATTTAGTTGTGTTTTGTTTTCATGTGGTTGTGTGGCTATGGGGTTTCCGAGGCACTGTTATTATATACAATATTATATAGATTAAATCGGATTTATGACATCAGTATGGACAATGTGGCATATCTCAGTGATTGACACGTAAGTAAAGTGACCTCACTTTGCTTACGTTTCAACCTTTGAGATATGCCACATTGTCCATGCTGATGTCATAAATCCAATTTTAATCTAAATAATCTATTTATATTTATACTATCTATAATAAGAGACTTCAGCATGATGTCAATCTGCCTACGTGTCAACTCCTAAGCTATGCCACGTGTACATGCTGATATCATATTTCTGTTTTTTAATTGTAATATATAATATAACATTTTATTATTATTATTATGAGAAGAAAGAGTGAAGAAGAAAGAGAGACTTCAGATATGATTACTTCTCACAGGTGAATTAAATGTCCATTTCATCTCCCAATGCATTTTGTAAAGTGCATTTTTCTTGTCCTTTCAAGATGAGGCTATGATGATTTTGTAGATCTGAGTAAAAATTGAATGAAGATAGCATTATGGTATGGAAAGGTTGTAGGATGGCAGTTGTTCATGCAACCTCTCTTGCAGCCATGGTGTTGTCATCTTTATGCACAATCTGAGCCTGGCATTATGACAATACAAATGTTTTGTAAGTTCACCATGAATGACCTTCGCCGACGCTGTGTTGGTGATTAAGGTTTTGAAAAGGAATCGTGTATAATCCTTGTCACATCTATACAAGAAAATGGAGTTTGGTTGGTTTGAGATGCGTATTTAGCTGTATCTGAGGACGCTGGTAAGTTTTCTATTTTTTCGTTTGTAGATCGGTCATATAAATTGACGTTTGGACCTGATTCCTGTGAATTTGTCACATTTTCCTACAGATCAGGGCGGTTAGTCTCAATTCTTTATTGTTGTTCACTCTGAAAGATAAGGTACTTTTACCATCGCTGAAGATGTTCTTGGTCTGTTTGTTCTTAGTCGTGATTGGTCATATTTAGCTGTATCTTTTTTGGTTGGTTTTGTTTATGGTGTTGATTTTTGGGTTGTTGTAGATGATGTTTATAGATTTAATGAAGGTAATCAGGATGATGTTTATAGATTCAATGTTGTTTGTTTGTTTTTCATTCATTTTACTTTTCTCTTAAATGTGTTTTCATGATAATAGCAATTTGTTGATTACGATGACAGTTAGTTTGATAAGCAACAAACCGGTGTACACATGTGGAGGCTGCGGTGCAACACTTCAAGGTTGGTAGCATATAACTAACTATTTGTGTTTTGTTTATTTTTATTTTTTTGGAACATTTTGTTTGTTTTTATGTTTTAAGATTTTAATGTGTTAATACAGCGAAGAAGCGGAATAACAGTACAATTGACACCACATTACACAGACTGGACAACAATTCTTCAGGAAAAACCGGTTAGTGCATTCAGAAGTTAATAATCTGAATTATGGATTGCTATTAAGATGTTTGTAAATTGGTTCTTTGTTGTTAGTTGTTGTTGAGATTCTTGAATCAGTGAAAATCCGGTGCCATATAATTAAGTACAGGTTATACTTCAAGCTTTTTCGATCTCTTTGCAGGCGGATAGGTAGCTTTGGGAGGTATGAAAAACAGAATTGATAAATTTAGGGAAAATGTGATTGAAAGATGATTAGCCAACAATAGAGGATCTCATTCTATAGCCTCGATAAATTCAGGGGTGTTTTCAAATAATGCTTCCTAGATGTTTGAAGAACGATAAATGTCCAAAGAAGCAGCACTGTGGACATTTTTCGTTCTTTGTCGGTTTTCAAACATCTAGGAAACCATTATTTGATAACACCCTTGCATTTATCGGAGTTGTAGAATGAGATCCTCTACTGTTGGGTTATCATCTTTCAAACCCATTTTCCCTAAATTTATCGATTTTGTTTTTCATGCAGGGACATAATCTATTTTTTAGTATTTGATTTGGCCAATGACCCATGTTCAAAGATAACTTATGTTTCAGACTATACAAAGATTGCCTCTTGGTTATCATAAGGTTAAATTTTAAATTAATATGGTCTCATTTGTTAATAAGTTTATAATTATACTTAAGCCATTACATTCTTTTTGTTAGGTCTCAATGCACCTAATGATAGCAACCATCATTGAGCCATCACATTCTTTCCATTTACATATCAGGTAATGGTTTTCCTTAATACATCTCGAAAATTAGGTTGTTATGTATGATTTTTCAATGTGGTTTTGAAACTTTTTGGATAGTAATTGTCTCCACAAAAACATAGAAATATTTTGGTTTTGTGGCGCAGATTGTTTACTACATTATCAAGCAAAGAGAAAGAAGAAGACATTATGGCAATGAAAGGGTGTAAACTCCCTCAAAGACCTAAGAAAAGAGCCAGGATGATTCAAAGAACCTTACTTGCAATGGAGGTAGAAGACAGGTGTATTATTACTCATGTTCAAGATAACTTCTTTCGTGTTCATGTGAGCAAGAAGAGTGGAAGACACAAAGGATGTGTCAAACACAGTTCAGATGATACAGGTTCAGGTAATAAGAAGAAACCCTTTATTGAAGAAGCAACCAGTGATAGTGTTTTGGTGGAAAACGTAGAGGGGTCGGTGACATTGTCGAGGGTTGTCAGAAATCAAATAGCATTTCCTGACAACGCTCGACAATGTGACCGACCCTCCACGTTTTCCACCAAAACACTATCACTGATTGCTTCTTCAACACAGGGTTTCTTCTTATTACCTGAACCTGTATCATCTGAACTGTGTTTGACACATCCTTTGTGTCTTCCTCCCTTCTTGCTCACATGAACACGAAAGAGATTATCTTGAACATGAGTAATAACACACCTGTCTTCTACCTCCATTGCAAGTAAGGTTCTTTGAATCATCTTGGCTCTTTTCTTAGGTCTTTGAGTGAGTTTACACCCTTGGCGATAAAAAGTAACGGAAAGAAGGTGCTCATGTTCCATATTGTGATAGCAAACTTACGCGCCTCTTACATGGAATATTGTGTTTTGATCAAGTGAATGAGGCTCCGTTGAGAGTTTGAGGGTTTCTTATAATAACCTCCCTTTTACCCTTTGATCTTCTGATCATATATGAGTTGATGATCTTCTTATATTGTGTTTTGATCAAGTGAATGAGGCTCTGCTTGCTTTACTTTTTTGCTTCTTTTAATTGTTTGAAAGTAGGAGGCTGTGATGATATAATGTAACATCATATTTTACATATAGATGTAGACAAAAACTTTTATCATTATACTTATAATACTAACACATATTGTTTTTAACATTGTTTTATAAAGATATGTAACTAAACACAAACAATTTAAATGATGTATTATAATCTATTTTTTAATATTTGATTTCGATAGTTATTAAACCTACCCGTGTGTTCACACGGGTCTATGTATCAGTACATTCTTTGATTCGATCACAAGTGAGAAGTTTAAAGTTACATGCGAATTAGTAAGAAATAGATTTGGGGTTGTTTGGCAACTTCTGAATAGTTAAGTGTTGAACTAATAAGAGGTCTGAACTATTAAGTGCTTAACCAGTAAGAGGTCTGGCCATTAAAAGCCAGTATAATGCTTAACCGTTCAGAGGCAAATGTCTGACCAATTCAGATTAGAAGTTTTAACCATACAGACTTAGGGCATGTTTGGCCAAGCTTTTTGAAACAACTTATTGATTTATTAGCTTTTTCCCCTCACATACACCCTCATTGCCAAACATCATTTTGGAGCTTATGACTTTTCAAAAAGCCAATAAGTCAATAAGTTGTTTCAAAAAGCTTAGCCAAACATGCCCTTAGTATAATGCTTAATTAACCATTCAGAGGCAAATGTCGGAACTATTCAGACATCAGCTCGCGAAACAAACAATCTGAATCATTAAGTGGTGAACCAGTAAGAGGTCTGAACAAATAAAAGCCTCATTAAGAGGTAAACAAACAGCCCTTAGATTTATTTGGTGTAATTTAGAAATATGTAAGCTTTGCCATTTAAAAAAATAAAATAATGTATTCGTATGTGAATCAGTGAATATCATTGGAGGTTTCAATTGAAGAAAAAAATGAAAATCATAATATTTTGTGTAAATTCAGGATGGGCTGATATTTAGAAAAAAAGTTATATAGATTTTTTATATATAAAATAACATAATTCTAAACCCAATTATTTGTAAAGTCCGTAAATAGATACTAAACTAAAACGGCCCATTTGTTCATAATTATCCCATAAGTGATAACTAATACTAGATTAAAAGCCCATAAATATAATAACCGTTTTATAGTTGTTTAAACAAAAGCCCAATTGTTTAAACAATTACATTTAACCAGGTGATTTCATATTTGAAAGAGTAAATTACAAAAATCGTCCTTTATGTTTACACTATATTGCAAAGTGTGTCCTTTATCTTTAAAATGTATAAAAAACGTACTCGATGTTTGCAAATCCTTACATGTTATGTCCTTTAGCCCTAACTCAGTTAGTTTTTATAGTTAAATCTGACCAAGTTGACCCCACATGAGGATATTTTGGTCATTTTACCATAAATAAAATAATTATGTTTTAAAAAATATTATATATATATATATATATATATATGTATTTTAAAATATACACACAGAAACACACATGTGTAAACCCAATCTCTCTCTGTCTGACTACCCTATTACCACCACCACCACCCGCCTATTACCCCTACCATACCATATGTTCTTCTCCGGTGAAGCACCACCGCCAAAATCCTCCTACCCCATTCTTAAAACCACTAAACCACAACAATTTTATGAAATTAGCAGAGAATTAACAAATCTGATCACGCGCCACCCCAGATGTCACGCGGCCGCCTCTCCACACTCTGATCTGGGTTGCTACCACTATCAACACCCCAAGTCCCAACCTCCGACCAGGATCTAGTGATGATTTTACAGATCTGGTCCATCCCCATCGACACCAGCTCTCATTTACCGCCGCAATCAAACAAGAAAAGAAAAAGGGGCGAAAGAGAGATTGTTTAAGCGGTGGTGGTGCTTAACAGCGGTGTTCGGCTGGCGGTTCTCGGGTGGCGGTTCGTTCAGAGTGGCCGGCTGGAGATCTCTGGTTGAAGCTCAGTGTCCGTTCAGATCAGAAGCAAATATATCTTCACGAGACCTCTGGTTGTAGCTCTGTGTTCGATCGGAGATGGTACAAGATGGATTAACGGTGAGTTTGAGATTAATTAACCGATGAGAATGAAAGTTGAAGACATAAATCTCAACGATCTTTAATTTTAATTGTTGGCCAGAGGGAATAATAGGTGAGGTTAGCTTTGTTCTTCGATTGGAGTTGTTGCAAAGCAGAATAAGAAAAAGAAAGTTACAGAGGTTTGTGTTTGTGATTTCTCAAAGAGGAGGAAAGACTGCTATTTGGTTCACTGACATGCTTTATGGAAATTAAAAGTCAAACTAAATTAAACCTTTGAGATCCTTTGAAGATATTAATCCCACCAGCATAGAGAGATAGGTGAGATGAGGGAGGGTGGTTTATTGGTTTATGATGGTGGTTTATTGCAGTGGTAAGAACAGGAACCAAAAAGAGAGAGAGAGAGAGAGAGAGAGAGAGAGAGAGAGAGAGGGAGAGTTAAGTGAGAGAAAGAGAGTAGAGAGAGAGACACTTATTTATTTATTGTTTATATATTTTTAATATTTTAAAATTCTTTTTTTTTTTGTTTTATTTATTGAATAGATTTTAAATATATGAGTAAAATTACCAATCTACCTTGATTTAACCATAAAAACTAACTGAGTTAGGGCTAAAGGACATAACATGCAAGGATTTGCAAACATCGAGTACGTTTTTTGTACATTTTAAAGATAAAGGACACACTTTGCAATATAGTGTAAACATAAAGGACGACTTTTGTAATTTACTCTATTTGAAATTGAAACAAAGCAGTTTAATGAGGTTATGATTACTTGAAATTGAAATTTGAAACAAAGTACAAATGGAACTAAATGGTTATATTTTTTATCAATGCATTTGAATGCTTAATGACTTGATGAATGAGTTTATTTTTTTATGATTACCTGATTTATGAATGCAGTTGATGACTTGAATACTTGATTAAGTAAACGTTATTTTTTAGAGGTTTGAATCTACTCAATAACGATTCTTGATTATTTAAAATTCACTTGAACAACAATTCAAGTCTCATCAAATTGACACAAAGGGTTATGTCAAATTGTATAATTTTAGCTAGTTTAGAATAATGTTAGATTGTATAAAATAACAAAGTATTTTTATAAATCAGTTTAAATGTTTAATTTCTTCTTTTATATTTCTAATATATTCCTTGATTATATTTTGAGAGGTTTATGGTATGCTTGTTTTGGGCTTATGTTGATGGAATAATGTTGGTTGCTGCTGGGCCTTAGAGTTGCCGATTGGGCTGCTGAAGGCTTAAGGGTTTCGTAATTGTTCCAGTTATATAAAGAGGGTGCTGCTTTGGGATCATCAATCAACCTCTTATAACTCTTTCTCTCTCTTACACATCCAAAACTTCCTCTGTGTTTTTACCTTTCCACACAAGTACATTCTTGAGAATCTAGGGTTTTATTCTTGTTAGATGATCATCCTGTTGATGATCATCTGTTCTTGTTGATATTCCAGTCAATATGTGATGACTGGTTGATTTCCTTTGTATCTGGTTTTTGAGAATTATATAAACTCAGTTATTTTCTATAAAGATCTTAGAGTTCTGACATAGTATAAGAGCTTCGAGGTTGATTCGGTGCTCTGGTGGTCTTCCGCTGTATATATTCTGGGTTGTTTGATTAACATACTTTGTTAATCAGATCCAGGGTTTCTTCTTATTCTTGTTTCTGGTCAGAAGCAGGAGTTGTTGTTTTCTGGTGATCTTTGGAGTCCTGGTAGTCCGGTGTGCTCTGTTGGTTCAAGATCTTGGAGGTTTTGGTGTCTTGAAGTTTGTGCCAATCTTGGAGTTTGAAACCCTAATTTCTAGGGTTTGGTATTCGTCGGCGAGATTCTCGTTGGTCTCTGTTATTAGGGCAAACCAACAGATTCTCCGTTTATTTGTCTTCTCATCAGTCTTTTGTAACCCTAAGTGAAGGTTACAGAGGCTGATTGCTGGAGGGAGTTAAACGCTTTGGTGAGATTGTTCCATCTTTCAGTTATTTTTTCTTTGTTTCTTCATTAACTTATGTCTTATGTCTAGGCATATTGTTGTCGGGTTTAGACAGACCGGTTTGAGTCGGGATACAGAGAGGGTTCACTATGTTGCATTTGTGTTTGTCTTGTCTTTGTGTCAATAGCTTCCTGGATATTGTCTGCGGAGGCACCTTTGAGTGACAACCTCTGATCGGGCCGCTGTCCTGGTTTCGCTGGTTATTTTGTGTCTGTTCTGGTTCTCTTTAGTTTGTGGCTAAATTCTGTGGTTCTTGTTGACTGCTTGTGCTTCTTTGGAATAACGTGTTTAGTTTTTCATCATGACTGATAAAGGTGAATCTACTGTTACTTTGATTAGTAAGTTGGATGCTAGTGATCCTCTGTATTTGCATGCTAGTGATTCTAGTAGTCTTACTATTGTGAATGTTAAACTGAAAGGAACTGAGAACTATGTGGTTTGGTCAAATGCTATGAAACTTGCTCTAATGGCTAAAAATAAGGGGCTGTTTGGTAGCCTCTGAATGGTCATTAAGAGGCTACCTTTTAATGGAACCATTAAGAATTTTACCAATGAGAAGGTAGAAGAATGTGACATGTGATGATTTACCATTCAGATGTTACCTCTTAACCATTCAGACTTGAGGTTACCTCTTATTCATTCAGATGTTTTAAACCATTAAGAGGTAGCATCTGAATGGTCATTAAGAGGCTACCAAACAGCCCCTAAGCTAGGTTTTATTGATGGCACTTGTAACAAATCCACTACTAATGATGTTTTAGCAAGTCAATGGGATAGATGTAACTCAGTGGTTTTAACATGGATTCTTAATTTTGTTTCTGATGAGTTATATGTTGGTCAAGTTTATTCTAGGCTTGCTAGTGAAGTTTGGAGTAATTTAAAAGATACTTATAACAAGTGTACACCCCAACCGATGGCGGAAACATCGGAGTGAGACGAAAACGAGATTCCTCGAGACTTCATAACACTATTTGCGACAATAATTAATCAAACCAAATTTCATTTCATTGAATAATTGTCAAGTACAACATGGGAATCAGAAAATACAACAAGTTTAAGAAACAATACAACAAAATACATGGATCAAATACGACAACAAGATCTAGAATTTCTAAGTGTGTTTCTAGCCATTCCTACTAGATTTCATCATCGTCCTCATATTCCTGCAACACATTTCAAAGTACAGTTCAATACAAAAAGTATTGGCGAGTATACAAGTTTGAATAATAGCGTATGTATAAAAATGTTTTAAACAATCAACATGGCAAAATTTGTTATCTAAAATTAACAAACTACTGGCATTCAACTATAAATGTCAACCCAAAGATTACCGCTAGCCTTAGTTAAGTCCGTCTTACCTTCCTAGCCTTAGTGCGAGAGAATCCCACTATTTTATTTACAAAAGTTAATTCTATAGATTTACCAAAACTTCCATTTCCAGAAAACCTTGTCAACAATTCTTCCATCACTAATTCCACATTTTAACCCCATTTACTACCCATATCTTTGCAATAATCTAATATCAATAAAGAAAAAGAAGTAACAACATAAGTCAAGAGCATGTGTTCCCATAATAATTAATTGAGTTAACTGTTATTTTCGTCTCTGTGGTTTGGTGGAAAATGTCACTTCAGTTCAAAAAAAAAATTGCGTCAGTTCCGTCCTCAACATTTTTGAAACGTGCCACTTCAGTCCAAAAAGATAACGTCTTGCGCCAGTTCCCTCCTCAACGTTTTTAACGGCGCGTTATCTTTTTGGACTGAAGTGATACGTTTCAAAAATGTTGAGGACGGAACTGGCGCAAATTTTTCTTTTGACTGAAGTGACATTTTCCACCAAACTATAGGGACGAAAATGACAGTCAACTCTAATTAATCACAAGTAGAGGTGTCTATAAACGGGCTTAGGCCCAAGATGGGTCTTAAGAAAAACACAACAAAGAATGGCCCATTTAAGCCTGAAGCCTAACAAAAGCCTGGTCCTTACTTCTTAGGCTCAAAGCCAGAAAGCCTCCAACTTTTTACTCCTTGAGGCTCAAAGGGCTACTTTTTATATTTTACACAAATGTTATCCATTTTATTTTCTTTTAAAGTTTTAGCGAATTAAATGACTTAGACTTGAATATGTGATTTTTGAATAATAGAAAAAAAAAGAAAAAGAAACAGCGGATTCAAGACGGAACATGTTCGAGTTAGTACAAGTTTCAAGCAAAATAATCAAAATTTGGTTTGGGGCAAAACAAGTTCTAACCAAAATAAACTCTAGAGTAAGTGAGGCATTTAAAAAAAAAGTATGAAATGCTATATTTTTATTTTTTATGGCTGCTAGTAGTGGAGGGTTGAGATGACTAGTGTGGTGGTGGTGGTGGTGACAGTAGTGTCGCAGACAATGATGATGTTGGTGGCAGTGGTTGTGTCGGTGACAACGATTTGATGGCGACAACAAACATTTGTCATTGGCGGTGCTAACCTATTTGGACTCGTTTTAAATTAACTCGTTTTAGATCGGGACAATATCAAATTCATTTCATCAAAAAGAACACATAGATTCTAAACTAGATCGGGACAATATCATATTCATTACAACAATACTTTATGCTACGAATTTTCTTAATAATGTGAATGAATCGACGATGGAGGAACATTGTAATCATTGGAGATATGTGTCTCACGTCTATATTGCGAAGAAGTTGTCCAAGTTAGGGAAGCGATTCACATTTATTTGCTTCATTTGAGTTAAGGATCCTATGAGTTTGGTAAGAAACATTTGGAAATATCCATTTGTACTGATTTTGCTTGAGTTGTTAAACAAGATTCTAAATTATCACTTTGTGTGTGAGTCAAAACAAATGGATGAAATGACTTATTATCTTCTTATCAACACCTTCTAGAAAAATGTGGTGATATATACGTCAGTTTTTCCACTGTTATTTTATACACTACTTTTCCTTATTTGGGTATGGCCGGTTATTCTAACTTCTTTTTGTTTACTTTTAAGACTTTTAATGGTTTAGACATTTTACTGGTGCAGTACTTAATGGTTCAGACCTTTTACTGGTTCAGCACTTAATGGTTCAGATTGTTTGTTTCGTGAGCAGATGTCTGAATGGTTCAGACATTTGACTCTGAATAGTTAAGTATTATACAGAGTCTGAATGGTTAATACCTCTAATATAAATTGGTCAGACATTTGCCTCTAAGAGGTTAAGCATTATACTGTCTCTTAATAGTTCAGACCTCTTACTGGTTTAGTACTTAATGATTCAGACCTCTTACTGGTTCAGCACTTAACCATTTAAAAATTGCCAAACAGCCCTTAAGCATGTTTGTAAAAATAGAAGTTTGTATTGAAGATTTTGAAGTTATAACAAATGTCTTATGAGCATAGTATAAATACATAAGTACATATTTTAAAATACAAAAATGTATAGCTATTAAATATTGAATTACCAGTTAAATTTACACATAAGTTTCAAATAGTATCAGTCCATCACCATAGTAAAACCGTCGTTACAAACCATAAACATTTGCCTATGGCATTATAGCTTATTGGTATTTTGGGGATGGGATAAAGCTTAGGACTATTAGGTCTTGGGTTTGATTCTCACAAGGGGAGTTTTCTCAGATTTATTAAGTTTCCTCCTGAATTGGTGTATATGAATTATTGCCAAGGGGAGATGGATATGATCGGGTGGTTCCACTGGTGGCGCGTCAGTAATCTAAATTTACCATTAAAAAAACCAAAAAAAAAACCATAAACATTTTAAACTGGTTGAACAACCGGTTTCCTTCATTTAAAACGGTTCAATCAGTATAAAAAATTTATGCATCAATGATAACAGTTAGTTCTATTTATCCTTCAGCCAATCAAAATCATAACTCTATAATATTTTTGTGGTTTTAGACCATGTGTAGTGGAAGACACAAATAACGTCCCTATCCTTGTGTGTTTTGCGCCATGTAGCAGTCCAGTCAGCAATGAAATATTATGTTAAAATGGGTGTAATGGGGCTTGAAATCTTGTGGGACATTATATTCTAATAGAATTAAATAAAAAAATAAAAACCATAAAAAATGCTATTGGGCAAAGATTGGGAAGGTGTGCGTCATTGGCAAAAAAAATTGAAGGATGGCGTGGAAAAAAGAACACTTGGGACAAAAAAATTGAAAAAAAAACGCCCAAGGGGGCGGGTAAGTGGCGTGGGAGCGTTTTTTTAGGGAAAATACGCCAAAAAAACTCCACTTCGGGTGGTCTTATGGAATGGGTAATGGAGGTTTTATGACACTCATAGAAGCAACCCTTTATAGACTTCCCCATGAACCTTTCATTTCCTTCTATCCTCCCCATCTCATAAAACCTGCAAATGGAACCCAACGACCGATTGTGGCGATGGACACGAACTCTCTCTCACATACATACGTGAGCCGCATTTCCCCTTATCTCTTTCACAATTGCGCCAATGGAGTTTATAAAGTATAAACCCCATTGAAGATGATGTTATAACAAAATGTGAATTTCCCAATGTATTTAAATGATTTTGTTGCTATAAATCTTTCAAGATCATTAGAGAATTATTATAGATTTATTTATTGTTGTATGAATAGATATTATGAATTATAGTTGATTTGGTAGAATCAATGAAAACTAGCAAAATTATCAATGATACATTAATGCACTTACTACTTCGTCTTAGATAAAGGATCGCTAGAAAAAACAAACAAGTAATTTTAAGAATAGTCCAATGGCATTATAGTCTATTTGGGGGGTAGTATTTGACACAGCTCCATATATCGTCTCTATAGTGGTGGAAAACATCAAAGAAGACTTCTTTTTATGGATCAAGTTTAGATCAAAACTTAATGGGCTTGTTTGGAAGAGATGGTGAGATTTCAATGTGCGAGACATTATTTTGTAATTTGTTTTTGTTTTTCAGATTCCCCATTTCTTGTTGGCCCCTTTATCCTTTTTCTGCGTTAAATAAGATAGCTGTCCTTCAAAAAAATGTGTGATTTGTTACAATAATTCTTTTTTTTAGATAGGTCCCGTTCCTTTTTTTTTCTTTTTTTTTTTGGGTTTTGTCTATTGATATAAAAACAAAAGCTCGGCAGTTAGACTTAAGTATTTGTCAAGATATGAGACGATTTAACCCATGTGTTCATAAAATATGCAAATAAACATTTTTCCAGCGCATAAATAAAGAATTAAATTCTTTTTTATTCCATTTTTTTTAAGTTTCAACTTTTTAGATTACTTTATAATTATACTTAATATCGAGAATATTTTGTTTTTCTTTTATAACTTATAAATTAAATGTTTTATATAATATCGAGTTTGTCGTTGCGAGGTATCTATTTTTACCTATCTCTTGATGGATATTTTTATCGAAACCGATTTGCAAATAGTAATGTACAACTAATCAAATCACATATGTACATTTTATCAAAGCTTTCTCGCATTTAGGTTTTTCTTTATGATGTTTACTTTTTTAATCGAATCATAAACGTACATGTTATCAAAGGTTTCTCGCATTTAGTTTTCTCTTTTTTGTTATTCTGTTAATAAAATGTAATATTTTATAGATTTTCCGGCAATAATGTTGCAACCATCCTATTTTTATCTACGTTTATAAAAGTTTTGTTCAAAATCGAGCAGGTCAAATGTGATTGATTTTTTTTTCTTTATCGTGACAAACTAAACCAATACCTTCCGAACAATTTCAGTGGCGCAACTAGCCCAAAAATTTAGGGGTATCATTTGTATAATGAAGAGGGAGTTGAGGGGTATTTTTACACTACGTATACGGAGTTGAGGGGTATTTTTACACTACGAACACATGGTTGAGTCGTAGCCCGTGCTATTCCTGCTAAAACATTAGCTCCGCCCATGTTTACTAGTATTCGTTTTTAAAGTTTTTTATAACATGACATCGCAGGATTGGACTGGGCTAGGGTTGTACCCTTGAGTGCCCCTTCGTCCCTAAAGATTACACAAACTAAAAACTATTTTTGTTAGAAGCGTCAAAGAAAACGACACTCTGGTTTTCATCGATCTTCTTCTTATGTAGTCCACAGTATTTAAATATTTTTATAGCTTAGCTATTTATATAAAATCGTTATGAAAACTTTCAAGATCATAACAGAATTATTGGAAAAGTAACTAAATGTGGTATGAAAGATATCATTTATATTCGACTAGATAACATGATATGATTAGTTACACACTGATTCTCCTTAGCTAGAAAATAAACGAGTCAGGTAGAATAACAACAAAATTTGATGAATCACAATGGATTCTCTATTTAACTTTTGCTAGGAAAATAGACGAATGAGTTGGCAGAACAAATGAAAACAAGCCAACGAATAAGTGATTTCATCCATTAAATATAAAGAAGGGTTAATGGATTTTATCACTCTTAACTATATGGTATTGATCCATGGCTTTATAGTCTAGTGGCATCTTGGGAGTTGGGGGTGAGATAAGGCTTTAGGACCAATAGGTTCTGGGTTCGATTTCCACAAGTGCATTTTCTCATATTTATTAGGTTTCCTCCTGAATTGGTGGAGATGAATATGATCGGGTGGTTCCGCTGGTGGCACGATGATACTCTAGTGGTCCGTCAGTGATTCAAATTTGCCGTTCAAAAAAAAAACTATATGGTATTGGCCGTTGCCACTCTCAACTATCACTTTAACTCATACCACTCTTAACTTAACATTTTGTATGTTGTCTCACTCCAGAGTTAACCAGCCACCACTAACTACGTTAGTTTTCTTTTTATCCTACATGGCTATTTTATCCAAAGTGGCGAGATGACATGACAAGTTGATATGTAAAATAAAAGTTTAAGTTTCATATTGAATGAACCACTAAACTATAGGGTCCTGTTTTACAAATCATTTACTTCGCCACGAATGCCTAAACCCTAATTCCACTTACATAGCAGTCGCCTTCAAACCCGCCTTCGTCAATTCAACCACTAAACAACCCTAAAATGACTTATCAAACCTGCCTTCATCAATTCATAACTGACCATCAGACAACTTTCAGGTGGCAATAGTTTGAAGATGGCCGAATAGAGAAGGGTGGTGGCAGATCGGTAATCACATCAGAGATTTAGTAACTGATGAGGATACGTCCTCAGTCGGACCAAACACCTAGAGAACACATGACCAAACCGAATGAACAAAGGAGCGGTCGCACCTAGTATCGCAAAGAGGAACGACCCAATTCCCTGGTCCCTAACTAACTTGGGCCCACAGCTTTAACTGCCCTGACAATGACTGGTCCGACCCTAACTAACTTGCCACGTCAGCATACCCAAAAGCTATAAATACCCCGCTGATGCGTGTGAAGTGTGTATATAAGTTTAAGTATATTTTAAGCCCTTTTACACCTTTTTAGCCAAGTTTTAAATTTATAAAACACGATATTTACTAACACTAAACACACATATGGGCAAGTGCACCCATCGTGAGCGTAGTATAGTGTTGGCAAGATACCGAGGTCGTCCAAGGACACAAGAGCTTTTAATACCGGTTTATCCTCAACGTCTAATCAAATCAAAAGTTTAGAAAAATGTTTTAAACTAAGAAAAATAAAAACTAACTAAAATGCTGAAAAATAAAAATAAAAATAAAAACAGATAGACAAGATGAATCACTTGGCTCCGACTCGTGTTTAGTGTAACCTTTGATTATTTCCGCACTTTTGCACTATTTAAGAGATTATCTTAGTTATTGTAGTAGGCCCCTCTTTTGGAGGTGACATTACCCTCAACCCAGTAGTTTGAGTCAGCAAGGATACAATCCTAAAGTGTCGGATTATTGAAAGATAATTAATTAAGTTATTAATGCATAATGTGGTAGGCCCCTCTTTTGAAGGCGACGTTACCCTCGGCTAAGTAGTCTGAGTCAGCAGGGATACAGTCCTAAGTAGCCGGGTTAAAGTATTAATAGTAGTTTAACTTATGAGGGGATCAAAGAGTTTGGACCCCTGCCATCCAATACCGTTAAGTATTGAAGGAGGTCCTACTAAATTTGACCCAGGTCCTTTGCAGGATCTATACACTGAACAATGGCAAGACTCTTACCAAACCGTTCCCTTAACCCCCGACCAGGTAGCCAACATACCTCCATATAGACCGTGGAGATATGAATGGTGAAAATCTTTTATTTTATATAGACAGTAAAATAATGCCAAGACACCACGGACAAACGATAAGGAAGAATCACCTTCAACATAAGAAACTAGTTATTAAAGTCATTAATACATAACCAATTAAAAAGTGCGAAAAGATTAAAAATAAAAAGTATTACACTAGACACTTTGTCTTCACCAAGTGATGTAAGAGACTTAGGCAAACATGGCCTTGATTGTCAAGAACTCTTACGATCAATCTTGGATCCCGAGACGACTCACACACTCTATGATGGACAATGGATGATGGTGGTGGATGATGGTGTTATGGTGGTGGTGGGTGGTGGGTGAAGTGTGAGAGAGGTGGTGTGCCAAGGGATGGTTTGAGCTTGAGCCAAGCACTCCTATTTATAGGCTGAACAGAAGCTCGGGCACGGCCCCGTGTCCATTGGGCACGGCCCCGTTGTCACGGCCCCTACCCGGTTTAACCCGTTTCAGGAGCCGCGGGACAGAAAATCCCGTGGTATTTATTTAATTAAGTTGACAGCGGAAGACTTTAACAGGATCTTTTTAAAAGCTGAAATTTCCTGATTATTTTATTTCACAATTCAGGATAAAACCCCTGTAATTTACAATCATATGATTTCACGGAGAAATCTTTAATTTACAAAACATGTTTCTTTATTTTATATTGAGCCACTTCCTTAAGCTTGTAGTGCTTCTCGGCACTTTTCCTGGATCACAACAGATCACCTGAAACATGTTTGAAAAAGGTTTTGTCAGCGGGAAATACTGGTGAATCATTCTTTTTACTAAAATGACACGTTGTTATAATTTACAGTATTAAGAGCGATTACAATGTTTCTATATCAACCAACTACCCTCGGTATTTGTCACTCGACTCGCTTCTGTGACTATGGTCATATCACCCATTGGCTAACCCGTTGTCCAATGGTGACGATTATCAAGTAATGTATACAAAACCCCACATACCGGTTGTAATATGGAGATTACAAAGACTTAATCCCTGTAATTATAACTTTGAAAATAAATATGATTTTGAAAGTAATTTGATAAAAAGAGAATGACTCACTTTGCAGATTTATTTGAGCAGAGCCTAGCCTACTGATTAGCCTTTTAACCTAGTTTAAATAATAATGCACACAAACTAGGTTAGTAACTAATACAGCATTTACGATAACTCACGAGATTAAACCCTCACAACGAATGACAAAGTGCGATACTTAAACATCCATCGATTTAACGACGAATGACAAAGCATAAACCCTAATGTGGGCAGCACTTAAAATCCATTGGATAGTTTAATCGATCGGACATTGAATCGTAGCAGCGATCGTGTTATTACCCTGTATTGCGGCAGCACTTCGTGATTTGTGTGTGTTTTGAGACTGTTTCTACAATATCTCAGCGTATGTTTTGAGTTTTAACGTCGTTCAAGTGCCAGAATTCCAGTCCCAGAGCCTACTACTTATACCTGAAAAACCGCCCCCTCGCGTGGCGCGAGGGGGTGTCGCGTGGCGCGAGAGGTTACCCCCTACCATAGGGTAGCCCCGTGTAATTGTAGGTTTGCTGAGTTGGTCTCGCGCTAAAATTCAATTTACACGTAAAACTGTTTGGATATTACCAACTAGGGTTTACCCCCCTGAGTTTTTGGGGCCCTGATCCTGATTCCGATTATTCTGAAAATTTCAGGGTTTATGCAGAATCACTTGGGTTTCTCAATTAGGGTTTCCTATTGGACAATTAAAGTAATAAATAGGACTTTTAATGAGAGTTGTTACATCCTCCCCACCTTAATAAAAATCTCGTCCTCGAGATTTACTGGAACAAGTAGGGATACTTTCGCTTCATTTCTGATTCTAACTCCCAAGTGTATTTGGATCCTCTCTTCGAATCCCATTTAACTTTGACTAGTTTTAGTCTCTTGTGTTTGAGAAACTTGATCTTTCTATCCTCAATTTGAAGAGGTTTCTCTACGAATTTCAGCTTTTCATTTACCTCTATATCTTGAAGAGGTACTACCAGAGATTCATCAGATAAACATTTCTTGAAATTGGATACATGAAATACGTCATGTACTCCTGCCAGTTCCTCTGGTAGTTGTAACCGATAAGCAACTGGTCCTATACGTTGGATCACTGAAAATGGTCCTACGTATCTTGGACTTAGCTTTCCTTTCTTACCGAACCGAACTACTCCTTTCCAAGGAGAAACTTTTAACAGTACTCTGTCTCCGACTTGGAATTCTAACGGCTTCCGTCTATTGTCTGCATAACTCTTTTGACGATCTCGAGCTGTCTTTAGTCTTTCCTTGATTTGAGTAATCTTGTCGGTAGTTTCTTGCACAATCTCCGGACCTGATAATTGACTCTCTCCTATTTCTGCCCAACAAACTGGAGTTCTGCACTTTCGTCCGTACAGTGCTTCAAAAGGGGCAGTTTCGATGCTTGAATGATAACTATTGTTATAGGAGAATTCAATTAAAGGTAGGTGATCATCCCAGTTTCCACCAAAATCTATTACACATGCTCTCAGCATGTCTTCCAGAGTTTGGATCGTCCTTTCACTTTGTCCATCTGTTTGTGGATGATATGCAGTGCTCAGGTTCAGTTTAGTTCCCATGGCTTCTTGAAAACTTGTCCAGAAGTGAGAAGTGAAACGACTATCTCTATCCGATACAATGGAGAGTGGAACTCCATGTAAGGATACAACTTCATCTACATACAACTTTGCCAACCTTTCCATACTAAAGGTTTCTTTCATTGGTAGGAAATGAGCTGATTTGGTTAATCGATCCACAATTACCCAAATCGTATCATTACCTTTTCTGGTTTTGGGAAACTTAGTAACAAAATCCATTGTTATGAGTTCCCATTTCCATACAGGCATTTCTAATTGTTGTAATAGACCTGAGGGTTTCTGGTGTTCTGCCTTAACTTGTGAACAAGTAAGACACTTAGAAACATATCTAGCTATATCCTTTTTCATGCCTATCCACCAGAAATTATTTCTTAAATCTTGATACATCTTATTGTTTTCAGGGTGTATGGTATACCTAGATTTATGGGCTTCTTCTAAAATTTTATCTCTTAATTCTCCTTGCTTAGTTACCCAAATTCTTCTTTCATGAAATCTCTAAATTCCATCACCTCCTTGCTCTAATTCTTTTATCCGTCCCTTCATTCCTTCAGTAGCATGCTGTCTCTTGAACATTCTTCAGTTGTTCCATTAAATCTAATTGTAGATTTAATCTGAGAGCACGAACTCGTCATTGTTTTTCATGGTACTTACGACTTAAGGCATCTGCAACTACATTTGCCTTTCCTTCGTGATACTGAATATCACAGTCGTAGTCACTTAAGATTTCCATCCATCTCCTTTGCCTCATGTTTAACTCTTTTTGCCCAAATATATATCTTAAATTCTTATGATCTGTATAGACAGTAAACTTACTTCCATACAGATAATGTCTCCAAATCTGAAGGGCAAAAATTATGGCGCCTAATTCTAAGTCATGAGTTGTATAATTTTCTTCGTGCTTTTTCAATTGCCTTGAAGCATATGCAATTACCTTCTTGCGTTGCATTAGCACACATCCAAATCCTAATTTTGAAGCATCACAGTAAACTTCAAAATCTTCAGTCCCTTCTGGTAATGCTAAGATTGGAGCATTTGTTAACTTATGCTTTAGAATCTTAAAAGCTTCTTCTTGCTTAGGTCCCCGTTCAAACTTAATTGCTTTACAGGTTAGCTTAGTTAATGGTACAACTATCTTGGAAAAATCCTTAATAAACCGTCTATAATATCCGGCTAAACCTATAAAACTTCTAATTTCCATTGCAGATTGCGGAACCTTCCATTTGGTAATTACCTCTATCTTAGCAGGATCTACATGAATACCTTCATGGTTCACCATGTGTCCTAGGAATTGCACTTCTTGTAGCCAAAATTCACACTTCGAGAATTTAGCATAAAACTTTTCTTTTCTTAACAAAGTTAAGAGTGCATGCAAGTGCTTACAATGTTCGTCTTGACTTTTGGAATAAATAAGTATATCGTCGATGAAGACAATTACAAATTTATCCAAGTATGGTTTACAGATTCTATTCATCATGTCCATGAACGCTACAGGTGCATTCGTTAACCCAAAGGGCATGACTGTAAACTCGTAATGACCATACCTAGTTCTGAAAGCAGTTTTAGGTATGTCTTCTTCTTGTACCTTCAATTGATGGTATCCGGAGCGTAAGTCGATCTTAGAAAAGTATCTAGCTCCTTGAAGTTGATCAAAAAGATCATCAATCCTAGGTAATGGGTATCGATTCTTAATTGTAACCTTATTCAATTCTCTATAATCAATACACATTCTCATCGAACCATCCTTCTTCTTTACAAACAACACTGGTGCTCCCCAAGGGGATGAGCTAGGTTGTATGAATCCTTTGCTTAGTAATTCATCTAACTGCTTTTTCAGTTCTAACATTTCTATAGGAGCTAACCGATAAGGTGCCTTGGCTATCGGTGTAGTTCCGGGAATTAGATGAATCCTAAATTCTACTTCCCTATCTGGTGATAATCCTGGTAACTCTTCTGGGAATACATCTAGGTATTCTAAGACTACAGGAATCTCCTTAAGTTCTTTACCCTTAGTACTAATGATTACTGAAATCATATATACTATTCCTTGCTTTCGTTCATAACTAGCAACTTTCATTACTGATATGAACTTCATGGGTTTACGTGGTTTATCTCCTGTAATCATGATTACTTCCCCCGTAGGTGCCCGAATTTCTATAGAGTTCTTATCACAAAGAATTCGAGCATGGTTGGCTACTAACCAATCCATTCCTAACACAACATCGAATTCAGCTAATTTCATAGGCAATAGGTTTGCAGAGAATTTATGATTTAAAAGTTCTATATTTTCTTTTTGCAAAACCTTATCTATTTTAACTGAATTCCCATCTGCTGTTTCGACTGTAAAAATCTGCCTAATGTTGGTTAAAGGTAAGTTAAGATCTTGGCAGAATGAAGTATTGATAAAACTTTGGTTTGCACCAGAGTCAAATAATACTTTTGCATACACGTTGTGAACTAAGAACGTACCAGCTATTACATCTGGAATGAGTTCTGCTTCTTGAGTGGTCAGCTGGAATGCTCTGGCATTCTTCTTAGTAGCTCCGTCGGCCGTCTTGGTTTTGTTGTCTGCTGGTTTGGCCAATTTAGGACATTCTGTTTTAAAATGCCCAGTTTCTCTACAGTTGTAGCAGATTCTTGTTTTCCTTCTGCAGTCTTCTTCACGATGTCCTACAACTTTACAAAAGTTGCAGGTTACATTGCATCTTCCAAAATGTTTCTTTTTGCAATTTCGGCAGAACGGCGAAGCTGAGGATTGTCCCGTTCCTCTTCTCTTGAAATTGTTATTATTACCCGCACGAAATCCCTGGGTAATTTTCTGAGCCAATTCCTTTTTCCTATTTTCATCTCGTGTGCGTACCAGCTCATCAGTTAGGGTGTTAGCTAATTCTACCGCATCGTCAATAGTGCGAGGTCTTGCAGCTTTAACGATATTACGGATTTCACTAATTAATCCCCAAATATAGCGAGAAATGAGTACCGGCTCTGGCGAAGCCAGTGTTGGTACCACTCTAGCATATTCGAAGAATGTCGAAGTATAGCCGCGACAATCTACACCCATCATTCGATGATTTAGGAATTTATTTGCCATTTGATCTTTTTCATATTCGGGACAGAATTTTCTTTCTACAAGACTCTTAAATTCTTCCCAGTTCATGGCATAAGCCACATTTATTCCTTTGGCTTGAAGTACTGTATTCCACCATTCTAGCGCCCCTTCTTTGAAAAGATTTGACGCGTACATGACCTTATCGTCATTGGTACATTTACTTATTGTAATCACTGCCTCGGTTTTCTCTAACCAACGCAGTGCAGCAGTCGCTCCTTCATTGCCTGCAAATTCATTGGGTTTACAAGCAAGAAATTCTTTGTAAGTGCAACCAGGCGTTGCAGCTTTCATTTTCTTAGGGAGCGGAGCCTGTCTTGGATCATTATCGTGATTGGTATGATTACCGCCTTCGTTTACGCTATTACTGAAGTTATCTTCAGAAATACGTTTGCTAGGAATGATTTGTTGAGGTTCCACTGGTTTCTGGGCAGCAGCAAGTATTGCTGGAATAGCATTGGCTATCCCTTGAGCAGCAATATTTTCTATATCTTGCCTAGTCATAAATTGATCCGCCGGATGTTGCTCAGATTGGTTAACCTCATTAACTTGTTCATTATTAGCGTTTTCCATCTGTTAATTAATTTATATAAATTATTAGTATCGAATAAATAACAATCATACAAATTTCACAACACATATATAATCAAAACTATCGATTTCTCGATTCCATTTTTATATTTATATATATGCGTCAATACATACCCTTATCTTACAAAGTTTTATTTGTAGTTATGTTACAGACTGATTTTTATTACTATTACTATTATTACACAACCATAGTTTCACCACCATCCTATCTCTGGGTACTTTTAGAAGCGACGTTCCCTCTCGTCATACTTCCAGGAGATCTGTTCTCCTACTTCCCTGATCCTATTTCCTGCATCCACCAGGTCCTCGCCAAAGTGGCGGAGTTCAGCTAGATTTTCATTGCTCATTGGTGGGTTTGGTATTGGTTCTGGGTCGAACTGAGGGAGAAAAGTATAAGGATTATTAAGCAGGTTTTGGAACTGCCAGTCATTAGTCCACCACTCGTCCATTCCTAGAGGTTGGGTGTGGATTATAGGTTCTGAGATTGCTGGTTCCAAATTTATTGGAAGTTGATTTTCAGCAGGAAAAGGGTAGATATTATTATTGACAGGCCTGACTATATCACAGCTTGCCAATGCGCGATCCAATTCATCCTGAAATGGCAACTCCTCAATTTGCCTAGAGCTTTCCCCAACTTCTATCTCTGTTTGTCTAGAACCTTCCCCAGTCTCCATTTCCATCTGCCTAACACTTTCCCCGACTTCAATCCCCTTTCCTTTATTTAAGGGATTTTCTATTTTAGGGATCTTCCTAGTTGCGGGTTTCCTCCTGCGTACACGCCTCCATCCTACAAATCTTCTCCTTTTCTTAGGCTTGGGTTTCTCAGGAGGTGGAGCGTTAAATTCCATGGGTTCCTCTATATCGGGTATATAACCAGTAAAATCTCTAGAAACCTCTATTTTCACCGGATAAAGGTTGAGATTCTGAAGGGCTTCAGATAAGTCATTCATGCTGTTTAGCAGATATGCAAAAATATACACAAAAAGCTAAGTTAAAATTTTATAACAAAATTTCATAGATAATCTTTAAATATTATTGCATACCGTGTAACTAATACAAAAGACAACTGACAATTAACTCATATTAGGGTTTACTGTAAAACTTATTTATTTACTGGGTGAAGTTTCTGGCTTGTAAGTGATAATGGTGCTAAAACTTGAGTCAGAATATTTAAAGATTTGTATTTACTGCTACAATGGCTAGCATATAAAGATCTGCCCATTTTTCATCTAACTTGTCTTCCCATGGTGGGTTACTATCTAGTTCTTGGGTTTTCTGATTAACTTTCTTCTCTTTTGGTTGTGATTTCTTTATTTTCTCCTGACTTTTCTTAATAATCAAGCTTCTTTTATTAGGAGAAAGTGGTTCCTCATATTGTGCCTTTCGAACAAATATTCCTTCTTCAGGATTTGCATAGTGTTTTGAGGATGATGATCCTTTTTCTCTCGGTGTAGTATCTAATTTATAATAGATATCTGAAAGTCTTTGCTTACCCATACTGTAAACAAATATTCAAATAATAAAACACATAATCATAAAATAATAATCAGGAAAATTAAGTATTTCTCAAATACTTAATTAGCTTAACTTAGTGGCTCTGATACCACCTTTTTCTGTCACGGCCCCCTACCCGGTTTAACCCGTTTCAGGAGCCGCGGGACAGAAAATCCCGTGGTATTTATTTAACAGCGGAAGATTTACTAGGATCATTTTAAAACAGTAATTTCCCCCGATTATTTTATTTCACAATTCAGGATAAAACCCCTGTAATTTACAATCATATGATTTCACGGAGAAATCTTTAATTTACAAAACATGTTTCTTTATTTTATATTGAGCCACTTCCTTAAGCTTGTAGTGCTTCTCAGCACTTTTCCTGGATCACAACAGATCACCTGAAACATGTTTGAAAAAGGTTTTGTCAGCGGGAAATACTGGTGAATCATTCTTTTTACTAAAATGACACGTTGTTATAATTTACAGTATTAAGAGCGATTACAATGTTTCTATATCAACCAACTACCCTCGGTATTTGTCACTCGACTCGCTTCTGTGACTATGGTCATATCACCCATTGGCTAACCCGTTGTCCAATGGTGACGATTATCAAGTAATGTATACAAAACCCCACATACCGGCTGTAATATGGAGATTACAAAGACTTAATCCCTGTAATTATAACTTTGAAAATAAATATGATTTTGAAAGTAATTTGATAAAAAGAGAATGACTCACTTTGCAGATTTATTTGAGCAGAGCCTAGCCTACTGATTAGCCTTTTAACCTAGTTTAAATAATAATGCATACAAACTAGGTTAGTAACTAATACAGCATTTACGATAACTCACGAGATTAAACCCTCACAACGAATGACAAAGTGCGATACTTAAACATCCATCGATTTAACGACGAATGACAAAGCATAAACCCTAATGTGGGCAGCACTTAAACATCCATTGGATAGTTTAATCGATCGGACATTGAATCGTAGCAGCGATCGAGTTATTACCCTGTATTGCGGCAGCACTTCGTGATTTGTGTGTGTTTTGAGACTGTTTCTACAATATCTCAGCGTATGTTTTGAGTTTTAACGTCGTTCAAGTGCCAGAATTCCAGTCCCAAAGCCTACTACTTATACCTGAAAAACCGCCCCCCTCGCGTGGCGCGAGGGGGTGTCGCGTGGCGCGAGGGGTTACCCCCTACCATAGGGTAGCCCCGTGTAATTGTAGGTTTGCTGAGTTGGTCTCGCGCTAAAATTCAATTTACACGTAAAACTGTTTGGATATTACCAACTAGGGTTTACCCCCCCTGAGTTTTAGGGGCCCTGATCCTGATTCCGATTATTCTGAAAATTTCAGGGTTTATGCAGAATCACTTGGGTTTCTCAATTAGGGTTTCCTATTGGACAATTAAAGTAATAAATAGGACTTTTAATGAGAGTTGTTACACCCGTGTCCATCCTCTTCTCTGTCTTCATTAATTGCTTTTGTCTGCATTAGGTGACCACGGCCCCGTGTCCGCTGGGCACGACCCCGTGTGCAGAAGCATATCTGTACTATCAAGATTTACCTGGATTCTGCGAATCTTATAGTTGACCACGGCCCCGTGTCCGCTGAGCACGGCCCCGTGATGGGCGATGGAAGCTTCTACAACTTTGTCTTTTATGCTGACTCTTGGGCACGCCCCCGTGTTCACTGAACACGGGGCGTGTTCAGCCTTCTGTTCTCTTGTTTTGCTTGGGAAGATGCTTTCGGGGAGGTCGGGCATGCCACGTTTGTTCCTTTTCTTGTATTTATGTTAGATTTAGCTGGCTTTTTGCTTTTTTTGTTAATTTGAGCTCATTTAATCCTGAAAATACAAAAGGAAGACAAAAACACACTTTTTCCAACATTAGTACTAAAAAATGGTTAGTTTTATGCCACAATTGATGTAATTTATATGTTGCATTTTGCACACATCAAATACCCCCACACTTGAATCTTTGCTTGTCCTCAAGCAAAACTCTTTATAATGTGGCTTTACACTCCCAAATGGAATGGGTAGAAGAGAAGGTTTTTGGGCTTGTCATAGAGTGTCGGGATTTCTAAGATTCTTTATTACGTTTTATTTTTATTTATTTACAATCCTATTCGTCATGATTTATTTAAAACTTTTCATAAGATAAATTACTTATTAGGGCATAACATGCCTCTTTAAAATTCTATTTATATACAAGTTCACATACCTCACGGGGGATCACTCAACACTCGGCCGAAGATGTATTTTAGTGAATCACTCGAGAGCAGCATGGAACTTACTCCTACCATAGGCTTGCCAAGCAATCAATCCTCCTCCTTTTTAACTATATACCTTCGTAAATATCAAGAGGACTTTTGGGTGAAGGGTTAGGCTTGGGTTAAAGGTAGGTGGTTGGGTTAGTGGTTAGTAGAAAAGGGCGAAAAGCGTAAAAAGCATCGGTTTTTCGTAAGACTTTTTATTTTTGCAATTTTTTATTTTGATGAAGCCATAATTCAAACAAAGTTACTTTTGATGAACTTGCTTGTTTATTTATTTTGCTTCATCATCAATATATGTTTTTTTTTGAAAGTCATACGAAAAACTGAGCTTGTTACTAAAACAAAGGGTTTAAAATAAAAAGGTTTTGGTGGGTGAAAGGGCGTTTGGTTTGGGTTAAGAAATGAAAAGGTTTAGGCTCAAAGGGGTTAACTAGGGGGATTTTGGGTAGGTGGTAAAAAAAAAAAGAAAAATAATGGTGTAGAAATAAAAAGGGTTAGTCCTAATGCCTCCATCATTTACTTACTCGGGTTTAAGTTGGTAAGGACCGGGAATGTATCGTAGTGGCAAGTTCTAGAGTTGTAAGAACCAAGCGGCTATTCACACAAGAAACGAAAAATGAGCATTTAGTTTAAAGATATGTATTTGTATGCTCAATAAAGGCTCAAAACTCATTTTTGTGGGAATGGGTTTTTATGTGATCAAGTATATATAATTAAATTTTAACTAAGCTTGTCATGTCTTTTCATAATTTTCTTATGTTGGTTCTTTTTATCACGACGCTATCGGTTGTAAATTTGTAAAAATATAACCTTTTTAGAATCTGAAATTCCCAAGTTAAACCTAGATAAGTAAAAAACATGAAAAATTTTGGAAAAATTTGGGGTGATTAGCGGTTCCAATAGAGTCTTGTGTAAGGCTTGTTATTAGGACTTGCAAGATTCAAGGTTTTAGCATCCCCCCCCCCCCACACTTAAATTACACATTGTCCTCAAAAAATAATTTTTTAGGTTGATTGAATGTGTAAAAGGTGTGAAAAAGCAAAAATTTGTGTTATTGGGCGCCTGGACACGGCCCCGTGTTGTCCGGGCACGGCCCCGTGTTCAGGTGCCAGTAACAAAAAGTTGACAAAAGAAACAGAAGCCTGGACACGGGGGCGTGTTGGGTGAACACGGCCCGTGTCCAGTTTACCTGAACTGGGTGTTTTCTGCAGACTGTGCAGCACGGGGCCGTGTTGGGCAGACACGGCCCGTGCTGAACCTGCTGTAATGAAGAAAGTTCGTCGGATGGCCCTGTTTTCCTGCATGGGTTGCTGGTTCAAGTTTCCCTTGTATCCTTTGTCATTCCGAGTGTGTTTACTTATTTTAACACCATCCAAACACCAAGTTAACTAAAACCATCATTCATTAAGTCATAGAGAGAATTACATAATAGTCCTAAAAATTAAAATACTAGATAGTTAGGTCAAAGAAACACAAGAAATCTAAACCAAGAAGTTCTAGCCTACTACTTATTCTATTAGCAAAATTTCCGAAAAGGTAAATCCTTCGGTTAGATGTGGCTTGAAAAACTTCTTTCTCCGGGCATGGGTTCCTCACACGTCGGCGAGCCATTCTTCTATCTCCCTAGGGAGAAGAAAAGCGGGCTCATTGGTATTGGTTTGAGGAGGTGCAACCTCCACCGGGTCTTCTTGTAGATCTTCAAGAGGAGGTTCCGCTGGAATGTCGTCCCAACCGGCATGATTGTTGATTCCAAGTGCTAGGTTCCAATCCTCTTGAGGGAGGATTGGTTCCATGGGAGGTGTTACAAGAATGTTTAACCTCTGGTGCAAGAGGTTTATTTCTTGAAAACTGTTTTCCAACCCCACCGAAAGATAATTTATACGGTCTATTAGGACCTCCCTACCGAAGTCATCTCGTCAAGAGCTTCACGTAATGCCATCACGTAACGTACGAGAGTCGCTTCGATTGATGACCTTCTCTCCCTTCGAGTGTTTCTGGAGTGCGCAGAAGAGGTTCCACTGTTTTGACTAGACATTCTACGAAAACAAACCGGAAATAGTTCATTTTAAATGAAACAGTACATCGGACACGGCCCCGTGCTCGATGAGCACGGCCCCGTGTTCAACTTTCTGCAGATTTTCGGAACAAGGAATCTTGGAGTTTTAAATTAATTTTCCAACTCATGAAGCATTTTTGAACAGAAATAACTTAAAACAATGTTGCACAACTTATTTTTAACAAGATTCATTGGACAAAAATCTAATAATCAACACAATAAAGCTTGAGAGCAAGCTTCAATGGAGGTGTTGAGACAAGAAAGATGAAGAAGAAGAAGGTAATGGATAAAAGAGGAAAGGACAAGATATTTGTTAGAACCTTCTTTTGGAGATTACCTAGGATGGTAGGTGAGAAGACCCTTTCAAATCTCTGTCCCTGGATGGTCCAAATGTGCAGGATTCTTGGCAGCGTTTATAGAAAACGACAGCATGCTGGACACGGCCCCGTGTCGGATGGACACGGCCCCGTGTGCAGGCAAGATCCTAACACGTTTTGTCCGTATTCTGACAAAAAGTCAGAAGGGAATCTTTTGGTGGACACGGGGGCGTGTTGACCTGGGCACGGCCCCGTGTCGAAAGGCTGTTTTATGAAGTTTGTCTTATTTTTAAGGAACTTTTCCAGATCAGGCGGTTCCTTACTGGATGGAACAACCCCAAAGTGCCTAAGATACCTTAATTGTTCTAGATTAAGACGAGAACGCAAGAGGTTGTCGGTGAGGGTGATTCCTATGCTATATGTAGGTGGACAAGTCCAACCCTTTCCCGGGCTCTCGTTAAAGAAGGTGTATGCCGAATCACTCAGGTCTATGTATGCATCGAACGAAGTCGATGGGGAGTCCTTCACGGCACAATCGGCACAGGGACGACTATCGCTCAAGTCCTCGCTAGAGTTAGAAGTATCGTCGGGAACAACGGAGTTGTTTGACTGCGATTCCAACACTTCTTCTTGGTTATCATCTTGAGATAAATTATTGAATCTATCCTATGTTCTTTTAACCAATTAAGAATTAGATCTTCTAATTGAAATAGTTCATCAAGAAGCATTTCTCCTAGAAAATCTGGTTGGGAGCATTCGAGGGAGAGATAGGGATTATTTTTACTTTCGCCCCTCTTAAGGATACAGGAAAATGATGGGTCTATATAGTGGGGCTTATAATTTAGAAAATAACATTCTAATTCCTTATGGGAACCACCACATATTTGACACCACGTACCATAAGAGTGCCGAAAGTAAAAAATATCAGTATCACTCATGTTTGTGTCAGAAATTACCAACCGTCGGGATCTTACGGTTCTGTTTTCAGTAACTGAATCTTGGTCACGGGGGCGTGTTGAGTGGGCACGGCCCCGTGTTCAGCTTACTGTCTGACTTAAAACATGATTGCCAGTTCCAAAGATTGGGCACGGGGCGTGTTCAGCGGGCACGGCCCGTGCTGAGTTCTGCAAAAGCTGAAAAACTAAGGAAAATCCTAAAAAATATAGAAAAATAAAAAAAAAAACGATTAGGCCGCTGATTCCTAACTTTCTTAAAATCCTTGTGTCCCCGGCAACGGCGCCAAAAACTTGATGCGTGTGAAGTGTGTATATAAGTTTAAGTATATTTTAAGCCCTTTTACACTTTTTTAGCCAAGTTTTAAATTTATAAAACACGATATTTACTAACACTAAACACACATATGGGCAAGTGCACCCATCGTGAGCGTAATATAGTGTTGGCAAGATACCGAGGTCGTCCAAGGACACAAGAGCTTTTAATACCGGTTTATCCTCAAAGTCTAATCAAATCAAAAGTTTAGAAAAAGGTTTTAAACTAAGAAAAATAAAAACTAACTAAAATGCTGAAAAATAAAAATAAAAATAAAAACAGATAGACAAGATGAATCACTTGGCTCCGACTCGTGTTTAGTGTAACCTTTGATTATTTCCGCACTTTTGCACTATTTAAGAGATTATCTTAGTTATTGTAGTAGGCCCCTCTTTTGGAGGTGACGTTACCCTCAACCCAGTAGTTTGAGTCAGCAAGGATACAATCCTAAAGGGTCGGATTATTGAAAGATAATTAATTAAGTTATTAATGCATAATGTGGTAGGCCCCTCTTTTGAAGGCGACGTTACCCTCGGCTAAGTAGTCTGAGTCAGCAGGGATACAGTCCTAAGTAGCCGGGTTAAAGTATTAATAGTAGTTTAACTTATGAGGGGATCAAAGAGTTTGGACCCCCGCCATCCAATACCGTTAAGTATTGAAGGAGGTCCTACTAAATTTGACCCAGGTCCTTTGCAGGATCTATACACTGAACAATGGCAAGACTCTTACCAAACCGGTCCCTTAACCCCCGACCAGGTAGCCAACATACCTCCATATAGACCGTGGAGATATGAATGGTGAAAATCTTTTATTTTATATAGACAGTAAAATAATGCCAAGACACCACGGACAAACGATAAGGAAGAATCACCTTCAACATAAGAAACTAGTTATTAAAGTCATTAATACATAACCAATTAAAAAGTGCGAAAAGATTAAAAATAAAAAGTATTACACTAGACACTTTGTCTTCACCAAGTGATGTAAGAGACTTAGGCAAACATGGCCTTGATTGTCAAGAACTCTTACGATCAATCTTGGATCCCGAGACGACTCACACACTCTATGATGGACAATGGATGATGGTGGTGGATGATGGTGTTATGGTGGTGGTGGGTGGTGGGTGAAGTGTGAGAGAGG
The DNA here is from genome assembly GCA_030545235.1 of Helianthus tuberosus. Classification (NCBI taxonomy): domain Eukaryota; kingdom Viridiplantae; phylum Streptophyta; class Magnoliopsida; order Asterales; family Asteraceae; genus Helianthus; species Helianthus tuberosus. The sequence goes on from CM060355.1 coordinate 18,619,813, forward strand.
TGGTGTGCCAAGGGATAGTTTGAGCTTGAGCCAAGCACTCCTATTTATAGACTGAACAGAAGCTCGGGCACGGCCCCGTGTCCATCCTCTTCTCTGTCTTCATTAATTGCTTTTGTCTGCATTAGTTGACCACGGCCCCGTGTCCGCTGGGCACGACCCTGTGTGCAGAAGCATATCTGTACTATCAAGATTTGCCTGGATTATGCGAATCTTATAGTTGACCACGGCCCCGTGTCCGCTGAGCACGGCCCCGTGGTGGGCGATGGAAGCTTCTACAACTTTGTCTTTTATGCTGACACTTGGGCACGCCCCCGTGTTCACTGAACACGGGGTGTGTTCAGCCTTATGTTCTCTTGTTTTGCTTGGGAAGATGCTTTCGGGGAGGTCGGGCATGCCACGTTTGTTCCTTTTCTTGTATTTATGTTAGATTTAGCTGCCTTTTTGCTTCTTTTGTTAATTTGAGCTCATTTAATCATGAAAATACAAAAGGAAGACAAAAACACACTTTTCCAACATTAGTACTAAAAAAGGGTTAGTTTTATGCCACAATTGATGTAATTTATATGTTGCATTTTGCACACATCACCGCCAAGGCTTCCAGCAAAGGGTAATCGCTACTTTCTCTCTCTAAACTCTCCTCACTCTCTCCCTGACCTATTCTCTCCTCATAAATACTTATTCTCACGCCCGAGCTTGGTCACAGAGAGGCCCCCCTCCCTGTGTCGAGGCTAACGGTGTGTTTGTTTCCTTGTGATCTTGCAGGTTCTTGCTAGGTCATCTGAAGCTATACTTTGACCAGGTCGGACCAACTGGTTTTGAGTCTTCAGTGGCACCATCCCCTCGAATTCATTCAATTCATTTTGTTGATTCTGCTTACTCCAAACCATGGAATCCACGACAGCTGCTCCCACAAACACTTTCCCGTCTTACAACGACATCTGGGAAGGAAATGTTGCATCAACAACTGCTCCTACAGCAGTTACCGTTGCAGCAGTTTTGACTGGATCAGCGACAGTACCTCCAGCTGCAAGTTCTGTGATCGCGAGCTCTGTCACCACGCTCTCGGTTACCGCTCCAGTCGCTACGCCGTTGCCTAGTTTCGACAACGCTTTCCTCCTACGAAATGCTGATTTACCACGGCAACTACAACAGCAGCAGCAGCGAGAAGAAATGTTGCAGAGCCTCCGCACGAACTTGTTCAGCAGTGTTTATCCAGGGGCTAATCCCGTCTCCATTGGAGCTTTCACCTCTGGATCTATGGTAAGTCCTATAATCTGCACTTCCGTAACATGTGTTGCACAGTTTTCCTCGTTTACGAGTGCTCCGATGAATAACGGTCTCAATGACCTGTTTCGCCAGGGATCTATGGGTCTAAACCCTCAGGATCAGGAGCTGATCATGCCATACCATCCTACGTCTATGACTTCTCAGTCGAAGTTCACGTTACGGATCGTTAATGCCCCACTCCCGGCAAAATTGAAGATGCCCCCCACATTGAAATTCTACGATGCTACGTCCGACCCGGACGACCACATGTTCGCATTCGCCGGAGCGGCTAAGGTCGAACAATGGCCCATGCCGGCTTGGTGTCATATGTTCGCTCAAACTCTCACCGGATCGGCAAGGGTATGGTTCGATGGGCTGCCAGAAGGATCGATTGATCACTTTGAAGATTTCCGGCGTATATTTTTGCAAAATTTCTGCCAGCAGCGACGCTGCAAGAAAGACATTACCGAGGTTCACCACTTAAAAAGCCACGACGGAGAATCCGTAGAAGATTTTATCGATCGCTTCAATCGAGAGAGCATGCAGATAAGTGGAGCGGTTGATCAGCTCTGAGTTTCTGGATTTTGTCACGGAGTTCGGAACACTCAGCTTGTAGAAAAGCTCCACGAAGATCTCCCAAAAACCATGGAAATACTTATGGAGCGAGCTCGAGCCTTTTTCCGGGGAAAGAGTGCCTGTGGTCAACCAAACGAAACAGCAGCAAGGAATGCCAATGCTCGAACCACATCATGGAGACGGAACGCGTCACCACCAAAAGATAGAAGCAACAATTGGAATAGAAATCGTGGCCTGTACCAGAAATCTGATCGAAGCAGCTTCCGAACTGGAAACGTACGCTTTAACACTTTCTCCAAGCTAACAAAATCACCAAGCGAGACCTTAGTACGGAAACAACCCGGTTTCCTACGCCGTCGAAGCAGCGGCCTACCTCGGATAAGCATTCTAAGAAGTACTGCGAATATCACCGAGACAAAGGGCATACATCCGATGAATGTTGGGCTTTGAAACAAGAGATCGAGAAGGTCGTACGATCCGGAAAACTCTCTCATCTCGTGAAAGAAGTAAAAGATGGGAAGAAGTCTGCAGCAGCGATTGATAATCCGAACACCGAGGCCGGAATCAATATGATTCGGTATACCGAACCAAGAGGGGTAAAGCGGTCAAACCAACACATGGCAGCTTGGATGCACCAACCAACGTATTTTCCTCCGATTGATCCGGAAGATGCTCGAGACGGACCAATCACGATATCGGCCGTAGTCGCGTGGCACTTGGTCCGGCGAATCTACGTAGACGGAGGAAGCGCCTTTGAGATAATGTACTTACAGTGTTTTCAGCAGCTGAACCCCCAAACGAAGAAGAGATTGATTGAAGTATCCACCCCTCTAGTAAGTTTTTCGGGAGAGGTGGTTCGACCGATAGGGCAGATTACCCTTCCGACTACATTCAAGGATGATGACAAAAGCAGAACTGTTCAACTAACCTTTCTGGTTGTTGGAACTCATTCGTCGCATAATATAATACTCGGGCGACCCGGGTTACGAGCTCTCGGAGCAATTAGCTCGACTATACACGGTGCCATAAAATTCCCCACCGAAGCGGGGGTCGCCACTATCCTTTCAGAATCAAATTCATTCGTAGCTGAGGTAAGACACGCAGTAGAAACAAGCTCCAAAAAGTCCGAAGTGCCTACGGAACTCTGGGCGATTAATCCGGATTTCCCCGAACAGCAAGTGGCTATCGGTGCTCAGCTCCCAAAACGAACGAAGAAGCTCCTATGGGAATTATTGAGTAACTCGATTGACGTTTTCGCATGGAAGCACTCCGATATGCAAGGGGACCCCAGGTCTATGGCACAGCACCACCTGAACGTAAAAGAATCAATCAAGCCAATAGCCCAAAGAAAAAGGCATATGGCGCCGGTCCGAGCCAAGGCAATTGCAAAAGACGTAAAGAGCCTCCAAGATGCCGGAATTATTCGAGAAGTGTTAGGCCCTAAAGTGTGAGACTGACGCATCAAATTAACATAACGGGCTATGGTTACGAACTAGGCTTTACCGGGTTAGTTAGTATTAGGTTTTGGACCTTTATAGGTCACTTGGGCCAAGCTTTAGGCCATGTGGGCCAAGCAGGCCCAAGGGGAGCCCATGTAGGGACTTGGGCTTGAGTTAGTATAAAAACAAGTTTCTAACTTGTTTTTAGGGTTTGAATCTTTGGAGCCTCAGTTACAGAAATTCTAGAGAAACAGAGAGTGGGAGGCAATTTGGTTGTGAGCACTTGTACTAGACGATTTTGCTTTGATAGTAATAGAATCGTGTGCAAGTGTTGAAAGTGATTTGGTGTGTTCTTCATATTCGGTTCGTATTTTCATATTTCTTCGGTTTATTCTTGAATCACATCAAGTTTGGATTCCGCACAAACTTGGTGTTGTTTGATATCATTGAAAGATCCAGTTAAACGGGACTTACAAGTGGTATCAGAGCCATTAGAACCTGTTTCTAGGCTCGGTGTGATATCAAAGATTCAAGATTTTCGTTATTTTTGGGTTGGTGTTCTTCGCGTTCTTCGTGTTCTTCGAAGTGTTCTTCGGTTTTTATTGAAAAATCATAATATTTTGCTTTGCGATCTGTTTGGAAATGTGTTAAAATTTTTTAAAATATTGATAAATTTTAAAAGGATTTTGGTTCCGAAAATCTGGAAAGTTCAGCAGGATTGTTAAATTTTGAAAAGGATTTAAAAAATCCTTGGTTTTAGGAAAGTTGACTCCTTAATATACAATTTCTGTTTTTGAGTCCCTCTTTCCTTCCGATCTTTCTAGTTGGTCTCGAGTCCGCATCTACATCACAGTCTCGAGTGGGATTTCAACCTCAAACGGTCTCGACTCTTCAACATTTTCAAGGTCTCGACTCAAGGTCTCGAGTGTCTTCATCCACGGTCTCGACTCATCAACTATAAGGTCTCGACAACGTTTTTGAGTCGCAACCGCCGTTCCGACTCGCAACCTGTCATCTCCTCCACACGGTTTCGAATCCATCATTTTAGGAAACTGTTCTCACAATTGGTCATCACTGGTCTCGACTCGCAACCGCTCATCACGGTCTCGACTCACATCTTCACCCGGTCTCGACTCATCTTCATCATCACGGTCTCGAGTCGCAACCTCGGTTCCGAGTCGCATCAGAGATCTCGAGTCATCTTGTTTTGTTTTCAAGTCGCAATCATCAAAGGTCTCGAGTCACGGATCTTTGAGTCGCCGGAAACCTGCAACTCCTTCGCTTCGAATCATCATCACTGCTTGATAATCTCCATTCGTCACTGGTCATCTTCTCATCTGTTATCACCGCTAGTTCCATCATCACCGTCGACTGCCGTCCTCCGTCGACAACATCCCTCCTTCATCATCGGCAATCATATTTCATCTTCATCATCGTTCACTTCATCACCATTTTCATCTTCATCAACCCCATCTCCGGTCATCATCTCCGTCGACAACAGCCCTCCACTGTTACCACTGTACATCACCGATCATCATCATCTCCGGCGACCATCACACTCCATTTTGGTTTTTGGTTTTGGTCTGTTGCCGGGAACGGAAGAGAGAAGGGTGTGACGGCTGAACATTATTTAGGGTTTTGCTGGGTTCTATCGAAGAAGAAGACATACAGTCTTTGTTTTTTTTTTATATTTTCCATCAGGTTTAATAATATTAATTAAAATAATAAATTGACTAATCATTGGATCAAAATTCCTAATCATTTAGTCATCATTACATAATAATTGTTTTTTTTAATAATATTAATAATAATAATATTAAGTGTTGCTTTCTAATTAAAAAAAAAAAAGGGAGGTTTGTTTGGTTTGTGACAAGTTTTGACAGATTTTGATGTGCAGTTCAGAAAGCGGGTTCACGGGTTTGAGTTAGCAAGTTCACGGGTTCTCGTTTGGTTTGTGTTTTGAGGAGAAAAACAAAATTATCAACCACCCACTGAAATTATGGCATTTGTGTTTCACAAACCTGCGGCTCAAGAAATTACTCGTGAAGAGATACTTTCTGTTTTCTGCACTCCTGAGTGTAGAGAAAGGGTTGAAGTTTATAGAATACACAACGCTGAGCTAATTCAAGATTATCAAGATATCAAAAATAAAAACTTTACTTTATCAAAAAACGAAAAACTTTATAAAGAAAAGATTGAAGCTCAGCGAAAAGACATCGTCAAACTCAAGGATGATGTAAGTGTGAAATCATCTCAACTCTTATATGTTCAGGAGAAACTGTGCGATGTGACTAAGGAACTGGAAGATATTAGAGATCGATATAAAATAAATGAGCTTAATATTAAGAAATTTGATTCTTCCAGCAAATTAGTCAAAAACTTGTGTGATCAACAGCTCGCATACAAGGAAAATAAAGGGCGTGGTTTGGGTTTTAATCAGGCTCCTCCTCCTTACAATGATAACTACACATATTTACCCATGACTAAGGAGGAATTGATGAATGAGGACAAGATGGCTTACGGTCCTAAAACTGATAAGTCATCAATCAACAGCAGACCTGTTGATAAACGAGCGACTCCTCCAATAAATTTTGTCGCTAAGGGTACAATTGATCCTAATGCTTCGTCTACATGTGCAGATGAAGTAGTTGAAGTAATGGTTGAAAAAGTAGTTGGGGATGAACAAGCATCAGAGTTTCATTCTTCTGAAAATTTAATAAATAAACTTAATTCAGACTCTATTGCGACGTTTGATATTTTTAAATCAGTTTTTCGCTCTGTGATTAATTTCAGGCCTGATGATTTGGGCGAAAACGTTGATGCTTGTGTAACAGAGACTGAATCGGCAAATGAAACGAATGAGCCAGCTGAACCATCTGATTCCAAATGTGAATCATCTGAAGCAGCTAATTCTGAGAAATTGGAATCAGTTGATTCTAGCGGATTCAGCTCAAAGGTGTCATGTACAGAACCGTCTTGTGCTAAAAATTCGTCAAATGTTTCAGCAGAAGTTTCTACTGAAGTTTCTGGTGTTTCATCTGATAAACCAGAGTCCTCCGATTCTGTCAAGGCTGACAACATGAAGGAAGAAGTGAAGACTAACGTGAACAAGGCTCCAAGTACGCAAGCTGAACAATCTGAACCTTCGGTTAGTGATGAAAAGGTTCAGATCAAGCAACAAGAGCCAAAGCAAGCAGGTAAAGGACGCGAAAAGAAGAAGCCTAAACATCAAAGACAAGCAGGCTCTCCACAGTCCTCAACAGGTAGGAATAGTCCTCCAAAGACTCGTGACGTGAAAAATGCTTTTGTTAAGCCAGTCAGTAATGGCAAATGTGAGAAATATGCATTTGACTGTGCTAACAAAGCTTTCGGAAAGACTGGTGAGATTTCTGAACAAGACTTGCAGTCTAAACAAATCAAGAAGAATCAAAAGAAATCTCCACCACAGAAGGCCCCAGCAAACGATAAGTACAGACATCCAAATTCATCCTCGTTTGCAAGAAATGTGCAAGGAAAACAAGCACAAAAAGGACCAGTTCATCCTTCAGGGCCTGTTAGAGCTACACAAGATGATCAGAATGCCTTCTACGTTAAGAGACAAACATGCTTCAATTGCGGCATTGCTGGTCACATTGCTCGGAACTGCACACATCGTCCCTACGTACCATATTATATGCAAAATCAGAGGGTTACACCAAAGGGTAACTACCATTCCAAGCCAATGAAGGTTTCATCACCTAAGGCAATGAAGAATGTGAATCCCAAGGTTAAACCTTCTGATGGGGATTGGAACGCTGCTAAAAACAAACGCAAGGCTGTTCAAGAACAAAAATGTTTTTATAAAACTAACAAGCCTGAATTAGCTAACGTTGCTCAACCGAAGGCAACAAACACGTTTGTTAAACCGAAACAGATTTGGAAACCCAAATCCAAGGCAGCAACGTCTCCAATCCTTGAAACAAAAGGGGACTTGTGTTTGAAAGAAGTGTCTTACTTTGATGCTTCAGGAAATCCCAGGACCACGATGGCCTGGGTACCCATGTCTTACTAATCTCCTTACCTTTCAGGAACAATCAAGGAGGAGCTGTTGACAATCTCTGGAATGTTGATAGCGGTTGTTCCAGAGATAAAAACGGGTAACATTTCACTGTTGCAAAAAGTTCAAATTTTTTTACAGATGATATGTTTCCTTTGGAGGAGATAACAGAAGTAAGATAATGATCAGCAAAAGGTACCGTTTAAATTCAGTACTTTGATTTGAATTTGATTAGTCTTCAATCTAATGACGGAACGGTTAAGCAAAAATATTTTTTTCTCTTTCTTAGTTCATTACTTTGTATATAAAGTGTTCTTTCTCTAGTAAATGGTAAATTTGCGCAAAAATACAATATTTATGCACAAATTTAGGGGGGGGGGAAGGAACATATAGATAGATATAGAGTTTAAGGGGGAGAAAACTCAGAAAAAGAAAAACACAAAAAGAGTTTGTTGTATATATATGCATTGTTTAGGGGGAGAAAACTCAGAAAAGAAAAATACAAAAAGAGTTTTCTCTATATATATATGCATTGTTTTAGGGGGAGAAAATGAGAAAAATACAAAAACATTTGAAAAATGAAAAAGCCAAAAAGAGAAATTGCATGATATGGGAAATGAAATAAATGTTCGTGTTAAAGGGTTTTTGACTAACACATGTAAGGTGCCATAGCTGAAAAGACTAGGATCTACTGCGATATGTCGATAGGCTTGACGCTCAAAATGATAAAAGATACTAAGTGATATAAACATAATGAACTATGTACCATGTGGGTAACATACCAACGGCGTATGATTTTATGGTCTTAAATCTTGCGTTGATAGATAGCCAACATCTGAGGTTTCGGGTCTTTATATTGTTGAATCATCCGGGGATATCTTGGATGTCCTTCTATTCAGAACTAAAATTGTACATGACCCCAGGAAAGAAAGTCACTTGGAATTAGCTCATTACTATTTGAATGTCTGTATGTTGTCCCGATACACACAATTTTGATCTGATTCTGAAATCTTCTCTGAAAAAAGTCGTGTACCTCCTCTGCTGCATCCAGATATATGCTGACCTGGAGGTGCTAGGCAACGTCAGCTTCTGCTGCATCCAGATACATGCTGACCTAGCTGTACGTTGTCGCGCTATAGATCTAATACACCCGAAAGAGGCCCTCAAGTGCCCAAAAGAAACCCAAGAAACCTATATCAAACTGAGAAAAACTCATTTGATCTGTATATTATACCATCTCTGCAAAAGATCTATTCTGTTCTCTTCTCAACCTATTCCCAGTTAAGATTTCAGAAATCTGGATTGGACTTGTGAAATATGTGGTAGGGAAGATACTTGCATGATAGAGTGTGCTGTTTATATTTCCAGGATTTGATTAGTATTTATTTGGGTGTTCATTGTTAAGAAATCAGAACATGATAAAACAGATTATATGCAGACCTAGACACAGTCAGGATATCTTAAAGGATGACATCAGTATACTCACTTGCTACGATGAATCGTTGTGCTTACCTTGATCGCGGGGGTATGCCTTGGAATGGGACACACGGGTATAATAGTAAAATATTACCTAAAGCATATCACGAAGTTAAAAAATTGAAAGTTGAGCGTTAAAGTTTAAGTGGACAAACATATTGGCAATCGCATAGACCAGTTTGATTAGGCTCGTACTGAAAAGTGTTCCTTAGTCTGCCTGAGAACGAATTTTGATCCCATTGCAATTGTAATTGTATATTATGGTAGCTGTTTATATTTTGAGTTTCTATTTGTTTTAGTTCTTAAAATTAAAAGTTAAAAAAAAATACAAAAATTCAAAAATACAAAAAATAGTGTCTTGTTTTTCTATAAAATCAAAAATCCAAAAATAGAGTGCTTATTTGTTTTTCTTAAAATTAAAAATGTAACCGTTCTTAAAGATTTGACTGATCATCAAAAGTTAAAAGAATTTAAATTGTGAAATTTCATGTACCTAGTGTTCATGTGGTACTCTCTCTGTTGCAAAAGAAATGTTTGCTTATGAGTTTGTGAGCATGTGCAGAACTTGATTTCAATCAAGAACAGGGGTTGATGAAGACTGAGATGTTGTTAGTTGCTGAAGAAGCCTGAAGCAGCACCACAACAAGATGTACCTGAGTCAGAAGAACCGGATACGAGATACCGTCTGACAGTGAAAGTGCATTTGAAGAAGTACCGTGAACCTGCTTGAAAGAAAAAGATTGAAGAAGAAAAGAGTTGTTGAGAATCCTCCTCTCACATTCTTTTTAACAAGATTTTCAAGCAAAGCTGATCGAGATCCTGATATGAAGCTAACCACAAGAACTGAAGAAAGAGACCTAGTGCTGAGAGTTCATAAGACAAGAACTTCCAGAACATCTGCAGCATAACGACAACCATAGACTTCGTTGAGGATGTTGCTGAATTCATGTTATGAAGACAATTTGATGGCATCAGTCTAGGGGGAGATTGTTAGGCCCTAAAGTGTGAGACTGACGCATCAAATTAACATAACGGGCTATGGTTACGAACTAGGCTTTACCGGGTTAGTTAGTATTAGGTTTTGGACCTTTATAGGTCACTTGGGCCAAGCTTTAGGCCATGTGGGCCAAGCAGGCCCAAGGGGAGCCCATGTAGGGACTTGGGCTTGAGTTAGTATAAAAACAAGTTTCTAACTTGTTTTTAGGGTTTGAATCTTTGGAGCCTCAGTTACAGAAATTCTAGAGAAACAGAGAGTGGGAGGCAATTTGGTTGTGAGCACTTGTACTAGACGATTTTGCTTTGATAGTAATAGAATCGTGTGCAAGTGTTGAAAGTGATTTGGTGTGTTCTTCATATTCGGTTCGTATTTTCATATTTCTTCGGTTTATTCTTGAATCACATCAAGTTTGGATTCCGCACAAACTTGGTGTTGTTTGATATCATTGAAAGATCCGGTTAAACGGGACTTACAAGAAGTCCGGTACCAAACTTGGGTGTCGAATCCAGTTATGGTGCGTAAAAAGGACAACTCATGGAGAATGTGTATCGACTTCACCGATCTAAATGATGCGTGCCCGAAAGATTGTTTTCCATTACCGGAGATTGATGAGAAGATTGACTCCGTCGCCACGTTCAGGTTGAAGTGTTTTCTAGACGCCTACAAGGGATACCACCAGATACAAATGGCAGTCGAAGACGAGGACAAGACAGCCTTTGTCACCAATGAAGGAGTTTACTGCTTGACTAAGATGCCTTTCGGGTTGAAAAACGCCGGTGCTACGTATCAGCGTTTAATGAGCAAAGCCTTCTAAGACCAGATCAAACGAAATGTAGAGGTATATGTTGATGATATCGTAATCAAAAGTCACGATGAAGCCGCCATGCTTAAAGACATACTCGAAACATTTACCCGACTCCGAAGCATCAACATGAAGTTAAACCCTAAAAAGTGTACGTTCGGGGTAGAAGAAGGAAAGTTCCTAGGAGTCATGGTTGGGTCAAAAGGTTTGCGAGCCAACCAGAAAAGATTGATGTTGTTCTTACCATGAAGCCTCCAACGTCGGTTAAAGAGATCCAGTCCTTAAATGGGCGATTGGCCGCCCTCCATCGGTTTATGTCAAAAGCGGCAGATAGATCTCTCCCATTCATGGACGTACTCAGAAAAAGCTTCAGATCGGAGTTTAAATGGACTGAAGAAGCCGCACGAGCCTTTGAAGAGCTTAAAGCTTATCTCGGCACTTTGCCAACCCTCACCGTACCAGAAAAAGACGAGGTACTAACGGTCTACTTAGCCGCATCGTTTGGTGCTATCAGCGCAGTGCTAGTTGCCCACCGAACCGGAGCACAAATCCCCATCTACTACGTGACCCGAACATTGAAAGATTATGAAACAAGATACTCAAACCTGGAAGAGCTAGCTCTGGCATTAGTCCATGCTTCAAGAAGACTTCGTCGATACTTTCAAGCCCATCCAATTGAGGTACGCACGGATCAAAGAATCCAGCATGTTCTGCGACGGCCCGAAGTTTCAGGTCGCATGGCAAAATGGGCGATCGAGCTGGGCGCATTCAATATCACCTTCAGAACCAAAGGTCCGTTAAAAGGATAGGTGATAGCTGATTTTCTAGTAGAAATGCCGGAGGAGAAAGAAATAGAAGAAACAGAGAAAGCTCCAGACAAACCCTGGTCTTTGTATACAGACGGGGCTTCGAGCGCCGAAGGGGCAGGAGCAGGTTTGATTCTCACCGATCCGGATGGCACAGATATGACGTATGCGCTCCGATTAGAATTCAAGAGTTCTAATAACGAAGCTGAATATGAGGCCCTGTTAGCCGGTTTACGCCTGGCAACAAAAGTTGGAGCAAGAAATGTTGTGGCCCATGTAGATTCGTTGCTCGTAGAGAATCAGGTGAACGGAGAATATGAAGCAAGGGAAGCCAACATGATCGAGTATCTCGAACAGGTAAAGCAAGTTATGGCATCGTTCGATTCATGTAAAGTTGAACACATTCCCCGCAGCAAAAATAAAAAGGCCGACGCATTGAGCAAGTTGGCATCCGTATCGTTCAGTCACCTGGCCAAGGAGGTAAGGGTGGAGGTGTTAACCGCGCCTTCAATTGCCACTCCTCATGTTATGCAAGTAGAAGCTCCGTCACAAACATGGATGACACTCATAATCAACTACCTGGTGCATGATGTCTTGTCGGTTGATAAAGCAGAGGCGAGAAAGATCCAAATCAACTCTCTTCAATATCAGATGCAGGAAAGAGGTTTGTACCGAAAGAATTTTCTTGGACCTCTGTTAAAATGCCTCGATCCGGAGCAGATGTAACGCCCCAAAATCTGAATGTTAATAGTTGTTGTATGTTATTATGTGACACGTCAGGAAATAAATAACTAGGCTATTTAACCTAGTTAAGGGTATGGTCAAAAGTCTTAAATGATTAAGGTAGTGTCAGCTATGTTTTAAAAGTAAACCCGAGGGGCTAAAATGGAACAAATGAAAGTTAGGTTATAAAAATAACTAAACACACAAACACACACATACGTGTGTGTTCGAGAAAGATCAGGAGGCTCCCATGGAGCCTCAAACCCTAAATCGCCTTTAAGCTCAAATTGGAAGGCAAGATGAAGCTGAAATCCATAACTGAGCATGGATTAATGATCACCAACACGAGGGGATCATAAGGTATGTCTTAAATCTAAGATTGGTGATCATGGGTGAAGTGGGTTATGTTCTAATCCGTGAGTTAATATGAAATTGATCATGTACAAGGGTTAGAATCCTCGTGTAGAACATGGGTTATGAATGGTTTGCGTTAATTTGATGATTAGAGGTGACACCCGTTAGTTAGGGTGAAGATGATGACTAGAATCACCTCCTATGTTCAAGTCTTGTTGAAAGATTGATGTATTATGTGGGTATGATGAATTATTGTTAGATGAAAGTATAGGAATATGATGATGTTATGTTTAATGTTCATTTGGAATGATACATGATGATTAGTAGTTGGTTTTGATGGGTTATGTATGAGTTTAGAAGAATTGTGCATGAAATAGTTGTACGTTATGCTTAAAAGGTAGTACTCACATCAAGTGTATGATGAAATGTATATAGTGTCGTCCGTATAGTCGATTATGATGTTACGGGTATATGATGATAAGTCGATAGTTGAGTATGGTTAATAGTTGACTTTTGAAAGTCAACTAAGTATAAGAAACATGATTTGACTCATTGTCGTAAATGTAGGTTGATGGGAAGTTGTATGGTACATGTTATAGCAATCCGTGTTAAATGTAATGACATGATGAGTTACATGAGTTTAACGTATACGGATATGATTATATGAAGTTGATTATGTATTTTAATGTTTGTTAGAAATGACTAAGGAAAGTTAAGTGTGAATTATGCAAATGATATGAATGTTACATGTACAAATGAGTATGCTAATAAGAGCGTGGTTTCGATGAAATGAAAGTATAGGAATCACGTCGTGACGGACTCAAGTAGGAGGTGTTAACGGGTCAAGATGAGGCAAGGAATCGGATACGAGCACGGACGCATAAGGTAAGTGATTTCTATAATCGCTTCTTATGTTCGGATAGGTGATATGGTGTTTTAATTTGCTAAACATGATGGTTGAGGTCAAATATGTGACGTAGTCTTATGACGTAAAGGATGGGATTTAAAGTTGACCAAAATGCCCTTGATGGGTATTTTGGGCAAACGATCTTAACAAGTAGTTTAGGAACAAGTTATTTGATGAGTATAATGTTTTGAACAAGTATGGAAGCGAAGAGTATGGTCTTGGTATGTCATAAACCAATTAATGCGCAAATACCCATAATGGGTCAAATAATTAGAATGTGATAATAAGTCGATAAGGCGTAAGATAAGAATTTCGTTAATCCGGATGTGGGATTTTAAGTTTATTGATAGAATGTGAATTTACAAGCATGTAGGAAGAAACGGGAGGTTAAACGGGTAAACGGTTCGAAAGTTATGCGCGTTTTAGTGCGTTCGGACGTCGAAACGGATCTGCAGAAAAATGCACTTTAGAGAGGCCGTCGCCGACGGGCAAGGAGGCCGTCGCCGACGGGCAAGGGAAAATCAGTTTTTCTCCGACGGGTTATCTTCCTGTCTACGGGGTTTTGGCTACGGGAAAAACTACGCGCCGTCGCCGACGGGCCCAAGGGCCGTCGCCGACGACCTCCCTAAGTCCAAAAGTCTGAAAATTGTTATTTAAGTCGATTTATGTATCGTAGGCTTCGGTTTGTTATCCGTGGACTACGGCGGACTTTCTAAACATGATTTTGATCGATCCTTAGATGCTTATGGGCTATAAATCAAAGTTTAAGTCTCATGTAAATAACGTATAAGTATGTAAGAAGTATGCAAGGTTGTACACGTATGTAGATGCGTAATTATGTATATATGTAATACTGTAAGAAAGGTATGTACGTATGCAGATGAGTATGTATGTAAGTATAGAGATATGTATGAGTGTATGCATGTATGAAATACTGTAAGAAAGGTATGTACGTATGCAGATGAGTATGTATGTAAGTATAGAGATATGTATGAGTGTATGCATGTATGAAATGCTGTAGGAAGGGTATGTACGTATGCAAATGTGTATGTATGTATGCATAAAGATATGTATGAGTGTAGGCATGTATGTAAAGATGTAGTAAAAGGTATGTACGTAGGTAGTTGTGTATGTGTGTATGTATAAAGACATGTATGAGTGTACGCACGTATGTAAAGTTGTAGGAAGGGTATGTACGTATGTAGATGTGTATGTAAGTAGGTATGCAAGTACGTATGTATGTATGACTTAGATATGTTGAGTGTTGACGTTATTGATGGTGTACCTTGAGAATGAAAAAGTGATGTAGGTACATTACTGAAGCCTCACCCGAAAATGGATACGCAGATGAAATGCTTAAAGTTTGAAAGATGACGAAATGTGAAGTGTATGTGAATGTATCTTGTTTATATAATGTGTGCTAATGTTTATGAATGTATGTGGTGAGTGCAGGTTGTGTAGATAACGGGCGATTATGACAAGGATTAGAGATCGAAGATCGAGTCACAAGATAGATTGTACGGGAATAATTGAGTATGTACTATTAGGAAACAAGACTTATGCTTTATCTTTATAGAAGATACATATCAAGACGACCTTTCAAGTAAGTCAAAACGTGGGTAATGAAAGAAAATTTTATGGTTCGTGTTTTCCGCTGCGACTTTTGTCATGTACGAATTAGGGTCTTACAGCAGACCAGCTATATCATCAGAGAAATACATTACGGCATCTGCGGGATTCACGCCGGGCCAAAAATGATCGTAACAAAGGTGAAAAACGCAGGATATTATTGGCCCGGGATGCACGAGAGTGCAGTCAAAGAACTCCAGCAATGTGACGAATGCCAAAAGCACGCACCAGTAAGTCTCTGAGCGAAGAATGAGATGATCCCAGTAACCGCCGCATGGCCTTTCCAGAAGTGGGGCGACGACATAGTCGAACCCTTCCCACGTTCGAGCGGAAGCGCTCAATATCTGCTTGTGGCGGTGGATTATTTCACCAAATAGGTGGAAGCCCGACCATTTACCATCATCTCTGGCTACAATGTAATGAGATTCTTTTGGGAGCAGATCGTGTGCCGTTTCGGTCTTCCGCTCTACATTGTGAGCGATAATGCAAAGCAATTCGCGGAAAATCCATTTAAACGCTGGTGCGAGAATTTGAAGATTAACCAAGTCTTCTCCTCAGTTGCGCACCCCCAGGGGAATGGGCAGGTCGAGCAGATAAACCGACGGATCGTAGATGGAATAAAAAGAAGACTCGGGTATGAAGGCAAAGGATGGGCAGATGAATTGCCGAACGTGTTGTGGGCTCACCGAACGTTGCATAAGACTAGTAACGGAGAAACACCGTTCAGTCTTACATACGGCACTGAAGCCGTGATTCCTGCAGAAATCGGACTCCCAAATCAAAGGTGCAAAAACTGGGAAGAAAACGAACGGGAGCTCCGATCCAATCTCGATCTGCTGGAAGAACGTCGGAACATTGCGGCAATTAAGGAGGCACGTACAAAAAGAAGATTGAAAAGTATTACAATGCCCGCGCCAAGTTTTACAAGTTTAAGGTCGGAGACTTTGTGCTCCGAAGCAACGATGCAAGCCACGTCGAAGCTCCTGGGAAACTGACCCCAAAGTGGGAAGGGCCGTACCGAGTCAAAGAAGCAAGCGATAAAGGCTCCTATGTGTTGGAAAAAATTGACGGAACCCCCGTACCCAGAACATGGAACGGAGTTCACTTAAAGAAGTGCTTCATGTAAACGACAGCCGGTTACGGCCAAAAAGATCACTATTTCTTATTTTTTTTTAGTATTTCCAATTTCCATGTACGAATCGGGAGGGTAATGCCCCGAACACATTTCCATTTTCCTTGTAAGCCGGGAGGGTTTTCCCCGGAACTATGATTAAATAGATCAGTAAATAAAGCGATCTGCATTTTTTAAGTATAAGGCATAGCGTATGTACAAGTTCGAACAATATAAAAACGTGCACGAACGGGCCTCGACCCATGCCTCGCCCCGATCGAGAAGGCTTAAATAGTTCCAAAAACAACAAAATCTATTAAGAAGAAGGCCCGTATCTAACACGGTCCGACTAAGCAAAAGAAGTCAACTACGAGAAACTTCTTGCTATAATCTGGACACCTAGATGGCCGAACCATAATCTGGTCAAACAGCAAAAAGTTTAGACGCAAACTAAAAAGCTGAAAAGCCAGGCATAAATATTTTCATCAAAAATGCTACTTCAAATAAAGCTACGGAAACATATTTGTCAAAACTATAAGCAGGAAATTAAGTTGTTCGGTTACATGCAACAACAAAAACAAAACATTGTACGATTACAAAGGTGAACATCAAGTTTAAGATTCATAATCTTCTTTCACAATGGGAAGTTCACTCCTTTATTTAATGACGGACAAGGGTTTATCCACCAAGTCTGCAACTTTCCCAAGAACGGAGATGTGGAAGTCATCGAAGGCCTTTATCGCAGCATTTAGTGCGTCCTGGGCTCCTTCCTCGTAACCGGAGACTTCTTCAAATGAGCGAGCCGAACCTTTGGTTGCCTGAAAACCCTGTTTAATTCCTTCGTTCACTCCAACCACATTAACGCTGTTCACTAAATCAGCAACCACCTTCTCCAGCTCAGGGCTTTGATGAACCAATTTGACCACCCAAGCAATCCCATCTGTTAGAAACCATTGCTTGGTAAGCATGAGCTCTGTCACGACCCCCGACCCACCCTGGACGGAATCGGGAGCCGCGAACAGCCAAGTGGTACCGGTGATTATTTTGAAAAATATTGCAGCGGAAATTTCATCAGGACCGTGAGTTAGGAAAAATATCAGAGTTTAGAAAACACCGGATTTTATTTATGAAATAGATGGGATAAACCCATGTTTTACAAAGGTAACTTTAATAAGTGATAAACCCAATTACATAAAACAATATTTCTTAATTTAATTTAATTAATAAAATAAGCCACTTCTTGAAGCCTTTCAGTGCCGTATCCAACTCTTACTCCAATCTACTGTAATTACCTGAAACGCGTTTTAAAAAGGTTTTGTCAGCAGGAAATACTAGTGAATCATTCTTTTTACTAAAAAGACACGTTTGTTATAATTTACAGTATTAAGAGCGATTACAATGTTTCCATATATCAACCAACTACCCACAGTTTTTGTCACTCGACCGGATCTGTGACTATGGTCATATCACTCATTGGCCACCCGTTTGTCCAATGGTGACGATTATCAAGTAATGTATACAAAACCCCACATACCGGCTGTAATTTGGTGATTACAAAGACTTAATCCCTGTAATTATAACCTTGAAAATAAATATGATTTTGAAAGTAATTTGATAAAAAGAGAATGACTCACATTATAAGCATGCAGATTTATACGGGCAGAGCTTAGCCTATTGATTAGTCTTGTAACCTAGTGCACACGAACTAGGTAAGTAACTAATACAGCATTTACGATAACTCACGAGATTAAAATCCTCACAACAAATGACAAAGTGCAATACTTAAACATCCATCGAATTAACGACGAATGACAAAGCATAACCCAAGTTTGAGCAGCACTTAAACATTCATTGGATAGTTTCAATCGATCGGACATTGAATCGTAGCAGCGATCAAGTTAATACCCGGTATCGTAGCAGAATTCGAGCTAGTGTGTGTTTGGTAGTAATCAGGGGATATCTCAAAGTATAAAACGAATTTTAACGTCGAACGAATGCCCGAAATCAAGTCCCACACCCCTCTATTTATATCTGGAAAACGGCGCGGTCGCGCCACGCGACACCCTGTCGCGCCACGCGACGGGGACCCTTTTAGCATAGGGTTGCCACGTGTGTTTGTAGCTCAGCTGAGTCGACGGAAATGATAAATTTGAATTGGACAGCAAATTATGTGGATAATCGTTAATAGGGAATACCCCCCCTGAGTTTTAGGGGCCCTGATCCTGATTTGGATTGTTCTGAAAATTTTAGGGTTTATGTAGGATTACTTAGGGGTCTTAACTAAGGTTTCCTAGTGAACAAAATATAATAATAAATAATAGTTTTGGTAAGAGTTGTTATGGTTTGGGACAAAAAGGGAATAAAACGGTGAGAAAAGAAAATAGACCCACTTTGTAACTTTAGGGTTCTACTAGAAAACCTCCTGGTAGAATTTTGGGTATAACTTCTGAGCTATTTAAAAATATATAATGCACTCGTGGTAAGTATAGTACCCCAAATTCAACCTTGTCCCGATGTCCCGAGACCGAATCCCAACAACTTAGTCGGGCAGAGCCCTGACATATGTTATGAGGCTCAGATCAATCGGAAAGGGTAGCGGTGATCGGGAGTTACAACACTTAAAACGGGACAGGGCTTTATCATTATTATTATTATTATTATTATTATTATTATTATTATTATTATTATTATTATTATTATTTATAGAATGAATTAAAAGAAAGAGGGGCGCCAAGGAGACAGAAAGGAAACACTTTGAGTGATTTGTGAATTTGTGAGGGTATCTGTATTTATACTAAAAATGGTTTGGCTTTATCTCATGCTGCTTAGGACACGTATCCTCATCTATCACTGATATAGGTACACATAGAAAATTTCATGCATATATGTCAAATTCATGTTGGACACGTATTTTATTCTCCATTTCATTTTAGTTATGTATAGAAAATGGCTTGGCATATAATTCGAAGTCTATGGACACGTATAAATTCTCAAATTCAATTTAGTTATTATTATTTTATTAATATATATATTATAATTAATTTAACTGCTTCACTTATTTGACGCGTATAACTTCTAAAATATGACGTTCTAGAAAATAATAAATATGTCATTAGAACAAGAATATTTTTGTCTATATTTTGAACCAAGTTTCATTAAAAATAGAGTAGGTTCAAATACATTGTATTTTTATAATTTAATTAGTAAACGGTTCCTGGGCCCGTCTAGGTACTTCATATTTCTTACAGTCAACTTACCTGTAGTCTACCCATCTAATAATATAAGTTTTTATAGACTTTTATTTTATTAGAAAGATCACCTATATACAGGCCAATTAATTAATATAATATTTCAACCAACTATATAAAATAGTGTTTAAAACTATTTGGGTTGAATATTTATATTAAAATAAACTAGTTACTAGTTACTAGTGGTTAATAAATTTAACCAAACCTATAATTCTTATATAAAAATAGGAATGTTACATCCTCCCCACCTTGTTATAAATCTCGTCCTCGAGATTTGGGTTATGATATTTCTTTTAGACTTATGTCATATTTTAGTCAATAAAAACAACATTAAGGTAGATGATACAGAATTAAAATATCAAATTTTGTGAATACAAGTTGTATAATAAGTAGGATTCAATGGTTCAACTGAATTAGTTCAAGAAATTGATGACAAACGAATGAGATGAAATGATATAATTTCCAAAGTGACTAGGTTCAAGCCAAAAGATATATGATCAATAGATATTTAAAATGAATGTGAAGGACTTTTAGAATCAATAAAATTCTTTGTCAAAAGAAAGCTTACTTTGATTGGCAACTGAGGAAGACTTAGAATCGACAGGTTCAAAATCAAATAAAAGCATGAAAATGATTTGTCAAATATTGAATTATGATATGAGAAAATCAATGTGCTGAGATGAGTGAATTGCAAGGATACACGAAAAGACAATAGAGTTAGTGTATTATTGTTTTAATACATAATTGTATTAAGATTTTTTTGCGTCCGTACCTTAAGCGATGATCGTGAGATAATAGATTACGTCTAGACGATCGTGAAATCCTATAATATTGTTATAACCATATTTAGATATGTTAAACTCTAATTAGTATTTTGTTCATTCGTTAAATTTTCGGCTACCTTAAGACTAAAATTTTAATTGGCTTGTAAACATTAGTTTCACACAATTAATATGAGTCCTCTGTGAATTTTATAATAAACTTAATATAGAAAGTCATATAAACTAAATCTGTGCAGGTAACAAATTTATTAAATTTATATATACGCACACTAAACCATATGTATAACTAAAAATATATATATGCAGAAAGTTATACTTAGGTATTTTATTCTTATTACTATATAATAGAATAGTTAAAATAATATGTTAATAGTAACTATACGTATAAAAGTAATTTTGAAAATCTAAACATAAGTTTATCAAATATGAAATTCATTTTATGAAATTTTATCAAAATTTAACCTCTTTTTTTTTAAGATTAGAACTTAAAAAAAACAATAAGAATCCTTATAAACTTTTATGTGATACTATATTTATCTTATTTACTTTAGATAGTAATTTATGTGTATGGTTGTAAAATAATAATATTTTTATAATATATAAAGTAATTCTACTACACATGTAACTTTCCTAAGAAAATCAAAATAAAATTTAGTGTTATTATTATCCTTTTTAACATGAGCTACAAGTTTATACCAATACCGCAAGGTGTCGTAATGATTGAAATAGTTCAATAATTATGGTGATTGAACAAATTCACCGTGTAATTAACTGAAAGCTTTTAATAAAAATTCTAGGGGTTTATGTCTCTGATCTGCATAACTTTTTTATTGATCTTGATATATAATACTTCTATAAGTATTTAATAATTGTGGAATATTAAACAAGATGAACAATTACTTATAATTATAAAATGTCTTGTCCATGAATACTTAGACAGTTATTTAGATAATTTTATTCGGCCCTCTAATTCTTGTATTGTTTTATGAAAATATGTCTTCTCCTTACAGTAAAAAGTATATATATTTTTATATATATAAAAATATTTTTACATATAATTAAAATTTACTAAATAAGTATGATGACTTAATTTATATACATTAACTAGTCATTATCATGGTTGGATATTGGTTAGTGCTGCCTTGTTTAAGCATAGGTGATCAGTCCATGCCTAACTAAGGCTAGGCTACCCAATACCTGCCCCTGACAATAACCCTAGTACCTAAAAATAATACTATCACTACTACTATTAATATATTATTACTAATAATAAAACTAATATTAATTACCAATAATAAATAACTAAACATAAACTTAAATGAGAGTATACCTCAAACATAATTTTATACAAAAATATAAATTCTTCACCTCAATGGTTCAACAAGAAATTTTTTTTATATAGTAATACTATATTGTAAATTAGGTAATTACTTATGTAAGTTTCCATATATAATCAATTAAAAGAAAGTTCGGACATGGTCACAACAAAACCATGTATGCCAAAGGAAATTGAGTTTTTAAAAAAAATTCATTGACTCGATATCAAAGAGTCATCGTTTTGCAATAATGAGGTTCACAGTGCAAAAAGCGGAATGATATTTGAGTTTGGATAAAATAACAAATCGGAATGAAACCCTTTAGTGGTCTTCATAAATCAAACGAACCACATGCGTAATAAACAGTGCATGTGTAACGTGTGGATTTACCAAGAAATGAAACAAATCAATATTTGCTACTATGAAAAGAAATTCTCATGGTATGATGACCATTAGGGGAAGTAGCAATGCAAAAGTCTATTCGCAGGGTCAGAATTTTAACAAAAGAAATTTAAGAAATTTATCTGGAATTTTATGGGATAACTGTTGTTAAGTGATATTACCAGGGAATGTCGAATAAAATGAAATAGGGGAATTTGCAAAAGTATATGACTCCTTTTGCAGTGCTAATAATTATAACTCTGATTATACTGTGCACCGATGGTTGTGAGATCTTGTTCTAACGTACCTCAGCGATATTCAGGCCGTTTGTAGGATCACGTGGCAAAGTGCCGCTTTTTGATCAGTAGTTCTCCCACTGCTGGGATGAGCATTTTGCCTAATCATATTTTCCAAAGGTCTTGCCTCGAAAGTCATGTGTGATATACTTTGATGTCTGTGGACGTATATTTTAAGTTTCATGTGTTTTCTTGTGCACTAGCACAACTTTACATGCTTCTTACTAGCTTTAATAGTCTATGGTAACGCATTGGAAATTCTTATACTTTTGATGGTGTCCCAACTTAAAGGGTTTCCATTGCACGAGTTACGAGGTAGATGATCAAACGAAATAATGTTTGATATCGGAATTATAGATATATGCAAGAGATTCCTGATAAAGAAATCTAGATTTATTATTGACATATATGCTTGTGCTTTATCCTTAATTGACTTTTGAAATTTCTTATAGATATATATATATCTATATAATCATATATTTCACATGCTGTAATATAAATACCCTCTATAAGGTCAATGTATTTAACAGATTCATATTTCCAAAAACAAATCAGATATCAGGTCATGATACTATTTAGGGAAATCTTGTCACTTGTTTGACATATTATATACCCCGTCTTATCCGGTTCGCGCCGGAGAGGTAACCTCAGTATATCTGGACAAGCTGGAGAGTCTGCTATACCATACCCAATCTTGTCGGAGAAAATTTTATATTTCCCATAAATAGTATTTTTAAAAGTGCTTCTTTTATTAGGCTTTTATCCAGAATTAGGGAAATTTGTATTCCCGTAACATATCTTATTCTAGACCAATTAATATCACTAAGCAAGAATTAATAGCAATTAAGTGCTATCGCCTGCAATGTTCTAATTATCATTCTCAGGGCATACCAAAACTCATCACAAGTATTTAACTTATCTCAAAGCTTATACTAAGGCATCTTTTCTTAAGTTCAAGTCTAAATACTATCCTGAGTGCTACCATAAAATATCAAGTTCCTAACTTTTCGTTTAAACTTAGGTATTATTATCACAACACCTATAGGCTTAAATCAGTGGCTCTGATACCACCTTCTGTCACGACCCCCGACCCACCCTGGACGGAATCGGGAGCCGCGAACAGCCAAGTGGTACCGGTGATTATTTTGAAAAATATTGCAGCGGAAATTTCATCAGGACCGTGAGTTAGGAAAAATATCAGAGTTTAGAAAACACCGGATTTTATTTATGAAATAGATGGGATAAACCCATGTTTTACAAAGGTAGCTTTAATAAGTGATAAACCCAATTACATAAAACAATATTTCTTAATTTAATTTAATTAATAAAATAAGCCACTTCTTGAAGCCTTTCAGTGCCGTATCCAACTCTTACTCCAAACTACTGTAATTACCTGAAACGCGTTTTAAAAAGGTTTTGTCAGCAGGAAATACTGGTGAATCATTCTTTTTACTAAAAAGACACGTTTGTTATAATTTACAGTATTAAGAGCGATTACAATGTTTCCATATATCAACCAACTACCCACAGTATTTGTCACTCGACCGGATCTGTGACTATGGTCATATCACTCATTGGCCACCCGTTTGTCCAATGGTGACGATTATCAAGTAATGTATACAAAACCCCACATACCGGCTGTAATTTGGTGATTACAAAGACTTAATCCCTGTAATTATAACCTTGAAAATAAATATGATTTTGAAAGTAATTTGATAAAAAGAGAATGACTCACATTATAAGCATGCAGATTTATACGGGCAGAGCTTAGCCTATTGATTAGTCTTGTAACCTAGTGCACACGAACTAGGTAAGTAACTAATACAGCATTTACGATAACTCACGAGATTAAAATCCTCACAACAAATGACAAAGTGCAATACTTAAACATCCATCGAATTAACGACGAATGACAAAGCATAACCCAAGTTTGAGCAGCACTTAAACATTCATTGGATAGTTTCAATCGATCGGACATTGAATCGTAGCAGCGATCAAGTTAATACCCGGTATCGTAGCAGAATTCGAGCTAGTGTGTGTTTGGTAGTAATCAGGGGATATCTCAAAGTATAAAACGAATTTTAACGTCGAACGAATGCCAGAAATCAAGTCCCACACCCTCTATTTATATCTGGAAAACGGCGCGGTCGCGCCACGCGACACCCTGTCGCGCCACGCGACGGGGACCCTTTTAGCATAGGGTTGCCACATGTGTTTGTAGCTCAGCTGAGTCGACGGAAATGATAAATTTGAATTGGACAGCAAATTATGTGGATAATCGTTAATAGGGAATACCCCCCCTGAGTTTTAGGGGCCCTGATCCTGATTTGGATTGTTCTGAAAATTTTAGGGTTTATGTAGGATTACTTAGGGGTCTTAACTAAGGTTTCCTAGTGAATAAAATATAATAATAAATAATATTTTTGGTAAGAGTTGTTATGGTTTGGGACAAAAAGGGAATAAAACGGTCAGAAAAGAAAATAGACCCACTTTGTAACTTTAGGGTTCTACTAGAAAACCTCCTGGTAGAATTTTGGGTATAACTTCTGAGCTATTTAAAAATATATAATGCACTCGTGGTAAGTATAGTACCCTAAATTCAACCTTGTCCCGATGTCCCGAGACCGAATCCTAACAACTTAGTCGGGCAGAGCCCTGACATATGTTATGAGGCTCAGATCAATCGGAAAGGGTAGCGGTGATCGGGAGTTACAACACTTAAAACGGGACAGGGCTTTATCATTATTATTATTATTATTATTATTATTATTATTATTATTATTATTATTTATAGAATGAATTAAAAGAAAGAGGGGCGCCAAGGAGACAGAAAGGAAACACTTTGAGCGATTTGTGAATTTGTGAGGGTATCTGTATTTATACTAAAAATGGTTTGGCTTTATCTCATGCTGCTTAGGACACGTATCCTCATCTATCACTAATATAGGTACACATAGAAAATTTCATGCATATATGTCAAATTCATGTTGGACACGTATTTTATTCTCCATTTCATTTTAGTTATGTATAGAAAATGGCTGGCATATAATTCGAAGTCTATGGACACGTATAAATTCTCAAATTCAATTTAGTTATTATTATTTTATTAATATATATATTATAATTAATTTAACTGCTTCACTTATTTGGCGCGTATAACTTCTAAAATATGACGTTCTAGAAAATAATAAATATGTCATTAGAACAAGAATATTTTTGTCTGTATTTTGAACCAAGTTTCATTAAAAATAGAGTAGGTTCAAATACAATGTATTTTTATAATTTAATTAGTAAACGGTTCCTGGGCCCGTCTAGGTACTTCATATTTCTTACAGTCAACTTACCTGTAATCTACCCATCTAATAATATAAGTTTTTATAGACTTTTATTTTATTAGAAAGATCACCTATATACAGGCCAATTAATTAATATAATATTTTAACCAACTATATAAAATAGTGTTTAAAACTATTTGGGTTGAATATTTATATTAAAATAAACTAGTTACTAGTGGTTAATAAATTTAACCAAACCTATAATTCTTATATAAAATTAGGAATGTTACAAGCTCCGACACTTGAGAATATAGTTCGACCATCTCGCCGTCACAACGAGTCAACATGCCTTTCGCCTCGTCAATTGTTGTCCGGTACGATTCGACCGCCCTGTCGCGAGCCCTCTCTAGTTCATCCTTGTCTGAAGAGAAACAAGATTTAATAAGTAGAAAAAGGAAACAGTAAAAAATAAACTATGAACGTACCGTTGATCAAGCGGGGATGATCGGCCAGAAGTTGGTCGTAGGACGTTTGCATCTCTTTTAGCTCAGCCTTGTTTCTTTTTCTCCGCATCAGACAGTTTCTTCTCTAGATCGCCAAATTTCAACTTAAGAGCTTCCAGGTCCTGAAGAGCTTTGTCTCGAGCTTCGTAAGCGGCCGCAGCCGAAGCCTAGGAAGATTTATTAACCTCTTTCACCTCCGAGACCTGCTCCTTCAGACGATCCACTTGAGACCGAAGAGATGAAAGCTCTTGCTTAGTTTTTGTTCGAACATTATCTTCACTCTTCAAGTTGGCAATCTCATGCTCAAACCTGCGACAATTCGATTCAGCCTCAACCCAGTGTTTGTAAGTCTCCACCACCAAAGAGTTCGATTGGGCTTGATTTAACATCAGAACATTCCCAAGCTCCAGACCACTCATCTTCCGGTAATGTGCATGCTCGGCCGGAGTTCCAAGGTGAAACAATGCCATCTTTGCCGATAAAGCATCCACAATCCTATCTTTGTTTGCCAACGACCACTCAGGTATATACTTTTCCAAAGCACGAGCTGAGTCCATATCTGCAGCATCACCCG
This sequence comes from Helianthus tuberosus, assembly GCA_030545235.1. NCBI lineage: Eukaryota > Viridiplantae > Streptophyta > Magnoliopsida > Asterales > Asteraceae > Helianthus > Helianthus tuberosus. Next base: position 18,646,310 of record CM060355.1, read on the forward strand.
AACCTAGCTCCCGGCACAAGAAAACAGCTTCAGTTTCGTACCATAAAGGGGAGGAGGAGGCACTATCCCCACCATCAATTGGTTGGGGGCTCGGCCTTGATACATTAGAAGCAACCCCCGTTGTAGGCTTACCCGAAGGCGAAGGCTCGACTTTCTTGAAAGATAGAGGGTCGGGCATGTGGATATCTTCAATAACTTTGGTAGCCCCCCCTCCGAAAGTGATGGTTTTGAAATCCGTTTTCTTCTTCTTCGCCTGTTTGATATTCGGATCGGATTTGGAAGAGGTAGTCCGTCTTCTTTTCAAGCTAACTTGAGGACGCTCCTCTTCACCATCATCATCACCCTCTTCTCCCCCTTCAGCATGTACTCCTTCGTCTTCAATGGAAAGATGCACTCCTTCGTCTTCGATAACAAACTTGGAACCGGACCCCTTTGTCCCGCTTGAACTCGTTATCTTACCTTTACCAGCACCACCTGACGCTGCCACTTGAGCCGAAGCCAAACTCACCTCTTGTGCCGCAGGAACTGAACCTGAACCTCCTTGACCAGCCGAACCTCCCTGATTACCCGGAGCCTCGGGTTCCCGAATCGGATAAAGATTCTCCTGCACGATGCTTAGATACGGAGGATCACCCTGCGGCGTCTTAGTGGCCCGGACATCGAGCTCTTTGGAGTCGAAGGACTTCAGTCTCAGAGCTTCTTTCAAACCCATAACTGCGTAAAAGCAAATAACAAATAATATCCATAGTCCGGCATAATAAAAGGCATACGGCACAGAAAAATAACTAACAAATAGTACAGGAAACACCGTATCAAGTTAAAAACATGACTAACCCTTTCCGTTCCACCTAAGGGTGGGATACCACTCCGGTTCGACCCACATCGTGTTGATCCGTCCCATGACAAGAATGTGTTCCGGAAACTTTTGTACACGCCCTGCTTCCTTGATCAAAGTCGCATATAAATCTCTGTTGAATTCAAAGTCTTCAGGAAGAGGGGGTGGGAGGCGCGACCTTTTTAGTCTCCATGACATCTCGGCCGGAACGCATCGGTCATCAACCAAGAAGAAACGGTCTTTCCAATCCTTTATACTAGTGGTAATCCATGAGTAACAACAAGCGTTCTTATTCCTAACCTCGAAGGTGTACCAACTACCGGACCGATTCAACTTGTAAAAAGCCCGGAACACATCCAAATCCGGGTCGGAGTCCAAACCACGACAGGACAACTCAAAATGACATACCTTGGCAAGGCCAAAGGGGTTCATTTGAGAAAGATGAACCTCGTGAAATAAAAGAACTTTAATCAAAAACTTCGTCAGAGGAAGACGATAGTTACAGTAGTCGAATAGACGAGTATAAACCCCTATCTTCCCCGGAACGAAAGGATAAATGGGCGTATTCTTTTCAGGGAGAACAGGGTGTAAGGAGGAAGGAATCGCATATTGATCCACATACCATTTTAAACCGTTTCTATTCAAAATGTTAAAACAACCAGACAAGTTACTTTTATTCGCCATCTCATGAAGAAGACACTAACCTGAGAAAAGAGTCGAGTTTCGTCTCAGAGAAAAAGAAGAAGATAGAGAAGTAAAAAGTAAAAAACCTTTTTCCTCTTTTATAGGGAAACCCCACCGCCTCAAAGCGGCCAATCCAGCATTGACACGTCAGAAGCGGTGACGTATATCAAAGGTCACGTCAACCAAAGTGAAGTTAGGGTAACTGACGGTCACCAAAAAAGTATAAAAGTCACCGCCAAAAATTCAAAATTCAAAAGTCAGCAAAATTAGCAACAGATAAGGGTTCTGAATCGCCAAAACTTCGCCATTTTAGTTCAAAGCTTTTACTAAACAAACGCCACGAACTAGGGGGACTTGATGAGGATACGTCCTCAGTCGGACCGAACACCTAGAGAACACATGACCAAACCGAATGAACAAAGGAGCGGTCGCACCTAGTATCGCAAAGAGGAACGACCCAATTCCCTGGTCCGGCCTAACTAACTTGGGCCCATAGCTTTAACTGCCCTGACAATGACTGGTCTGACCCTAACTAACTTGCCACGTCAGCATACCCAAAAGCTATAAATACCCCGCCAAGGCTTCCAGCAAGGGGTAATCACTACTTTCTCTCTCTAAACTCTCCTCTCTCTCTCTCCCTGACCTATTCTCTCCTCACAAATACTTATTCTCACGCCCGAGCTTGGTCACAGAAAGGCCCCCCTCCCTGTGTCGAGGCTAACGGTGTGCTTGTTTCCTTGTGATCTTGCAGGTTCTTGCTAGGTCATCTGAAGCTATACTTTAACCAGGTCGGACCAACTGGTTTTGAGTCTTCAGTAACTCAGTTGAAGATTGTTTCGGTAGATTCTAGAGCCTTCGCGCTTGATTCGTTGTTGAAACTAATTCAGGAAGATGATAATAGCGTGTTAATCGTCATCGCACAAGGCGTTGTGCCAGTGCTCGTACGACTACTGGATTCTAGATCTTCGCCGAAGATTTGAGAAAAAACAGTTACGACAACCGTTAAGAGGTATTGGTAGTTTGAACACTACGTGTGAACCAAATTCTAGTTTGTTATTTGAAACTAATTTAGTAACTCGGTTACAGATACTCCCCGGGGTTAGGTTTGTGTGCTCTAATGATGGTTGTAAAGTATGCCACATCAGCAAAAAAACTAACGGAGTTAGTGGCTGGTTAAATACAGAGTGAGACAGCAACCCAAGTGTTAAGTTGAGAGTGGTGGGAATGAAAGTGATAGTTCGGAGTGGCAGCGGCCAATACCCAATAGTTGAGAGTGATAAAATCCAATAACCACATAAAGAATGGCTTTTTATGCACTTACCTACTTTTTCTTATTAAAAATTATCATTACCTACTTTCTTTATAATGATGATTTATATAAATTTTGAACATATTGTTATTAAATGTTTATTTTTATCTACGTTTCCATATAGTTTCCGTTTAAAATGGAGTTTTGCCTCATGTGCAAGTCATCCAAACACATACGAACATGTCGTTAAGTTGTAAAGCTGCGAAAGATTTCTTTTCACTACTATTTAAAGTTAATATATTTTCAATGTCCCTGTCATAACGCGTGAAAATTCAATTATCTTTATCAACATTTTGGACACATTTTTTTCACGGTTCAACGTTGCAACCTTGACACACAAGCGTTTATTTTCATTAACATTAACTTTTCTATGTTGTGAAACAACGACCTACTAGCGACTAGTATATGAATTAAAGCGCAAATATCAAAGGAACATAGAGAGAAAGATAGAATAGAGAATTGTTATTCATTTGAGATATATACACCATATACAAATGCCACTATATATAGGCATATACATTAATACAAAAGAACTTAAAGAGATGGGAGTTATAGGAGTTGTGTATGTGGAAAGTCACCTTATAAATGATGCATTCATAACACTCCCCCTTGACTATCCACATACCTTTAATACGCTTGGTGATGCTGCCTCGTTAAAAACCTTGCTAGGAAAACCCAGTGGGACAAAACCTCAGCTAAGGGAAAAAGAGTGCAGCGCGTATTTTCTCCTCCTGATACTTTTGGATCTGGTATGTTGCCTCATTAAAAACCTTACTAAGAAAACCCAATGGGACAAAACTTAGTTAAGGGAAAAAGAGTGCAACTTGAATGAGTCTCCCCCTCATTTTAACATGTGTCCTTTAAGTGACGTATGTCCATCTTCCTTGAAAGTCGAATAAAGCCTTTGTAGCGAATGATTTGTTGCTTGGTCCCTTAATGTGCAATCCTTTATGTTGAGCAATGTTGTATAATCTTCTAACGAGACTTTAGGTGCCTCTTTCCAAAAATTATCATACGTCCACGACTGTGTTTCGTTACATTCCTGCATCTACAAGACTAACCAAACTTGTTTTGATGGGTTAGTAAAATATAATCAAATATTGTTTATACCTAAAATGTTTCTTTGAACTCATTCCAATGTCTCTTCGCTTGACAAAGGTTATATCATGACAATAATCTCAAGTAAAAGATATTATAACTATACATAGCTAGCAAAACATATTAATGCACTTATGCATTTAACGATGGTACTTCTAGAATAAGAATATCTACTTTGATAGAAGATGATAATAGGCATTTCTTATAATAAATGACTTAACAACCTTTAACATACTTTAAGGTTCAACTATGTCCATACTAAATATCCAAACATCATCTTCTAGATGTACTTGGGGGATTGGTAAAATATAACTACATATATACGCGAACTATAGTTCGAGTATTAATTAGACCGTGCCAAGGTCATTCAAAAATTCTCCCTCTAAAAGCTCGACAATTTCTCTCAATGATGCCTAGACATCATTACTGTAAATTGCGATTATAATGAACTTTTAAAAGTATAATGTTCATAGAACATAGCTAATTTAATCAAACTTATATCCCTCTTTATGTGAATATCTCGAGTTGTATAACACTCGATCTAACTATTTTAGCCCATACGTATTTTGTCAACTTCATATAGTACGTTCTTGAGGTTTCTATATCAATGCTTCTAGCATTATCAATTCATGAGGGAATTCTACCCATCTTATCCAAATATACATGTGCATTCACTCTTCATGAGTTTTGCTAAATAAACTTACCCATATAACACATAGATATCTATATAATATGCAAAAATGTCATGAACACTTGCTTTTATCTTCAAAATCCATATTGTACCATGTGTGTACACTATTTATTGAGATATCACAATCACTGGGTACAAGTTTCTAGGTATGTTTATTGGTGCACAAGAATTACATCATTAAGATGTTTTGATTTACTTTTAGAGAATTTAATTGCTTTAGAAAACTCATCAGGAGTTCAATCGTAAACAAAAATGAATCTATATACAACGATCATATTGTTCTCGAGAACTTAACTTACATGATTTTGATTATTCAAATCCTTTAGGGACCTTCATGAACACTTTTAGTATCAAGTGATACATAACATTCATAGACGCACATCAATTCTCTCTCTATATTACCAGACTAATAAAATATTGGAAAGTCAATGCATCCATCACTGGAGAATACGTTTTCTCATAATCAATCATAGGTCTTTGTGAAAATTCTTGTGCCACCAATTTTGACTTTATCACTTAATTTGATTTTCACATGATTTGCGTAAAAGATACATTTGTAACCAACATATTTTACAACTTCAGTTGTATAGACTGTTGGTCCAGAAACTTTCCATTTCGTTAGAGAACTAAACTCTGCCTTATTTGCGTCTTTCTATTTTGGCCAATCATTTCTTAATATTCATTCACAGGCAGATCTTAAATCTTGATCCCCATCATTTAATCATTTTAAGCGCTACATTATATACAAAAGTATAACGACGTCGATTTTTATTTAGATTCCATACATATCTTAGACATGATACAACTTATCGATATCTCTTTATTTTTCAGGTACCTGAGGTTCTTCTTGAACCATCATGTCTATTGTCCCTTCAGGGGATCTTATTACTATAACCTCGACTTGACCATCTTAATTACTTGCTCCAATTTTCGAGGAATTTTATTGTTGGAATCAACTAGTCTACCACGCTATAGGCGTGCAATAGACTCATTACAAAAATATGTGGTTGTCCTCTTGGGACACAAATATAACTAGAGCATAAGCAGTTGATTATGTGACTTACTTAGTCACTCTATTTAGGTCAGTGAACTTGTCTGATAATTTGTTCTTTAATATTGGTAAATGAATTATACTTTAAACTTCTAGTTCATAGTTTATAGTCTGAGGATCAAGATGACATGATAATTCATTTCACTTTTCACTTTCCAACTGCTTGTTATCTCCCCCTAATGTTGGGAACATTCATTCACTAAAGTGAAAACCAATGAGCCATAAACGAATTTCTCACTAATGGCTTTAAGTATTTAATCATAGACGATTATTTATACCCAACATATTCTCAAACTTTTTAGAAGTCCCATCTTTGTGCGGTGTGGTGGATGAGTTTCAATATATGTCGCACAACCAAAATATTTGATGAGTCATCTTTGGTTCCTAACCAAAAACCAATTGTATGGGGAGAAATATAACTTATTGGCTTGATGTGAATTGATGGTACTATATATAAAATTACATGTACCTAAATGAACTTTTGCTTCTCTCATGATTATTTGCTTTGTAACCAATAGTAGACGTTTAGTGATCACAATAACACTTATTCCGATTATCGTTAATAACTTGGGAATCAAATTCACTATTATCAAATAAATATACTAATCTGGATTAATATGCTTGCTATCACATTAGCTAAGCCACAATCACACAAGCTTCAGGTTGTGGATTTGATAACCATTTAGACGATGCATCGATTTAAAAAAAAAACTAAATGGTAACATGTTGGGATATGCATATCCTTTAATCGTTTCCAGAATATTTAGGTATATACACCCTCGTTTATTTTGCAAATATATAATTTCCCTTGAGAGCAAGCATTACATGCTAATTATTATCTTGAAGAATCTTCTAGTTCTTCATTATGTTTCACATCATCATTGACTCGGTGTGGTCTAACCGGTCATGCCAATCAAATATCATGATCTATAAACATCTAGTTTACGATCGTATGCGTAGTAATTGCATAATGCGAGAGAACAACGCCTTATCATTATTAGCTGAGGTTTTGATGGACAAGAAAACAAGGACTCACTCGATGAAGCAAAAATCTCTTTCGCCAATGTTGATACGATATGGCGTCCAACTTCAAAAGCAATTCGTGCTGATAACGTGTTGTGAAACAACGACCTACTAGCGACTAGTATATGAACTAAAGCGCAAATATCAAAGGAACATAGAGAGAAAGATAGAATAGAGAATTGTTATTCATTTGAGATATATACACCATATACAAATGCCACTATATATAGGCATATACATTAATACAAAAGAACTTAAAGAGATGGGAGTTATAGGAGTTGTGTATGTGGAAAGTCACCTTATAAATGATGCATTCATAACATTCTAATAGTTTTGTTTTTTTTATATAAATTTTCGTTCATTAACAACGGCCTCCCAACAACACATAAATTTGCAACAGTTTTAACATCCAGATTTTATTTTTCTTATATAAGACTAGGTTAGAACCCCGTGTATTACACAGGTTGAATAAATGTAATTTTATATATTAAATAATAAAAACTTATATCTTTATGAACCTTGTATATTTTACGGGTTAAATAAATGTAAATTTATATATCAAATAATAAAAAAGTTATATCTTTAAAAACCATGTGTATTACACAGATTAAATAAATGTAATTTTGTATACTAAATACTAAAAACGTCGTATCTTTAAAAAAACTTGTGTATAGTCGGGTTGAATAAATCTACCAAATAATAAAAAATTACATCCTTAAAAACCCCGTATATTACACGTGTTGAATAAATATAAAAGAGAGTTATATCTTTAAAAACCATGTGTATTACACAGATTAAATAAATGTATTTTTGTATACTAAATACTAAAAACGTCGTATCTTTAAAAAACCCGTGTATAGTCGGGTTGAAAAATCTACCAAATAATAAAAAAATTATATCCTAAATAAATGTAATTTTATATATTAAATACTAAAAACGTCGTATCTTTAAAAAACCCGTGTATAGTCGGGTTGAAAAATCTACCAAATAATAAAAAAATTATATTCTCAAAAACCTCGTGTTTTACTCGAGTTGAATAAATATTATTTCTATACCAAATAATAATAAAAAGGTTATGTTTTTAAATAATTAGGATAACATTTAATATTAATTTATTATTTATATATTTAATATAAGATAAGTAGATAAGAGAGGTATTTGTTTTAAAAATATATTAAATTAACAATTTAGATTTGAGGATAATATTTTATCAAAGTATGATAAGATTTAATATTAGTTTATTATTTATTTATTTAGATAAATATAAATTTGAGGATACCTTCAGTGAATGACACGTGTCCAAAAATTGGTTTCTTTTATTATAGTAGTTAGATTACACATATTATCTACTCCCTAAGGCTATTGAGTGTGAAGAAGGATAGTACTCAATGGATGACTCGTCACATAGACGTCCAAGTTAGCGGGTGTGAGAATGAACTTAAAGGGGATGGATCTAGGGTGTGGGGGATGAACCTCAATATATATGTATGTATATCAGTGTGTGGGGGGGGGGCGTCGAGATCGACTGCAGGAAGCCGTTGAAGACGGTGACGGGACTGAGGAGATGGGGAGGTGGTACGGCACCGGAGGTCGTGTCATGGCCCCCGACCCCGGTTTTACCCGGTCCAGGAGCCGCGGGGCAGGAACTCGAGTTGTATTTATTAATTGATGCGACAGCGGAAGATTTAACAGGATCTTTCTTTTTTTTAAAGCTTGAAAATGCCCGATTATTTTATTTCATAATTCGGGATAAACCCCGTAATTTACAATAGAGGAATTTTACTAGGAAATTCCCTGATTTATTAAAACATGTTTATTTATTTTAACTGAGCCACCTCTTCAAGCTGGTTAGTGCTCCGTAGCACGTTTTCCTTGATTTACAGCAGGTCGCCTGAAACATGTTTTAAAAATATTTTGTCAGGGGGGAAATACTGGTGAGTCACTCAATTTGATAAAATGACACCTAATTATTAATTACAGCATAAGAGAGATTACAATGGCTTCTATCTTATTTTTATCTGGCGCCGTGTCACAATGGTGACGATGGTCATACCACTATTGGGTCCTTCCCCAAGTAGTGATGATTATCACTGTTAGGATTTATTAGCCTAACCGTGAGAAATTAGTAATGTGCACAATACCCCACTAGCCAGTGATTTAAGATAACCATGACTTAATCCCTATAATTATAACCTTTGAAAATAAATGGAGTATTGTAAAATACTTTTGATAAAAAGAGAATGACTCACTTTGCAGATTTATGCGGGCAGAGTTTTAGCCTACTGATTGGCCTTGTAACCTAATTTAAATAACAATGCACACGAACTAGGTCAGTAACTAATACAGCATTTACGATAACTCACGAGATTAAAACCCTCACAACGAATGACAAAGTGCAATACTTAAACATCCATCGAATTCACGACGAATGACAAAGTATAAACCCAATTTAAGCAGCACTTAAACATTCATCGGATAGTTTCAATCGATCGGACATTGAATCGTAGCAGCGATCGAGTTAATACCCTGTATCGTAGCAGCACCCCACTATATTAATTGAATTTTCGACTTTGGAGCAGTATACTTTCATTTTTGAAAGTTGATTTCGACACAGAATGAAAGCTCCTGAGCTAAGCTATTTATAGGTGAAATTTGAGGTTCACGCGGCCCGCGTGAACCTTGGCTTGACCTTTACGCGGCCCGCGTGGAGGTCTATATCGTAGATTAGGGCATCCGTGTCATGCGTAGGTGTGCCATGTGGACGACACGTGGATCTGGACGCTTATCCGGTCAAATGTCGAGTTGACGCGGCCCGCGTAAGGTTAAGCTTACCTTTATGCGGCCCGCCTGAAGACCAGGAAATCTTGATTTCTTGATTTTTCATGTACAGTAAGGTTTCAGGGGTCCGTGTTTTTACTTCCGGATTATTTTGGGACAATTTTGAGAGTCCTTACATCCTCCCCACCTTATTTAAAATCTCGTCCTCGAGATTTACAGGAATAAGTGAGGATACTTTCGCTTCATTTCTGATTCCAGCTCCCAAGTATATTCGGGTCCTCTCTTGGAATCCCATTTGACTTTGACTAGTACCAATCGCTTGTGCTTAAGAAACTTGATCTTTCTGTCTTCTATCTGTAGTGGCTTCTCAACAAATTTTAACTTTTCGTTTACCTCTACATCTTGAAGAGGTACTACCAGATATTCGTCAGATAGACATTTCTTGAGATTGGATACATGGAATACATCATGTACTCCAGCTAGCTCCTCTGGTAGTTGTAAGCGATAGGCAACTGGTCCTATTCGTTGGACTACTGGGAATGGTCCTACGTACCTTGGACTTAGCTTTCCCTTCTTACCAAATCGTACTACTCCTTTCCAAGGAGAAACTTTCAAGAGTACCTTGTCTCCTACTTGAAATTCTAACGGCTTGCGACGATTATCGGCATAACTCTTCTGACGATCTCGAGCCGTTTTCAGTCTTTCCTTGATTTGAGTGATCTTGTCAGTAGTTTCTTGTACAATTTCAGGACCTGATAATTGACTTTCTCCTATTTCTGCCCAACAAACTGGAGTTCTACACTTGCGTCCATACAGTGCTTCGAACGGGGCAGCTTCAATGCTTGAATGATAACTATTGTTATAGGAGAATTCAATTAAAGGTAGGTGGTCATCCCAGTTTCCACCAAAATCTATCACACATGCCCTAAGCATGTCTTCCAGGGTTTGAATCGTCCTTTCACCTTGTCCGTCTGTCTGAGGATGATAAGCAGTACTTAAGTTTAGTCGGGTTCCCATTGCTTCCTGAAAACTAGTCCAGAAATGGGAAGTGAAACGACTATCCATATCCGATACAATGGAGAGTGGGACTCCATGTAAGGATACTACTTCATCTACATACAACTTGGCTAACCTTTCCATGCTAAAGGTTTCTTTCATGGGTAGAAAGTGAGCTGATTTGGTTAATCGATCCACAATTACCCAAATTGCGTCATTACCTTTTCTGGTTTTGGGTAACTTAGTAACAAAATCCATGGTTATAAGTTCCCGTTTCCATACAGGCATTTCTAATTGTTGTAGTAGAGCTGAGGGTTTCTGGTGTTCTGCTTTAACTTGTGAACAAGTAAGACATTTAGAAACATATCTAGCTATGTCCTTTTTCATTCCTATCCACCAGAAATTACTTCTTAAATCTTGGTACATCTTATTGTTACCAGGATGCATGGTATACCTAGATTTATGAGCTTCCTCTAAAATCTTATTTCTTAAGTCTCCGTGCTTAGGTACCCATATTCTTTTCTTTTGGAATCTCCAAATTTCATCAGTTCCTTGTTCTAATTCCTTTATTCTTCCTTTCATTCCTTCAGCATCATCCTTGATTGTTGTTTCTTGAACATTCTTCAGTTGTTCCATTAAATCTAATTGTAGATTTAATCTAAGAGCACGAACTCGCTTTTGCTTTTCATGATACTTACGACTTAAGGCATCTGCAACCACGTTCGCATTTCCTTCGTGATATTGAATATCACAGTCGTAGTCACTTAGAATCTCCATCCATCTTCTTTGCCTCATGTTTAATTCTTTTTGCCCAAATATGTATCTTAAACTTTTATGATCTGTATAGACTGTAAACTTACTTCCATACAGATAATGTCTCCAAATCTTAAGGGCAAAAATTATGGCTCCTAACTCTAACTCATGAGTCGTATAGTTTTCCTCGTGCTTTTTCAATTGTCTTGAGGCATACTCAATTACCTTTTTGCGTTGCATTAGCACACATCCAAATCCTAGTTTTGAAGCATCACAATAAACTTCAAAATTTTCTGTTCCTTCTGGCAAGGCTAGGAGTGGGGTGTTTGTTAACCTTTGCTTTAAAATCTTAAAAGCCTCTTCTTGCCTAGGTCCCCATTCAAACTTAACTGCTTTACAGGTAAGCTTAGTTAATGGTACAGCTATCTTGGAAAAATCCTTAATAAATCGTCTATAGTAACCTGCTAACCCTAGAAAGCTTCTAATTTCCATAGCTGATTGCGGGACCTTCCATTTGGTGATCGCTTCTATTTTAGCGGGATCTACGTGAATGCCTTCGTGATTTACCATGTGTCCTAAAAATTGCACTTCTTGTAGCCAAAATTCACACTTCGAGAATTTGGCATAAAGTTGTTCCTTTCTTAACAAAGTTAAGAGTGCATGCAGGTGTTCACAATGTTCCTCCTGACTTTTGGAATAAATAAGTATATCGTCAATAAAGACAATTACGAATTTATCCAAGTATGGTTTACAGATCCTATTCATCATGTCCATAAATGCTGCAGGAGCATTTGTTAACCCGAAGGGCATGACTGTAAACTCGTAATGACCATACCTAGTTCTAAAAGCAGTTTTAGGTATGTCTTCTTCCTGTACCTTCAATTGATGATATCCAGAGCGTAAATCTATCTTAGAGAAGTATCTAGCTCCTTGCAATTGATCAAAAAGATCATCAATTCTAGGTAATGGGTATCGATTCTTAATTGTAACTTTATGCAATTCCCTATAATCGATACACATTCGCATCGAACCATCTTTCTTCTTCACAAACAACACTGGAGCTCCCCATGGGGATGAACTAGGTTGTATAAATCCTTTGCTTAATAATTCATCTAACTGCTTTTTCAATTCTAGCATTTCGATGGGTGCTAACCGATAAGGTGCCTTAGATATCGGTGTAGTTCCAGGAATTAGATGAATTCTAAATTCTACCTCCCTCTCTGGTGGTAGTCCCGGTAGTTCTTCTGGGAATACATCTGGGTATTCGGATACTACGGGAATTTCCTTAAGTTCTTTACCTTTTGTGTTAATGATTACTGAAATCATATACACTATTCCTTGTTTTCTTTCATAACTAGCAATTTTCATCACTGAAATGAATTTCAGTGGCTTTCGTGGCTTATCTCCTGTAATCACTATTAATTCTCCTGTGGGTGTATGAATTTCTATGGAATTCTTATCACATAGGATTCGAGCATGGTTGGCTACTAACCAATCCATTCCTAACACCACATCGAATCCAGCTAAATTCATAGGTAACAGGTTTGCAGAAAATTTATGACCTGATAGTTCTATAATTTCTTTTTGCAAAACCCTATCTATGTTGACAGAATTTCCATCAGCCGTTTCTACCTTAAAAACTTGCCTAAGTTTCGTTAATGGTAGCTTAAGAGCTTGGCAAAAGGAAGTATTTATAAAACTTTGGTTTGCACCTGATGTGTGCAAAATGCAACATATAAATTTCATCAATTGTGGCATAAAACTAACCCTTTTTTAGTACTAATGTTGGAAAAAGTGTGCTTTTGTCTTCCTTTTGTATTTTCAGGATTAAATGAGCTCAAATTCACAAAAGAAGCAAAAAGACATCAAAATCTGACATAAATACAAGAAAAGGAATAAGACGTGACATGCCCGACCCCACGACAGCATCTTCCCAAGCAAAACAAGACAACAGAAGACTGAACACGCCCCGTGCTCAGCCAGCACGGGGGCGTGCCCAAGTGTCAGCAGAAAAGACAAAGTGGTAGAAGCTTCTATTGCCCACCACGGGGCCGTGCTCAGCGGACACGGGGCCGTGGTCAACTATAAGATTCGCACAATCCAGCAAATCTGCATAGTACAAAGATTCTTCTGCACCACGGGGTCGTGCTCAGCGGACACGGGGGCGTGGTCAACTAAAAAGACAAAACTGCATTAAATGAAGAAAGAGAAGGATGTGGACACGGGGCCGTGCCCACTGGACATGGGGCCGTGCCCGAGCTTCTGTTCAGCCTATAAATAGAAGTGCTTGGCTCAAGCTCAAACCATCCCTTGGCACACCACCTCTCTCACACTTCACTAAGTCTCTTACATCACTTGGTGAAGACAAAGTGTCTAGTGTAATACTTTTTATTTCTAATCTTTTCGCACTTTTTACTTGGTTTTGTATTAATGACTTTAATAACTAGTTGCTTATGTTGAAGGTGATCTTTCCTTATCGTTTGTCCGTGGTGTCTTGGCATTATTTTACTGTCTATATAAAATAAAAGATTTTCACCATTCATATCTCCACGGTCTATATGGAGGTATGTTGGCTACCTGGTCGGGGGTTAAGGGAACGGTTTGGTAAAGGTCTTGCCATTGTTCAGCGTTTAGAGGTCCTGCAATGGACCTGGGTCAAATTTAGTAGGACCTCCTTCAATACTTAACGGTATTGGATGGCGGGGGACCAAACTCTTTGATCCCCTCATAAGTTAACTACTATTAATACTATAACCCGACTATTTAGGACTGTATCCCTGCTGACTCAGACTACTTAGTCGAGGGTAACGTCACCTCCAAAAGAGGGGCCTACCATAATTTGCATTAATAACTTAATTAATTATCTTCCAATAATCCACCCTTTTAGGATTGTATCCTTGCTGACTCAAACTACTGGGGTGAGGGTAACGTCACCTTCAAAAGAGGGGCCTACTACAATAACTAAGATAATCTCTTAAAATAGTGCAAAAGTGCGGAAATAATCAAAGGTTACACTAGATACGAGTCGGAACCAAGTGATTCATCTTGTCTATCTGTTTTCTTTTTATTTTTATTTTTCAGCATTTTAGTTAGTTTTTATTTTTCTTAGTTAAAACATTTTTCTAAACTTTTTATTTTGATTAGACGTTGAGGATAAACCGGTACTAAAAGCTCTTGTGTCCTTGGACGATCTCGGTATCTTACCAACACTATACTACGCTCACGATGGGTGCACTTGCCCATATGTGTGTCTAGTGTTAGTAAATATCGTGTTTTATAAATTTAAAACTTGACTAAAAAGTGTTAAAGGGGCTTAAAATATACACCTAATATATATAACACTCGACTACGCATCAAGTTTTTGGCGCCGCTGCCGGGGACACAAGGATTTTAAGAAAGCTTAAAATCAACGGCCTAATCAGTTTTTCAAAACCTTTTTAAAACGCGCGCACATTTTTCTGCATTTTAGTTTAGTTTTGCATTTACAGTAACCTGTACACGGGGCCGTGTTCGTTGAACACGGGGCCGTGCTGCACATTTTCATAAAAACACCCAGTAACAGAAGCTTGAACACGGGCCGTGCTCACTGAACACGCCCCGTGCTCAACGAAATCAGTAAATTTAATTAAAACGCCCAGATACAGATTCTGAACACGGGGCCGTGTCCACTGAACACGGGGCCGTGTCCAGCCTCTGTTTCCGTTTTTATTTTTGTTTTCTGATCTCGAGACTCGGTTGTGGTCTGCTGAGTGATTCTTATGGATCAATACTCAGGAGGTTACAACTACACCTATGAGGAGGATGATTATAGGAGTAATTATTGCACTAATTGTCGTAACACACACTCGGTTCAAAATAGTCACTCATATCAACCATCCAATTCATACACCTACTATGAGGAGCCCAGGTACGAGCCATCAACTTCATACACATCCTATGAAGACCAAAGGTATGAACCTCCTTCCTCATACTCATATTTTGATGAACCAAGGTATGAGCCTTCATACTCATATTTTGAGGAACCAAGATATGAGCCACCACCTTCGTATGCTTATTATGAGGAACCATGGCGTGGACAACCCACCTCATATGAGTATTATGAAGAACAAAATTACGAGCCTTATCCATCATATGCTTACAATGAAGAACAATGGTGTGAACCATCTACTTCATATGGGTATTATGAGGAACAAAGGATCGAACAACCGGATTCAAGCTTAGAAAATCCCGATTCTTTTTCTATAACCGAAGTGACCGATAGGATATTAGAACACATTAGAGTTATCAATCGATGTATAAAAGAATCTCGCGCAAGGGAAGAGGAGTCCCGCGCAAGAGAAGAATTAAAAAAGAAGAGATAACCGAAAGTGTAAAAATGGAAGAACAAGTAAGTGAAAAACCGGCACATGAGTTAAACAACGAAAAAGGTGAGTCCGACAACGTTAAAAATGAAGAAGAGTCTAATTTTGAAGAAATTAATCTCTTGTCACCTTCTTTTGAAAATCATTGTTTAGTACCCACTCATGCTAAGTTTTTAAAAGAGTTCAACACTAACACTAAAATTGACGAAACGGAAAGTGTTAAGTTAACTAATGATCAAACCTCGCTAATAAAAGAAGACCCATTTGAAATTAACATTACACCGGTTCCATGTTTCTTTCAAAATTCGTTTATTAGTAATGTCACAATTGATAAAGATCTTTGTGTTAACATAATGCCTAACTAACAACATTTTCGAAAAATTAAGTATTAGTGATTTTTCTCCACTTCAAATACCCATTTTTCTATCCAATCGGAAAGTAATAAAATCAATCGGTATAGTTGAGGATGTCTTGGTTCAAACAAATCAAATGGTAATCCCAACCGACTTTGTCATCCTTGATGACGCTCCTCTAGTGTTGGGACGACCCTTTGTAAAAACTCACGAAGCTTTGAAAAACCGGAAGTTCAACAATCTACCTCTTCAATTAGGGGGCATTTAAAAAGAGTGTCGATCTTGAGCGGTCAATGAAATATCCATTCGGCAATAATGACCCCCTAATTGAAGATGAGCCAGAACCACCCGATAAGGAGGGTCTAGCCAAGGACCCTTATAAACGTGGCGCACCACGGAGGCATTCCGCGGAACTATCCTTAGTTTTAGATTAGTATAACTTTTATATTCTCTAGTTTAGTTTTAATTTTCAGGAATAAAACACACTCGGGATGGTGAAGGATGATAAGGGAAGCTTGAACCAACACCCCATACACAAAAACAGAGCCTCCCGATGATTTTTCTTCATTACAGCAAGTTCAGCACGGGGCCGTGCTCACCCCAACACGCCCCGTGCCCAAGGTTCTGTAGAAAATGCCCAGTTCAGGTACCTGGACACGGGGCCGTGCTCACTGGACACGCCCCCGTGCCCAGCCTTCTGTTTACTTTTGGTACTGGCAGTCTGGACACTGGGCCGTGCTCAGCCAACACCACCCCGTGTTCAGCTACCCAGTACCATAAAATCTTGTTTTTAACCCACTTTTACACATTTTAATCAACCGAAAAACTTATTTTTGGGACACATTGAGGACAATGTGTAATTTAAGTGTGGGGGGGATGCTAAAACCTTGAATCATGCAAGTCCTAATAACAAGCCTTACACAAAACTCTATTGGAACCGCTAATCACCCCAAATTTTTTCAAAAAAATTTCATTTTTTTTACTTGTCTAGGTTTAACTTGGGAATTTCAAATTCTAAAAAGGTTATATTTTTACAAATTTACAACCGATAGCGTCGTGATAAAAAGAACCAACATAAGAAAATTATGAAAATGCATGACAAGCTTAGTTAAAATTTGATTATATATACTTGATCACATAAAAACCCATTTCCACAAAAGTGAGTTTTGAGCCTTTATTGAGCATACAAATACATATCATTAAACTAAATGCTCATTTTTCGTTTCTTGTGTGAATAGCCGCTTGGTTCTTACAACTCTAGAACTTGCCACGATGATACATTCCCGGTCCTTACCAACTTAAACCCGAGTAAGTAAATGATGGAGGCATTAGGACTAACCCTTTTTATTTCTACACCATTATTTTTCTTTTTTTTTACCACCTACCCAAAATCCCCCTAGTTAACCCCTTTGAGCCTAAACCTTTTCATTTCAAAACCCAAAAACAAACACCCTTTCACCCACCAAAACCTTTTTTATTTTTTAACCCTTTGTTTTAGTAACAAGCTCGGTTTTTCTTATGACTTTCAAAAAAAAAAAAAAAAATTGATGATGATGAAGCGAAAGAAAAATAAACAAACAAGTTTATCAAAAATAACTTTGTTTGAATAATGGCTTCATCAAAATAAAAATTAAAAAAAAAAAAGTCTTACGAAAACCGACGCTTTTTACGCCTTTCGCCCTTTTACTAACCACTAACCCAACCACCTACCTTTAACCCAAGCCAAACCCTTCACCCCAAAAGTCCTCTTGATATTTACAAAGGTGTATAGTTAAAAAGGAGGAGGATTGATTGCTTGGCAAGCTTATGGTAGGAGTAAGTTCCATGCCGCTCTCGAGTGATCCACAAAAGTACATTTTCGGCCGAGTGTTGAGTGATCCCCCGTGAGGTATGTGAACTTGTATATAAATAGAATTTTACAAAGGCATGTTATGCCCTAATAAGTAATTTATCTTATGAAAAGTTTTAAATAAATCATGACGAATAGGATTGTAAATAAATAAAAATAAAACTAAATAAAGAATCTTGGAAATCCCGACACTCTACGACAAGCCCAAAAACCTTCTTCTCTACCCATTCCATTTGGGAAGTGTAATAGCCACATTATAAAGAGTTTTGCTTGAGGACAAGCAAAGATTCAAGTGTGGGGGTATTTGATGTGTGCAAAATGCAACATATAAATTTCATCAATTGTGGCATAAAACTAACCCTTTTTTAGTACTAATGTTGGAAAAAGTGTGCTTTTGTCTTCCTTTTGTATTTTCAGGATTAAATGAGCTCAAATTCACAAAAGAAGCAAAAAGACATCAAAATCTAACATAAATATAAGAAAAGGAATAAGACGTGACATGCCCGACCCCACGACAGCATCTTCCCAAGCAAAACAAGACAACAGAAGACTGAACACGCCCCGTGCTCAGCCAGCACGGGGGCGTGCCCAAGTGTCAGCAGAAAAGACAAAGTGGTAGAAGCTTCTATTGCCCACCACGGGGCCGTGCTCAGCGGACACGGGGCCGTGGTCAACTATAAGATTCGCACAATCCAGCAAATCTGCGTAGTAAAAAGATTCTTCTGCACCACGGGGTCGTGCTCAGCGGACACGGGGGCGTGGTCAACTAAAAAGACAAAACTGCATTAAATGAAGAAAGAGAAGGATGTGGACACGGGGCCGTGCCCACTGGACACGGGGCCGTGCCCGAGCTTCTGTTCAGCCTATAAATAGAAGTGCTTGGCTCAAGCTCAAACCATCCCTTCGCACACCACCTCTCTCACACTTCACCCACCACCCACCACCACCATAACACCATCATCCACCACCATCATCCATTGTCCATCATAGAGTGTGTGAGTCGTCTCGGGATCCAAGATTGATCGTAAGAGTTCTTGACAATCAAGGCCATGTTTGCCTAAGTCTCTTACATCACTTGGTGAAGACAAAGTGTCTAGTGTAATACTTTTTATTTCTAATCTTTTCGCACTTTTTACTTGGTTTTGTATTAATGACTTTAATAACTAGTTGCTTATGTTGAAGGTGATCTTTCCTTATCGTTTGTCCGTGGTGTCTTGGCATTATTTTACTGTCTATATAAAATAAAAGATTTTCACCATTCATATCTCCACGGTCTATATGGAGGTATGTTGGCTACCTGGTCGGGGGTTAAGGGAACGGTTTGGTAAAGGTCTTGCCATTGTTCAGCGTTTAGAGGTCCTGCAATGGACCTGGGTCAAATTTAGTAGGACCTCCTTCAATACTTAACGGTATTGGATGGCGGGGGTCCAAACTCTTTGATCCCCTCATAAGTTAACTACTATTAATACTATAACCCGGCTATTTAGGACTGTATCCCTGCTGACTCAGACTACTTAGTCGAGGGTAACGTCACCTCTAAAAGAGGGGCCTACCATAATTTGCATTAATAACTTAATTAGTTATCTTCCAATAATCCACCCTTTTAGGATTGTATCCTTGCTGACTCAAACTACTGGGGTGAGGGTAACGTCACCTTCAAAAGAGGGGCCTACTACAATAACTAAGATAATCTCTTAAAATAGTGCAAAAGTGCGGAAATAATCAAAGGTTACACTAGATACGAGTCGGAACCAAGTGATTCATCTTGTCTATCTGTTTTCTTTTTATTTTTATTTTTCAGCATTTTAGTTAGTTTTTATTTTTCTTAGTTAAAACATTTTTCTAAACTTTTTATTTTGATTAGACGTTGAGGATAAACCGGTACTAAAAGCTCTTGTGTCCTTGGACGACCTCGGTATCTTACCAACACTATACTACGCTCACGATGGGTGCACTTGCCCATATGTGTGTCTAGTGTTAGTAAATATCGTGTTTTATAAATTTAAAACTTGACTAAAAAGTGTTAAAGGGGCTTAAAATATACACCTAATATATATAACACTCGACTACGCATCACACCAGAGTCAAATAATACTTTTGCGTAGATGTTGTGAACTAGGAACGTACCAGCTATTACGTCAGGAATTAGTTCTGCTTCCTGAGTAGTCAACTGGAAGGCTCTTGCATTCTTCTTGGTAGTTCCTTCTGCAGGTTTGACTTTGTTATCAGCTGGTTTGACCAGTTTTGGGCAGTCTGGCCTCAAATGTCCAGCTTCTCCGCAGTTGTAGCAGATTGATGACTTCTTTCTCCTGCAATCTTCTTCTTGATGCCCTGGAATTTTGCAAAAATTGCAATACCCCTTGCATCTTCCAAAATGCTTTCTTTTACAGGAATTGCAAAATGGAACAGTGGAAGATTGCCCAGTTCCCTTTTTCTTGAAATTGCTACGATTACCCATCCGGAATCCCTGGGTAATCTTTTGGGCCACTTCCTTTTTCCGGTTTTCTTCTCTTGTCCACACCAATTCGTCAGTCAGAGTATTGGCTAATTCCACCGCATCATCAATCGTGCGGGGTCTTGCCGCTTTGACAATATTACGAATCTCGCTAATTAAGCCCCAAATATAGCGAGAAATAAGTACCGGTTCTGGCGAAGCCAGGGTTGGTACCACTCTAGCATACTCGAAGAAAGTCGAAGTATACCCTCTACAATCAACACCTATCATCCGGTGATTCAGGAACTTATTTGTCATTTGTTCCTTTTCATATTCGGGACATAATTTTCTTTCCACGAGACTCTTAAATTCTTCCCAGTTTATAGCATAAGCCACATTTCTTCCTTTAGCTTGTAGAACTGTATTCCATCATTCTAGCGCCCCTTCTTTAAAAAGATGCGACGCATACATGACCTTGTCTTCTTCGGCACATTTACTTATCATAATTACTGCTTCGGTTTTCTCTAACCAACGCAGTGCAGCAGTCGCCCCTTCATTACCTGCAAATTAAGCTGGTTTACAGGCAAGAAATTCCTTGTAAGTGCAACCAGGTGTTGCAGCTTTTACTTTCTTAAGACTTGGGGCTTGCATTCCATCATCGTTATTGTTATTATTATTATTGCCGCCTCCGTTTACACTATTACTGAAGTTGTCTTCATGAGTGCGTTTACTAGGAATGATTTGTTGAGGTTCAACGAGATTCCGAGCAGCAGCAAGGATTGCTGGAATAGCATTGGCTATTCCCTGAGCAACGATATTTTCGATATCTTGCCTATTCAGAAATTGATCTTCATTGTTGTGTTGCTCGGATTGGTTAACCTCGTTAACTGGTTCATTACCAGCGTTTGCCATCTGGTAATTAATATATATAATTTATTAGCACAAAATAAATAATAGTTATATGCAAAACAATCACATAAATTTCACAACACACGTATAGCCAAAATTGTCGATTTCTCGACTTCCATTTTGTTTTTATATTATATTATGCATCCGTACACACTCTTTATCTTACAAAAGTTTTATTTTTGGGTTATTTTACAGACTTATATCTTTATTATTATTATACAACCACAGCTTATCTATCACACTATCCCTCATCTGCTGGCAATCTCAGAAGCGACATTCCCTCTCGTCGTACTTCCAGGAGATCTGTTCTCCTACCTCCCTGATTCTATTCCCTGCATCTATCAGTTCTTCGCCAAAATGGCGGAGTTCAGCTAAGTTTTCATTGCTCATTGGTGGGTTTGGTACAGGTTCTAGGTCGAACTGAGGGAAAAAGGTATAAGGGTTATTTAGGAGGTTTTGAAATTGCCAGTCGTTGGTCCACCATTCGTCCATTTCTCCTAGAGATTGAGTGTGGATTAGGGGATCTGGAATAGTTGGTTCCAAGTTTATTGGAAGTTGGGTTGTATCAGGATAAGGGTAGAGGTTGGTGTTGATAGGTCTAATGATATCACAGCTTGCAAGTATGCGATCTAATTCTTCCTGCAAAGGCAATTTCTCGATTTGCCTAGAACTTTCCCCAATTTCCATTTCTACTTGCCTAGCATTTTCCTCAATCTCGATTCCTTTTCCTTTATCAATGGGATTTTCTATTTTGGGAACTTTCCTAGTTGCTGGTTTCCTTCTACGCACACGCCTCCAACCCACAAATCTTCTTCGGAGCTTGAAATTCCATTGGTTCCTCAACATCGGCCAAGTAACCAGTAAAGTCTCTGGAAACTTCTATTTTCACAGGATAGAGATTGAGATTCTGAAGAGCTTCAGATAACTCATTCATGCTATTTAGCATTTATGAAAAACACACAAACTTTTAGTTTAAAATATTGTAAACTAAATTTTCACAGAATCACAGAACGGAAAGCAGAAAATTTAATATTTAATTATGAATATCTAATAAACTATTTTATTGACACAAAACATTTTAATTTAAGTACAACTAAAATTAAAAATATACTAGTTGTTATTTATTTAAAGTTTCTGGCTTGTAAGTAGCATAGGTGATGATACTGGTTTGGTGATTTAATCAAAAGTTAGCATTTACTGCTACAGTGGCTAACATATAGAGATTTGCCCATTTTTCGTCTAATTCATCTTCCCATGGTGGTTTGATGTAACAACTCCTATCAAAAAGTCCTAATTATTATTTTAATTGTCCAATAGGAAACCCTAATTGAGACACCCAAGTGATTCTGCGCAAACCCTAAAATTTTCAGAACAATCAGAATCAGGATCAGGGCCCCTAAAACTCAGGGGGGGTAAACCCTAGTTACGATTATCTTCAAATCTCGCTGTCAAAATTTCAATTTACGAAATTGTCAACTCAGCTAGGCTAGTCCCAGGCGTGGCCACCCTATGGTCCTTAGGTGTCCCTTACGGACCGTAAGGGATGAGTCTTACGGTCCGTAAGCAAGGACAATTTTTGGGTATAAATAGTGGACATTGGCAATCGATTTCTGGCACTGAAACGACGAAGAAATTCGTTACGTAGACTGAGTTATAGCAGAAACACTTCTAAAAACACACACGATTCACTAATCGCCGCCGCAATACAGGGTAATAACTCGATCGCTGCTACGATTCAATGTCCGATTGATTAAATTATCCAATGGATGTTTAAGTGCTGCCCACATTAGGGTTATGCTTTGTCATTCGTCGTTAAATCGATGGATGTTTAAGTATCGCACTTTGTCATTCGTTGTGAGGGTTTTAATCTCGTGAGTTATCGTAAATGCTGAATTAAGTTACTAACCAAATTGTGTGCCTATTATTAATTTAGGTTAAAAGGCTAATCAGTAGGCTAGGCTCTGCTCAAATTAAATCTGCAATGTGAGTCATTCTCTTTTTATCAAATTTATTTACAAAAGCATGTTTATTTTCAAAGTTATAATTACAGGGATTAAGTCTTTGTAGTCACCATATTACAGCCGGTATGTGGGGTTTTGTATACATTACTTGATAATCGTCACCATTGGACAACGAGTTAGCCAATGGGTGACATGACCATAGTCACAGAAACGAGTCGAGTGACAAATACCGAGGGTAGTTGGATGATATAGAAACATTGTAATCACTCTTAATACTGTGAATTATAACAAATGAGTCGTTTTAGTAAAATAGAATGATTCACTCAGTATTTCCCGCTGACAAAACCTTTTTCAAACATGTTTCAGGTGATCTGTTGTGATCCAGGAAAAGTGCCGCGAAGCACTACAAGCTTAAGGAAGTGGCTCAGTATAAAATAAAGAAACATGTTTTGTAAAATAAAAGATTTCTTCGTGAAATCTCAAGATTGTAAATTACCGAGTTTTATCCCGAGTTGTGAAATAAAATAATCGGGAAATAATTGCAGTTTTTAAAAGATCCTGTTAAAGACTTCCGCTGTTAAATAAATACCACGGGATTTCTGTCCCGCGGCTCCTGAAACGGGTAAAACCGGGTCGGGGGCCGTGACAGAAAAAGGTGGTATCAGAACCACTGATTTAAGCCAATTAAGTATTTAGAAAATACTTAATTTTTTTTTATTAATTACTATTTTGTGATTATGTGTTTTATTATCTGACTAATTGTGTACAGTATGGGCAGATCTTTATATGCTAGCCAATGTAGCAATTAATGCAAATCCTTAAATAATTTGACCCAAGTTTTAGCACCTTTATTATCTACAGTCTAGAAACCTTACCCAGTATATAAATAAGTAAACCTTAGTGTGTTTTAATTTTCAGTTGTTTTGGTAGTTACCCAGTATGAAATAATATTTAAAAGTTTTTCTATAAAATTTTGTTATGATTTTTAACTTAGTAATGGTGTGTATTTTGCATAACAGCATGAGTGACTTGTCTGACGCCCTTCAGAATTTAAATCTCTATCCGGTAAGAATAGAGGTTTCCAGAGATTTCAATAGGTATATACCAGACATAGAAGAACCTATAGAATTCAACGCTTTACCTCTCGAGAAACCCAAGCCTAAGAAAATGGAAATTGGGGAGAGCTCTAAGCAAATTGAGGGGTTACCATCTCAGGAAGAGCTAGATTTTATATTGGCAAGCTATAATACTATTAAGCCTGTTAATGAAAATATTTTTATTCACTCTCTTGAAAAACAACTACCAATGAACTTAGAACCAGCTATTCCAAACCCTTCAATCCACTCGCAACCTTTAGGAGTAGACGAATGGTTGACTAATGAAATACAATTCCAAAACAATCCCTATAAGCTTTTTCTTCAGTTTGATCCAGAACCTCTACCAAATCCACCGATGAGTAACGAGAATATGGCTGAACTCCGCCACTTTGGCGAAGAACTAATGGATGCTGGGAATAGGATCCAAGAGATTGGGGGACAGATCTCCTGGAAATACGACGAGAGGAAACGTCGTTACTAAAATACCAACTGACAAAAGGACAATAGGTTGTGAGACTGTGGTTGTAAATTAGCAATAATAAATAACACTTTGTAAGATAATGGTGTGTATTGATGCATACTATTAAATATAAATGGAAATCGAGAAATCGATAGTTTTGGCTATATTGGTGTTATGAACTCTGTATAATTGTTTTGTGTAATTATTATTTATTTGATACTAATAAATTATATATATTAATTATCAGATGGAAAACGCTAATAATGAACCAGTTAATGAGGTTAATCAATCTGAGCAACAACCAGGGTATCAATATATGACTAGGCAAGATATAGAAAATATCGTTGCTCAAGGGATAGCCAACCCTATTCCAGCAATAGTTGCTCAAGGGATAGCCAACGCTATTCCAGCAATCGTTGCTGCTGTTAAAAATCCAATAGAACCTCAACAAATCGTTCCTAGCAAAAGTATTTCTGAAGATAACTTCAGTAATAGCATAAACGGAGGCAATGATCATATTAATCATGATAATGAACCACGGCAAGCTCCGCTCCCTAAGAAAATGAAAGCTGCAACACCTGGTTACACTTATAAAGAATTTCTTGCTTGCAAACCCGCTGAATTTGCAGGCAATGAAGGAGCGATTGCGGCACTGCGTTGGTTAGAGAAAACCAAGGCAGTGATTACAATAAGTAAATGTGCCAAGGATGATCAAGTCATGTACGCGTCGAATCTTTTTAAAGAAGGGGCGCTAGAATGGTGGAACACGGTGTTACAAGCAAAAGGAAGAATGATGGCGTACGCTATGAATTGGGAAGAATTTAAGAGTCTTGTAGAAAGAAAATTCTGTCCCGAATATGAAAGAGATCAAATGGCAAATAAGTTTCTAAACCATCGAATGATGGGTGTAGATTGTCGCGGTTATACTTCGACATTCTTCGAATATGCAAGAGTGGTACCAACACTGGCTTCGCCAGAACCGGTACTCATTTCTCGCTATAATTGGGGATTGATTGGTGAAATCCGCAATATCGTTAAAGCTGCGAGACCTCGTACTATTGACGATGCAGTGGAATTAGCCAACACCCTAACTGATGAACTGGTGCACACAAGAGATGAAAATAGGAAAAAGGAACTGGCTCAGAAAATTTCCCAAGGATTTCGTGTGGGTAATAATAGCAATTTCAAAAGAAGAGGAACGGGACAATCCTCAACTCTGCCATTCTGCAAGAATTGCAAAAAGAAACATTATGGAAGATGTAGAGTAACCTGCAATTTTTGTAAAATGGTAGGACATCGTGAAGAAGACTGCTGAAAGAAAACAACGATCTGCTATAACTGTGGAGAAAAGGGACATTTTAAACCAGAATGTCCTAAATTGGTCAAACCAGCAGACAACAAAGCCAAGACAACTGACGGAACTACCAAGAAGAATGTTCGAGCCTTTCAGTTAACAACTCAGGAGGCCGAGCTAATCCCAGATGTGATAGCTGGTACGTTCTTAGTTCACAACATTTACGCAAAAGTATTATTTGACTCTGGTGCAAACAAAAGTTTTATAAATACTTCATTCTGCCAAGCTCTTAATTTACCCTTAACCAACGTTAGGCAGATTTTTACAGTCGAAACCGCAGATGGGAATTCAGTTAAAATAGATCAGGTTTTGCAAAAAGTAGAAATAGAACTTTTAAGTCATAAATTTTCTGCAACCCTATTGCCTATGAAATTAGCTGAATTCGATGTTGTGTTAGGAATGGATTGGTTAGTAGCCAACCATGCTCGAATTCTTTGTGATAAGAATTCCATAGAAATTCAGGCACCCACCGGAGAAATCATTAGGATTACAGGAGATAAACTACGTAAACCCATGAAGTTCATATCAGTGATGAAAGTTGCTAGTTATGAACGAAAACAAGGAATAGTATATATGATTTCAGTAATCATTAGTACTAAGGGTAAAGAACTTAAGGAGATTCATGTAGTCTCAGAATACCCAGATGTATTCCCAGAAGAGTTACCAGGGTTACCACCTGATAGGGAAGTAGAATTTAGGATTCATCTAATTCCAGGAACTATACCGATAGCTAAGGCACCTTATCGGTTAGCACCCACATAAATGTTAGAACTGAAAAAGCAATTAGATGAATTACTAAGCAAAGGATTCATACAACCTAGCTCATCCCCTTGGGGAGCGCCAGTGTTGTTTGTAAAGAAGAAGGATGGTTCGATGAGAATGTGTATTGATTATAGAGAATTGAATAAGGTTACAATTAAGAATCGATACCCATTACCTAGAATTGATGATCTTTACGATCAACTTCAAGGAGCTAGATACTTCTCTAAGATAGATTTACGCTCCGGATATCATCAGTTGAAGGTACAAGAGGAAGATATACCTAAGACTGCTTTCAGAACTAGGTATGGTCATTACGAGTTTACAGTCATGCCCTTTGGGTTAACGAATGCACTTGCAGCATTCATGGATATAATGAATAGAATCTGTAAACCGTATTTGGATAAATTTGTAATTGTCTTTATCGATGATATACTTATTTATTCCAAAAATCAAGAAGAACATTGTCAGCACTTGCATGCACTCTTAACTTTATTAAGAAAAGAAAAGTTTTACGCCAAATTTTCAAAGTGTGAATTTTGGTTGCAAGAAGTGCAATTTCTAGGTCACATGGTAAATCACGAAGGTATTCACGTAGATCCTGCTCAGATAGAGGCAATTACCAAATGGAAGGTTTCGCAATCCGCAATGGAAATTAGAAGTTTTATAGGTTTAGCTGGATATTATAGACGGTTTATTAAGGATTTTTCCAAGATAGCTGTACCATTAACTAAGCTAACCTGTAAAGCAGTTAAGTTTGAATGGGGACCTAAGCAAGAAGAAGCTTTTAAGATTCTAAAACATAAGTTAACAAATGCTCCAATCCTAGCCTTACCAAAAGGAACTGAAGATTTTGAAGTTTACTGTGATGCTTCAAAACTAGGATTTGGATGTGTGTTGATGCAACGCAAGAAAGTAATTGCGTATGCTTCAAGGCAATTGAAAAAGCACGAAGAAAATTATACGACTCATGACTTAGAGTTAGGAGCTGTAATTTTTGCCCTTAAGATTTGGAGACATTATCTTTACGGAAGTAAATTTACTGTCTATACGGACCACAAAAGTTTAAAATATATTTTTGGGCAAAAAGAATTAAACATGAGGCAAAGGAGATGGATGGAAATCTTAAGTGATTACGATTGTGATATTCAATATCACGAAGGAAAGGCAAATGTAGTTGCAGATGCCTTAAGTCGTAAGTACCATGAGAAACAACGACGGGTTCGTGCTCTCAGATTAAATCTACAGTTAGATTTAAAGGAACAACTGAAGCATTTTCAAGAAACAGCAATAGAGGATGTTGCTGAAGGAATGAAAGGACGAATAAAAGAATTAGAACAGGGAGATGATGGAATTTGGAGATTCCATAAGAAAATGATTTGGGTTCCGAAGCAGGGAGAATTAAGAAATAAGATTTTAGAGGAAGCTCATAAATCTAGGTATACCATACACCCTGGAAACAACAAAATGTACCAAGATTTAAGAAATAATTTCTGGTGGATAGGCATGAAGAAGGATATAGCTAGATATGTTTCTAAGTGTCTTACTTGTTCACAAGTTAAGGCAGAACATCAGAAACCTTCAGGTCTACTCCAACAATTAGAAATGCCAGTATGGAAATGGGAACTCATAACAATGGATTTTGTTACTAAGTTACCCAAAACCAGAAAAGGTAATGATGCGATTTGGGTAATTGTGGATCGATTAACCAAATCTGCTCACTTTCTGCCTATGAAAGAAACCTTTAGCATGGAAAGATTGGCAAAGTTGTATGTAGATAAAGTCATATCTCTACATGGAGTTCCACTCTCCATTGTATCAGATAGGGATAGTCGTTTCACTTCTCATTTCTGGAAAAGTTTCCAGGAAGCTATGGGAACTCGACTAAATTTAAGCACTGCATATCATCCTCAAACAGACGGGCAAAGTGAAAGAACGATCCAAACTCTAGAAGACATGCTTAGAGCATGTGTGATAGATTTTGGTGGGAATTGGGACGATCACTTAGCATTAATTGAATTCTCCTATAACAATAGTTATCATTCAAGTATTGAAACTGCCCCATTCGAGGCACTTTATGGAAGAAAGTGCAGAACTCCAGTATGTTGGGCAGAAATAGGAGAAAGTCAATTATCAGGTCCTGAAATAGTACAAGAGACGACTGACAAGATTACACAAATCAAGGAAAGACTGAAGACTGCTCGAGATCGTCAAAAGAGCTATGCTGACAATCGACTTAAGCCATTAGAATTCCAAGTTGGAGACAGAGTTATGTTGAAAGTTTCCCCTTGGAAAGGAATTGTTAGATTCGGTAAGAAGGGAAAGCTAAGTCCAAGATACGTAGGACCATTTCCAGTGATCCAACGTATAGGACCAGTTGCTTATCGTTTACAACTACCAGAAGAGTTAGCTGGAGTACATGATGTATTTCATGTATCCAACCTCAAGAAATGTCTATCAGACGAATCTTTGGTAATACCTCTCCAAGATATAGAGGTAAACGAAAAGTTAAAATTTGTAGAGAAACCTATTCAGATAGAAGACAGAAAAGTGAAGTTTCTCAAGCACAAACGACTAGTGCTAGCTAAAGTAAAGTGGGATTCAAAGAGAGGACCCGAATACACTTGGGAACTGGAATCAGAAATGAAACGAAAGTATCCTCAATTATTCCATTAAATCTCGAGGACGAGATTTTTATTAAGGTAGGGAGAATGTAACAACTCCTATCAAAAAGTCCTAATTATTATTTTAATTGTCCAATAGGAAACCCTAATTGAGACACCCAAGTGATTCTGCGCAAACCCTAAAATTTTCAGAACAATCAGAATCAGGATCAGGGCCCCTAAAACTCAGGGGGGGTAAACCCTAGTTACGATTATCTTCAAATCTCGCTGTCAAAATTTCAATTTACGAAATTGTCAACTCAGCTAGGCTAGTCCCAGACGTGGCCACCCTATGGTCCTTAGGTGTCCCTTACGGACCGTAAGGGATGAGTCTTACGGTCCGTAAGCAAGGACAATTTTTGGGTATAAATAGTGGACATTGGCAATCGATTTCTGGCACTGAAACGACGAAGAAATTCGTTACGTAGACTGAGTTATAGCAGAAACACTTCTAAAAACACACACGATTCACTAATCGCCGCTGCAATACAGGGTAATAACTCGATCGCTGCTACGATTCAATGTCCGATTGATTAAATTATCCAATGGATGTTTAAGTGCTGCCCACATTAGGGTTATGCTTTGTCATTCGTCGTTAAATCGATGGATGTTTAAGTATCGCACTTTGTCATTCGTTGTAAGGGTTTTAATCTCGTGAGTTATCGTAAATGCTGAATTAAGTTACTAACCAAATTGTGTGCCTATTATTAATTTAGGTTAAAAGGCTAATCAGTAGGCTAGGCTCTGCTCAAATTAAATCTGCAATGTGAGTCATTCTCTTTTTATCAAATTTATTTACAAAAGCATGTTTATTTTCAAAGTTATAATTACAGGGATTAAGTCTTTGTAGTCACCATATTACAGCCGGTATGTGGGGTTTTGTATACATTACTTGATAATCGTCACCATTGGACAACGAGTTAGCCAATGGGTGACATGACCATAGTCACAGAAACGAGTCGAGTGACAAATACCGAGGGTAGTTGGATGATATAGAAACATTGTAATCACTCTTAATACTGTGAATTATAACAAATGAGTCGTTTTAGTAAAATAGAATGATTCACTCAGTATTTCCCGCTGACAAAACCTTTTTCAAACATGTTTCAGGTGATCTGTTGTGATCCAGGAAAAGTGCCGCGAAGCACTACAAGCTTAAGGAAGTGGCTCAGTATAAAATAAAGAAACATGTTTTGTAAAATAAAAGATTTCTTCGTGAAATCTCAAGATTGTAAATTACCGGGTTTTATCCCGAGTTGTGAAATAAAATAATCGGGAAATAATTGCAGTTTTTAAAAGATCCTGTTAAAGACTTCCGCTGTTAAATAAATACCACGGGATTTCTGTCTCGCGGCTCCTGAAACGGGTAAAACCGGGTCGGGGGCC
Organism: Helianthus tuberosus; assembly: GCA_030545235.1. Classification (NCBI taxonomy): domain Eukaryota; kingdom Viridiplantae; phylum Streptophyta; class Magnoliopsida; order Asterales; family Asteraceae; genus Helianthus; species Helianthus tuberosus. The sequence goes on from CM060355.1 coordinate 18,677,114, forward strand.
GTGACATTTGATGCATACTCCTTTTGGTTGGGACTTCTTTATTTTCTCTTGACTTTTTCTAATAATCAAACTTCTTTTATTAGGGGAAAGTGGTTTCTCATACTGTGCTTTACGAACAAATATTCCCTCCTCAGTAGCTGCTGAGTATCTTGAGGAATTGGATTGGGATGAGTTTCCCTTATTTTTCGGTGAACTATCTAATTTAAGATAGATATCCGAGATTCTTTGCTTACCCATACTGTAACTAACAAATAGTCAGTTAAAAACACATAATCACAAGACAGTAATCAGGAAAATTAAGTATGTTAAATACTTAATAGGCTTAAATCAGTGGCTCTTTCAGTGGCTCTGATACCACCTTTTCCTATCACGGCCCCCGGCCCCGGTTTTACCCGGTCCAGGAGCCGCGGGGCAGGAACTCGAGTGGTATTTATTAATTGATGCGACAGCGGAAGATTTAACAGGATCTTTTTTTTTAAAGCTTGAAAATGCCCGATTATTTTATTTCATAATTCGGGATAAATCCCGTAATTTACAATAGAGGAATTTTACTAGGAAATTCCCTGATTTATTAAAACATGTTTATTTATTTTAACTGAGTCACCTCTTCAAGCTGGTTAGTGCTCCGTAGCACGTTTTCCTTGATTTACAGCAGGTCGCCTAAAACATGTTTTAAAAATATTTTGTTAGCGGGGAAATACTGGTGAGTCACTCAATTTGATAAAATGACACATAGTTATTAATTACAGCATAAGAGCGATTACAATGGCTTCTATCTTATTTTTATCTGGCGCCGTGTCACAATGGTGACGATGGTCATACCACTATTGGGTCCTTCCCCAAGTGATTTTTGAAAGTTGATTTCGACACAGAATGAAAGCTCCTGAGCTAAGCTATTTATTGGTGAAATTTGAGGTTCATGCGGCCCGCGTGAACCTTGGCTTGACCTTTACGCGGCCCGCGTGGAGGTCTATATCGTAGATTAGGGCATCCGTGTCATGCGTAGGTGTGCCATGTGGACGACACGTGGATCTGGACGCTTATCCGGTCAAATGTCGAGTTGACGCGGCCCGCGTAAGGTTAAGCTTACCTTTACGCGGCCCGCCTGAAGACCAGGAAATCTTGATTTCTTGATTTTTCATGTACAGTAAGGTTTCACGGGTCCGTGTTTTTACTTCCGGTTTATTTTGGGACAATTTTGAGAGTCCTTAGTCCTTGCGTAGTGGGCGGTATGCCCGGCGCCATGACCGGAAAACGCCCAGGAACACCAAAACATGGGGCGGTATCAAAGGAAAAAGGGGGGTGTGGCGCGAGATTTATCGCGGCGCCATGGGGGTGCTTTTCAAACCTTGGACCAATCACAAAAAAACATGGGTTTTTATAATTATTTAATAAAAACGAAAATTAATAATTAGGTATTGATGGGTAGGGGCTTTATGACTACGGGGTTAAAATGCATAACGCCTCATAACGCCCACCCGCACATGTGGCGCGCCACGTGTAGCATAACGCCTACAAAGGGGCGTTATGACTACACATGGCCTTACAGGTCGACGGGCAGGAGACGTCCCCATACCAGGTAGGTTCGCAACAACGTTAGTTTTTCTCAAGAATTTATATACAAGCCGCAATTTAATGGTCCTAATCCTAGGTTGTGTGTTAAATTGTAGGTGTCATCAATCGAAAGTGCACATGTCATAGTTATGTGATACGTATATAATAATATATGTAATGTAACCAGTTTATGAGAGAGCCAAAGATAACAACCCTGTTATCATAAACCTTCTTCTTCTTCACCAACAATGGCGGAATCTCAAAACTCTCTGAGAGTCTACAACCCCACCACCGGAATCTACACCTCCCCACGCCCACCACTCCCCCTCCCACAATCTCCCACCACCTCCATAACCGACTTCCTCTTCCGCAACCTCCACACCCACTCCAACTCCCCAGCTTTAATCGACCCATACACCCACAAAACAATCACCTTCTCCCAACTCAAACAACACATCACCCAACTAGCCCATGTTCTACACCATTCCTTCAACATCTCCAAATACGACGTCGTTCTCATCTTCTCCCCCAATTCAATTCTCTTTCCTGTCGCCTTTCTCGCTGTCACTTCCCTTGGCGCCATCGTCACCACCGCTAATCCGTTGTACACTGTTGCTGAACTCTCACATCAGATTAGTGACTCTAAACCGAAACTGATTATTACCGTTGACCAGTTGAAGCCTAAAGTCAACGGTTTCAATCTCCCTGTGTTGGATCTAAACACGATTTCAGATCTTATTGAGAAAGCTGACAAAACGACGTCGTTAGCAAAGTCTCCAGTTCGCAAATCACCTCACAAAACGACGTCGTTAGAACAACAATCTGAATCTGTGTCTCAAAACGACGTAGTTAACAGAATCTCATATCCAGTTTTCAACTCATCTCACAAAACGACGTCGTTAGTACAACAATCTGAACCTGAATCTGCGTCTCAAAACGACGTCGTTAACAGAATCTCAGATGCAGCACATAAAACGACGTCGTTCGCACCAACCGTCTCCCAAAACGACGTCGCGGCGATCCTATACTCATCCGGAACAACCGGATTAAGCAAAGGAGTGGTTCTAACTCACCGGAGCATAATCGCAACGTCGTTAATGGTGACGTCAGATCAGGAGGAGTACGGAGAAGGAAGAAGTGTGTTTCTGATCGTCGTGCCGTTGTTTCACGTGATGGGACTGATAACGTTCACGTACTCGCAGATGCAGAGAGGAAACGCGATGGTGGTGATGGTGAGGTTTGAGGTTGAGAAGGCGCTTGAGGCGATTGAGAGGTTTAAGGTTACGCATTTGTATACGGCGCCGCCGGTGGTGGTGGCGTTGGTGAAGCAGGTGGCGGTGGTTAAGAGGTTTGATACGACGTCGTTGGTGGAGATTGGGTCGGGTGCGGCGCCGTTGGGGAAGGATGTTATGGAAGAGTGTTGTCGAGTGTTTCCGAAAACGAAGGTTTTACAGGTGATTAAATTCATTCATTAATTGTTTAATTTGTGAAAATAAAAAGTTAATTGTGCATGCTGGCAATTTCATAAATAGACACGAAAAGGTAAAACATTAACAAGTTTCGTGTTTTAAATAGGTCGACACGATTAGACAGGTTAATTTTCGTGTCGTGATGGCGTTTTCAATGCCTAAATAAAAAGGTAAAATAAGCTCATCCAAACATAGCGTTAGCTTTGTAAGTTAAAATTGGAAACCAAAAAGAAATGAAAGCCCGATTCTTAGGGTCTGGCTCGCTAGAAAAGCCCAAAAGGTCGGCTGATAGTTATTTGGCCCAACGACTACATTTGTATAAATTTTATGTTATTATTTATAAATTTATTTGAGGTGTTTCCTTTTAGGTCTTTGAGCTATCGATATTAACATGTATTGTTTGCGGACGTAATTTTTGTCTTTCGTTTATAAATTAAAACTGTGGAACCAAATTAACAATTCGGTTTCGGTTAAAAACCAAACCGAACATCAAATTCATTAATCGGATAGGTTTTTTGGTTATGATTATGGTTCGGTTTACAGTTTTATTTGGTTTCGGTTTTTTTCTGTACTATGATGCTCTTAAATGTTAGTTTAAGACTTTAAGCTACACTTAATCAAACCAACATTTGTAATAAATTGAAATCACTACGGGCGTGTTGTGAACGGAACTGCTGACAAGAATAAAAAAAATGTAGAAAAAAACACTAAAAGATAACCGAAAGAAAATCAACCAAAAAAGTTGTATGGTAACGATGTTGTTCGTATGAAACCCGTGGTCAGGGATGAGCAAATTGTTCTGGGTACCGATACTAAATTTGCCGAACCGAAAGATCTTAAGTACCAATTCGGTACCGACTTTTGGCGTTCCTATTACCGGTTCACTACCGTTTTTTAGCTTCATATACCGGTACCGTAACCGGTATTTTCGGTATCAGTACCGATTCAGTATCGGTTGGCATCGAGCTCATCCCTACCCCTGAAACTTAAAAAAAGAAAAAAATTAAAAGTTGAAGAAAATCAACACAAAAAAGTTGTACGATACCGTTGTTCATACGGTAAGCGTGATAAGGGATAAGCAAATGGTACCGGGTAGCAGCACTGAATTTCCCGAACCAAAAGATTTCCAATATCAATTCGGCACAAACTTTTGGCGTTTTCTGTATCAGTGCCGGTTTTTACCTTCATGTACTGATACCGAACAGGACCGTACCGGTATTTTCGATACCAGTACTGGTTCGATACTGGTTGACACCAAGCTTATCCCAACCCCTGATATTAAAAAAAGGATTAAAGTAAAAAAAGTAAAGAAAATAACTATTATTGTAATAATAAAATAATAAAAGTATTAAAAAAACTATATATTATTATAATATTAAAATCATTATTAATTTCAATTCGTTTATTAATATATAGTAATAATATATAATAATAATAATAATTGTGTTGCTAATTGCATGCCAAAATCTTGAAGGATTACAAGAAGTTTAATCTAAAAGGCAAACTTGAATCTTTATTATCTTCTTCTGTAGGGTTATGGAATGACCGAAACCAGTGGAATTATAGCAATTGAGAACACAAGGGTCGGTTCTCGCCATTCGGGTTCATCAGGAACACTTTGTCCTGGAATGGAATCTCAAATTATACATATAGAAACATTAAAGCCTCTTCCCCCTAACCAGTTGGGTGAAATATGGGTTCGTGGCCCGAATTTGATGACCGGTAAGTGATGAGGTTTGACCACTTTTGCGACTTTCGTCCAAAGGTTTCTTTTTCTTTCGCGTCTAGATCCAAAAGGTTTGAAATCTTGCCATTTCCATCCGGTTTGTTAACTCCATCCATTTTTCTCCATTAAGTTAGGAGTATTTCCGTCTTTTTAGTCAACTTAAAGGGCAATTTGGTCATTTTCACTTTATGTAAAAAGACCGAATTGCCCTTTAAATTAACAAAAGAGACGGAAATACCTCTGACTTAATGGAGAAAAAAGGATGGAGTTAACGAGCTAGATGAAAATGGCAAGGTTTCAAACCTTTTGGACCCAAATGCGAAAAAAAAAACAAACCTTTGAACGAAAGTCGCAAAACTAGCCAAACCTGAGGGAGCAAAATGGCATTTACTCTAAAAGTTGTTTTATAAACAGTGTCAGTTAGTTGCTTGATAAATGATTCAAGAGGTTTATGCATTAAAAATTAATCAATGCCTTTTAACTCTATTTTTTTACTTATATTCTGTTTGTATGAATATTGTGATGAGTATGTATGTTGATATTTTATAATACAGAATATTTCCATAACAAAGAAGCCACAGAAGAGACAATAGACAAACAAGGTTGGTTGCACACGGGTGATCTTGGATATTTCGATGAAGAAGGGCGGATATATGTTGTTGATCGTTTAAAAGAACTTATCAAATATAAAGGCTATCAGGTAATTTCATTCTTATATTTATTAGTCAAAAAACGATTCGGGTCAAAACAAGGCACATGTGAATTGGTCGAAATTAACGCTAACAACCAACTTGTTGCTAGGTGGCACCTGCAGAGCTTGAAGGGCTGCTAATGAGTCATCCTGAAATCATGGATGCCGCAGTCATCCCGTAAGTAACGGATCATGTTTTTGCTGTATGTATCACATTCATAGAATACTAAACTTATATAGATATATATTTTCTTAATCTTATAGATATATTGATGAGGAAGAAGGTGAAATCCCAATGGCGTATGTTGTACGTAAAACCGGGAGCTCACTTACTGGCGAACAGGTTCAAGATTTTATTGCAAAACAGGTACAAAAACTATAAAAGTTTAAACACCGAAAACGATTTTTAATATTTAAATAGAAGAACTTAATGTGTGTGTATATGTGTAATTATTTTCTCAGGTTGCACCATTTAAAAGAATAAGAAAAGTAGCATTTATCGACATTATTCCAAAATCCGCAGCAGGAAAGATTTTGAGGAGGGAGCTTAGACAGAAAGTTCAATCTAAACTCTGAGACAGAAAGTTCAATGTAATAATAATTGTAAGGGATTTTATTATAATATATCCCCATTCTAAGCGCGTATAAGTTTTAGTAACCAAGTTTTATACCTCTTTATTTAAGTCATTCGGCATCTCTAAATTTGCGTTGAAGTTCGAGTTGTATATATCGGGGTTTATGGGTTGCATTTCAAATTCTGAGATTGTTATACAAGTATGAATGCCAACTTGTATTACAAACTAATTCTAAATTTGTGGTAACCAAGTTATCGGGTCGGACATAAGGTTAGCTAAAAATAATTTCCTTTTAACAACATTACATATAAATATCAGTATACCCATGGTTTCGGGTCATGTAGATATATACACACACAGATATATGATATGAGGTCCAAGTACATGTGATAAAGGAATAAAACTGCATACCTTCTTCGGGCATGGGAGTATCGACTTTCTAAGTCTGATAGGTCCACATGCAGCGAAACTTCGTAGTTGTTGCTTTAATATTCATTTTATTAACAGCAATTCCTACTCAGCTTGTAGTATTTGAATGGATTAGGTGAGACGGGTTTGGCGTGAAAATAAGGCTCACTGAGATCGGTTTAGCCTTAATCAATCAATTAGTACCTAAATATTCTCAAGGACCGGTCTTAGCTTCCTAGGTCTGGTTAGATCGTCTTATATTCCTAGGCTTGGTTAAGACTTAAGACCGTCTTATCTTCCTAGGCCCAGTTAAGAACATTTTATCTTCTTAGGCCCGGTTAAGACCGTCTTACCTTCCTAGCCTTAGTTAAGTCCGTCTTATCTAATTAACTTTCTAGTCACGATGAAGACCAGTCTTAGCTTCCTAGGCCCGATTAAGACTGGAGCCCAAAAAGATTTGAAAGCCCGATTCTTAGACTTGCGCTCTGAAAAAACTTGAAAGCCCAGCCAATGGTTATTCGGCCCAAACAACTACTTTTTAGATCTTTTTCTTGTATAAATTTTGGGTTATTATTTTTTTTAATTGATTTGAAGTGTTTCCTTTTAAATTTTTGAGTTATTCATCATAATGATATGTATTGTTTGTGGATGTATTTTTGTAATTCATGTTATATATTAAAGCTCTCTATCTATATTTGCAATTTTTAATAATAGAAAATGCTCGAAAAAGGACCCGGACTGGACCTGAAAAGGATTGATTATGTCTGATCAGGACCATTCAGCCCAGCTATTCTTAAAGGACTGGGCTTTTCGAGACCCGTCTTTTTTTAAACCTTTAGGACTGAGCCCATGCCGGGTGTTTGTGCCAGCCATAACAAACATTTTGTGTTTGATGATTGCATGCCATTGTCATCAAATTTCTGAAAGATTACAGAGTGGAAACCTATATTTTGATATCATGGACCACCAGGCAGGCAGCACATTGTCAGTCCCGGTTTGATCTAGTCCTGTATGCCTATTACAACGATCTCTGCATACCCCTAGTTGACCGAACACTATTTTCTCAAACAGTTAATTATTGTATCAAATATGGATAAATGATTTAGAAGGTTATACCGTTATATGCATAAAAAAGAACTCACCGCCTTTTAACATTATTTTTTTTAACTTGACCCATTGAACATAACTTGGAATCTTGGATCAACCCGTTCATTAGCAAATGGGTCAAAATTGCCACCTCTTAATGGCAATCGATCTCTTTGCTACACACACGCACACTTATTCTTTGCGTGTTATGAATATTGCGATCTCTTAACAACCAACATCTTAATGGCAAATGACCGTTTTAAATGTTAATTGGTCGAGATTGCCATCTCTAACAACCAACTATTTGCCATTTTGCCAGGCGGCGCCTGCAGAGCTTAAAGGGCTGCTAATGAGACTCTGAAATCACATAGCATCCAGTTACTTATTTATTAAGTATAGATATGTACGTATGTATTTTCCATATGTAATCTTTTTTATTTTCTGTGGTGCACCATTTAAAAGAGTACTAAGGTATATAGCTTTTCGGCATTTATTTTATATATATCAATGTAATGTAAGCGCTGTAATAATAATCGTTATGTATCTTATTATATATCCATTCTAAGCGCGTATATATCAACGTTTTTTCACCAGTTTTGTTCATGTTCTGGTTCTCATTAGTTTTTTTGGTCAGTTAGCTCATATAACCAAACAGATAGCATCAATGGTCCCATTTGGGTCCAAAACAGTGAAAAGTACTTGTGAGTTGTGAATAACATGCTTGATATTTTGGTTATTGTCTTTGGTCAAACTTTGAGCAGTGAAAAAGTGAATACATGGCCTGCTTCCTGACCCATTTACTCCAATCAAGCCCATAAATTTTGTTGAATGTCTTTAAAAAAAAAAAAAAAAAGCCATCAAAGTAACTAAAACCAATATTTTGATGAATGGGCGAACCGAAAACTCGACCCTTCATTTGTTCAGTTCGATGGTTTTAAACAAGTCATTTATGGGTCGGACATAAGGTTGACGTTATCTGGTTTTTAAAAAGCGGTCCAGAGCGACTTGACTTGTTCGATAACTGGTTCGGTTTTCAATACATTGGTTAAAACTTAAAAGGTTGAGATTTTTATCAAGATGATGATATAATAATATGTTAATTTTGGTTCAAGTAGTTATCTATTTATATATCAAGGTTTTGGCCACAATATGCACTAGGTGGACAAGAAGGTTTTTTTTCTAGTTGCCTCCTTTATCATATATTCAGTTGAATTAAAAATGAAACTTTATTTGTATCATTTACTTTTCATATAGTAACATTATAATTTTGTCTTAATTATGGATCATCATCATAAAATTGCGAATCAAAGTTACATAATGAAACAATATCTATCCATATCTTTTAGCTACCTACTTCAGAAATTAATTGAAATAGTATATTTCATGAAAGATATTTTTTTGTTTAACCTTTTGTAATTATATAAAGTAACATGTTAATAATTTATATACAAGGCTACGTGTAATAGTTTAGTTCGTTTTCAGTGCGATGCCACTAAGTGTATCTTACATTACTAACACATCACGAGACCACTTTCTTTCACTTGATTTCACTACACAGTGTAATGGTTTCGTTGCACCCTAATTATTTTTAATCATTAATCTTTCTATTTAAAGATATTATCTTTTATCACAAAACTAATATTAAATAAAAATAAGTTAATTTAACAAACTAAATAAAAAAACATTGATAGATACTAAAAACACAACAATATAATCTAATCTAAGTCTTCATTATCGTCGCCGATATCATCGTCACCATTGGCATTCTCTGGAAGATTCGCCCAAAGATGTTCTATGAAGTCCATTTTAAGATTGACGTTTATTTCCGAAGAACGTGTTTTAGCTTGGAAAGCACGTTTCTCATCAAAGATTAATATACTAGCATACAATATGACACCCTCTTTGTAGTGTTGACAAACCGCTTTCAATTCCTCTCATCTTTCAATAACGTGTTATGTAAAATGATGCAAATGTACATGATGTTCCTTACTTTTTCTCTATTCCACATTCGTGTCGGTTGTGCAATGATACTCTAAATTTTCTTCAATACTCCAAAGCCATGCTTAATATCTTTTCTAGTTGATTCTTCTTCTCTCTTTTTTGTTGTGAAATATGCTCTTTTTCATTATTCTACATATATGAAAATGCTTTAACTAACGTGACCCAATCCGGATAAATCAAATCGATAAGACAATACCCGTGCTCGTAGTACGAACCATCAGCATAAAACGAAGGAGAGCAACTACATTAATCACGTCATCAAAGACAAGCGACTGCTCTACAATGCTAATATTATTGTTCGCGCCAGCATACCAAAGTATGCATTAGGGGTGTTCAAAACCGCCGAATTTCGGATATCCGAAATTTTCGGATACCAGATTTCACTATCCGGAATCCGGATATCCGGAATCCGGATATCCGAAATTTCGGATACGGATTCGGATAGTGAATCGGATATCCGAAAATCCAACTTTTTATTTAATTTTTATTTTTTATTATTTTTTTCATATTCGGAAACGGATATTTTGGATAGTTTTGGATATCCGAATATAAGTTTTCGGATATTTTTCGGATATTTCGGATATTTTTGGATACTTCAGATATTTACGGATATTCGGATATCCGAAAAAAAATGAAAATTAAATTTTCGGATATTTCGGATATCCGAAATATCCGAAAATTTTGAAAATCACTATCCGAATCCGAATCTGAAAAATTCGGATATCCGAATTTTGGATATCCGAAATTTCGAATATCCGAATTTTCGGATATTTCGGATTCGGATATCGGATATTTCGGATCGGATTTTCGGATACGAATAGTTTTGAACACCCCTAGTATGCATGCAATATCCAAAGATCTTATGATACCACGACCTCAAGTATTAATTTTGGGTCATCATGATCACCACAATGATGATGATCTCGCCCAGCACTTTGATCACCACAACCTTAAGATTAATTTTGGGTCATCATGATCACCCCAATGATGTTGATAGGGCTGTAAACGAACCGAACGAACACGAATAAGGCTTTGTTCGTGTTCGTTTGTTAAGAAAATAAATGTGTTCACGAACGGTTCATGAACACTTACCGAACAAGATTTATGTTCGTGTTCGTTCATTAAGGAAATGAGCGTGTTCACGAACTGTCACGGCCCCCGTCCCGGTTTTACCCGGTCTAGGAGCCGCGGGATAGAAACCCGTGATATTTATTAATTGAGTTGACAGCGGAAGATTTACAGGATCTTTTAAAACTTGAAATGCCCGATTATTTTATTTCATAATTCGAGATAACCCTCGTACTTTACAATAGAGGAATTTCACAAGGAAATTTCCCTGATTTACAAAACATGTTTATTTGTTTAACTGAGCCACTACTTCAAGCTTTGTTAGTGCTCCGTAGCACTTTTCCTTGGTTCACAGTAGTCACCTGAAACATGTTTTAAAAATATTTTATCAGCGGGGAAATACTGGCGAGTCACTCAAATTTGATAAAACGACACATAGTTATAAATTACAGCATAAGAGCGATTACAATGACTTTTATCTTATTTTTATCTGGCGCCGTGTCACCTCCTGGTGACGATGGTCATACCACTATTGGGTCCTTTCACCCAAGTAGTGATGATTATCACTGTTAGGATTTATTAGCCTAACCGTGAGAAATTAGTAATGTGCACAATACCCCACTAGCCAGTGATTCAAGATAACCACGACTTAATCCCTGTAATTATAACTTTTGAAAAATGATTGGAGTATTGTAAAACAAAAAAAAGAGAATGACTCACATTGCAGATTTAAACGGGCAGAGTTTAGCCTACTGATTAGCCTTGTAACCTAATTTAAATAACAATGCACACGAACTAGGTCAGTAACTAATACAGCATTTACGATAACTCACGAGATAAAAACCCTCACAATGAATGACAAAGTGCAATACTTAAACATCCATCGAATTCACGACGAATGACAAAGTATAGCCCTAATTTGGGCAGCACTTAAACATCCATTGGATAGTTTCAATCGATCGGACATTGAATCGTAGCAGCGATCGAGTTAATACCCGGTATCGTAGCAGCGCCTTGCTATTTTGAAAGTGAAATTCGAGCAGTAGAACTTCGTTTTTTATTAAAATTTTCGACACCAGTGAACTGCTCGTATCCAAACCTATTTATAGCTGATTTTTGGGGTTTACGCGGCCCGCGTAAGCCCCCTCTTGATCTTACACGGCCCCCTCTTGATCTTACGCGGCCCGTGAGGGCATCCTAATCGTAGACTAGGGCTAGCGTGTCACCGGTAGGCCTGCCACGTGGCTGCTACGTGGCCTGTTTGCTGTTCCGGAGATTTGGTGAGCTGTCGCGGCCCGCGTAACCTTCCCTTAAGGTTTACGCGGCCCGCGTGAAACCATAAAATTTTATTTTTATTGATTTTTGTTATGGATTAGGGTTTCAGGGGTCCGGGTTTTCATTTACGGGTCGTTTTAGAACATTTTTGAAGGTCCTTACACGAACGGTTCACGAACACAAACGAACACAAATAAATTTAGCGAACGCGACGAAGGATAAAGATAGATGGCATAGAGAGTAGCACTCGAACTTGAATCACTTATTGTGGAATGGAGGTCGATCGTATTCGCCAATGTAAATAATGAGAAATGAAAGGGAAATGATGCATAACAAGGTGAAAGTGACTTTCCTAGTTTAATTGTTAGGGTAATAAAATAAATAAAAGTTTAATAACATAAAAAGTACAAATAAAATATAAGAAAATACAAAGATCTTCAATTAAAACACAAACATACGAACATAAACGAACGCAAATCAACGAATGTTCACGAATACCTTATCGAACGTTCACGAACACAATCGAACGAACGAGACCTCTGTTCATGTTCGTTCATTTAACTAATCGAACGAAATTTCTTGTTCATGTTCGTTCGTTTATTAAACGAACGAACATAAACAAACTTCCCGCCGAACAGTTCACGAACTGTTCGCTGAACGTTCGGTTCGTTTACAGCCCTAGATGTTGACCTCGCCAAGCACTTGGACAGTTAGACCACGCCTAGTCTGTGCCATCAATACTATCAAGCATATCGAGAAAGTCGTGTAAACTTTGATGTACCTCATATATTTTGTTGGATGTCACTAAAAGTCGGCTTCCTCAAATATCTCTGACCATATAGATCAATCACACCTTTAAACAACAACAATAATAGTGGTGGTAGTGATTGTAGCCGTCGTAGTAGTCGTGTACCAACAACAAAAATAATATAATTAACAATAATAACAATAATATTATTAACAACAATGATAATAATAATAACTAGTAGGATTCACCCGCGCCACGCGGCGTGAATTCAATTGGTATCGGTTCCGTGCGTTACAGAATCGGCACTCGCTATAGCAATCGTAAGAGAAAACATATAATAAAAAGTAAAGTCGTGACGTGTCCAGAAAGATTTTGAAATATGTTTTACATCGATCGAACACAACGAAAAAGAATAGTGGTACTGATGTTGTTCGGTCGAAATCATTTTCGTTCGTTACGACATTGAAACGTCACCAGTAAAAAATAATAAATTATCATTCGTAGTCGGTTTTGGTTCGGTTTGGTACGACAGCAAGACAATATCCATTTTCAATCAAAATTTATATCGTAATTATGGAAAAAAAATAAGCACAGTTATGGAGTTAGATTATTTTATTTTGTTAACGTAGGCAAGTTAAAACAGTTCATTACGGCATCAATATGTCACCAGTTAAAACTAATAAATTACCATTCATCATCAGTTTCGGTTCGGTATTATCATTCATTATTGGTTAAGGTTCGGTTTGATACGAAAGCAACACAATATCTATTTTCATTAAATTTTATATCATAATATTAAAAAAAAAAAAACACAGTTGTAGAGTTAGAAACTTTTATTAAAAAAAGTTGTTATTCGAAAGTTAAAACAAATACCTAAAAATTAGAATCACTACTAAAACTAAATGATAAATAATCTATTATCAAAAAAACTAAAATGAATATTATCCTAAAAAAAATTATAATCACCCATCAAATTAAATATTATATAATAAATATTTTTTTATTAAAAAACCTAAATCAAATACCAAAGAAATGTTAATAATTTTTTATTAAAAAACTTAAATCAATCACCTAAGAAATGTTGTCACAATTCATCAGGAGTTTAAAATCATAATAACTAGTGATATTCCCCTGCCGCTTCGCGGCGGGAATTCGGTCGGTATCAGTTCGGTTCGGTTTGTTACAATACCAAGACTTGCTATTGTAATTGAAAGAGAAAACCTTATATCGATCGAAAACAATAAAAACGAACATAGATACCAATACTGATGTTGATATTGGTTTGGTTTGGTTTGTTGGCATTCTTTGTTTTTTTAAACAGTTCAATATAGGTTTTATTGGAATAAAATATCGTGCTACAATCATACCAAACGGAACTGAAACCAACTGAACAACATTTGTATCGTTACCGATATCGATTTTTATTGTTTTTGTTTTTGGTAACCTGACACCATATCGCTACCATATTGTACCAAACTAAACCGAACAACATTGGTACCAATATCTATTCATTGTTATGGTTTCGTATTTGATAACGGATACCGTGTCGCTACCCTAGTGAACATAACTGAAACAGACGAACAACAGTTTCAGTACCGGTATTTATTTTATTGTTTTCTCTTTCGAAAACTAACACTTTATCGCTACTGTCCCGTACCGAACAACATCGGTACAATACACAGATTCATTTTTATGGTTTCCGATTTCAATTTTTTTTTCATTTATGAAACTCTGTCAACGATGATAAATGAATATTGGTACTTGCATCATGATAATCTGAAGCCGTTCGAACAAACATCAGTGTCAGTACGATTTTCGTTTTGATCGTTTATGGCCGATGTAAATCAAATGTTAATTTCTATACCGAATGGATATATTGTATCGGTATTGTAACGAACCAAATCTATATCGATCCAATGCCTTCGGTAACGTACCTCACAACACGCGAGTAAATAACTTGGAGTGGTAAGAAGACATATTAACATAGATGCGAATTTAGAATTTAATTTAATATTACTAAAAGTTCAAATTAAATAATAAATAATTCCCACAGTAACGTATCGTCAAAACACGTGAGCAAATGAACTTGAAACGCTAAAATAAATATATAGATAGATGTGGACTTAGAATCATTAAAAGATCAAATTGTATAATCAATAAATTACTGTTAAAAATCAATATTTAAAAGTTTGCTGGTTACTGTTCATGATAAGTTTGTTTTCATAATAAAATAATAATAATAATAATAATAATAATAATAATAATAATAATATTGTTGTAAAATTGTGGAGACTATCTCGGGACAATTTTTTGGACATTTTGAAGTGTTCGTTCCATGCCTTATGCAAAGTGCCATATGCCAATTGATGGACTACAAACGTGCATTTTTGTAATGCGGTGAAACCTAGTAGAAGTTGGGCATCTTCCCTTTGTTGAAAATATTTAAAACTAACGATCTTAATCGTTCATAACGTACGGATAGTTGTTGGCCCATGTGAAAATGACATAAAAAAATATCCGCATTATAGACCGGATTTTCAGAAAAATAATGATTTGCCAAACGATTATGAGCACCTTCACGCTCCCTGATGAACCTCTTTGCTCCTGTACGTGGTTGTGAATGGTCGGCATGTTCACGTAAAAGTTGGATCCCTAAACGAGTCGCAAAAATTATTATCTGATCTTCCAGTTCTGAATTGGATGATGAGTAGGGTAGGTTATTCATTTATTTTAAACGTAGGAAAGGTTTATAAATATTGAGAGTTCGAGGAGGGAGTTGAGTTGTGGCGTATGTAAAAAATGTTATTTTCTTCAAAATAAAACTAACCGTTGGATGTGGATGTGGCCCCCACAACCAACAGCTCTATGCCATTGTCTCCCACCTTCACCGTGTGAGTTGTCCCATGCCCCTTCCTTCAACAATTATTAGGACGGTGTTTAAGGTCAGGGTAACGTCCAGGTGAGTAAGGCGTTACCTCAAGGGTTAAACTTTATTTTCCAAGCTTTCGTGTAATAAATGTTATATACTGAATTAAGTGTAATCTATTTACTAATACTAGTTATACTAAAACTAGCATATTTTTTTTACATAAGTTATATTTTTTTCACATAAAACGTACTTTCTTCTTAATATTTCATCTCACACCCCCTCATTTCACTCAATTTCTTTCGTCGAGTATATATTGTTACTTCAACTCGCTTAGCTTCGCTCTATTATTTCTTCATCAAACCCGCCCTTCCATCACCCTAACTCCACCGTTAGCACTTAGCACCGTCATAACTCCACCTTCCACACTCCTAACTCAGTTTGGTTTATGCTTAATTCTACTTAGCAATTAGATCTCAAATGAGGTTTATGTTAACCCTACTTATACTTTGGTTGATTTTGATGATTCTGGATGGTCAGTGTGGTTCTTGATTGTGGTTTTTGGTGGTTGTAGTGGTAATAAAAATAAAAGATTTTAATTTATCAAACCTGTTTTATTTTTTAATTCAATAAAAGAGTTGCACACCTATGGATAAGATACTAAGGGGGTAGGGGTGGTATAACTCACAAACAATTCCATCACTCACAACATCCAATCAGGTTCTGCCATGTCATCAACCATTATTTCCATCACTCACATCCTTTTTTGCTGGAAATGGTCATCACTTGTACAAATTCCATCACTCACAAATTTTTTAATTTTTTAAATTATAAATTAACACAAATAAATATTCATGGCCGTTCAAAAGAAAAAAAATCACATACATAATCACCATGAACCCTAGTTCAAGTTAACACAAAATTGAAGGAGATAAGCTTATAATCTCCTAAATTGATATGGGGCTTTCGCTCACACAGTGAAATCGACCCACAATCACCTAAGAATACCTGCTATTGGGGACCGAATGACGAGAATAGGTTGTTGCCGGAGCTCCGACGCCGACGGTTTCTCCGGTGGACACGCAGAAGATCAGCAACAATGGAGCTTTTGTTGTTGTTGTTGTTGTTGTTGTTGTTGTCGGAGCTGCTGTCTTGCTGCTGTTGTTGTTGGTCAAATGCAGCAACAATCATCCCCCAACGGTCAAAAAAACGGCTACTTCTTCATTCTTCAACGCGTCAAAAACTCAACGCGTTACAAACTCAACGCGTGAATTATCTGGGCGGCGGCGGTGTTTCGGAAACTTTCACGCGTGAACTTTGTGTATCACGCTTCCACCCCGGGTCACCTAATAGAAAGTTTTACAAAAATAGTAACAAAATTAGTTCATAATATGTATTAGTTAGGAGTGATAATCATGACATATTTTTCAAGAATTAAGTTAATTTGAGTTAAAAAAAATTACATTTAAATTCATATGAATCAACTCAAATCATATAACTAGTTAATTGGGTCTACTCATATTACCCAACCATTCAATTGTTATTAATATTAACTAGGATAATACTCCGTGGGCGTTGCGTCGCGGACATCAGCGTGTGCGGACGTCACACTAAATCGAGCTGAGTCGTTGGGTCTCTCAGCTTTTATTTAATGCGGATTATAACAAATCCATTGTGTACACATATTACTAAGAATAACTATTTGTGGCATAATATTCTACATATCATCTAGAAGCCGAAAAATGTGGTGCCAGTGACAGCAAACATGCCAAACGACAACTATTTTGTCAAGCATGTTGCCAATGTTGTGACACCTGTGCCTTCACGGCCATCAAACAAATACCGAACCAATTAAATATTGTATTTCATACTTAGGATTTGTATAATTATGTGTATCATTTGCACATATCAATTCTTGTTCGATTCCAAACTCTAAATCGCTTTCTGGAAGGTTATACGCGCACCGATGCGTAAATATAATCAGTTTAATGCAACGAACACTCCGGAATAGTATAATAGGCTTAACATACCTTAAGTAACAGGGACTAAACTTGACAAACTGCGAAAGTATGCCAATTTGAACTGTAACGAACATTCCGGAACATGACCATAAGTTAAACACACCTTAAATATCCTTTACATAGCTTAGAAATAGGCTTTGAGGGGTTCGGTGTGCTAAAATAAACTTTTGGGTCATTCAGGGACTAAAAGTGTCAAAAAGTGCACAAGTTTGCACTTTTACGCATAACTTACGTTCTGAATACATCCGGACATCCAAAAATTTATATAAGCACTAAAATATTTTATTTTAGTGTTTGGCATAAGAAAAATCCATTCGTCACGCAATTTGGATCGTTTTCGCGCTTATGCGCATTCCGTCGTAATTAACCGAACAACGCAATCGTACGGCTAAACGAACCGACATCCGAGATATTTTTGAGCACATTTTAAGTTCCCTATACTTTAACTTCATTTTAGAGCTTTGAAATGGGGTTAACGGGCCTTAAACGCGTCGGAAATGACCTTATAGCACAACAGGGACCAAAATTGTAAATCTGCCAAACTTGGCCCTTGCGCACCGTAAGGGTTTATTTGTTACGGTGCGCAAGCAGTGTCCAGATGCAGCAAATCGATTTTGGCTGCTGTTATCTGCCCCTAAACATTCCCCAAAGGTCAAGTGCCACTTGTTAAACTCTTGTGGTGGCCAAAATCAGTTACCACAACATTCCGACAAGTGTACGGGCTAGATCATTCCCTCTTCTCCAAGAAACGATCCTAACGGTGAACCGAAATCTATAAATACCCACCTTGTTTTACCCATTTCCCTCACATTTGAATCTGATTCTACACTCTCTAAGTGGAAGTATATGCTTCCTACCTGAGAGTGAATCGGGTTCGAATCTTGCGGGGACCCTTCGTAAGTATTCCTTCGTTCTTTTATTGCTTTTCGAGTCTTTTCGAGTCTGAAAGTCAAACTTTGTTTGACTTTCTGCATTGACCAGTTTATGGTCAATGCGAAGTTCGTTTGAACTTCGCAACGTGAGTGTAATCACGTTGGTTATAGTCCCTTGGGACTATGCCTACTGATTACCACGTTGTATAGAGTCGTAGGGTAAGCGATCTAATAAATCGCTTATACCTTCGAACCCGACCCATTTGGTCGATCATTAGGATCCGACCAAACACATTAGGTGACCATAGTATATAGGGAATAACCTTCCGAGGTTATACCTTATGGTCGCTTCGTTTAAGTAGTTGTATGATAGGTAGTTTATATGCCTTAGGTAAATTACCAAAATACCCCTTTGATGCCAAAATTCGTTTTAAACATATGTAACATAACTTTTGTCATCTAAACTGATTTGACAACCATATTAGACATGTTAAGGCATATTTTACTTGTCATAGGACTAGTTAGGCGTTCCAAACGCGTTTTACGCGAACGACGCGTTAAAGTAGCATAAGCTACCTAAACGGGTCGTAATGGGTCACAAACGCTTAGGTTAGGTTTCATTTAGCATGAAGGCTTTGTTAAACCATAAGACACGAGTCTCTATACTCGTTTGGTTTACGAACCCTCATTCTATCCAATCATCCGATTTAGGTCCGGTTATTAACATAGTTATCTATATTAGGTGTCGTTTGATATCCGCGATCTCTAGCATTGTTTGGTTGTTACTCAAGGACTACTAAGCAATCTCAAGTGAGTACATAGACCCCTCTTTTACTGTTTTCCAAACTGTTTTGGGGTGAAACACATGTGCCTACTTGTTACTTTCATGCTTTCCTGTTTTCACATCATATACTTCCTATGTTCATTAGTACATTATAGTACATGATTTCATTACATTTTATACTATGTATGTCCATTGTGTGCATACTTAGTACATGGTTCTACATTACATTTCTGCTATGTATGTTAACTGATAGCATGCTAGCACATTGATTTACATGACTTTTATGCTTTGTATGTTAACTTAGCATACTTAGTACATTTCTTATTCATCATATGCTTACATTTTGGTATGACATTTGGTTTGTTTAAACTATACTATACATTCATTAACACCGATCATGCCGCTCGGTAGTAGGTAGTGGTACCATAGGACTTGACAAATCCCATTCCTGAAATCTCGGGTTTGTTTGGACGTAAGGAATGACCGAATCCGAATACATATTCTTTTGATAACCCATTTTTACATGGTTATCCGACTGTCGCAAGGCTTGGATGTATGAATTTTCACAATACCGCATAAATGTCTAATATCAGTATAGCATACATTTACTACACAAAATATAACTTTGATTTAAACCAAGTTTTACTTCAATACTTTGTTTTGTGCATTTCACCTATGGTTTAGTTGATGCATTTCACTAGCCATACATATCATTTTGGTTACACATTACATGATTTACATTTGACAAATAAACATTTTCAACATTGGTTATACGTTGCATGATTTACATCTTGACATAAACATTTTGGTATATTATTCAATACATTTGACAATTGGTTTAAACATAGACATCTTACATTGGTGGTTTGGTTTGATTAAGTGATTAAGTAACGATGCGTGTGTAATATGATACAAGCATGGTGGATACGCCGCTGGTACTTCCTATATATAAGTGTTTGTATGGTATTACATATCGTAGCGTTATTTGAATCATTTCAGTTTGAGACATATAACATTTTATACAAATAACATACTTTTCACAAGACATTGATTTACAAACAACTTATCTTATACAAACTCATTTTACAATGGTTATTCATTTAACCATACATTATTCTCTTATTTATATATATCATCTGATCTTATCGTTTTTCAAATGATTTACAAAACAAAGCAAATTACAAGGTTCATGACTAAACATTTTCTCAAATATAAGTCATGAAACCTATTTTCACAAAACCTATGTATCTCACAGGCATTTTTATGCTGACGTACCTATTTTCACATGTGTTTTTCAGGAGCTGTTGCATAAGATGATAAAGATACACATAGGCAGACTTGGGCTTTAGTGACAATAAAAGATGCAAGACTAGTTAATTATGTTGTATTTCCTTGTTTGTTAAGACATTGTAACACTTTTAATCAATAAAACGAAACTTCAATTGCCATGGATTTGAAACAATTAATTCTGTTACAACACTCCCCGACATTTCCGCCACGTTTTGTATGTTCTACGTGGTCGGGGTGTGACAAATGTGGTGCCGATTATAAAAAATCCTTTGTGTACACACGTTATTTTGTCAAACCTTTAAAATAACCTTCAAACCAATTGTCAAATGACCATAAATCTCACCAATTTAACCAAAACCCTTTGAATATTTCAACTTCAATAATCGTACACGAACTCATTAAATAGAAATTAAAAATAAACAAAAAAAATTAGCATACTTTTTGTACAATTATCATTAGAATCCCTCGCTCGAGCCACGATTGTCATACCGCAACCTAATCGTCTCCATTTTGCGAGTATTCGGCCCTTCACTACTTAACCCAGATGGGTGCAATATGTATTCACTCCTAGGCCGGCTGTACTCACTGTTGGCCTAGTGTTGAATGCCGAAAGCCATTTTTCTGAATTTGATCATGTCTTCGTTGTACTGGGCCGTGTCATAGTGTGAGCTCCCATTGTATAACGGCCAGTGTCCTGTCTTGATCCCATTATCAAGATCAGACAATGATGCGGAGGCGAGCAGAGTGACGGGCACACACAACTCACAGCTGTACATGACAATGTCCTGCTCCTCTCATATTGTATTTCTTCCGTGACACCGGGCGTTGTGGCCAAGGTGGACTACTCGACTGCCGCCAGCCCATTGGCTCTCCCTAGATGCGCAGAAACCCGACCTCCACCCGCCCGAAGGCACGACAGTGGAATAATCGGTAAAATCTCGCCTCCCATCCAAGTCGAACCGACACCACTCGTATTTGCTCTTCACTTGGATGCCGCAGAAAATAATAAGGAGGGTGGGAATCGAAGCTGAGTCACAAAGAACACCAATTCTTTCTCCAACCACTTCACTTATAGGCAAATATTTATTGGGTAATTACAATTAAGTAAACATATTTTATTTAATTATAATTACATAAATATTTTCTAAAACATAAAGTTATATGTTGAATTTTTTAGAATTCTTTGTTTTACATTTTATTTATTATTAATAATGCACTTCATTTTCTAATTTATAAACATTTAAAACCACATAATTAAATTTTTTTTGAAACTCACCCAAAGCTAAGAGTATAACCAACTAAGCTAAAACTTGTTTATTTATAATGTTTATAAATTTTCTTAAAAATGGTTTAATAAAGTGTCATATATTTAAGCGAACTGAAAACAAGAAAGATGAAAAAGTAGTGACAACCCACATGCGAGTGTTCATGATTTGAAACTTTTATATTTTGCTAATATGAAAAGCAAGTCCAAAGTGGTGTAAATTGACACACACTCACGTCATAATCAATATTATTAATAATTTGTTGCAACTTAATTCATTCCTATACAAAACTTGATCAGTAGTTGTTCATAACTAATTATTTAAGCTACATATTTACTGGGTAATTGATTACTAACAAAATCAATAATTATGATATAAATTGAAATTCATTAAGAAAAGTTTTAAAACAAAATAATAATAATAATAATAATAATAATAATAATAATACACATGTTTGAAATTTTTCATTTTTATAATTAATTATCTTGAAAATTTAAATCAATTATATAATAATGAAATAAAAAAGTTTAAAAAAACTAAAAAAGGGTGATAGAGATGACAAGTAACTAATCTACTTGAATTGTTGAAAGCAAATTGTGTGGACAATGACAAAGTGTTAAGTTTCTATCAATGTTTCCTCCAATATTTCACCATCACTTTATCATGATGTGCCCCTCACGTAGTTTTTTAATATCCTATGATCAATTATTTAGAGGTATTTGGGATTGCTTAGTTGAAC
The DNA here is from genome assembly GCA_030545235.1 of Helianthus tuberosus. Taxonomy (NCBI): domain Eukaryota; kingdom Viridiplantae; phylum Streptophyta; class Magnoliopsida; order Asterales; family Asteraceae; genus Helianthus; species Helianthus tuberosus. The sequence continues at coordinate 18,699,552 of CM060355.1, forward strand.
AATTTGTATTTACATTTATAATAATATTAGGTAAAATGTTTTCATAAAAATTAAGCATGGGGACATGCAGTGGCGGACTCAGAAATTATTTGCTGGGGGTGCGGATGAGTGGTTAAGCATATTTTCAGAGGGTGCGGTCAGATTTTTTGCCTAAAAAATACACTCATTTTTTTTTTTCAAGGGATGCGCCCGCCCACCCTGGGCTTCACCTAGGTCCGCCCATGAGGACATGTATAATCAATTAGTTTATAGTATTGCTTATGTACATCCATAGTTATGAACAACTACTGATCAAGTTTTGTATAGGAATCAATTAGCAAAATAATGAGGTGATTTCTTCATATATTGTTGTTTGGTTACAAATAATGAGGTGATTTATATATTCATTAGTTTATAGTATTGAATATGATTATGTACATCCATAGTCATTAAGTGGAGAATTATAAAAACACTTTTAGAGTGGTGAATTGGTGATATAATACACTGAAAAGGATAAGAGGAAATGGATTATGTGATTAGATTAGTATATATATGTATCACGGTTAAAACATTATACATTATAATTCTCTTCTTAAAACTGATTATATTTAACTACTCTCTGATTATACTGGCAAATTATATATATATTGTTGACAAAAGTAAATGAATAGTAATTTTAATTTTATAATAACATATAGTTTTTTTAATTATTTATTATTTTAAAGTGTAATACTTTATTATTATATTTGCTTTTCATTTCTTAACATATTTTTTTTCTTTTCTTAAACCATATTTCCTCTGTTACTTATTTTCTATTTTTAATAATTATTTTTCCTTTCCCAAATCATATTTCATTTTTAGTTAATTAGATATTTTATTAATAACTTAGATTCGTTATTTTTTTCCCCTGATATTCCCGTATAAGTTTTGTTAAAAACAAACATGTACTCAAAATAGAGTATATATTTGGTATCATAAAATGGTACGATGCTAAACTGAACCGATTTTTTAACGGTTTGGCTTTCTAAACAAGATTCTTCTTTTTCAAATAATGTTTTTTTACCTTATCATTTCCTCTGTTTCGTCGCAACGCGCGACTTGAACAAATCTAGTTTAAGTGAAAAATAGATGATATCTTATGGAAATGAAATTCAAAAAATGGTTGAAAAAAGTGTTCTTTTCAACATCTTTTAAGTGATTGATTATAATTATTGAACTTTAAACATAATTTCCGTGAGTGATTGGTTGTTTAAACAACCCCTTTCTGAGAATGTTTTTTATTAATGTTTCGAATAAAAACCCGGTTGTTAATCATATTGGGGTGGATATAAGCAATGAAGGATTTGGACTATGCCTTGTCTGAGGTTGTCAGTTCGATTCCCGAGCCCAACCGGGTTTTCGTCCCACCGTGTGTTACACCAGAGAGTTTCACTCTTGTGGTGGCACAACGACTGTCAAGTGGCAGCTGGCGGTATGGTTTCCCGGGGAACGCCCAAAAAGCCAAACTTTAAAGCCAGCGTGGGCCCGGTTAAGACAACATAGTCTAGCCAGAGTGGGGTAATACGGAGCTCTCCGATTTGGAGAGTATGATAACCTTATACATGAAGTTAACATGTAGTCTAGGGCTGTGCAACGGTTCAGAACCGGACTGAACCGAACCAGGACCGAACCGGAACCGTTTAATTCTAAATATAAGAACCAGAACCGAACCGTATTCTAACGGTTCCGGTTCGGTTCGGAACCGGGTTAAACGGTTCTTGCCGGAACCGGTTGTCAATTAAATCCTAAAACTAAGAACAAAATAAAAACAATCAAAACACTAAACCGTTTAAAACATATAATTAAGAGTTGCAACATCCACAATTCAAATTAATCAGAGTCAAAGTAGCAACAATAAAATGTTTTTAACCGAAAGTATACAATTTAGAAAACCAAAAGTTAACTAAAAAACTTTTAGTTAACCATCACAAAAACTTCATTCAAACATTATGTCAAAACTATTTTAATATTCTTTAATACTAGATACATTTTTTAAATATAATATTTTAAGTTTAAATGAATTAATAGGGTTTTTAAATATATTATTTAAAGTTTAAACCCAAACGGGTTCGAGCGGTTCTTTAAACAGAACCGTCGGTTATAATCGGAACCAAACCGGGAACCATTTTCTCCCAAACTTGAGAACCGAAACCGGACCCAAAATACAACAATATGGTTCGGATCTGGCGGTTCCGGTTCGGTTCTCCAGTTCTGACTATTCGAAACCGTAAATTGCTCAGCCCTAGCATGTACGTTCATCTGAAACCAGATAAAAATGAATATGAGTTCTTAGATTAAAAGAATAAAGATAAAAACCAGACTTAATAGCATTCATGTCACATGTGTCACCAGGGGCGGTTCTTAGAAGGGTTGTGGCAGGGCTATGGCCCGGGTAAGTTTTTCGGCCGTAGTGCTAATTTTCCGCATTTCGATCGAAATGCCCGGGCTTTTTTTAGTGCCCGTGTCTTTCGGCCCTGGCACGTTCTACGGGCAAGATCCGCCTATGTGTGTCACACAAATTTCTTCACATATAAATTAGAACGTCTTCACATGAAAATGTAAGGTTTTTTTTTTAACTAATTGCAAGCTTTATTATTTTGCTTTAAATTTGTTGTAGTTTTCCTATTCCTTTGTAGATGGTGTCGACTGCTTGTTATCTTTATATAGTGTCATGTTAAGCTTCGTTCAATGTCGGATCTAGAAGACAAGATCAGGGGTATCCCAAAAAAGTTTCTAGACCTAGGGGTATCTTAATATTTGCTCAGAGGTATCCTCGATATATAAAACAGAGAGAATATTTTTTTGAACTAATTTTACATTGCGCCGACAATATTGAGGATACCCCTGCTTGTACACTACATCAGCCACTGGGTTCATTTGATCAAAGTAAATAGTGTTATATATATTTGTACCATGTGTTCATTTGAATGTACATTTTCTTACCAAGAGCTGAGTGCTTTATCAATTATAGAAGGAATTATTTTTTTTCCAAGAAGAAAAGTTCAGATTTCCCTAATCTTTAATTTTCAATATTGGGTCCTTTTAATTTCAACACATAAAATCATTGACATTGTGGGATAACATGTTTCGGCACATGACAATGGGCCCAAATTTAGTTGCCATAGTGCAAGTTTAGGTTGACTTTGTGGCATTTTGCAAAGTTCCAAAAAAGGGCCCATGCCCAATTTTTCAACCATGTATTTGTATACTTGGACATCTTTTTAAAAATATATACTAAAAGTAAATTTGATGATTTAAAAATGACATCCTATATGTGAAGGCATCTAAAGATAAAAAAAAAACATGCATTCATATGATTTACTTAATGTGAGTGGGTGTATTGGTGAGCTGCCTTTACAATTCATCAACTAATGTGAACTTAAAAGACAATAAAAAAACAAATATAACATGCTTGCCATTAAAAAGTGAAAAAAATACATAAAGAACAAAGGTCGTATGGAATAAATAATAGTACTATTTGTCCTAATATATCAACTTTTAGGACATGAGTTTGATAAAACTAATTGTCACATAATCACCTTTAAGTTGTATAATGCATACATGTTGGCAGATCAATTTTTTATTGGGGTCATCCTTCTCAGTGACGATCTAGAAAATTTTTATACGGGTAACGTTTCAAAAAAGAGGGGTAACAAGATCGAAAAAACGTCAAAAATTTTCAAAATTTACACTACCGCCGGAGCGTTTCAAAAAAGAGGGGTAACAATATTCTCTCTATTTACAAGCTGTATCCGCCTCTAATCCTTCTAATATATGTGGTGAATTTGGATTACTCTTGTATATTACACATTAAAAGAAGTTTTGGATACTAAATATCGTTTAAGGATGCCAAACTATATGTAGATCAACTTATAAAAGTAAATATGACATGGTTAGAGAATACATCAACGTTGAAAGTGGTGAAAATAACCAAAGTATGGACTAATTAAAAGAAAATAGACATTCAATATTGATCTATGATAAGATGGTTTTCGTAATTAATGCAACATATAAATTGTGTTTCATTTTAGTCGAATCTTCAATTCATTAAATTCAGAGACGGACCCATATAGTAACCACAGGGCCACAGGGGTGCAGCCAGGCCTCATGAATTTTTTTAGTGTTATTTACACGCTAAAATCTTGATCGCTATATATGAAGGTTTGATTAAACTTCACATGAAAAAAAATCTAGTTCTGCTACCGATTAAATTTAAATGGTCAGTATCTACTCATTTGTAAACCAATTTGGTAAAAAAAAAAAAAAACCAGCATAGTCATATTTAGAGTTTATTCATCATTTACAAACTTTATAAATCAGTTTTCGCATTGTGAAAACATGAACTATTTGTTAAAATATAATTTCTTCAGTTCAATGTATTTCTGTAAAATTAAATTTGAAAACAAAAACTCTATTAAGGCTAAAGTCAAAGTCAACGAGTCCAAATCACACCTATAGCGGTATTATTTTAGAGAAGTACTGAAGTAGCCCGTTAATGGGAAAAGATTTATCTTTTTTTTTCAGATATGAATTTATGATATACTAATTATATTTTTTTGGCTTTAAAAAGATTAAGGTTCAATAAGAACATAAGAGAATCAAAAACTAAATGAATCATTTGATGAAAAATTTGTTTACATTTATTTATTTATCAAAAGAATGAATATGAAAAACATTTTATATATGTTTAGTAAAAGAACGAACATGTCCAAATCACAATTATAGTTATTATTTTAGAGAATTACTAGTAGTACATTATTTATTTAATTTTTATAAAAATTAATATGTTATATGATTACCAGTGTATATGTTTTTCACCGTATTGTATTGTATGGGCACCTATCTGGTATGTTGTATATAGCATTTTTTAAAAAGAGTTGCACCTATATAAACAAACATAAGAGATAATAATATTAAGTGTATTTTAAATTATATATTATATTTAATAATTTATGTTAGTTTAGTGAACATAATAAACATGAATAAATTTATTCTTTTAACAAAACCAAAGACTCACTTGTTTTGTGTTCAACTAGTTGATGACCCGCCCGTGTTGTGGGGCGATGGCCGAATACTTCTCAATCAATTAAAAAAAGACTACTATAATTTTGCTAGGAAAAAAACAAAAACGATGATAAGACCGTATTTTTGGGCTCAGGGCAAAACTGTAATTTTTCAGGACTAATGAGCTAGTGTTAGGGAGCTCCTTGACACGGGAAAAAATTAAATCGATTAAACCAATTAAAACAAAAAAACTTTTATAGTTTTGCTAAAAAAACTAAAACGATGGGAAAAACGTAATTTTTAACTGAGTGCGAAATCATAATTTTAATTCGGGGATAAATCGTAAACTAAATGGACCAACGGGGGAGTGCCAGGAAGCTGCCGGCACGACTGTAATTGTTTAAAAACTGCCAGTATTCGGCAATAGAGCAATGCGAACAAGAGGCGCAAATCTCTTAAAGTTCCAAATGGGGAACAAAGCTCTATCGAAATATCAGACATGAAAGAATACAATACGTTCTAGTGTAAGGGCAAGTTAAACCTTGAATATATAAATCATTCGAGATCATCGAATGTGACGGCAGTATAGCTCATAAGCTAAACTTGCCTAAGGAGCTCAGTGGAGTTCACGATGTGCTCCACATTCCTAACTTAAAGAAATGCCTAGCTGATAAATCGCTAGAAATGTCTCATGAAGACGTATAGATTGATGAAAGCCTGAGGTTTATAGAAAGACCTATATCAATCAAGGATCGACAGGTTAGGAAACTCCGAAAAGGAGCATGCACCTATTGGATAGGTCAACTGGAATAACCGTAAGGATCCCTAAATGACTGTGGAAGTTAAGTTCAGTTTACGACAGAAAGTACTTCCATCTTTTTGAGCAAATCTCGGGGTCGAGATTTCTTTTAAGGGGGTGAGGATGTAACACCTCGTAAAAATCGTGTCCAATGACGTGTTGACACGTGTAGTGAATCTTAATAAAGTCAAATGTTGACTATGAGGGACTAATTTCGTCAAAATCGAAAACTATGAATATAGAAGGACTGAAATTGTCAACATGCCTAATCTAGGCCCCTGAGTGACCTTATACGATGTCCGTATTCTCAGACGAGCCACTTGTTGGACGAGAGGAGCCGTTTGCGTAATTATTTGAAAGTTGCGCAATGAAGGGTTAAAAGCGTCAACATGTTAATTCATACCTCTGAGTGACCTTTTAACGAACCCGAAGCATCATGATGTATTATAATACTCTTAAGAATGCCTAACATGGATTAGATAAGGCTTCGATGCTATTAAACAATGATATGCGCAAGTTTGCGCATTAGAGGGACTAAAAGTGTCAGAAAGTGCACAAGTTTGCATTTTCGCGCATATCTCGCATTCTGAATATCCCCGGACACCCAAAAATTTATGTAAGCACTAAAATATTTTATTTTAGTGTTTGGCTTGATAATATTCCATTCGTCGCGTAATTTGGATCGTTTTTCGCGTCCGTTTGAGTTTCGTCGTAATTAGCCGAACAACGCGACCGTACGACCAAACAAACCGACATCCGACATGTTTTTGAGCATGTTTTGAGTTCCCTATACTTTAACTTCATTTTAGAGCCTTGAAATGAGGTTAACGGGGTTTAAACGCATCGAAAAAGGCCTTAAACATGTGCAGGGACCAAAACTGTAATTGTTTGAAACTTTCTGGACCTGGGCACATGGTAGCGTAGCGCCACCACTAGGTGGGTTGGCCGTCGCGCTACGCGAGCACCACATCTGGGCAGAAACGTGTTTTTCAGCAACAGATTGATATTTCAGGGGCTGTTTTGTAAGTTTTCTTTGTGTGGTAGCCAAGTTATCTCTTCCCCAAGGCTTTGTACCTGCTTGTGACAATTGTAGGGCCTTGATTCTTGCTTGGAGGTTACACAAACATGTGTAATGATCTTGTAAGTTCATGGCAACTATAAATAGCCAAGCACCTTCATTGTTTCTTTGTTCATTTTTCATTCATTCCTCTTCAACTCTCAATTCTGGAACTCATGAGCTGAAGTGGGAACTTATCTTAGTAGAAAAGATAGCATGGACCCATTGTGAGTGTCCTAGCCCACCTTATAGTTCAGATTTATGTTTTAATAACCGAAAAGTCAAGTTATCGGATATTAACTTTGACTTTCGAATTAAACTCTCATGGTCCAGCCACTAACCAAATTAAAAGTGGGTATAAGACCATAGTTAGGTAGTTGATTAACCCCTGAAGGGGCACCTCCTAATTCCTTCATTTGCTTAGTTAATTGTCGGGTCAAACTAGTTTGACAAAAAGTCAAACTTGGCAGATTTGTATATATTAATTAAACCATAGATTCAGAGGTTGTAAATTACATTTTAACACTCTAATAACTTGCTAATGATTATTAGATCATGTCTAAGCTGGTCCAACCCGACAATTCTAAGTTTAGGGTCGGTTCACAACCGAAAGTCGCAAAAGCTTGACTTTGCTTTGACTTTTCAGTTCTGACCCGATTAAGCTTGATTCTTCCATGTTTAAGCTTCCATTAGGACCATATTATTCAGTAGTATAACCCTCTGGAGTTATATTGCATGGTTCCTTGTGGTTTGAATTATACGCTAGTTTCCGTTATTATGCTTATAAACACCCATTTTGCCCTTTTGTCATAAGAATGAGATTTTTAGAAATGTGAGGGGACAAAAACCTTTGTTACTGATATTTAAGCTTGTCCCGAAAATTTGACATCAATTCTTGGTCCCAAATAGAAGTTATGCTCGATATCGTAATTAGAAGCTTTTAATTAAGTAAATTGCGATATCTTGCATAAAGCATGTTTAAACTTGGATTTTGACCCAAAACTCATTTCCTACTGTTAAGATATTATTTTTAGGGATTGTTGGAATGTTTGATCAGATTATAATCTGACCGTATCATGGAGTTCTTGTGTAATTCGATAAATGACGATAATACCCTTTTTCATGAATAAAATGAGATTAACGATTGATTTGAATGCCAAACCTTTTCCTACTGAATTCATACATTAAATAAATTATTTTGGGCACTCAAAACTGATCAAGATCTCAAATTCCCATAAAACGCCTTAATTATCGTCAATTAGCGATTTTACGCTATTTAGGCGCATAGTATGGTTTTAAACCATAGTTGACACCTAAGACTTATTACCTACTGAACTTTTAAGTAAATTTTATTATTATTACAGTAGGTATAAGTCATGAACTCAGACTTCCAAAAATGTCCGTAAAAACATATGTGAAATGACCAAAATACCCTTTCGGGACATAGTTTGGCCATAAATGGTAAACCTCACATATGTATGATATCTTACTGATGTAATGAGATAAAATAAATATTTTTACTGATTAGAAAGGACCAGAACTTCAGTTTGTTATAAAATCTCTTTTATAAGTATTAAAATTACCAAAACACCCTTACGGGACTTAAATTGGTTTAAATACTTTTTGGGCATATATGTTGACATCCTACTGATGTATTGACATATTCTAAGCATAATAACATATGGAACTTGTATATGATTCATTTGGTTACCCGTTACGCATTTTACGCGTTCGGATCGGTTTATGTAACTAGTTTATGTATGTTCGCCGAAACGGGTTTAACCTTATCGTTTTTGTCTCAAAATCCGGAATGTGTTAGTTTACCCATATTATACAAGTATCCAAGCTTGTGGGTCTAAATAACATTCTATTCCGGTCATCGCTTAATCAAGCGCGTCGTACCGCGTTAAGATACTTTAAGCTAGTCGGTCTAAGTCTATGACTTAAATAAAGACCATTAGCATTCTGAATTGGTTATATATTACCATCACTCCAGACTAGAGCCACCCGGTAAAAGCTACCTGCATTTAGATAGATTGGATACGACTGAGTTATTATGCTGTGAATCAAGTATTAGCTCAGGTAAATACTTTTAACTTATTTTCCCTTATACGGGCTTGGGATACGGTAGATTAATACCGCTTGGTCGGGTGTGGATCACTCAAATGCCGGATTGTGGCTAGTAAATCCACAAAACCTGTTTTGATACTGTTCTGTTGATGACTTAAACATTGGGGGTTAACGACCGTGTCCTGGATATATCCTTGGCTCATTCATTTGTAAATGGCCACGACTTATGCGCAAGGTGTGGGCATACACCGAAAAGATGCCAATAATAAATTATTAATTACCCACAAGTTGGGGATAACTCCTTTATGGGTTTTAAAAGTGGTGTGTCGTTTAATCATGTCTCAGTCTCTGTACTGGGCCCCAGATGTACGGTAAACATGTAATTCAGTATACAAGATTTTTATTAAGAATTGTCCCAAGTTATAAAAGGTTTTGCGCCTTGTGCCCTTAAATCAATTTTCATAAACTCTTTTCAAATGAGTCGGTTAAATTGTATTTACCAGTGAAAACTGACGTATTTTCAAAAGGCTAAGTGGCAGGTACTACTCGTAATAGGCTGGGAGTTGCTCGGTGTCGAAAAAGAGGATCTTGCAAGTCCTTAAAGATGCCATAAAGTATGCTAAGCTTCATTTTATACATTCTGTAATGATCCTCCTGTGGATTTAATATTACAGACTCGTCTATAAGAAATACCTGGATATTTTCAGACATTGAGTTTGTAATAATATTTTATATTCCAAGACTTCCGCTGTGCTATTCTGTGTGTGATTGACCATGATAATATCAACTACGTCACGATACTCCCCACCGGTGATATGTGGAAAAATCGGGGTGTGACAGGTTGGTATCAGAGCCAACATTGAGTGAATTAAACACTAGTCTTTTGTGTTTAATCTCAATGACACAGTAGTATATTTCTTAGATCTTTTGAGTCTAGAATTAACATAGGAAAGTTCTCATCCCTATTAAGTAAACATTGTTTTTGATTTTATGTATTTTAAATAAGTCGTCAAGCAAGGAAGCCGTGGATAGAGATCTTCCTCGTCCAAAGCCAAGGGAATACCAAGCTTCACCATACGGCTAGAATAAGCATGCGACCGGTTTGGGGGAAGACCTTTATTGATTCATTCCCAAACCAAACCCATTTGATTTGGAATCAGACTTCAGAGTCCATACCGGAGGTCCCTGAGGCTCAAATTTTAAAGTCTGTACCAGTGGAGTCCATACCAGGTGGTCCCTGAGACTCCCGTTTTTGCCAATGACCCTTGTTTCTTACCTTCAAGTTTGGAATCCCAGACTTGGATTATATCAGTCAAAACCCAATCCGTGATCCATATCATTCCTTAACCATTGAATCCTTGAATTCTACTTCTGTAACGGATCCTGATTGGAATATCTCTGAGGTCTTTTGTACCTTCACCATGTATAGTAAACCCAGAAGAGAAACAATCGAATGGAGCAAGGAAAGCATTAGAGAATCCTTCTTTCATAAATTCTTTTAAGTCCTTATAAGGACCTATCTCTTCTATTTAGTCCCTGTGAGGACATACCTTCGACTTAAGACCCTATATGGGCATTTGTTATTTAGTCCTTTTATGGACATTATCTTTAAATATAGTCCCTTGTGGACGTTATATTTCAATAAAGTCCCTCGATGGGCATGCTATTTCAATATAGTCCTTTCATGGACGTATGATTTTATTAAAATCCCTTTTTGTGGATACACTATTTTAAAAATAGTCCTCCCGTGGGCTTGATATTTCAATATAGTCCTTTCATGGGCTTGATATTTCGATATAGTCCTCTCATGGACATTATATTCCTTCATAGTCCTTCCATGGACATAGTATTTTATTAAAAGTTCTTTCGTAAACATATTATTTTATCAAAGTCCCCTGGCGGACATAATAAATCATGATAGTCCTTTCGCGGGCATATTATTTCGTCATAGTCCCTTCATGGACATGTTATATCATAAAAAGTCCCTTTCTCGGACCTATTTTATAGTCCCTTTTCGGATTTATATCTCCTTTTAGTCCCTGCGTGGACTAGAGTTATTTAAAGTCCCTGTGAGGACACATGTACAGCCAAGCCCTTTTGTGTGCGCGCTGTACCACTATAGTCCTTTTATGGACATGTTAATGCATTAGAATCCCTCTGGGTGTATGCTACTATGAAATAAGTTCCTTGAGGACATTGACATTTCATAATAACCCTTATATGGAATTGTAATATTTTGCAGTCCTTATACGGACTTATAATTTTTCATTTTAGTCCTCTGTGGACAAATATATTACTAAAAGTCCTGATTAAGGCACTATTGTAAATTCCTAATAGTCTAGGAAGTTTTGAAAATTTTATATAGGTACTCATTTCGTCCTTTATTCCGCGATAGTTCCAAATTTTTCTCGAACTTTATTGATCAGCTGAAAATTTCAAAAGATCCTCTTAATGGTATAACCTAGCCTATATGTTTATGAACATGGCTATGATGGTAAAACCCTCTTAAGATAATTAATCCTTGTTAACATCTAAGAACATGTTAACATTCCTGGCTGTGTGACTTGAGAGACCACACTAGCTTCCAAAAGTACTTGGATTTTTCCAAGTCACCTTCATAGCCTATGATCAATACGAATCACGGCTATCAAACAACAGTATGAAGTATACATCAAAAACATCCAATTGAGATGTATGCCATTGGGCGAAGATGTATTCATGACAATGATAGTTTTATATTATAAACTTCTTGTCAAAAGGCGATGAATTATGTTCGACCCTTAAAGATCACTGATCCAAGAGATCATTGATTATATGTTAATTATCCTTGTGGCAAGGCCTCTTGTGCCATCTAACTGCCCTTCGAGACAAGCCTTGTGCTATATGAGGACGTCTCTAAGACATTGACATTGTGATCTTTATGATCCCCTGTCCAAGGTAACGAGTTGTGCTCAAGCCTAATAGTCTACGTGGTCAATGCGATCATGACCAAAAATCATCAATGCGATGATTAAATATGACATCCTTAAGGATGTTTGGCCTAAGGGCTATATTATATTGTCCATCTGAGACCAGGCAAATGTAATCTTTTGTGATTCTTTGCCCAAGGGGGTGAGCTATGCTCAAATCCCATAGTCTGTATGATCATTACGATCCTGACTAGTATCATAAATATGATAATCATAATATTAACATCCCTTGTGATGGAATGCCTACGAGCTACACTTTACTCTATTGTCAATAAGACAAAGATAGTGGTGATCCTCAAAATCCCCTATCCAAAGGGTGGGTTATACCCAACCCTAACAGTCTATATGATCAGCGTGATCATGACTGATATCATCAAATGTAATGATGATATATGAACATCCATTAGTGATGTCAATTAGTTTACCTTTTGTGCCAACATTGGTAATTGTCCTCCGTATCAGGCCTTGGTGCCATATCTTATAACGTCATTATGACAAGGCCACTTTGAGCCATATCTAAATGTCCTTTGCGACAAGGACTTCGGGCCATATAATCATTTATGTTCTTCATGACTAAGCTTGTAATAAACGAAAATTTAAAATCATAATAAACTAATAATATTAAAAGACCTAATTATTTTATTAAATTAATCCATAGGAAACCCTAATTAAGACACCCAAGTAATTCCGTACAAACCCTAGAAATTTCAGAATTTTCAGAATCAGGATTAGGGCCCCTAAAACTCAGGGGGGGTAAACCCTAGTTGATAATTATCTTCAAATTCTCGTTGTCACCTAATGAAATTTCGAAATTTGTTGAGTCAGCTGAGCTAGTACCGAACGTGGCTACCCTATAGCCTATTATAGAACCTTACGGACCGCAACACTACCAAGCTTACGGTCCGTATGATGCCTTACGGACCGTAACGTTGGTAAGCTTACGGTCCGTAAGCTAAGCCAAATTCGTGTATAAATAGCAGGCTTTGGGACAGGTTTCTGGGCATTCTTTCGACGAGAAAATTCGTTATATTCTCTGAGTTTTAGTCCGAATACTTCAATTAACACACACGAAACACAAATTAAGAATAGCGGGGTGCTGCAGAACAGGGTAATAACTCGATCGCTATTACGATTCATTGTCCGATCAATCAATATATCCAATGGATGTTTAAGTGCTACCCACATTAGGGTTATACTTTGTCGTTCGTCGTTAATTCGATGGATGAGTTGAAGTATCGTACTTTGTCGTCCGTCGTTAATTCGATGGATGAGTTGAAGTATCGTACTTTGTCGTCCGTCGTTAATTCGATGGATGAGTTGAAGTATCGTACTTTGTCGTCCGTCGTTAATTCGATGGATGAGTTTAAGTATCGCACTTTGTCATTCGTTGTGAGAATTTGATCTCGTGAGTTATCGTAAAGGCTGTATTAAGTTACTAACCTAGTTGTGTGCATGTTATTTAAATTAGGTTAAAAGACTAATCAGTAGTCTAAACTCTGCCCGTATAAATCTGAAATATTACCACAGAGTAGCTTCACTTTGGAAATTTTAAGGTACGGATCCTTACCCCACTTCTTATTGCTTCATATTCAAATTGTTATAAAACCCATTAAATTCATACACTCTTTACGTCTTTGATTATCGATTCATTTGACAGTCCGTTCAAATTCTGTTCTAATCATTTGAGTTAAGCTTTCATGACGTGCGATAGTATTATGTTAGTTATACTCATTATCGCATGTTCCAATATAAGTTCCGTTCTGTTATGAAAATAAGTTTTATAAGTTATGTGAATAAGACCATTTGTACTCTGTTACCCTGAGTATCGCTTCTCGTGGAGTGTCCCACGAGCATGTTGTTGCGGCATCAACAGCATGTGCTCCATCTGTGACGGAGAGATTAGTTCACAGCGTCCCTAGGTACAAGTGTGGTACAAAGCTACTAGGAGGCGTATGGATCGATCCTAGGATTTCAGTTTCAGGAAATGGATAGAGGGTATGCCAACTTGCCATTTCGTGTGATAAGTATGCAGGAGTAGCTACCTGTGTATTGTCACGTTTTCATTTTGCTCATGGGTACATCCGTAAGATATGATTATGAAATTATGTTCTTGCATTGTATAAGTTTTGCATAAAGCGTTATTTGTTCTTTGAGCCTATAATTCCGTACTGAGCATTCGGCTCATTCCGTATAAATTTTGTGTTTACAGGTCAGCAGGTTATCTTGGGCGGGGGAAAGAGAGAAGAATAAAGCTTAGGAATAAATCTGAAGATGTTAGTTAATAAAATTGAATGTGACTGCTTGTATATAAATCTTAAGTTTCTTTGTATCCTTGTCAAATAAATAAATGGAATTATGACTTTTGTTTATGATATCACTGTTATTGTGACACGTCAGCCCATCCGGGTTGGGGTGTTACAGCTATGGTATCAGAGCAAAGGCTCTTTCCTGTAGAAAACTTAAAGATAGTAATTAAAACCTGTGAGGAATGGGTAGATATCTATGATAGGATTCAACTTGCTCTCATATGTTTTCTTTTCTAAACTACTACATCTATTTTTATAGATGCCTCCTCGTCGTCCGCTACGTAGGAGTAATCGTAGTAACCCTGTACGTAACAACACTTCTTCGAATGAGACTCCAGTTGATCCAAACGTAATTAATGCTATCAACCAGGCTGTTGCCGGGTTGCTTCCAAACCTGGTTGCTCAAACCGCTGAGGCCGTTATTCAACAAACTCGTCATCCCGAAGGCACTAACACTAATCCAACCTATGGTGGTGAAACTCGTGAAAATACCACGAACAATACTAATTATAGTATAGACATATGGATTAGTAAATTCCAGAAACAAAAGCCGAAATCCTTTAGTCACGCTACTAATCCCGTCGAAGCCAGAAACTGGATAGCTCATGTTGAAAAGATCTTCGGAGTTCTTGGAGTCCCGGAGCAATACAAAGTTAGATTGGCTACCTACAAACTCGAAGATGATGCACAAACTTGGTGGGAAGGATATAAGCAAGTCAAAGGAGGGGATGATTTTGACGCTAATCTTTCATGGGTTGACTTTCGTAACATCTTTTACGACAAGTATTTTTCGACCGCTGATAAAGAAGCTTATATCAGGGAGTATGCAGTAATTCGACAGGGAAGTGATGAACCAGCCTCTGAGTTCATTACTCGATTTTCAAGGTTGGCTAGTATTGTAGGAGACGTTGCCGGATCAGCAGAAGTCCAGGCAGAAAAATGCAAGTGGGCAGTTAATGATCGAATTCGGAAATCGATCATGTACATGAAATTTAAGGATATCACCGAAGTTGCTGATGCAATCAAAACTTTTGAATTCGAAAGGAAAGAATTATTATCTCGAACTGGGGATAATAAGAAGAGAAATAGGGAAGGACAATTTAAGCAAGAAAACGGCCAATCATCCACTACGCCACAGCATCAAGATCGCAAAGTACAAGGAAATCAAAACTCTGGAAATCAGGCACGTCCATGGCAACCTAGAATGCAAAACCCGAGGCCTGCTCAGAACCAGATTCAGTTGTCTGCAGAACCTATTAGAGCTCAACCACTGAATCAACATGTAAACCCGAATCAGATTACATATCCTATATGTAATACTTGTGGTAAGAAACATCCGGGCGTATGTCACCGAAGTACAGGGGCATGCTTTAGATATGGCCAAACTGGACACATGATCAAGGAGTGTACACAGAAAGACACTAGAAAGAATAACCGATCAAACGTTGCACCACCCAATGTTGGAGGAAGAGTTTTCTCACTTTCTGCTACTGATGCTGCCAATGTCCCAGGTACTGTATCTGGAACCCTTCAGCTTGGTAAACGTAGTATCTATGTGTTGTTCGATACAGGAGCGACTCATTCTTTAGTATCCCATTCGTTTACTAAGTATCTTCCGATAAGACCAACTCTCTTAAATCATACCTTAACCATTTCCACTCCCATGGAAAATTCATCCGTAATCACTTCCGTATATAAAGATTGTCCGATCCGTATTGAATCTATTGTGTGTAAGGCAGACTTATTTCCAATACATATGTGTGACTTTGATGTTATTCTAGGGATAGATTGGTTATCTCGACATCGCGTAACTATAGATTGTCATTCTCGCCGTGTTATTTTCGGTGATCTTCATCATCCTGATATTATATATCAGGGAACTCAAGCTCATAAATCTCTTAAGATTATTTCTGCACTCAAAGCTCGAAAATTCATATCAAGCGGTTGTGCTGGATTCCTAGCATCGATTAGGGATACTTCTGCTAGTGTTAAGAGTATCGATAGCCATTCCGTTGTTCGTGAATATCCTGATGTATTTCCGGATGAACTACCGGGATTACCACCTGACCGTCAGGTAGAATTCACCATCGACTTAATTCCTGGTGCCGAACCTATTTCTAAAGCTCCATATCGTATGGCTCCAATGGAACTGAAGGAGTTGAAGGAACAATTGCAAGAATTGTTAGATCTAGGATTCATAAGACCCAGTGTTTCACCTTGGGGTGCTCCGGTCTTATTTGTGAAGAAGAAAGATGGTAGTATGCGTTTATGTATTGACTACCGAGAACTGAACAAGATTACTATTCGTAATCAGTATCCTCTGCCTCGCATTGATGATCTCTTTGATCAACTTCAGGGGGCTCAGTTCTTTTCAAAAATCGACCTGAGGTCCGGATACCATCAGCTAAAGATCAAGAATGATGATGTTCCCAAGACCGCCTTTCGTACTCGTTATGGTCATTACGAATTTTTGGTTATGCCCTTTGGGCTAACTAATGCACCCGCAGTCTTCATGGATTTGATGAATCGCGTGTTTCACAAATTCCTAGACAAATTCGTTATTGTCTTTATCGATGACATTCTAGTGTATTCTAAGAGTCACGAAGAGCATGAAGCACATCTACATGAAGTACTTAGAACCTTGAGGCATGAGAAGTTGTACGCGAAGTTTTCCAAATGTGACTTTTGGCTTAGCCAAGTGGCATTTCTAGGTCATGTCGTATCAGCAGAGGGAATTATGGTAGACCCAACAAAGGTTGAAGCTATTACAAAATGGCCAAGACCCACTTCTGTTACCGAAATACGAAGTTTCTTGGGTCTTGCTGGCTATTACCGAAGATTTGTTGAAGGATTCTCGGTAATTGCTTTACCACTTACAAAACTCCTAAGAAAAGGGGTAAAGTATTCATGGAATGAAGAACAAGAGAAAAGTTTTGAAGAATTGAAGAAACGACTAGTATCTTCTCCGATACTCGCTCTCCCTTCTGGATCAGGAGGTTACCAAGTCTACAGTGATGCCTCAAAGAAAGGATTAGGTTGTGTACTAATGCAACATGGGAAGGTTATCGCTTATGCCTCCCGTCAGTTAAAGCCTTATGAAGTTAACTACCCTACACATGATTTAGAATTAGCCGCAGTCGTCTTTGCACTTAAGATTTGGCGACACTATCTGTATGGTGAGAGTTGTGACATCTTTACCGACCACAAGAGCCTCAAGTACATATTTACGCAGAAGGAGCTAAATATGAGGCAAAGAAGGTGGTTAGAACTTTTAAAAGATTACGACGTAAATATTCAATACCATCCAGGCAAAGCCAATGTTGTAGCTGACGCATTGAGCCGAAAGAATTCCGGGACTATATCTTGCTTACAAATTCAGCCTCGTATTAGGAGGGATCTCGAAAGGATGAACATTTGGCTTCAGGTTAGTAAATCTGATGGATATCTAGCTAAAATGCAGATTGAACCTAACCTCATATCACGGATCAAAGATGCACAAAAGCAAGATGGAGAACTTTGGGCAATTGTGAAAAATCTTGAGGTGGGTAAGCAATCTGAATTTTGTATAGACCATCATGGGGTGATTTGGTGCGGCAAAAGACTTTGTGTACCCGATGACTCCAGCCTTCGTGAGTCCTTGTTAGCCGAAGCTCATAGCTCACCATTTTCAATTCACCCAGGATCTACCAAGATGTATAGAGATTTAAGACAGAATTTCTGGTGGAATGGCATGAAGGAAGACGTTGCTCAATACGTAAGTAAATGCCTCACTTGCCAACAAGTGAAAATTGAACACAAACGAGCAAGCGGTCTGTTGCAGCCATTGGATATTCCCATATGGAAATGGGATGAGATCACAATGGACTTTGTTACCGGTTTGCCTAAGACATTCAAGAAGAATGATGTTGTATGGGTTGTTGTCGATAGATTGTCAAAGTCAGCACATTTTCTACCGATTCAGCAAGGATTTTCGGTTAATAAGTTATCCGAAATATTTCTTCAAGAAATTATTCGACTCCATGGCACACCATCTTCCATTGTTTCTGATAGAGACCCACGTTTCACCTCACGATTTTGGAAAGGTTTTCAGGCAGCTTGGGGTACACGCCTGAAGTTTAGTACGGCTTTCCATCCACAAACAGATGGGCAGTCAGAACGTACGATCCAAACCTTGGAAGACATGCTCCGAGCATGTGCACTTGAATGGTCTGGAAACTGGGATGAATATCTATGCCTCGTTGAGTTCGCCTACAACAATAGTTGGCAAGCAAGTATTGGCATGGCACCTTTTGAGCTTTTATACGGCCGGAAATGTCGTGCACCAATATGCTGGGATGAAGTTGGAGAAAAGATTATTGAAGGGCGAGAACTAGTTCAGATTACAAACGAAAAAGTCACTATGGCACGAGAAAAACTGAAAGAAGCTCAGAGCAGACAAAAGAGCTATGCAGATCAAGATAGACGACCACTCGAATTTAAAATTGGTGACCACGTATTCTTAAAGGTATCACCTTGGCGAGGCGTTCGTAGATTTGGAATTAAAGGAAAGCTTAGTCCCCGTTTTATCGGTCCGTTTGAAATCCTTGAAAGAGTTGGAGAAGTGTCATATCGACTGGCGTTACCTCCTCAGCTCTCTCACGTTCATAACGTTTTTCATATCTCCTCGTTAAGAGGATATAATTATCATCCACTCCATGTCATTAGTTATCCGTTACTTACAATTCACGAGGATTTGTCCTACGAAGAGGAGCCAGAAGACATCTTAGATCGACAAGAAAAGGTTTTGCGTAGGAAAGTAATTCCGTTTGTTAAGGTCCTCTGGAAAAATCACTCTGAACACGAAGCAACATGGGAATCTGAAGAATCAATTCGTTCTCTATACCCTAATCTATTCTCGCAATAGAATTTTAGTCAAGATAACGGTAAATTTTGCTCTGTGATATATGTTCAATTGTTTCTGTTTACGGTCATTTATGCTTTACCTTATGTGAATATATCTTAGCTATGACTAAGCATATCTATGTAGGAAATATCAGTACTAATAGTCACTCTAAGTATCTGTAAGTCTCTATTGACTTTTCGTATGGTAAGATATTTTATTAAGATACGTTATAGGAGGACCATTAGGGCACATATATAAGGAAATTAACAAGTATAGTCATGACCATAGTTATGAATTTCAGATACACATGTGTGATTAGGAGATTCTGGTTATATAAGTTAGTAATTCTGTTATAAAAGTTTCGTTTCTGTTACTTATGCGATATGTTTGAAAAATTTCGAGGACGAAATTTCTTTTAAGGGGGTAATAGTTGTAATAAACGAAAATTTAAAATCATAATAAACTAATAATATTAAAAGACCTAACTATTTTATTAAATTAATCCATAGGAAACCCTAATTAAGACACCCAAGTAATTCCGTACAAACCCTAGAAATTTCAGAATTTTCAGAATCAGGATTAGGGCCCCTAAAACTCAGGGGGGGTAAACCCTAGTTGATAATTATCTTCAAATTCTCGTTGTCACCTAATGAAATTTCGAAATTTGTTGAGTCAGCTGAGCTAGTACCAAACGTGGCTACCCTATAGCCTATTATAGAACCTTACGGACCGCAACACTACCAAGCTTACGGTCCGTATGATGCCTTACGGACCGTAACGTTGGTAAGCTTACGGTCCGTAAGCTAAGCCAAATTCGTGTATAAATAGCAGGCTTTGGGACAGGTTTCTGGGCATTCTTTCGACGAGAAAATTCGTTATATTCTCTGAGTTTTAGTCCGAATACTTCAATTAACACACACGAAACACAAATTAAGAATAGCGGGGTGCTGCAGAACAGGGTAATAACTCGATCGCTATTACGATTCATTGTCCGATCAATCAATATATCCAATGGATGTTTAAGTGCTACCCACATTAGGGTTATACTTTGTCGTTCGTCGTTAATTCGATGGATGAGTTGAAGTATCGTACTTTGTCGTCCGTCGTTAATTCGATGGATGAGTTGAAGTATCGTACTTTGTCGTCCGTCGTTAATTCGATGGATGAGTTGAAGTATCGTACTTTGTCGTCCGTCGTTAATTCGATGGATGAGTTTAAGTATCGCACTTTGTCATTCGTTGTGAGAATTTGATCTCGTGAGTTATCGTAAAGGCTGTATTAAGTTACTAACCTAGTTGTGTGCATGTTATTTAAATTAGGTTAAAAGACTAATCAGTAGTCTAAACTCTGCCCGTATAAATCTGAAATATTACCACAGAGTAGCTTCACTTTGGAAATTTTAAGGTACGGATCCTTACCCCACTTCTTATTGCTTCATATTCAAATTGTTATAAAACCCATTAAATTCATACACTCTTTACGTCTTTGATTATCGATTCATTTGACAGTCCGTTCAAATTCTGTTCTAATCATTTGAGTTAAGCTTTCATGACGTGCGATAGTATTATGTTAGTTATACTCATTATCGCATGTTCCAATATAAGTTCCGTTCTGTTATGAAAATAAGTTTTATAAGTTATGTGAATAAGACCATTTGTACTCTGTTACCCTGAGTATCGCTTCTCGTGGAGTGTCCCACGAGCATGTTGTTGCGGCATCAACAGCATGTGCTCCATCTGTGACGGAGAGATTAGTTCACAGCGTCCCTAGGTACAAGTGTGGTACAAAGCTACTAGGAGGCGTATGGATCGATCCTAGGATTTCAGTTTCAGGAAATGGATAGAGGGTATGCCAACTTGCCATTTCGTGTGATAAGTATGCAGGAGTAGCTACCTGTGTATTGTCACGTTTTCAGTTTGCTCATGGGTACATCCGTAAGATATGATTATGAAATTATGTTCTTGCATTGTATAAGTTTTGCATAAAGCGTTATTTGTTCTTTGAGCCTATAATTCCGTACTGAGCATTCGGCTCATTCCGTATAAATTTTGTGTTTACAGGTCAGCAGGTTATCTTGGGCGGGGGAAAGAGAGAAGAATAAAGCTTAGGAATAAATCTGAAGATGTTAGTTAATAAAATTGAATGTGACTGCTTGTATATAAATCTTAAGTTTCTTTGTATCCTTGTCAAATAAATAAATGGAATTATGACTTTTGTTTATGATATCACTGTTATTGTGACACGTCAGCCCATCCGGGTTGGGGTGTTACAAAGCTTTTTGCCATATATTTTTTTACGTCCTTCGCGACGGGCATCTATGCCATATGTATATTTATATAATAAAAAGTCATGTAAGGCTAGCCTTCGAGCTATTTATAATCGTCCTTGTGACAAAAACAGTTGTGACATTATGATCCTCTGTCAAATGAGTAATGGACTCGCTCCAAACTTCAAGAGCCATTAATGGTCCTTTGGTGACCTAGGCTAAATGTAATGGATATACATTCAAATAACATTCATTAGGAATGTTTGGAAAATAATAGCCTATACGGTTTATGGATACCGTGGCTGATCTATGTCAAGTCATCAGGATGATGATTAACAATTGCTTAACATGGTAGTTAATACCAAATTTTGAGTATGGCAAACTCGAATGATGTGGATAGCAGTCGCGATACTATTAAGGCGACAAAAGCTAATAATGCCACAATCATAAGCCTCACTATTGATGGAGTTAATCTCCAAACGGCGATTAACACAGCAGTTTGAAAGGCCATGGAAAAGGTCATGAAACAATTCAAAGAGCCGAATGCTTCTCGCTCTGGATTTCATTCAAAACCTCAATCAATTGCTCGTGAAAAGAGTTTGTTCGCACTTCGAATGTGAAGGATGAACAAGGGAGGAGGATAACTCCCAGAAATCGAAGAAAAAGAGCAAATTACGGGCTTAATAAGAACCATCATAAGTTCAGTAAAAAGCCTGTATGTAAGAATTGCTATAAAAGACACCGGGGACAGTGTCGAATGGATCAAAGACCAAAGCAGTGTGCATCTGCAAAGAAACTGGTCATCAGTCCCATGAATGTAGGGACAAAAAGAATACAGTCTGTTACGACTGTGGTGAGAAAGGCCATATTAGAACTAAATACCATAAAGCTGCCAAAGAGGCACAGCTAAGTCTGGAAAGGCAAAGAAAGGAAATGCCAAAACTCACCGAGGAATGTTAAGAGAGAGTACATGATGTTATCCAGTACTTTTCTTATCATTTGGACAATGATAATCTCTACTAAGTGTCCTGTTTTAATACAGGCAATAAAAAAAAAAAAAAAAAAAAAAGTCTTTCATAGACCATAAGCTTAGCAAAACTTATGATGGTATTCATAAGAACTCCAGATTCTTAGTCAGGTAGAACTTACCAATGAAACCTGAGAGACCGATCCTCCTATTATCGGCAATAATCTTTCTGTATAATAAGAGTACTCTTTCTTTGAATAGAGTACGACAATGTATGTTATTTTAAATTATTTTCTTTTCTCATTGATTTCTATCAACTGCGAGTGCCAACTATGCTTGACAAAAGCGCCATGTGAGGATTGGCATATCCCAATGCGTCCTATAGATTATGTCCATGCCTGATCAGTATGGAAGTTTAATGCATGGGGCCACTAAGATATACCAATAGTCATATTGTACTAAAGTCAGCTAGTGGTGTTTAAAGAAGATATCCATAATAGAAAATGCCTAAGTAGGCGTCTCTACTTAAGGCATCCGTGCACTCGTAAAACAGATATGTCATTTGCATGGCACAAGCGACGGTAAATGGGCCAAAGTCAAAGATTGAGCTACTTCTACCATATTTGGATAACATGATTTCTTCTCGGTAGAACTACCCTGTTTTACCTCTTGAGAGGCAAGATAGAATTAGGATTTACATCTTATTAAGAGCTGTAATTATTACAGAAGCTCTATATCGGTTAACATCAACGGACATGGAAGAACTGAGGGCTAACCAGATAAGTTAGGAAAGAAAGGCTTGTACAGCCTAGCTCAGTGTATTCGGAGCCTCGACTATTATTATTGATAAAGGAAAGCACAATGCTATACGCTTGTGCATGGGATTATTGCAACCTAACTAGGAAACGATTAAGAATCGTTATTAGCTGCCCAGGATCGTCGAGTCGTTCGACTAACTATGAGGATAGATGATTCCTTAAGATTGATTCAGGTAATAGTTGGAATAACTATCCCACTCTAATTAAGTTCTCCTATAACTGATAGCATTATATAAGCATCAAGGCTGCTCCGTTGGAGACCTTGTTTGGGAGAAGCAACCAACGCCCATTTGTTTGGTCGAAAATTGGGAAAACCCAAATTATCAGGATTGGAGATTTGGATTTAATCATCGCAAGAACGACGGATAAGATAATACGAATTCGTAATTGTTTAAAAACTGCCAGTATTCGGCAATAGAGCAATGCGAACAAGAGGCGCAAATCTCTTAAAGTTCCAAATGGGGAACAAAGCTCTATCGAAATATCAGACATGAAAGAATACAATACGTTCTAGTGTAAGGGCAAGTTAAACCTTGAATATATAAATCATTCGAGATCATCGAATGTGACGGCAGTATAGCTCATAAGCTAAACTTGCCTAAGGAGCTCAGTGGAGTTCACGATGTGCTCCACATTCCTAACTTAAAGAAATGCCTAGCTGATAAATCGCTAGAAATGTCTCATGAAGACGTATAGATTGATGAAAGCCTGAGGTTTATAGAAAGACCTATATCAATCAAGGATCGACAGGTTAGGAAACTCCGAAAAGGAGCATGCACCTATTGGATAGGTCAACTGGAATAACCGTAAGGATCCCTAAATGACTGTGGAAGTTAAGTTCAGTTTACGACAGAAAGTACTTCCATCTTTTTGAGCAAATCTCGGGGTCGAGATTTCTTTTAAGGGGGTGAGGATGTAACACCTCGTAAAAATCGTGTCCAATGACGTGTTGACACGTGTAGTGAATCTTAATAAAGTCAAATGTTGACTATGAGGGACTAATTTCGTCAAAATCGAAAACTATGAATATAGAAGGACTGAAATTGTCAACATGCCTAATCTAGGCCCCTGAGTGACCTTATACGATGTCCGTATTCTCAGACGAGCCACTTGTTGGACGAGAGGAGCCGTTTGCGTAATTATTTGAAAGTTGCGCAATGAAGGGTTAAAAGCGTCAACATGTTAATTCATACCTCTGAGTGACCTTTTAACGAACCCGAAGCATCATGATGTATTATAATACTCTTAAGAATGCCTAACATGGATTAGATAAGGCTTCGATGCTATTAAACAATGATATGCGCAAGTTTGCGCATTAGAGGGACTAAAAGTGTCAGAAAGTGCACAAGTTTGCATTTTCGCGCATATCTCGCATTCTGAATATCCCCGGACACCCAAAAATTTATGTAAGCACTAAAATATTTTATTTTAGTGTTTGGCTTGATAATATTCCATTCGTCGCGTAATTTGGATCGTTTTTCGCGTCCGTTTGAGTTTCGTCGTAATTAGCCGAACAACGCGACCGTACGACCAAACAAACCGACATCCGACATGTTTTTGAGCATGTTTTGAGTTCCCTATACTTTAACTTCATTTTAGAGCCTTGAAATGAGGTTAACGGGGTTTAAACGCATCGAAAAAGGCCTTAAACATGTGCAGGGACCAAAACTGTAATTGTTTGAAACTTTCTGGACCTGGGCACATGGTAGCGTAGCGCCACCACTAGGTGGGTTGGCCGTCGCGCTACGCGAGCACCACATCTGGGCAGAAACGTGTTTTTCAGCAACAGATTGATATTTCAGGGGCTGTTTTGTAAGTTTTCTTTGTGTGGTAGCCAAGTTATCTCTTCCCCAAGGCTTTGTACCTGCTTGTGACAATTGTAGGGCCTTGATTCTTGCTTGGAGGTTACACAAACATGTGTAATGATCTTGTAAGTTCATGGCAACTATAAATAGCCAAGCACCTTCATTGTTTCTTTGTTCATTTTTCATTCATTCCTCTTCAACTCTCAATTCTGGAACTCATGAGCTGAAGTGGGAACTTATCTTAGTAGAAAAGATAGCATGGACCCATTGTGAGTGTCCTAGCCCACCTTATAGTTCAGATTTATGTTTTAATAACCGAAAAGTCAAGTTATCGGATATTAACTTTGACTTTCGAATTAAACTCTCATGGTCCAGCCACTAACCAAATTAAAAGTGGGTATAAGACCATAGTTAGGTAGTTGATTAACCCCTGAAGGGGCACCTCCTAATTCCTTCATTTGCTTAGTTAATTGTCGGGTCAAACTAGTTTGACAAAAAGTCAAACTTGGCAGATTTGTATATATTAATTAAACCATAGATTCAGAGGTTGTAAATTACATTTTAACACTCTAATAACTTGCTAATGATTATTAGATCATGTCTAAGCTGGTCCAACCCGACAATTCTAAGTTTAGGGTCGGTTCACAACCGAAAGTCGCAAAAGCTTGACTTTGCTTTGACTTTTCAGTTCTGACCCGATTAAGCTTGATTCTTCCATGTTTAAGCTTCCATTAGGACCATATTATTCAGTAGTATAACCCTCTGGAGTTATATTGCATGGTTCCTTGTGGTTTGAATTATACGCTAGTTTCCGTTATTATGCTTATAAACACCCATTTTGCCCTTTTGTCATAAGAATGAGATTTTTAGAAATGTGAGGGGACAAAAACCTTTGTTACTGATATTTAAGCTTGTCCCGAAAATTTGACATCAATTCTTGGTCCCAAATAGAAGTTATGCTCGATATCGTAATTAGAAGCTTTTAATTAAGTAAATTGCGATATCTTGCATAAAGCATGTTTAAACTTGGATTTTGACCCAAAACTCATTTCCTACTGTTAAGATATTATTTTTAGGGATTGTTGGAATGTTTGATCAGATTATAATCTGACCGTATCATGGAGTTCTTGTGTAATTCGATAAATGACGATAATACCCTTTTTCATGAATAAAATGAGATTAACGATTGATTTGAATGCCAAACCTTTTCCTACTGAATTCATACATTAAATAAATTATTTTGGGCACTCAAAACTGATCAAGATCTCAAATTCCCATAAAACGCCTTAATTATCGTCAATTAGCGATTTTACGCTATTTAGGCGCATAGTATGGTTTTAAACCATAGTTGACACCTAAGACTTATTACCTACTGAACTTTTAAGTAAATTTTATTATTATTACAGTAGGTATAAGTCATGAACTCAGACTTCCAAAAATGTCCGTAAAAACATATGTGAAATGACCAAAATACCCTTTCGGGACATAGTTTGGCCATAAATGGTAAACCTCACATATGTATGATATCTTACTGATGTAATGAGATAAAATAAATATTTTTACTGATTAGAAAGGACCAGAACTTCAGTTTGTTATAAAATCTCTTTTATAAGTATTAAAATTACCAAAACACCCTTACGGGACTTAAATTGGTTTAAATACTTTTTGGGCATATATGTTGACATCCTACTGATGTATTGACATATTCTAAGCATAATAACATATGGAACTTGTATATGATTCATTTGGTTACCCGTTACGCATTTTACGCGTTCGGATCGGTTTATGTAACTAGTTTATGTATGTTCGCCGAAACGGGTTTAACCTTATCGTTTTTGTCTCAAAATCCGGAATGTGTTAGTTTACCCATATTATACAAGTATCCAAGCTTGTGGGTCTAAATAACATTCTATTCCGGTCATCGCTTAATCAAGCGCGTCGTACCGCGTTAAGATACTTTAAGCTAGTCGGTCTAAGTCTATGACTTAAATAAAGACCATTAGCATTCTGAATTGGTTATATATTACCATCACTCCAGACTAGAGCCACCCGGTAAAAGCTACCTGCATTTAGATAGATTGGATACGACTGAGTTATTATGCTGTGAATCAAGTATTAGCTCAGGTAAATACTTTTAACTTATTTTCCCTTATACGGGCTTGGGATACGGTAGATTAATACCGCTTGGTCGGGTGTGGATCACTCAAATGCCGGATTGTGGCTAGTAAATCCACAAAACCTGTTTTGATACTGTTCTGTTGATGACTTAAACATTGGGGGTTAACGACCGTGTCCTGGATATATCCTTGGCTCATTCATTTGTAAATGGCCACGACTTATGCGCAAGGTGTGGGCATACACCGAAAAGATGCCAATAATAAATTATTAATTACCCACAAGTTGGGGATAACTCCTTTATGGGTTTTAAAAGTGGTGTGTCGTTTAATCATGTCTCAGTCTCTGTACTGGGCCCCAGATGTACGGTAAACATGTAATTCAGTATACAAGATTTTTATTAAGAATTGTCCCAAGTTATAAAAGGTTTTGCGCCTTGTGCCCTTAAATCAATTTTCATAAACTCTTTTCAAATGAGTCGGTTAAATTGTATTTACCAGTGAAAACTGACGTATTTTCAAAAGGCTAAGTGGCAGGTACTACTCGTAATAGGCTGGGAGTTGCTCGGTGTCGAAAAAGAGGATCTTGCAAGTCCTTAAAGATGCCATAAAGTCTGCTAAGCTTCATTTTATACATTCTGTAATGATCCTCCTGTGGATTTAATATTACAGACTCGTCTATAAGAAATACCTGGATATTTTCAGACATTGAGTTTGTAATAATATTTTATATTCCAAGACTTCCGCTGTGCTATTCTGTGTGTGATTGACCATGATAATATCAACTACGTCACGATACTCCCCACCGGGCCCACCGGTGATATGTGGAAAAATCGGGGTGTGACACAAACCACAGGGCGGTGTTGCCTAGTGGCTTTAAACCCGATTTGGGTTTGCCGCATGGCACCCTGTCCCCCCTTATTTTGGAACGGCGGCAACGTGAATTCATTTAAACAAAAAACAAAATCGTTTTGTTTATTTGCATCAACCTTATTATCATCATCATTATTTAGGTTTTTTAAAAGAGAAATAATTGATCTTCATAACTTATATGTTTGATTATATGCTTAACTCAAAGATTAAGACGCGTATCAAAATCAAAGATAATTACAAAAGAGAAATATATCAAAATCATAATTCAAAATAATTAAATGAACCACATATATACTTAGTCACACGAATTATTCATGCCAAATTGCCAATCATTTTTCACACATGTTTAGTTTGATGAGATTCATTGATGAAAAAATGTTTAATTATAAGTTGCTACATAATTGAAATAATCCTAAAGGTTATGTAGGGTTGCTTCCTTTAAGGATATCCTATAAAGATTCATTAATCAATATACATTTTTATATTTCAAAGATAAATGGGAAGCCATTTGTTTGATTCTCGAGAAATGGATTCCAACCAGCCATGGCCCTCTTTTCTTTCAAATTATTCATACTTTAAATCAACCACCATATGCAACTTTGCCATTGTACACATACATACACACATACACACACATATTTATGTATATACATGGTTGCCAGGTTGCAACACCAACTAAAAGGGTTCAAAAGTTTGGAGTTTTGCATTTTATGACCAATAATTCGATACAAATCTTAGAAATGAGTTGGTAATGATGCAAACCAGATTTCCGTACATGTTCCTTTTGTATTATCATGGGGATTACATTATTTAAATGTAAGTGGGAATAAATATTTGGTTCAGGTTACAAACACTACTATAAATAATCTTTTCTCACTGACGGATCTAATCCAAGAATTCAGGGCATCCTATTTTTTTTGGATCATGGGTATTCTTTGTATAAAACCGGAAAAAATAATTTACAGTACAAAAATGGTACAGAGACTAGGTTGAGGGGTAGCCCGTGCTACCCCTCCTAATACACTAACTCCGCCCCTGTCTTTTCCCACATATAAAATTTATTATTGTTAGCTTTAGAATGAATTGAGAAAAAATATGTGTAAGTTAATATTTACCTGTTTTTTTCACGGTATGTTATGTACTTTTTTTTTTCATGACATACATATGTTAGACCATTCATTATAGATTTATGGGCGGGCTCACGCCTCATGCCATTTGACATTTTAATCCTGCTTCACGCCTCTGTACAATGCATCAAGGGACGTTTTCATGGCTTTGAATCTTCCCTCTGTGAAGACACTCACGCCCATAAAATCTTTTTTCGGCCGTTCAAAAAAAAATAAAAAAACACATCACCCCCTTTAACCACTTTGTTATCATACGTGACTTTCGGTGTTTTCCTACTGTGTGAGCACCGAAACCGTTGTGTTTAAAAGTAAACAAATATTATTTAGGACACAGAATGACAGAAACATTAGTTTTTCCAAAAGACACAACTCATTTTTGCATTTATTTCAATAAAGATCTGACACATTTAGACCAAACTTAAATTTTTTTTTGAACGGCGATATTTCTACAACAGGCGATAGAGATCGCACCTACCCTATAACTCGGGTAGGCCCCTCCGCCCCACTCCGGCAACCAAGGCTATGTTGTCTTAACCGGGCCCACGCTTGGTGCTTCAGAGTTTGGCTAGGGCGTTCCCCGAGAAAATTTCCAGCCCACTGCCCACCCGATTTACCGGGAGCGTGTAGTTGCACCCTCCACAAGAGTCGGGGACTCTCTGGAGTAAATGCACTGTAATAGAAAACTCGGGGCGGCTCCCGGGTTTCGAACCAATTGGCCCTCTACCCGTTCATTGCCATTCCCCCAAATGTGATGAAAGTGGGGATCGAACTTGGCCATCCTAGAATGAACCAAACCCTTTCCACCACTCCACCACAAGTGGAGGATTTAGACCAAACTTAAATAATTGTACAATAAAAGTCTTTTTCATACCGGAAGAGAAGGTGATTAGTTCATCCATAAAATTACTTTATATACATACTATAAAGAAAACAGAAATATGCTTAAGTACGATTATCTTTATAAAATTGCTTGCATCGAAATATGTATAAAAACTAGTTTATGTCCCGTCTGCATTGCGGGGCGCTAGGCCAAATATTTCTCTACCAATTAAAACAAAACGATATCATAGTTTTGCTAGGAAAAAAAAAAAAACTAAAATGATGAAAAAACTGTAATTTTAACTGGGGGCAAAACTGTAATTTGTTTTGACAAACGAGTGAGCGCTAGCGAAAAAAATTAAACCGAGTCAACCAATTAAAACAAAACAATACTATAGGTTTGGAAACAAAAAACAAAAACGATGGCAGGACTGTAATTTTGAACTGCGGGAAAATCGTAAGTTTGACTGGGGGTAAAATCGTAATTTATCAAAAGCTACAACGATGGTAAGATTGTAATTTTGAACTGGGGGCAAAACCGTAACTTTGGCTGGGGATAAAATTGTAATTTGTAAAAATGTACAACGATGGCAAAACTGTAGTTTTGAACTGGAGGCAAAACGTAATTTTAAATTGATGGTAAAATATAACTCTAAGCTGGGGTAAAATGGTAATTTGTTCGGGCCAATGGGGAAGTGCCAGACAGCTGTCAGACACTATTCCCCTCCATGGCTATTGTATATATAAAATAAAATTTTGTATGTCTATTTTATTTTCTGTATAACATCTAATTGTATGTCTATTTTATTTTCGAGTAAATTTCTATTTTCGTCCCTGAGGTTTGTCAATTTTAACTAGTTTAGTCCAAAAATCTAATTTATAACAAATCCAACCCTGAAGTTTGCATTTCTTAACGCTTTTCATCCCTAAGGGTACTTTTTCATTTAATTCTTAGGGATGAAAAGCGTTAAGAAATGCAAACCTTAGGGATGAAAAGCATTAGGAAATGCAAACCTTAGGAATGAAAAGCATCAGGAAATGCAAGCCTTAGGGATGGTTTTGTTATAAATTAGATTTTTGGACTAAACTAGTTAAAATGGACAAACCTCAGGGACGAAAACAGAAATTTACTCTTTATTTTCTGTATAACATCTAATATACTTTTATATTTTCTTTGAATATGTGAAAGTTTTTTTTGGAGTTAATTACTGTTTTCGTCCCTGAGGTTTGTCAAAAATAGCGGTTTCAGTCCATTAGTTTAAAAATTGCGATTTCAGTCCATTAGTTTCATTTTCGTAACCATTTCAGTCCACTAACTTAACTCCATCCATTTATTTTGTTAACTTTGAGTTAACTAACTAATTCAGGGACGGTTTACGTCAGTTTTAGAAACACAGGGACTTAAGTGTAAACTCTAAAACATTCAAACAAAAAAAATAGTAAATTCCAAAAAATCAAAAAAATTCAAAAAAACCAAACAAATTCCAAAAAATTCTAAAAAATAATAAAAATTCTAAAAAATCATAAAAATTCTAAAAAATTCTAAAAAATCCAAAAAATCCGTTTCGGCGCGAACTGTTTCGAGCTGAACCGTCCGTACCGTTTCGAGCTAAACCGTTTCGACGCGAACCGTTTCGACCCGTACCGTTTCGAGTCGAACCGTTTCGACCCGTACCGTTTCGAAGCCGAACCGTTTCGAGCTGAACCGTTTCGAACCGAACCGTTTCGACCCGTACCATTTTGACGCGAACCGTGCCGTATCGAACCGTGTCGTATCGAACCGTAACGGTTCGGCTTCGAAACGATTCGCGTCGAAACGGTTCGGGTCCAAAGGGTTCGGTTCGAAACGATTCGCATCGAAACGGTACAGCTCGAAACGGTTCGGTTCGAAACGGTTCAGCTCGAAACGGTTCGGTTCGATACGGAACGGTTCGGTTCGAAACGGTTCAGCTCGAAAGGGTTCGGTTCGAAACGGCACGGTTCGGT
Source organism: Helianthus tuberosus (assembly GCA_030545235.1). Taxonomy (NCBI): domain Eukaryota; kingdom Viridiplantae; phylum Streptophyta; class Magnoliopsida; order Asterales; family Asteraceae; genus Helianthus; species Helianthus tuberosus. The sequence continues at coordinate 18,731,432 of CM060355.1, forward strand.
TCGAAACGGTACGGCTTGAAACGGTTCGGCTTCGAAACGGTACGGGTCGAAACGGTTCGGTTCGAAACGGTTCAGCTCGAAACGATTCGGCTTCGAAACCGTACGGGTCGAAACGGTACGGGTCGAAACGGTTCAGCTCGAAACGGTACGGACGGTTCAGCTCGAAACGGTTCGGTTCGAAACGGTTCAGCTCGAAACGATTCGGCTTCGAAACGGTACGGGTCGAAACGGTTCGGCTCGAAACGGTACGGGTCGAAACGGTTCAGCTCGAAACGGTACGGACGGTTCAGCTCGAAACGGTTCGGGTCGAAACGGTACGGGTCGAAACGGTTCGCGTCGAAACGGTTCGCGCCGAAACGGATTTTTTGGATTTTTTTGAATTTTTATGATTTTTTAGAATTTTTATTATTTTTTAGAATTTTTTGGAATTTGTTTGGTTTTTTGGAATTTTTTTGATTTTTTGGAATTTACTATTTTTTTTGTTTTAATGTTTTAGAGTTTACACTTAAGTCCCTGTGTTTCTAAAACTGACGCAAACCATCCCTGAATTAGTTAGTTAACTCAAAGTTAACAAAATAAATGGATGGAGTTAAGTTAGTGGACTGAAATGGTTACGAAAATGAAACTAATGGACTGAAATCGCAATTTTTAAACTAATGGACTGAAACCGTTATTTTTGACAAACCTTATGGACGAAAACAGTAATTAACTCTTTATTTTCACATGTCTACATTATTTTTTATAAGTATAATTTTAAAAATCTGATTTTTTTTTTTTTTTTGTGAGCTATAAAATGGAGTCACGCGTGTATTGTTTACTTACCGAGACATTTTATGACGATCCGACAAAACACCCTCTAAATATTAAGTATAGAAGTAAATTGTCTAACATGGATATAGTAGAATAATTATATAAATAAATTGATATATTTATAGTTTTATTTAAAATATTATTATGTAGTTGTATCATGTTTTTTTTATTCTACATGCTCTTAGGGACTGTTTGGCAACATCTGAATGGTTAAGTGCTGAACCAGTAAGAAGTCTGAACCATCAAGAGCATGTATAATGCTTAACCGTTCAGAGGCAAATTATAATGAGAATATTATTATAATATAGAGTTAATTACTGTTTTCGTCCCTGTGGTTTGTCAAAAATCACTATTTTAGTCCATTAGTTTAAAAATTATGATTTAAGTCCCTGTGGTTTCACTTTCGTAACCATTTCAGTCCACCTCATAACCATTTCAGTCCCTGTACTTACAGAATAAATAGATTGAAATAGTTACGAAAGTGAAACCACATGGACTGAAATGGTTACGAAAGTGACACCACATGGACTGAAATCGCAATTTTTAAACTAATGGACTGAAATAGTGATTTTTGACAAACCATAGGGACGAAAATAGTAATTAACTCTATAATATAATAATCAGAACTTAAATACTGCAACATTTTTATTATAATTTAACCATGTCATCTCCAGTCTTAAATGTATGTGAAGTGTGAACAAAAGAATCTTTGTAACTTTGTTAACTAAAGTACTTTGGTTATTGTTTCTTTTTATTTTTTTCCTTTTAAAAGTAAATTAAAAAACCAAAAAATAAATAAAGTAAATATAGATCCAGAGTCTTGAGAGTCAGAAAAAGATAAACAGACAAAAGAGAAAGTGTAGGAGAGAGGAAGAAAATACTAAAATAAAGAATCAAAAAATATTATAAAAATCAAATATTATTAAAAAAATGGCATCAAAAGAGTTTGAGGAGGAGATAAAGAGAGGCAGTGGGCAGTGGAAATGGTCTGAAATGCAAAGGGGTCTTGAAGTTGTCTCTGAATACCCAAATCAACCCTTGGGATCACTCACTGAAACTGAAACCAATATGGAAACTGAAGGAGAAAATAGTAAAAATGCAGAGAAAGATAAGGAGGAGATATCAGTAGGGTTTAAAGAGTTGTTCAGATTTGCAGACAGTTTGGATTATGTGTTGATGGGAATTGGTTCAGTTGGAGCCTTTGTTCATGGCTGTTCCTTGCCTATCTTTCTTAGATTCTTTGCTGATCTTGTTAACTCTTTTGGGTCCAATGCTAATAACATTGATAAAATGAGTCATGAAGTGTTAAGGGTATTAATCTTTTTCAAATTCTTGATCTTTTTTTCAGTAAAAAATGATTTTTTTTTTTCAAATTCTTGATATTCTTTCATAAAAATATGATCTTTTTTTCAAGTTCTTGATCCTTATTTTCTCAAATTCTTGATCTTTTTTCATAAAAAAATAATTTTTATTATAAATTCTTGATCTTTTTTCATAAAAATGATCTTTTTTTTCAAATTCTTGATCTTTTTTTTTTCACAAAACATGTTCTTTTTTTTCAAATTCTTGATCATTTTCCATAATAAAAAAATGATCTTTTTTTTTTATAAATTCTTGATTTTCTTGTTTGGATTTGCAGTATGCATTTTACTTTCTGATAGTTGGAGCTGCAATATGGGCATCTTCATGGGCAGGTATTCATAACTTCACACTAACTTTTCAACTTTTAATAACATATTCATTTAAATTATTATAACCTTTTAAAAATTTTGCATGATTATGTATTAATTTCCAGAAATATCATGTTGGATGTGGACTGGAGAAAGACAATCAACAAAAATGCGAATCAAATATCTAGAATCAGCATTAAGTCAAGACATTCAGTTCTTTGACACTGAAGTCAGAACATCAGATGTTGTATTTGCTATTAACACTGATGCAGTTATAGTTCAAGATGCCATAAGTGAAAAGGTAAAAAAAAAAAAACACAACTTTTTCTGTTCTGATTATGCAAAAACACATAAAAAGATTGTTTTAGTTATGAGTTTTTTGTGTGTGGCAGTTGGGAAATTTTATACATTATTTGGCAACATTTGTGTCTGGATTTGTGGTGGGATTCACTGCAGTTTGGCAATTAGCACTTGTGACACTTGCTGTTGTGCCTTTGATTGCTATTATTGGAGCTATTCATATGACCACATTGGCTAAATTGTCTTCTAAAAGCCAAGAAGCTCTTTCAGATGCTGGTAACATTGTTGAGCAGGTGACTTTTATTTATTTCTCTTAAAATCCTATAAATATTTTAAGAAATTAGCGATTTTCGTCGGTTTTATGATATGAAATAATCAATTTTTGATCTGGGTATTTCTGAATTTGAACTAAATTCAAGATTAGAATCAAGGTTCCCCTGTTTTCCTATATGGGTCAAGATAAAAAATAATCTTTTTTTTCATTTTTATCAAATGGGTGTCCACTAAATTGAGCAAAAATAAAGACTAAATTACTTTTTGAGTCTCTGTGTTTTAGTGGTTTACTGGTTTTAATCATTTGAGTCCAAAATCAAAAAGTTTAACGTCATGAGTCTCTAATCGTTCGTTTTATAACGTTTTGCGTCCCTGTGTTTTATTAGTTTTAACCACTTTTAAGTCCAAAATCAAAAGTACAAGTGTTAAAGAGTTGGGCTCAAAATGTTATAAAATAAGTGGTTAGGGACTCGGGGCGTTAAATTTTTTGATTTTGGACTAAAGTGGTTAAAATAACTAAAAGGGACACAAAAATTAATTTACTCAAAAATGAAAGAACTCAACTTAAAAATAACATCTTTTTTATTTAATTTCCTTAAAATCCTATATATTTTAAGAAATTAGTGATTTTCCTCTGTTTTAAGATACAAAATAATCAGCTTTTGATCCGGTTATGCTTGAATTTGAGTTAAATTCAAGATTAGAAATCAACACAATTTTTTTTTTCATTTTTATTAAATGTGTGTCCCCTAAAAAAACATCTTTTTTTATATTCATGTCTATGCATTTGATCTGAATTCAAGAAGAATCAATCTTTCTATGGATGTCTATCTTGATATTGCAGAATTTGATCTAAATTTAAGCTATAAAAAGAAAACAAAATTTATCTTTTGATCTTTTTATATGTGTGGATGTTACATTAATTTGAGCTCAATTCTGGAAATTACTTTCTTGTTCTATAAAAAATGCAGACAATTGCACAAATTCGAACGGTTTTGGCATACGTTGGCGAGTCAAGAGCATTACAAGCCTACTCTGCAGCACTAAAAATCTCACAAAAGCTTGGATACAGAAGTGGATTTGCAAAAGGATTAGGATTAGGAGCAACTTATTTCACAGTCTTTTGCTGTTATGCACTTCTTTTATGGTATGGAGGCTATCTTGTTAGACATGGTTACACCAATGGAGGACTCGCAATTTCCACAATGTTCTCGGTCATGATTGGTGGACTGTAAGTACTCTTTCCTAGAGCTGCAAACCAAACGTTCAGCGAACAATTTGTGAACCGGAGGGAAGTTCGTTTGTGTTCATTCGTGTAATAAATGAACGAACATGAACAAGAAATTTCATTCGTTTAGTTAAATGAACGGACATGAACAGAGGCCGTGTTCGTTCATTTATGTGTGTGAATGTTCGGTAAACTGTTCATCATGGACGCTTGTTTGTGTCCGTTTGTGTTTATGAACATTTGTTACCTAAAATTAACAAACGAATATGAACAGGTTCATTTCCTTAACGAACGAATACAAACAAAAAATCTCGTTTGGTAAGTGTTCGTGAACAGTTCGTGAACACACATATATCCTTAACAAACGAACATGAACAAGGTCTTGTTTGTGTTTATTCGGTTCGTTTGCAGCCCTACTCTTTCCCTCTCTAAAACTTCAGATACATCTTCTTGTGTTCAAATTTTTAAATTTTCAAATTCGACAGTGCGTTAGGCCAATCTGCTCCAAGTATGTCTGCATTTGCAAAAGCGCGAGTAGCCGCAGCTAAAATCTTTAAAATAATCGATCATAAACCAAACGTCGATAGAAACTATGACTCGGGTTTGGAGTTGGATACGGTTTCGGGTCAGTTAGAGTTGAAAAATGTCGACTTTTCGTACCCTTCACGACCGGATGTTAAAATTCTAAACAACTTCACTCTAAGTGTTCCTGCTGGGAAAACCATCGCTTTGATCGGAAGCAGTGGTTCTGGGAAATCCACTGTTGTTTCGCTTATTGAACGGTTCTACGATCCTACATCAGGTAATCATAATGTACAACTCTACTTGCACATTGTAGTATTGTACACCGCATTGATCGTAGAACGATTATAGAACGAAAAACATTTATTATTATTTTTTTGTTTAATTTTATATAGGACAAGTGATGCTTGATGGGCATGACATTAAAGGACTGAATTTGAAATGGTTAAGGCAACAAATAGGTTTGGTTAGCCAAGAGCCAGCCCTGTTTGCAACCACCATCAAAGAAAACATACTTTTGGGTCGGCCCGATGCATCTTTTGTCGAGATTGAGGAAGCGGCACGTGTCTCCAATGCTCATTCGTTCATCATAAAGTTACCCGATTCGTACGATACTCAGGTTAGTCAGTTGGTCAAATACAGTTCCTTAAACATAGGCTAGATCCCAACCCATCCCCCCCCCCCCCCCCCCCCCCCCCCCCCCCGGGCAAGTTTAAACATTGGTGGTAATGCATCTTATCAAAACCTAAGTTTTTTACCATCCGGGCATAAGGGCAATTTGGTCATTTACATCTTCAAAGTCCGATTCATGAGTTTCATAACATGGGCCCACCTAGGTAATTCTCAAGTTTAGACATTGGTGCTGCCCGTGGTTGTAAAAATCCTGATTAATCGCTAGTCAAAGGTTCACCGATTAATTTTTTATCTAATCAGCTAATTAATCAGTAGGCGGTCAACAGTGGTCAAATCTAGTCCTAATTGGCCAAAAATCGGTGGCCGTCTAGCAATTCCGGCCAGATTCTTAACCAAAATCTGTAAATTCCAGCAATTAATCCCATCTAATTGAACATATGGGTTGAAGAAGGTGTTAAAACATGTTTACTTAAGAAAAAATACTTATAAAAATGTGTATACATATAAAACTTAAAAATAACATAGAAACCTACACATTTTAGCATCTAGGCACAAGGGTATTATGGTCATTCTAAATCTTTAAATCTTGAATTTTAATACATTTGGAGGGTAAGGTGGGGCTTTCTTTAGTTAAAGTTGATAGCTTTTGGTGTTACTTAATATTTCATTCTAAAGATTTTAATATGAGTGGCAAATTTGGTCAATAAAACAAACCTAACTTTTGCAGTTTTGCTTATAAAAGTCAAATTTGGTATGTGAAGTTTTCTTTGGAGGGAATGCATTAATTTAAAAGTACAGCATGGTTTTTGAGTCAACATTGCATGTGCAAATTTATGCAAGAAACAAGAAATTAACTGCAACACAGTGGATGGGAAGGACAATAAATAGATAAATAAATAAATTATATAAATATAATAAATTTTGAATTCCCCACATGACTGACAAACACAGTAGATTTTGTTTGACTAGGATCATGTTCACTGAACCCTTTGACCAAGTACCAACCATTAGAAACTTAGATAAACTGCTTGCATTCTTTGACTTTTAGGTGTCAAATAGGCTACTCACAGTTTTAAACTTGATGTGAATATGGTTTAGCTTGTGAAGAAACTTCAGTAAGGGTTAAGCCCTACATAAATAAAAGTTCTCAGCTTGCGGCTCGCTCGAAAAAACGAAAAAAGTTTGGCTCGAAAAAAGCTTGATTGTAAACGAGTTAGCTCGGCTCGGCTCGATTTGTAAACAAGTCGAGCTCGAGCTAGGCCTGGCTCAGCTCGTGAGCCGCCTCGGATTATTTTATTTTTTATTTATATTAAATTTAAGTTTAGATGTATTGAAAAAAAAAATATGTGGGAGGGGTTGAAGTGTTTACGTTTTAAGTTTACTTAATCAATAACATATAAATACATGGAAAAATAAATAAAAGTTATACATAGAATACTTTTAATATGCCTTTCAGTGTTTAAAATATTACAAAAATAAAAAATAATACACACACACATATATATAGCTTTTTTTTTTTTTGCTTCTTACGTTACCAATATTTGTAAAAAATAGAAAAATTAACTAGCTCGACCTCGACTTTTCAGCTCGATTAAACAAACGAGCCGAGCTGACCCAAACTTCCACTTATTATTTTTTTTACAGTCGAGTCGCCCCTAGTAAGCCTTAACGACGTTTACGTGCAGGTTGGGGAGAGAGGTTTACAACTATCAGGCGGTCAAAAACAGCGAATAGCGATAGCAAGAGCAATGTTAAAGAACCCGTCAATCTTGCTATTAGACGAGGCTACAAGCGCTTTGGATTCAGAATCCGAAAAGTTAGTACAAGAGGCTTTAGACAGGTTTATGATCGGAAGGACAACGCTGGTGATCGCCCACCGTCTCTCCACCATACGCAAGGCGGATCTGGTGGCGGTTTTGCAACAAGGTGGTGTTTTGGAAATTGGAACTCATGATGAACTTATTGCCAAGGGTCAAAATGGTGTTTATGCTAAGCTGTTAAAGATGCAAGAAGTTGCTCATGAAACTGCTTTGAACAATGCCAGAAAAAGTAGTGCAAGGTAATTATAAGATAGTTATGATTTAGTGACACATTAAAAGGCGTCGCTAAAGTGACGCCTTTTAGTCCCCAACCAACATGTCCAAGTTAGGGACTAAATGCGTTACAAAGTGCAAACCACAGGGACCATCTATGTACTTTTGGAAAAAGTTGGGGGCTAAATGTGTTACAAAGTGCAAACCACAGAGACCATCTATGTACTGTTGAAAAGCTAGGGACCAAATCCAAAATTTTGATATACCACAGGGACCATCCGTGTACTTTACTCAAAAAAGTAACAAACCATTCGGTACGGTTTGAAATTTTCTAAACTGATTGACCAACAAAATTTTTAAACTGACCGTGAAACGAAACCGATAACATGTTTGGACGGTTTACTTACAAGTTACAACTGTCACATAATTTTCAGGCCTTCGAGTGCAAGACCGTCGATTAGTTCACCGATAATGACCCGAAACTCATCTTATGGGCGATCACCATACTCGCGAAGACTATCCGATTTCTCAAACTCAGAGTTCAGCCTCTCACTCGACGGACAATACCCGAACCACCGGCTCGAAAAGCTTCCATTTAAACAACATGCAAGTTCATTCTGGAGGCTGGCCAAAATGAACTCACCCGAATGGACCTATGCTCTGGTGGGCTCAGTGGGTTCGGTCATATGCGGTTCACTAAGCGCATTCTTCGCATACGTTCTAAGTGCTGTATTAAGTGTCTATTACAATCAGGATCATGAATACATGGTTAAAGAGATTGGAAAATATTGTTATCTGTTGATCGGAGTGTCGTCAGCGGCGCTTATTTTCAACACATTGCAGCATTTTTTCTGGGATGTTGTTGGCGAAAACTTGACGAAACGGGTCAGAGAGAAGATGTTGGGTGCGGTTTTGAAGAACGAAATGGCGTGGTTCGATCAAGAGGAGAATGAGAGCTCACGGGTGGCCGCGAGGTTGAGTTTGGACGCGAATAATGTCCGGTCCGCGATTGGTGACCGCATTTCGGTTATTATGCAGAACTCCGCGCTCATGTTGGTCGCGTGCACCGCGGGTTTTGTTCTTCAGTGGCGCCTCGCTCTTGTTCTTATCGCGGTTTTTCCCGTGGTGGTTGCCGCAACTGTGTTACAGGTATGTCAGTTTTATTGAATTCCGTGAACCAAACGCAGAGTAAAAATTTTATTTGACTGTTTGGGGTTTTTTTTTTGAACAGAAAATGTTTATGGAAGGATTTTCGGGTGACTTGGAAGGCGCGCACGCGAAAGCGACACAGCTGGCGGGAGAGGCGGTGGCGAATATGAGAACAGTGGCGGCGTTCAACTCGGAGTCGAAAATAGTCAACCTGTTTACGACGAGTCTTGACGGGCCGCTACGTAGATGCTTCTGGAAGGGGCAGATAGCGGGAAGTGGGTTCGGGATAGCTCAGTTTCTTCTCTATGGTTCGTACGCGGTCGGTCTTTGGTATGCATCGTGGCTCGTAAAGCATGGGATATCCGACTTCTCGAAAACCATTCGTGTGTTTATGGTTCTCATGGTTTCGGCCAATGGTGCGGCCGAAACGCTAACCCTAGCTCCTGATTTTATTAAAGGCGGTCGAGCCATGAAGTCAGTGTTTGACCTTCTTGACCGGAAAACGGAGATTGAGTCGGATGATCCCGACTCGACTCCGGTCCCTGACCGCCTTCGAGGAGATGTCGAACTCAAACATGTTGATTTCGCTTACCCCTCTCGTCCTGACACCCTAGTGTTTAGCGGTCTTTGTTTACGGGCTCGAGCCGGAAAGACTCTTGCCCTAGTAGGGGCAAGCGGGTGTGGGAAGAGCTCGGTTATCGCACTCATACAAAGATTCTACGAGCCGACATCCGGACGTGTGACAATCGACGGAAAAGATATCCGTAAATATAATCTAAAATCACTACGCCGTCACATCGCCACGGTCCCACAAGAACCATGCCTTTTCGCGACCACAATTTACGAAAACATAGCGTATGGACACGAGTCAGCAACCGAAGCCGAGATTATCGAAGCCGCCACACTTGCAAACGCTCACAAGTTCATATCTTCATTACCCGACGGATACAACACATTTGTGGGCGAACGAGGGGTGCAACTGTCGGGCGGGCAAAAGCAACGTGTCGCCATTGCACGCGCCTTTTTAAGGAAAGCGGAGATTATGCTACTAGACGAGGCCACAAGTGCACTAGACGTAGAGTCGGAAAAGTGCATTCAAGAGGCGCTTGAGCGTGTTTGTTCGGGGAAAACTACAATCGTGGTAGCGCATAGGTTATCAACGATACAAAATGCTCATAGCATTGCGGTTATTGATGATGGTAAAGTGGTTGAACAAGGGTCGCACTCGCATTTGTTGAAAAACTATGTTGATGGATGTTACGCGAAGATGATTCAGTTACAACGATTCTCACACGGGCATGAAGTTGTAAACATGGCATCCGTTGGTTCGAATTCGTCGAGTATGTGATGAATTCGAATATTTTGTGTTTTAATTTTTTTTTTTTTTACCTTTTCGAGTGTAACTTCAATGTATGTTGTAAGTTTTAGTTGTCTAGTATATGAAAAAAGTTTATAAACAAAATGACTTTTATTGTGTACACAACGTTAATTTAGGGATTCTACAAGTTAAACAACCATTTTGATACACAAATAAACATTTGTTATAGAATTAGTAATTTGCGTTTTATTTCATATAAACACTATTTAAAAGGAAATTTTATCGAAATTCTTATATGTATTAAGTCCGGCCTTCATGATTTTTTTCTTTTAAACCTTTGATCCTCTATTTAAAAGTTCAAGATCTGTCGTTGCTTATCAAAGCATTTACTCTATAATCATATGATCATTTTACATGAAAAAGGTAAATGATATATTGATTTTAATAATCCCAACTATTGTCCGTTGACCGGTAACGGTCCCAACTTTAAAAATTCTCACTAGCAGTTCCATATTTTCACATATTGGTCTTCAATAGACCCTGACTAATAGAACCCTAACGCCGTTAGTCTCTGATCGCCGGAAAAACGTTTTTGGTCGGAAAAGGTTCCTAAATGTCCGAGGTTACAAACAGGTAAACTGGTTTGGGATGAAAACTTTGAGTTTTCCGGCTAAAAAGTTGAGTTTTCCGGCCAAAAATAAGTTTTCCGGCGAAAATGAAGTTTTTCAGCCAAAAACATTTTTCCGGCGACCGGAGACTAACGGCGTTAGCGTTCTGTTAGTCAGGGTCCATTGAAAGCCAATATGTGAAACGATGGGACCCTCATTGAATTTTTTTTAAGTTGAAACCGTTACCGGCCAATAAGCAAAAGTTAAAATTATTAAAATCCATTATTCTTATAAAAAAATAATCGATGGCAAGGACCCCACATGATCCAATTATGCAAATTTAGAAAAAAAAAAAAATCGATGGCAAGGACCCCACATGATCCAATTATGCAAATTTAGAAAGAAAAAAAAAATCATGACAAGGCGTGTAACTTCCAAACAAGTTTTTCACACACTTACGATACACCTTCCATTACATGCCCCATTTCGTACGACAACATCATTCCACCACTTATTATGGAAGCCTAATAATATCGCATGACATTTAAATATTCTTTTTAAACAAATATCTTTATCTTATATTATTTAACACTTTTATGCATCTAGGTTTTCTTCATCGGAAAATACTTGTTCACAAAGATGGTAGTGTTTAAGATATAATTTAAACATGTTTGGATGTTTACGGTCCGGTCTGATTTAAACAGGTTAAAACGATAAAACAATCATGACAATTTTTTTTAAACTTGCATTTTTTCCTTCTTCGGATTCGCCTAATCAGTTGGTTTGTGGGTTGGTTTATAAAGCACGACGTATCATTCTAGTAACATATATTAAAACCATGAATATATTATAATCTTGCCTCTTGAAGAAATATCAGGGTTCAAATCCTGGTATGGCATAAGGTGTAATTGGTATTTATTGGTGTATTTAGGATTAATGTGTCCTTTGACATTCAAAAAAAATATGTTAGGACTTAAACTGGTTTCAAATATGGTCATTGAAAGTCAACAACAGTTTGAAACCAATTGTAGATGGAAAACAACCTAACATGTTCAAATCGGTTAGCGTTGGGTTGAAACCAGTTTTTGGATTATAAAAAACCAGGTTTTGGTTAGAGTTAAATGTCATTTTTGTTCATGTGGTTTGGACAATTTTGTCAGTTTAGTCCAAAGGTTTTTCATCGTTGCCTTTTTAGTCCACTGGATTAGCTTCATCCATTATTTCTGTTAATGAGAAGGGCAATTCGGTCATTTTATATGACTGACTTGCCCTTCCAGTTAACAGAATTACGTATAAAATGATTGGATTGCCCTTCTCGTTAACTAGAAAACATGGATGAAGTTAACCATGTGGACTAAAATGTCAACGGTAAAACATTTTTGCACCCACATGTGAAAAATGAAACTTTTGGACTAACTGACAAAATAATCAAAACCACAGGGACTAAAATAGCATTTAACTCTTTTGGTTAAAAAAACAACTTGGTTAAAAACCGGTTTCAAAATCAAAAACCTCGAGTCTATTTAAAACTAATGGTTCGGTCTCTAACCAAACCGGTTTTTTTACAAATAAGTTTGGAAACCGGTTTGGATGTCACCTCTAATGTCATATAATCTTTGAAATTTGTGATATTCTAAATGTTACCTAGTTTGAAAGCCCAATAATTGTAGACACCCTTTTATCACATGACACATGAGGAGAATGTGACATGATAGCATATGCAATTTTAGACATGGACTCTTGAGTGACAAAAATGAAAGAGTAAACTTCCGTTTTGCTCCCTATGGTTTGGTCATTTTAACGGTTTTGCTTCAATAGTTTAAAAATAGTCATTTTCCTCCCTGATTTTTCTAACTTATCTTCATTTTGCTCCTAGCCTCTAACTCCATCAGGGAGGAAACTGGCGACAAACTCGAAAGATTAGGGAGCAAACTGGCGACAAACTCGAAAGATCAGGGAGGAAAATGGCTATTTTTAAACTATTGTAGCAAAACCATTAAAATGACCAAACCACATGGAGCAAAACGGAAGTTTACTCAAAATGAAATGAAATGAAATGAAATGATATGATATGGAGTGCACAAATCATCATAAATAATAATTTGGGTAACGGCTGTCAGTAAATGTTATGATGGCACGATCCATGTTTGTGGAGACCAGTTAGGACCCAATAGTACTGGTTGGGGTCTAGTGGTCCATAATAATAATAAAAAAAAATCATAAGTCCAATGGGTTTGTAACCATCAAATTAGGTCATTATATCATTTTCGTGAATAGTTTGGAATAAACATCAAATTTATGACTTATTTATTTCATTTAAGGACAATTTATTATAAGTAAACAATCCGTACACTCAAAACTATGCGTATTTATAGTCTAGTTCGACCAGTTTTTAAGAAAATTCTAGGTTGAACAGCTAACTAATGTTAAGTAGAATGACAAACCAAACTAGCCACATCAAAATTTGTGTCGGTGTGGGCGTTTATGAACATCTTGGGTTATATGGACACATGTAAATTTTCAACGGGTATCTCATATCTGTGAGGCGAACTAAAGAGCACAAAATATCAAGCGAGTTACAATGAGCAAAAAAAAAAGATTGAACGGGTCAAAATGGGAGTGCAACCTAAAGACATGTCTCCATTGTACACCATCTTTCTCTACGGGGCTTGTACTTTTTTTTTGTCAATTCCACGATAAAGACTAAATTACGTCTTACTTATCCATATTTCCGTTACAATGTCCAAGAGGGATTGAGTGGCTTAGTTTGTAATCCTTTGTTTTGACATCTCAATGTGATCCGAATCACTCTTCCATAATTTTGATCCCAATCCCACAATGGTTGTGGCCCCAGTAGCAACTGGCGTGCCAAATTGGTTTTAGTTCCGGTGACCAATAAGAATAAAAATGCGGGTATCAAAGCATCAAACAGGTGGTGGTTGATACAGTAAAGAGAATTCATGTGCGGTGAAATGTGCTTCGACAAACTTCAAGTAAATATAATATAATGTCACTTGATCATCTTCACATGCGTTAAGTTAGCAGCATGGCCAGCCCTGAAGGTGGGCGGGGAGGACCACCAGCCAGGGCCCGATATTTCGAAGGGCACGTTATTTTTTAAAGAACTCCTATATGTATATGTAAAAATAAATTAATTAATAGGGTATACACATACAAACACCAACATAGGCCCATTTACAAAACTATTTTTATGGTTTAGATTAGTTATTAACCCATTGGCATTAGGTTTAGACCTTTAGTGAGCCCAATACCCAATTTCGTTAAGGCCTAAGGGCACGTTTTTTCGAGCCGAACAGGGTACATGAATTTTCAGGACCAGCCCTGGTTAGCAGATCCCAACGTGGTTTCAAATCCTAGCAAGTACCAAAAGCGAGCACAATCTATGTCTGAACTTAATGAGGTAATGCCATTTCCTCTCTTCATTTGATTCTTGTAAAGAACATCATACATACATACATACATCATAGGTAAGTTGTAGTAACATATGATCATGTTTCACTAATTAGAATTTAATATGATCAAGTTTGCAATGTTGTGAACAGCTAAGTTGTAGTAACATAGAGGGTTCAGAGCCTGTGAGAAACAACTTGAAGAGAGCAAAGGTTTTATCCACCACTCGCTTGCCCTTGTTTATAGTTTGCTGTGTGATAACTTAAGATCTTGTGTTTGTGTTCCAGTTTTGCTAAAAGATGCCAAGGACCACCGATATTAGAGATGTAGGTTATCATGGTGGGATATCGATCATTTTAACAACTTAACACTAAAAATTCAGTATACCCTCCTACCATCAACAAATTAACCTTGAATAATACTTGAAACAGGTCACTAACAATTAAGACTTATAACACTAATAGCAGCAATAAGAAGAAAGCCGAATGGTAGAACTAAGAAAGTGTGGCGAGGTCTTTTTACACGACCTGTTCCTGGTTTTAAATTAGACCAAACCATCAAACCCGGTGGGATCTCCAATCAGGTAATTTGCTTCAGTTTCGCCAGTTCAGTAGATTTCAATGGTTTATCAACATTACTCGAGTTATTTGAATTAAATGCATCCTAACACAATACATAGTTAATCTGTTTCCCAAACAGCCCCTAAGAGTAGTTGCCCTTTGTGATCATAACCATGGAAAAATTTACTTCCTGGATTAACGAAACTTACCAATTTTAAAATTCAAATTGACAAGAACAAGATGAATTAGTTATGTAATATCAACTTCCTATGAAAAAACTTGATTCTTACATTTGCAAACTGAATTTAAGACAATAAAAAGTATCGACATACACATAAACTAAGCTCACATCGACATTAGCTTCGGCCCGTTATCAGGCATGCCCATTCCAGCTGCCAGGTCAGCATCAATCTGTGTATGTGGTGCAGGGCCTGCCATTACCTTCAACCTGAAAACAGCAATAAAAGTTCAATAAAATATTAAGCTTGACCCAAATCAATTAGGGCACCAAAGATGTGGTTTGAAGGTGCATAACTAAGAACACCAAATATGGTTATTTCAACTAAATTTGGAAATAATTTTGACAAAAAGTTAAATGTTGACCGGTTAAACAGGTCAACTCGTTCACGGCCTGATTAGTAAACAGGTTAGAAATGACAATCCAACAGGTTAAACAGGCCAACCCAAACACAACTTCCTTACTAAATGGGTTAAAAACGACAACTCAAAACTAGATTATTTATGTGCCAAACTTCATCCCAGGTTAATTTATTGAAAACCATGGCTAACGAATTTTTTCATGTCAAATAATCAACATAAATCAGATTAATAATCATTAAGTGCATAACAACAAACAAACTACTGATAAACAACCCTTGATCCTACATAATAACATCTCCCTTAAGAAGATCTAAATTTCTAACTTTGGATGTCAAACATTAACAACTAACTTGTAGAATTTAACAACCATTGACTGGCCGACCTAGTATTAAACTCAATAACAAACTTGGTAATAAAAATTATAACATCTTGAATCTGCAACACTATCCACATCAAACTCCATTTAATAACCTACTTATGTCTAACTTTTAACTTCATATTTGAAAACTATTTTTGATCTACACATCAAATAGATAGCCACATTAAGCTACAAACATGGTTGTTAATGGCGAATAGTGACAAATAGCGATAAGGTACCTATATGCTACATAGCGAATAGCGATAAATAGCAAGCGGTATTTTATAAATAACGATGTACTAGAAAAAGTTTTATTTTTTATATTTATATTATATCAAAATACCCTAGTATATACGCTAGGCCCCGCTTGTGGTACGCGCATATAATGTATATATGTGCGGGCCATCGAGGGGAAAAAGTGAAAGTGCACTAATTTTAACGTTATTTTACTAATTTCCTGAAAATAACGTTAAAAGCTGAGAACGGTTAATCATGCATCATGTGGTGGCGTTGATAGCTAAAAGACAAAAGGGTACATGTACTAATCGGTCTTTGTCCTGATTGCTAAGTGTTATGTGCCTTATGTCCAAGGCTTGAAGCAAAACTACTATCGAGCCGGGGGTCTCAGTGGAAGCAGCCTCTCTATTCCTACGGGGTAGAGGAAAGGTTGTCTACATCTTACCGTCCTCAGACCCTACCTTTGCTTTGCTATTGGTGGGATTTACCGAGTATGATGATGATGACGACCCCAGTATATACGCTATTTTACATGTATATTAAACAAAACCCTAAATATTTAATCACTATTTTACAATCCACAACAAACCCATTCAAATTGATGACTTTTTTTTGTTCTAGATACCAAAATAATAACCAAATTAAGCCGAAACATACCGCTTCTTGTGCCGTTTAGTCTTGAAATGTTCATCTCTCACAGCCACATTAGCAAAATACCGACTGAAACAAACAACAACATTTAATTAAAAAAAAAAAAAAACTAACTGCAAATAATATTAAACGAAAACATATAAAATTGAATTACTTACTCGCAGTGTAAACAATAATATTGACCCATTCCAGGAAGATCTTCATCTAACGGCAACGGCGTCTTCTCCTCATCCGGTTTCTTAAGCTCATCATAAACAGCATCATCACGTGAGAAAACACAGTTAAAGAAACAAAACGCACAAAAAGTCTGGTAATTTGCAATTAAATTCAAGAAATCCAACAGAAAATAAGAAAAAAAGGATATCTTTAACAAGGAATTTAGCGAGACGGAAGGTTTTGTGAGAGTATCGTCTCTTCTTCACCCTTCTGTGTGGACATTTGCCTCCCATCTTGCCTTCTAATTTGGGATTTTTGGTACGGCAAACCCTAGGTTAGGGTTTTGAAGCGAAAAGGAAGAAGAAATTGTTATTTGGGGTATATGTGTTGGATCATGGATGGGCCATTACTAGATGCATATGAAGCCCAATTTTGGATGGGCCGTTATTTTTCGTTTGTGATTGTGGAGCAAACCTTATTGGATCCACAAGCACAGAAGATTACTTTAGAAACTTCAACGTTAATTGGATCAGGTGGATGAGGAACCTGCTCGGCTCCACGGTTTTAATGTGTATACCAAGAACAATGTTAGTCAAAGGGAGGTACATACATATATACGTAGCTCGTGAAATACATATGTGTATACAGTGTAAGCTACATATATATATACTTTCATGAGGTAAGGTACATGTATATAGCTCATCAATTTACATATTATTTTTTGTTTTTCACAATAATAACCTTCAAGAAAAAAAAAGCTTTTTAATTAACATATTTTAAATAAGCATAGCGTATTTTGGTGTGTGACATGTAGGGGTGCAAACGAGCCAAGCCGAGCCCGAGCCTTACCTTAATCGAGCTAGGCTCGTTACAACTTTCTGAAGCTCGAGCTCGGCTCGATTCGAGCCTTGGATTTTGGGCTCGAGCTTGGCTCGTTAGTAAAATTAAAAACTCGAGCTCGGCTCGAAAGCTCGATCTAAGTATATATGGGGCGAGTTAAAACAAGCTAAAGCTCGACTCGAGAGCTCGTTTTTGGCTGTTATTGAGCGAAGGCTCGACTCGAGCTTGGCTCGACTCGAGCTTGGCTCGACAGTTTGAGAACTCAATTAAAAAACATCTAGATCATTCAAAAAGTAATGCATAGTTTAAACCCTAAAGTATACTAAGCTTGATAAGGCTCGACGAGCCTAAACGAGCTACACTTATAAGGCTCGAGCTCGGGCTCGATATCTAATCGATCCTAAATTCAAACTCGGGCTTGGGCTCGAGCTCGATAAGGCTCGGCTCGTTTGAGTTTTTTATCGAGTCGATCTCGAATAGCCCGCGAGTTGTTCAGCCCGTTTGCACCCCTGTAATAACATGTCACACCCTGCTAAGTCCTTACCACTCCAAAGGATTTATGGGTATTAGTTTCAAACAACCATTTAAATATTGGTCCCACTCACTCAATATATATGGATTATTCTATGCTCTCAATTGCTATTATCTCATTGATCATTCAACTAGTACAACCTAATTCCATATAAACATTTAATGTTCAAAGTGGGCGATGGGGTCATGGGATCCGGCCGTCGTAGTGGTTATGGTTATAGAAATTATCTTTAATTTAAGCTAAAAACACAACTAGTCGTCACTGTGGGAACACAATTAATGTTTACGACGGCTATGTGACTAT
Organism: Helianthus tuberosus; assembly: GCA_030545235.1. Classification (NCBI taxonomy): domain Eukaryota; kingdom Viridiplantae; phylum Streptophyta; class Magnoliopsida; order Asterales; family Asteraceae; genus Helianthus; species Helianthus tuberosus. The sequence goes on from CM060355.1 coordinate 18,749,624, forward strand.
GTCTTAACTTTTTTGTATGCCTTTTCTCCATAGGTCTAAATCAACATTAGTCAAATGATGACTAATCTTTTTTTTTAACGGCCAACAAATCAATCTCGAGTATTCTTGGTTCAAACATCTGATTGTTAAATGTTATCCACTGCTGAAGACAACCTCTGTTTCTTCATTCTTTATGTTGACCACTGACTGACCAAACATTAGTGTTTCAATCACTGTTGGCTATCTACTGATAGTTAAAAAATAGTCACTGCTCACATTTTTATTATTGACATCCTTATATTGACCATCATTGGTTTTCCTAAAAAACATCCACTACTCACATTTTTATTGTTGATATGGTTAATTAATTATATAATGAAATTATCAAATGAAAACTAGAATTACAATTAAATTACCATTTAACCTAATCGTTACATTCCAATGAGATAAGAGTTCCTCCAATATTGTTTTGGTGATAAAAATTAAAGTTAAAATAAAAAATAAAAATAAGTATTGATAACATTTTGTTGCATATAAAATTAGTAATTAATGTTAATTTCTTGAGCTTTAGACATTGAAAATATACAAAATGGGAATTTCAAATTGACGGTTATTTTCTCTCAATTAAAGTTAAAATAAAAATTAGAAATGTCATGATGACAATTGTTTTCAAATCAAATCAGTAATTACTGACAATATCCATAACTTTTGAAATTCAAAATATGCAAAATGGTAATTTAAATCACTGTTGGCTATCCATTGATAGTTAAAAAAATAGTCAATGCTCACATTTTAATTGTTGACATCCACTGATATTGACCATCATTGATTTTCCTAAAAAACATCTACTGCTCACATTTTTATTGTTGATGTGATTAATTAATTATAGAATGAAATTATCAAATGAAAACTAGAATTACAATGAAATTACCATTTAACCTAATCGTTACATTCCAATGAGATAAGAGTTCCTCCAATATTGTTTTGGTGATAAAAATTATAGTTAAAATAAAAAATAAAAATAACTTTTGATGACATTTTGTTGCATATCAAATCAGTAATTAATGTTAATTTCTTGAGCTTTGGACATTGAAAATATGCAAAATGAGAATTTCAAATTGACGGTTATTTTCTCTTAATTAAAGTTAAAATAAAAATTAGAAATTTCATGATGACAATTGCTTTCAAATCAAATCAGTAATTACTGATAATATCCATAACTTTTGAAATTCAAAATATGCAAAATGGTAATTTAAAATTGACATTCTCTCTCTTTTTTTTCCTACAAACGCAACATAGATTCATAAGATTAAAATTTATTCATTTATTCAAGACCTTAAAATACCAATTATTACATAAATAACATACTGAACAACTAAACTTTTAAATCTAACAATAACCGTAAGAATTAAGAAATGTCAGCTTCAACTCCATCGATTGCTGAACCTCTCGATGTATGTCCTTCAGCATCGCCATGAACTCCACGTCTCTATCACTGCACTCTATATTGCTGACAACACAAAGCTCACGAACTGAAGTTGAAGGCATTCGCATAAGATTTCTGGAAACCTGCTCTCTCGTGAACAGGCCAACTTGCAATCCATCAAAACATCTCTTCAGCTCTTGAAGAGTAACCCTATCTTCATACACCTTTTCCTCTATATGCTTGACAAAACGCTGCTTTAAATCATCTGATTTTACAGTAGTGAATGACGCCATATCAATAAACTATATTACTCGACTTTCCTGAAAGTATGATATCTTTGTAGGAAATCGTGATGAAAAACAGGTGAAGTGGTCATGAGTTTATATACTTAATCAATCAAAACGTGTAGATTTAATATAAACAGATTAATGCATATTTCAAAGCAGCAGTCTTTTAATGCAAAAACGTTTTCAAACCCCAACTTTTATGGGAAAACTTTAAAATTAAATACCAAGAAACCCAAGGGACAAATTTTCGAAGTTCAAAGAACAAAAGCAGATTATCATAATTACAATTAACCTATTCATTTACCATGTAGACGCATTTTTAAACTCTATAACAGATCGATAATTACTTTGATTCAAAATATCAACAACCTGTCCTGCAAATCACTGTCTGTGAAAGATTGTTCCACATCAGAAAATTCAACAAAAATCTACATGGCAAACTTCAGCTTCTACCACTGGTCAGATACAAGCGATGTTAAAACCCAATTCTCGATGTGGTCACTTAAAGAAAAAGAACAGACGAAGAACTAAACAGGAAAGTCGACATAATCAATGACACTAATTACAAGAAAACCTGGAACAGCATAGCATTGCTTGATGAAGTCCTCCACTCTCCTCCATCAGATTTCCAGAAAAATGCAGAAGAGTTTCTCACACAACTTCTAAAACAAGATCAGAAAATCTCCAACATGCTAACTGATCTGGAAAACAAAAGAGAGCATGAAATCACATGGAGAAAGGCCAGAGTTTACGAAATCCTAACAAGTGTTAACTATAACGTGTAATAGTTTATAAATATTTCATTAAATTTCTATTTTTCTATGTAATAGCTTATTTTAATAATCTCAATATCCATCTTAACATATTTTAAAATGTCAGTGTCAATAAAAACTCTCAACATCATCAACAGTTAATCAAAATAAGAATCAAGCCTAAAATGCAAAGGTCTCCTCTCAACTGTTGTATCATATTTAACTTTTCACGATTTCCATTCAAAGTTTTATGATGCTTCAGTGTTTATTCATTCATACTGTTTAATCTAACATGGGTTTCCATCCAACTGTTGACCAAAAGTCAAACAGGTGTTCATCAAAAGTCAAACCGAGGTTCACCAATAGTCAAACACATCTTGACCTTAAACAGATGTTTGGTTTAAGACCAAACATCTGTTTATGGGCAATCATCTGTTTAAGGTCAAACATTTGTTTAAGGCTAAACATTTATTTATGGCCTAACATCTGTTTATTGCAAACATCTGTTTAAGGTTAAACATCTATTTAACTCCAAATATTAGTGTTTCAATCACTGTTGGCTATCCACTGATAGTTAAAAAACAGACACTGCTCACATTTTTATAGTTGACATCCACTGATATTGACCATCAGTGGTTTCCCTAAACCGTCATCCATTTTCATTAGAGGTTGTTACGTGGACAGTTCTTAGCTGTCCACACTTTGTAACCGCTGACACCTCAGCATCCACTTTTCACTTTTATAAAGACAAAATTACAAAAAACCAACCTTTATGTATACCCCAAACTGCACTTTATACCTTTCAGTATGAAATCCGCCAAAACCAACCTTTACGTTCATGTTTTGTTACACATCACAACCTTTACACCAAACCTAGTCAAAAAAGTCAGTTAAGTTTCCCCATGTGCGATGCATGTGAGGGCATATATGTCTTTTCCTTTGACCCCTTTTACAATGAATATTATATTTAAACCTTTTTATTTATTTCCTTCAACAAACCCCCACCTCTCTCTCTCTCTCCAGAATCTAAAAACCCCGTCTCTCCTTCTTCCTTCTCCACCCACCACCACCACCCACCCTACACACATTACAGCGCCGCCACTACACACCACCATTACCGGCACCCTATCCAATGTGCAACATGACTGTCGTCTCCACACCAACCTCCGACAATCGCCACTACCACCATTTCCACAGGCACCACCACCATATTCACAACTGCCATAACCTGAAACATCCATCGCTACCAATTTCTGTTATAGTGTTTCAGAAACCCACTAATTTTTCCTCGAATCCGAATTTGAGACCCAAAACACTCCTGAAAAAAACCTCAATTCCCAACCCGAATATCGAAAAAACCCAGATCCAAAAACCCTGTTACGGTGGAGATGAAGAAGATGGATGTTTTGGTCGCCAACACAAACGGAAGAATACCCACAGAGCTTCAAAGTAGGATGATTCTGATGTAGAATGTTCTTAAAGAATGTAATTTTTCTAATATCACGATTCTTGTTTTGTGGTAGTTAAAACTTTGAAGTTGATATCTTTTAGGAAAAAGTATGGTAACTATAATTATGAACCAGTGCGTAGTGTTACTTCGGTAATCTCTAGATTGCAAAAACTCGACTGGCTTTACTTTTTTTGTTTTTTTTTTGTTATTAAGGTGATGTTTGGGTTCGATAATCCTCAAATTGAACTGGGATTTTGATTTACATCAGTGAATCACTCGAATAGTGATTGATTTTGAGACTGGTGGTGGTGGTGGTGAATGGTGTTTATGGCGGTGAAGATGGTGGCGGCACGTGATGGGTGATTGTTGGGATATAGAGAGAGAGGGGAGATTGAGAGAGTGTCTTTAGAGAGAGAGAGAGTAGTGTGGGGAGAGAGTTTATAGATAAATAAATAGACATCAGGTTAGTTGAAGGAAATAAATAAAAATGTTTAAATATAATATTCATTGTAAAAGGGGTCAAAGGAAAAGACATATATGCCCTCACATGCATCGCACACGGGGAAACTTAACTGAGTTTTTTTACTAGGTTTGGTGTAAAGGTTGTGATGTGTAACAAAACATGAAAGTAAAGGTTGGTTTTGGCGGATTTCATAGTGAAAGGTATAAAGTGCAGTTTGGGGTATACATAAAGGTTGTTTTCTGCAATTTTGTCCTTTTATAAAACCCTGATCAAAATCCCAAACAGGGTTTTCACTGCCATTTCGAATTCTAAACAGGTATTCTACCTTTGTTTATGTTAACAGTGTTTATATGTAACAGTATTTATTACATCAGTGTTTTATACTCTGTTAGATTGTTAGATGTCATATCACTGAGATGTTTATATGTAACAATATTTATCACATCACCCTAGCTTGCTAACTGATCTGTACTATAAATTGAACAGTGGTTTGATGTTTATACTACTAAATAAAAATGAAGTACACTTGGATGATTATTAAGCTCCTCATTTTGAGTGTTTGGGTATAGTATTCTTGAAATTGGTCTTTTCTTGCAAACAGCTGTTTATGGGCCAACTTCTTTTTAAGGTCAAACATTTGTTTAAGCGCACACATCTGTTTATGTCCAAACAGATGTTTAAGGACAAATATCTGTTTCAGGTCAAACATCCTCAAAATAGTTAAAAATGTTAGTTTTCATTAATCCTTAAAAGTCTGTTACAATCACTGTTTTGGTTCAAACATGTGATTGTTAAATGTTATCCACTGCTGAAGGCCAACCTCTGTTTCTTAATTCTTCATGTTGACCACTGACTGACCAAACATCTTTGTTTCAATCACTATTGGTTATCCACTGATAGTTAAAAATAGTCACTGCTCACATTTTTATTGTTGACATCCACTGATATTGACAATCATTGTTTTTTCTAAAAAACATCCACTGCTCACATTTTTATTGTTGATGTGGTTAATTAATTATAGAATGAAATTATCAAATGAAAACTAGAATTACAATGAAATTACAATTTTACCTAATCGTTACATTCCAATGAGATAAGAGTTCCTCGAATATTGTTTTGGTGATAAAAATTAAAGTTAAATAAAAAAAAAAACTGTTGTTCAAAATCAGTGTTTTAACCCACTGATGGCTATCCACTACTAGCTTAAAGTCAATCACTGTTCTCATTTGTAACCGTTGCAAACCACTAATATTGTTCCATCAGTGGTTTCCTACCAACTGTCCTCCATTATCATCAGAGGTTGGCACGTGGACATTATATAGCGCTAAGATCTTTTAGTAACCACTGCCACGTCAGCATTCACTTTTTTCCCTAAAAAAAACCCTGATCAAAACCCCCAAACAGTGTTTTTACTGTCGAATCGAATTCAAAATTCATTTCTCAAAGCAGTTATCATCCATTTCTCTCAAAATCACTCATCCTCTTCATCGTCTTCTTCCTCTCGCAATCATACTCAAATCACGATGTCTCTCCCACTCAAATCCACACATAACTACTTGGGTCTACTTGAAAAACCCAGTCACACCGAAACCTTCAATTCCATCATTGATGCTCTGTCGTCTTCAAAGTACAAACTTTGTTGACTTGTGATGCTCCGATCTACATGGATACCCAGCAAGAATTCTGGAAAAATGCTAAGTTGGAAACTAAGGATAAAAAGCCCTTAGCCATCAATTCTTCTATAAAGGATGTTCCAGTCACAATAACACCTCAAACCATTTCAGAGGTTTTTGAACTCGATGATCTTCAAGGTAAAACATCTTTCCCTAAAACAGAGTATCAAACGTTTTTCATTCAAAGGGTTATGAAGAGGTAATGAAAAAAGACACTTTAGAAAAAGGCAGTTTTCCTCCTGCCACAAGGTTTTTGTTTCATACCCTATTGATGTGTGTCTCAAACAAGACCACTGCTTTCAATGAAATCCCATTGAAGATTCAATATATGGGTTATGCTATCTTACATGGTGAAAATTTTAACTATTCCCAGGAAATCTTCAATTATCTTGTCACAAATGTTAATAAAAAGGCATTTTTGCTCTTTCCAAGTTTTTTAAGTTACTATTTTAAAAAGAAATTTTCAAAAGATAATGCCCATGTGCTTATCCAGGGCAATCCTTTTTCAATAAAGAGCCTCACTTCTGAAGCCTTTACAAGGCTGTCAAAAGTTTCCAAAACACAAGCTGAGGTTCCTGAGCAGACTTCAGCAACTACCACTGCTCCTCAGGCACCTGCTGCTGAGCCCACTGCTCAAGGTGATGACAGCAGCAAAACAACTGCTGTGAAACCCCCACCTAAAACCACCAAAAGACCAAAACAGAAAAAATCACAAAAGCCCCCAAAACCCAAAACAAAGGTAACTCTGGAAGATGAGATCCCAGAGCAACTACCAGTGACAACACAAAAGTCACCAATAACCACTGCTGCTACTTCCTCACAGCAGTTGGAAGAAAGATCTCAACCTGAGCCTCAAACTCCTCCTTCTTCTTCTAAAAAAGAACAGGTTGTAAGAACAGGGACACCAAATTATGATGCTCTGGAATCACTTGATTCCATCATCCACAGCCCACTGCCCGAGGCAAATTCGCTTTCTACACCTATCCTCAATTCTCAAATTCCCCCACAAACAAAACTTTTGTTGGATGCAGTTGATTTAGCCCAGACACAAACCTTCTCAAACACCTGTTAATGAGAATATACATCAACAAGTGACTGGGTCTGGTGTCTCAATCATTGCTAACCCACCAACAACTGAGTAGGTTACACTACAGGAAGTACAAGTACTTCCTGTCAGTAGTTCAAGTGGAGCAGCAACTACAGGTGTTGGATCCACTGATCTACACCTGGCCAGTTGTTTCATCAATAAGACTTCCTTGAAGGCAATTTCCTCTCCAGCAACTGTGATATCCGCTGGTGTCTTTGTTTCAACCACTGGTTCTATTAAAAGGATGTCAATTGCTGAGGAAAGAAGTTCCCGGTACCAAGAAAAAGGGGCATATGTGGATGACTTTTGTGAAACTTTCCCCAAGTCAACTGTTGATACAACCACTGCCAGTGGGAAATCAGATGATCCCATTAACTTGGGTGATGGTTTAATGTACAAGGAATTGACGGAGAGGGTTGACAAATTGGACACATCTGTTGCAGATATTAAGTCAATGCTGCAACAGTTGTTACAACCACAAAAGGCAACACCCACTGCTGCACCAGATAAAACATCTGCTCCATCATCTGCTCCTACTCCCACTGAGCTTTGGTATTTATTTCAACCTCTGCTTCACCAACAAAGGGCATATGCTGATCAGCAACATGAAATACAGGTTCAAAAGATCAGAAATATCATGGAAGCTAGGTTCAAAGACACCCAGGCAGATATAAAAGCCATCAAGGCTCACTTGCTGAACACCACTGGCACTGCTCCTCCCTCTATCATCTTTGTGGACAACCCACCACCAACTGATGCCAAAAAGGGGGAGAAAATGAAGCACTTGAAGAAAAAGGGATATGAAGATGGTGTGTACATTGCACCAGATAATTCAAGTATGCTTGCAGACATCCCTAAGCCAGATGGTACTAAAAAGGTTGATGTAACCACAAATGCCATTGCTGATGCAAAAGCAAGGGTAAAAAGGGATATGGAGGCAAAGGATAAAGCAAGGTGGGAACATGAGAAAAGAGTTTTTATTGAGAAGAATGAGCAGGGTGTTTCTGAGCCCAATGATGGATAAAATCCTGAGCCTAAAAGAAAACAGCCCACTAGAAAAGTGAGCTCACCGAAATCCATACCATCCAAACCTACAAAACACACTCCCCAAACTTCCAAAAGTTCTACTCATCAACCTTCCAAACCAACAGATGTTAAAACACCTGTTGTATCAACAGCTGTTGGTACTTCAGTGGTTTCAACATCTGTTACCCAAACAACTGCCACCACTACCACTTCAACACACACTACATCCACTGCCTTAGCACCACCACCAAAAACATCCTCATTACCACCAACACCACCTGCCAAAAAGCAGAAGACTTCAGGTGACACATCATCTGTTGTAATGGCAACAGTGGTTGAAACACCAGTTGTTTCAACAACTGTTAGTCAACCATCTACCACTCAAATCACCACCACTCAACCCACCAAAACACCACCAACCTCTCCAAAACCTAAAAGGAGAAGAATAAATCTGAATGATGACCCTTCACCACCACAAACATCCACACAACCACTGTCCCTTGTTACCATTCCCAATCTTGTCCCACTCACTTCAGCACAAGTCTCAAATTCAAACACTGCCATTTTTCCTGCAGAAGTCCAGTATCAATTAGATCTTCTAGCAGTTAGAGAGGAGATCAAATCCTTCTACTCTGAAGATGACCCTGCTAAAAGGAACTTGCCATCTGTTCAAGGATATCCAAGGCCTAATAACATTGAAGAATCCTTGAAGTTAAAGGCTCAACAAGCAGAGGATATCTCCAAAAGAAATACAGAAGGAAAATCTGACAGGGAGATTCAAACATACTACCAATATCTCCTAACCCAAGTCAAAACTTTGGAGCAGTTTTCAAAAGATCTCTGTCAAAATTTATCAGAAAGAGCTGATGAAACCTTGAGGAAAGATTATCTTGATAATATCATGGCTTACAAAACATACAAGGGAGATATGTACCAGTACAAAGAATGGACCATCAGTGAGCTAGAAAGTGAAACAGCCATAATTCAAGATATGATAAAAAACAAGGTGAAGCAGACTCCTCCTATCTGGGCAAAGTTTAAGAAAAATGTACCAGAAATGACTCTGCAGCTGAAGAGAATGAAAGAAGAGTTAATAACAGCTAATTTTGGGTCAAGGAACCAAGTGTCAAGGTGGAAAGAGGATAAAGTGTTCGCCTCTTACAAAAAGCTAGAAGAATTAAGAAAGAAAAATCCTAATGTTCCACAAAAGCCTGTTTACCCTGAAGCAGTGTTTCCAGCTAAGCCACAAAAGCTAAAAATCAGGAGATCCACTGCTCCACCTGCTGCCATCCTTTACCAAACAAGGAAACAAAAGCAGATGGATGCAGAAATAGCAGCAGATAAAGCAGCAGGGGATTACCTTGTAAAAATAGGCCTTAAGCAGATGATAAGAGAAAAACTTGAATTTACACAAACTACAAATACTGCTCAGCCAGTCATTACCAGGCCACCATCTCCAAACTCATCATCAATAAAACCTCTCCCAAGAAACCCACTGGATTAAAAAATACTAAAGTGGATATCTGACAAACAGACCCACGTATTGACTCTGATCAAATCCAGTGGTGAGGTGAAGAAAATATCAAGGGAACAAGCACTGGGCCTGGGTGTTGAAGATCTGCAAGATCTCCTTGATCTTACACTGTGCAGGGATGAGGATGACACAGATTCCTTGGACTTTGAATTACAATTCAAAGGGCAAGTCAGGGAATTATTGATGAGGCAATAAAGATTCACAATATAGACATCATTGATGGAAATGAGCGTGACTACTTTGGTGAAGGTTGAATAGGGATGTCTGTATTGGAAAGTTATTATATAAGAATGTCTATTTTTGTAATTTTCATTTAATTGGTGTTAATTCTTTAATATTACAAGGGAAATGTGATATTTGGGTTTGTGTTTTGCAGTTTATAGCAGAGTTAAGATTATTAGGTGTGTTAATGTTTGCTGTTATATAAGAAATTTTATGTATTTATGAATTTGGTAAGTAACTGATTTGACTTTGAAAGTCAAAGGTGAAAGAAACAGGGTTGACTTAACTGTTGGCATTGTTTGTTAATCCTGATTTGCAGTAAATACACTTTGAGTTTTTTTTAGCCGTTTAATATGTTATCATTTTAGTGAATTTTCTTTTCGAGTTGTCCCATCTAAGATAAAACACACGATTAAATCATATGGTGGGTCTTGATGATTTAAGATGCTAATTGTGTGCCGTCTATTAGCTAATTATTTGTAATTTATGTTAACATTGTTTATATGTTAACAGATGTTGACCAAAAGTTAAAACAGATGTTGGCGAATAGTGAAACAAATGTTGACCTTAAGCAGATGTTTGGTTTCAGGCCAAATATCTCTTTATGGGCAAACATTTGTTTAACTTCAAACATTTGTTTAAGGCCAAACATATCTTTATTGCCAAACATCTGTTTATGGCCAAACATCTGTTTAAGTCCAAACATCTGTTTAAGTCCAAACAACTGATATAGAACGCCAAACATTTGTTTAAGCCCCAACATCTGTTTAAGTCTAAACAGATGTTTAAACATCTGTTAAAAAAACTGTTCAATCTAACATGGGTTTCCATCCAACTGTTGACTAAAAGTCAAACAGATTTTCAAACCACTGATTGACTTATTCAAATTTATGTTGAATACTAAATGAGATGTTGACCAAAACTCAAACAGCTGTTGACCAAAAGTCAAACAGATGTTGACGAAAAACTAAATGGGATGATCCGACCCGGTTACATGGTATATTTTTAAACTTCTAACTTTTTAAAGATCCTCACAAAATCTCGGTTCGTTTCTCTTTCCACGTTTCTTTCTACACTTTCTCCAAGAAACTCTGTCATCTTCTTCGATTTCTTCCGATCTTCATCAATATCATTTTGTATAATAATAAAGGTATTGTTAAATAATCTGATTTGTTTTGTATTTTTTCATGTTTATTCTTTTAGTTTTGAATTCCATAGCCGATTATGGTTCTTGCTATTTTAATGAAGAAGTTGTAATCGACGGTGGTGTATTCATGTATCTCCCTGGTTTTTTTCAATCCATTGTTGGTTATGATTGCGTTTATTGTTGCGGCTTATACTGGAACAATTTCTGATAGTCCTGATTTTTTTGTATATCTGATTACTATGTAGTTATTATGCATGTTATGATAGACATATATGATTCTAAAAAAAGTGATCTGCATTTCGTGTATCTACCATTTGTCTTATCCATTGTTGATTTTATTGGATTTCACTTTGCTCATGTATTTATCTTATTCTTATTTATGATATAAAATTTCGATCTTTACTGTTGTATTCTCATTTGTATTTTTAAAGTTATTTATAAAGTTGTTGATGTGATTCTGATGTATGATATAAAATTTCAATCTTTACTAATGTATTGTCACGTTTATTTGTAAAGTTGTTCATGTAACGATGTTATTCTGAAGTATAATATAAATTTCTGATTTTTATTGATGTATTATCATGTGTGTTTGAAAAGTTGAACTTATTTTGATTAGTAGTTGGTATACTGTTTTTAAGTTTTTGTTTGGAATAGACACAAGTCACTATACTGTTTTTTCTATACAATTTATTCAGCTGATGATCCTCCATGTCTATTTGTGATACTTAATCGGAAAAGTAGGTTTTAAGTTTTAATTATATGATTTGCTGTAAAAAATATATATATTTCGATATGATAAGAAATTACATGTATTCTCACCTTTTCGATGTTGTCTATTGTTATTTTGATATATATTAGTTGTATCATATTTTATTTAGATGTATTGCATACCTTAATGGATTGTATTCATTTGTTTATTAATGTTATTGATTTTGATTGTGTATGATTGATATTGTTAAAGTTTTACGTGAGAATGATTTATGGATTTCCGTGTTACCTTGAAGACAGGAAAAGGAAATGTTTGGTTAGTAATTTTATCTGATCTTAGTTTAACACTTAATTTTAATTTTTTGGTATGATATTTAGCAATAAAGGTGTTTCTTTTATTTATGCTTAGACTTTGCCAAAACAATATCAAAATTGGATTCAACAGTTTAATTATCCAATTGGAAATACAAATATCCGGACCACATCTGGAAATGTTTTTAAAGTCAAGATCTATCCTCTAAGCAATGTCAGATATTATTTCTATAATGGTTGGTGTCAGTTGGTAGGCAGTTTGAAAATACCTTCAGATTCATGGTTGATATTTCATTATGAAGAAGCATTAGAAAGTTTCAGAATATTGTATTTTTATCAAGACATTGCTCTTGCTCCTTGTGAAGAGTTTTACTACAAACCATCTGGTAACGAAGATTATGTGGTATGTAACTTCGAATATTATTCATCATGTAATTTTTTTGGAGATACATTTGTTTAATTGTTGTTTTTTATTTGTTTACTTAATTTTATGATATATTTTTACTAATGTACTATATAATGTGTTTTATTTTGATTGTAGAGTATTAATCGTTCTTTTGTTCATCACAAGATGTTAAACACTATTCCATCATATCCGGTTCTTATTAAAGGATCTGAAAACCAGAACTGGCCTGTAGGGGTGGAAGATATCAACAATGAACTTTACATAATTACCGGATGGAAGGAGATAAAGGATGAGTTGTCATTAACTGCTGATCATCTCATTGTCTTTGAGATGATAGATCTTTAGACTTTTCATATCACGGTTTTCAATTGTGCTACCTGTGATTTAGTGCTTCCACCAGAGGTTTGTGCTGTTGTTAAAGAAAAGGTGATAGAAGAGATTGTCTTGAGTTCAGATACTGAAGCTGTACAGGACATCGATAATGTCAATGAAGGTGGTGTGGTTGTTGTGAATGAAGATAATCAGATCGTACCTATTTCTTTCTGTGTGGACGGTCATTTTGTAAGTTTGTGATGATGAGTTTACTAATATATAATACTTTAGTCAGATTTTAAACATGTGTTAATTCTTTGTTTATTGAATTGTTTGTTGTTTGTTACAGCGCTTGTTTAAAAAACAGGCTGAAGATCTTGGACTGAATCGTAAGATGGGTTTGAAGATTGTGGACGTGGCAGGTGATGTTTTGGAATATTCAAGCTGCTATAGGTTCATCTCGAGGTCAACCAAGATATTATCTGCAAGGAATGAGAAAGTTTGTGAGAGATAAAGGCATGGCTCCAGGTGAAGCATTTACACTTAACTTTGTGAAAGGTAAAAAGCTTTTTATGTTCGGATGAATGTTCATGGGTTGAAGAAGGCAAATGCAGAAGGATACATTGAAGCAAGTTTTTGGGTTGTAGTTGTTTGCTTTTCGGAACTGATACTAGACTTGTTTGTTTAGTTTTGAAGTTGTGATTCTAAAACTATATATGTACATGTAAATTATTAGGTACATGCCTAACGGAAACAATGTGGAGATGTAAACTAAATACAGTATACTCCGTTTGACTTTTGGTCAACATCTGATTGACTTTTGGTCAACATCTCATTTAGTATTCAACAGACGTTTGAATAACTGAAACAGTGGTTTTAACATCTGTTTGACTTTAGGTCAACAGTTCATGGAAACCCATGTTAGGTTGAACAATGTTTTGGAGAGGAAAACAGTCCTAAAATATAAGAAGACAGCGGATCTGGTTGAACATCTGTTTCACTTTTGGTCAACAACTGTTTGACTTTTGGTCAACATCTGTTTGCTCGATCACATTGGGTGTTAAAGTATAGTTCTTTAAGTCATTGTTTTGTTTTCTTGAATTCTATATAATTTTGTTAAGAAGTACAAGAACAAACATTTTTACAAAATCCTAAATCACCCGATCATGTAAGTGCATTGAAGTAAAATTGGAAATGATGTTATTCATGTGGTCCTGTTGTGCTTTTGTTTCACCTATAATATGGGGGGTTTATGATCTAATCCGGTGATGTGAAGACATTGTTGTTGAATCCAATGAGATGCTTGATGTAATGAGGTTGTATTAATAACAAGTAATAGTCGATATAACTAAGTTTCCTGAGCCCGGGAAGCAATCCCGGGTAAAAACCTAGTTCCATATAAAATTTGATGTTCAAAGTGGGCGATGGGGTCACCGGATCCGGCCGTCGTAGTGGTTATGGTTATAGAAATTATCTTTAATTTAAGCTAAAAACACAACTAGCCGTCATTGTGGGAACACAATTAATGTTTACGACGGCTATGTGACTATGTCTTAACTTTTTTGTATGCCTTTTCTCCATAGGTCTAAATCAACATTAGTCAAATGATGACTAATCTTTTTTTTTAACGGCCAACAAATCAATCTCGAGTATTCTTGGGGCACCCACTGGACAAACGGAGTACTCCCAGAGTAACCCGAGTCGTCCACCACCACTTCCGGGGAAAACCCGGTAACCACCCGCCCATAGGCACGACGGTGAAATGATGACTAATCTAATATGGTGTTTAGAGCTTGTTAACATAGAGCCAACTTTTAAGGCTGATCTTATAAGAAGTATTAAAGCTGATTGTATAAGAAGTTATTATCTTTTTTTTTAACGATGAATATTACTTCTTTACATCAATAATTATAAATTATTTCTTTCTTGTCCAGCTTTAAACCTGAGAGATCTCCTTTAAAAGGCATGTGCCTGCTCATGTTGACATGAAGTTATTATCGGAAAGCTAACCTTTAATTTCAACTTTAAAGTTTTAACTAGAAGAAAACAACAAAGTTAGATAGCATAGTTAATAAAAAAATCAATTAGCGAGTTAAATTCGGTTTTGTTTCCTGAGATTTGATTAAAGTAACCGTTTTCCTCAAAAAGTTTCATAAGCTGTTTTGATTTTACCCACCCTTAACAACATCTATTTTCTCCGTTAAGTAACTTCATAAGTTGTTTCGATTTTACCCACCCTTAACAACATATATTTTCTCCGTTAAGTAACGGAGGAAACGAAGAGCATATGAAGCCCAATTTGGATATTGGTTGGATGGTGATGGCCCAATCTTATCACTTTCCTTATCCTAATAGAAGTCTGGCCGGTTTATAGTTTTATTTACAAAAAAAATAATAATAAAGAATTAGAATTCAATATCATATCATTGTCATAAACAAAAGAGGTGTGAGGTTAAATATTAGAGATAAGAAATTTATTATGAATATCGGTACCTACCGAACATACATAATACAGATTCATTTTTGAATTTAACTCAATTTCGATATCAGTACTACGTGGCACGGTACCAGTTTGTGACTTATGATGGTACCGTACCATATAGGTAGGTACTAACCGAACATGTACGGTATAGTATTCAACTTTGGTTTTAGCTGAATTTTGATATCAGTGCTATGTGGTTTGGTTCGACACCACTATCAATCTCATCCCTATTTAATACAATTGCAACACTATTTCTAGTATGAGGTGCTTTGGGCTATAAAACATGTCGTAACATTTAAGAACTTTGATGTACTCAAGTGAAGTATTAAGACGATATGATTTAGGGTTTATGGATGGTATAATATCTGATAAGGTTAACTTAGTTCATATGTCGTCTATGTTGGTGAAGCAAACATATTGAAGACAAATAATCCTAAGTGTGCTTCGAAACACCTTATGTGAATCTCACATTTTGTGCTGACAAGAGAGATGTTAGGTTGTATAGAGCACCATGTATCACCACATTTGCATGTTTTGGATCCACGAGCACAAAAAATTACTCTGAAAGCTTCAGAGTTAACAGGTAGATGTGTAACATGTAACATCCTGGTAATTCGTTACCACTCCACTAATATTAAGAATATGATTGTCAAATTTTCATAATGATTACTAAATTATATTAATGTAAAGAGCCATTTAAATGGTGGCTCATTCCAAATAAACATATTATTATCAAAGTGTACGATGGGGTCGCGAGACCCTACCGTCATAATGGTTATAGGGGAAATATCTTTGTTTTAAGCTAAAAACACAACTAGCCATCATTGTGGGAACACAATTAATGTTTACGATGGCTATGTTTTAACTTTATTGTGAGTCGTTCTCCATCGGTCTAAATCAACATTAGTCGAACGATGGCTAAACTAATACAGTCTTTAGAGCTTGTTATCATAGAGCCAACCTTTTAAAGCTAATTCTACAACAAGTGACGATCCGAAAGCTAACTTTTAATAACAAGTTTAAGGTTTGATAAATCTAGAAGAAAACGACAAAGTTAGATAATAGATAGCATTAATCGAAAAATTAACCATCTTATTATTATTATTCTTTAGAACAAAACTATTATACAATTAATTCTTATAAACAAATAAGACTCATGAAATTAAACTATATCTCTATTTGTATTAAGCCAATTCCTCAACCACGTGACCAAATGATTATTAGATGACAAGATTAGGGTTCGGATTGTTTGATCGTGTCAAGTTCACTTCACATGATCGAGCAAGCAGCATTTGGGTTCTCGTCACTGAACATCCCTGCACAGTGGCGGATCCAGCCGGAGAAATCACTGGGTTCCTTTTTCCAAATCATACAAGGTTTACACTACAAAAAAACGTTTTTTTCCAAATCATACAAGATTTACACTACAAAAAAACGTTTTTTTTTCCGAAAAGACTGGGTTCCTGGGAACCCGGTCTTAACATACTACATCCGCCCCTGTCCCTGCATCCGGCACACTAGAATTGTTATAGTATGTCGGGGGCGGGGTCCGTTCGAGTATTGCATGACATACCCATGTTCAAAAAATGAAACACCATAATCTTAGTTATAATAAATTTCATTATAAGTTGGTTTTGTGTATGTGTGTGGAGTTTGTGCATGATATTCTAGCTTGTTGACCACCTTTATGCTTCTGGTTCCATCCTTTCCGCCTCCGTCACCGCCAACCACCTTCGCCTCGGCTTTCTTCTTCTCGCCATCGCCGCCGCCACCGCTGGCGGCTTTCTCTTTCTTATCACCACCGTCGGCTTTCACATCCTTTTTGTCCATCAATTTACATATATATTTTTTAAATTTAAATTTTTATTTTTTACAATAATAACCTTCTAATAAAAAATAGTTGAAAAGAAAACTAAATCAAAATTGTTTAGTTGATAGTAGGGCTGCAAATGAACCGAACGAACACGAACAAGGTCTTGGTCGTGTTCGTTTGTTAAGAAATAAAAGTGTTCACGAATCGGTTCACTAAGGAAATAAACGTGTTCACGAACGCAAACGAACAAAACTAAAATCGGGTGAAGGCTATAGAGACTAGAGGTGGATGGCAAATGGAGCTGGAACTTGAAACCCTAAGCGTAGAACGGAGGTCAATAGTATTTTTTATGTGAAAAATGAGGAAGAAAAAGGAATGATGCATAAACAAGGTGGATATAAAGTTTCTTGTTTCAATTATTATGGTAATAAAATAAATTAGAATTAAATAATAGGAAAAGTTTACATAAAATAAATAAAGATACGAAAATCTTTAATGAACAACATAAACAAACGTAAACGAACATTTACGAACACATTACCGAACGTTCACGAACACAATTGAACGAACGGGACCTCTGTCTATGTTCATTCATTTAACTAATTGAACTAAATTTATTGTTCATGTTCGTCCATTTATTAAACGTACAAACATAAACAAACTTCCCGCTGAACGGTTCATGTTCAATTCGTTTGAAGCACTAGTTGATAGTAACTTTCTCAAGCTCTCAAATAGTTTTGTGGATCTCTCATGCTTTACACTCAATTGAGCTATATGTAGAACATATTTTAAATAAGCAAGGCATGTTTTGGTGTCTGGCATGTTAGTTAAAACCGCGTCTATTGAGCTATAAATAGAACATGTTTAAAATAAGCATAACGTGTTTTGGTACCTATGTAGAATGATAATTCCATAATTACATGTTTTTTGATGAAAGATTTTTCATTACATGTGACACCCCAGAAAGTCCTTACCACTCTCCTGGGTGTCATTGTAATATTCTCATTATCATCATCATACTCATTAAATCACACCAATAGCAAAACTAAGGTAGAGTGTTAATACGATTATACTAAATAATGTTAATGCAAAGAGTCATTTATAGTTGTCCCACTATTTAAAATTAGTTGCCTATTACATCATCCAACTAGTACAACCCCGTTCCGTATGTTGTAACATATAATGATCAAAGGGGACAAATGGGGTCGCTTGACCCGGCCGTCGTTGTGGTTATAGTTATTATGGAAAATATCTTTGCTATAAGTTAAAAACACAACTAGCCATCATTGTGGGGACTAGCCATCATTGTGGGGACGCGATTAATGTTTACGACGGCTATCCAACTTTTAAGCCTCGTTTGTACGTAGTTCGCCACCCGTCTTAATCAACATTAGTCGAATGATGACAAAAATAATGTAGTATTTAGAGCTTGTTATCATAAAACCGACCTTTTAAAGCTAATTCTAAGTTTAAGTAGAAGAAAACGACAAAGTTAGATAGGAATTTTAATCATCTTATTATTCTTTAGAGCAAAACTATTATACAATTAATAATTCTTATAAACAAATAAGACTCATGAAATTAATTACTAAAAGTAGCTAGCTAGCCGAACATAAGACAATCAATTTAATCGGTTAAAAAAACTGTATATCTATTTGTATTAAGCGAATTCCTCAACCACGTGACCAAGTGATCATTAGATGACAAGATTAGGGTTCAGATTGTTTGATCGTGTCAAGTTCACTTCACATGATCGAACAAGCAGCGTTCGGGTTCTCATCACTGAACATCCCTGCATCCGGCACACTAGAATCATTATAGTATTGTGGAGGCGGGGGTGGAGGTCCGTTCGAGTATTGCATGACATACCCATGTTCAAAAGGCGAAACGCCGTAATCTTGGTTATAATAACTTTGGTTATAAGTTGGTATTGTGTATGTGTATGGACTTTGTCCATGATATTCTAGCTTGTTGACCACCTCTATACTTCTAGTGCCATCCTTACCACCTCCGTCACCGCCAACCACCTTCGCCTCGGCTTTCTTCTTCTCGCCATCACCACCACCACCGCCGGCGGCTTTCTCTTTCTTATCACTGCCGTCGGCTTTCGCATCCTTTTTGTCCTCTTTTTTTTCATCTTTTTTCTCCTCTTTTTTGTCATCCTTTTTGGGAAGAACCATTTGAACATCTCTTTTCAATTTTTCTTTCAAGTATGGTACAAGTTCATTCACGTTCATTGTCCCTTTCACCAAGACTAAATCTTTGCTAGCATCTGGTATTGCCGATTCTACCCCTGTTAACAAATAACCAATATTAATTAAATAATTTAATATTAATTAAATAATTAATTTTTTTTCTTGTTTTGAGAAATTGTAAGCCCACAACCCAAAATAAAACTAAAATAACCGAAAAAACCGAAACCACGAAAGTGAACTGATTGAGAAACTAACGGCCGGTTAAAAAATTGATAATCGATTTTTGTGGTTCGATTATAATTGTATGTCTATAAAACTAACAAAATTGATCCAACATGTCATGAATAATAATTGTTCGACCCTTAAAAGTCGGTTCGTCTTTAGTAGGATCAGTTTTGCAATTCAAAAGGGGGTTGCGGCGCAACTTATTGCCCGTTTACCAGCCGTTTGTTTGTAGTTTGTTGTTTTGATATTTTAATGAAGTTTATTGTTTAAAAAATATATTTTTATTTTGTTTGTGAACAATATGGTACATGTCATAAAATTTTGTCTAAATATTTTGTCCAAAGCAGGAACCCAGCCATGTTTTTACCTACTCGATTAACCGAATCAGTTATAATCATAACCAAAACCGATCGCTTAAAAAAATAAAAAAGATTAACCTTTGGAAAACTCACCTTTGATCTTTGATATAGTTCGTTTAATTTTGTGTATGCATCCTTCACAATGAAGTGGAATCTTCAACACAACAGTACTTGACTGAACCTACAGTTACCAAAAAAAGTAATAAATTTAATAATTTATTAACCCTCATTATTCAATAAATAATAAACCCATAATTAATTAATTAACCTATTAATTAATTTCCAACTAGTACCTCTTTTGGTTTTTTAACATCTGCCTTAATGTCACCGGACTTTTTCTCTGGCGGCTTATCATCACCTTTCTTCTCACCACCGCCGCCGCCACCACCGTCCTTTTTCATCGGAGGTGAGACTATCTCCACCTTCTTATGCGTCTTCTTTTCGATTCGCTCTTTGACGCTCACAGGGTCCACGTTTCCGGTAACCGTCAATTTGTTTCCGGCGATATCCGCATTCACCGTTTCCACACCTTTGAAGCGTCGAATGGAACTTTTGACCTTTTTCGCGCACCCGTCGCAATGCAAATCGATCTTTAACACAACCGCGGTTGATCCGCTTTCGGCCTTCTTGTCTCCGGAGTCTTTCTTATCATCCTTCTACAATAATTTAATTCAAAATTCTAATTAATATACATTTTCTTTTAGATCGAAAGTCGAAACAGAAGACAAACGTGCAAAAAGTTGCGCCACTAAATATTTTTAATAGCAAAACTAAGTTTTTTTAAAAAACTATAGCAAGTTACGTTGCTAACCCTTCTTTGATAACAAAACAATAATTTAACTCAAAATTCACATTAATATATATTTTTTTTTACATCAAAACAGAAGATAAACGCGCAAAAAGCTGCGTCACCAACTATTTTTTTATAGCAAAACTAAGTTTTTTTTTTTAAACTATAACAAGTTGCGCTGCTAACCCTTACTGGATAACAAGACTAATTTTTTTAAAAACTATAACAAGTTGCACGTCATTAACTAATTTTTGATAGCTAAGTTTTTTAAAAACGATAACAAGTTGCGCTGCTAACCTTTTTTTAACAGCAAAACTAAGTATTTTAAAAATACGATAAATATATGTTTTAAATGCGAATGTGAAACCGAGAAACGGGTTTGAAAAAGAGGAATATATATGAGAACTTACCGCACCCATTGAAGTCTAAGTTATGACTTATTGTTTATGATGATTATGAGAAACCGGTTTGAAGATGAATGAGGTTTGAAGATGAAAGAGTTATTTATATAGGAAGAGGGAGTATGATGGGCGTGTGCAAGTGGGATGATTGAATAATGTAATGGATGACGGCGAACCGGAAGTTTGACCAAATAGTTTTTTGACTAGGTTTGTCTGTATTTGACGGGTTGGGTTGCGTGAATAAATTGACTACTTGACCCGGTTTTTTTTATCGGTTAAACTAACGACGCCGGCTTTTACTATTGGGTTCTAGTGGGTCATACTTAGGCCCACACCCGGCTTTTTTTTTTTCGAAAAAATAAAAGTAATCAGTGGAGTTCTGGGAGAACTGTAGCATGTAGGGCTGTTTCAGTCTGGTTCGGTTTGATTTGATTCGGTTCAACTATTAGCATTGGCTGAGATTCAAGTCATTGGTTAAACTATTTTATTAACCAATAGTTTTCGTTTAATCGGTTTAGTTTTTTCTGTAAGATTAAATATATTATCTTTAATATTTAATCTAGTAGCCATTATAATCATTTACATTATATAGATCAAAATATATAATAACCTATTAAATAATTAGTTGGTAATTGTTGATGGACCATATTACCCTTATTAACTAATTAGGTTTCCTCCTGGGTGCTTATATAAGGAGAATTATGTAGAGGTTAAAGGGTTACTCAGTTACACACTTAGACATAACCTAATTAGCATAACATCAATCGGCCTCTTCTCCATAACCGAATCCCCTATTCGGTTCTCACCATCACCATCATCAGTCAGCACCCTAAGGAGGAACCAGATCACACTGATAACTATGTCGAACTTGATGTCATCTTCTCTGACTGGATTCTCCACTGCACTGTCTGCTGTAACGGGTATGTTTTCATGTACATAACTGATCCAACATGTGGTATCAGAGCATATGTTGATTAGTCAGTTCTGTTTTCGTATCCATCAATTCTGGGATAGAAATCTGGAAAACGGAATTTTAATAACTTAATAAAACCAACAGCCAGTTTCGAGTCATAAAGGACGACTCGAGATCTCTGTTTTCGGAAAAAGGTTAATTATATGTTCACTCGAAATCAACTGGGTTATGTTTATAACCGAAATCTGTTTAGAAACTATTAAAATTCAGGTTTCGGGTTCCAAAATTTATGTTTTAATTTTTTAGGGTTCATCATGTTCTTAGGAAAATTCGAAAATTCCCTTATGTTTTGGAATGTAATTAAGATTGATGAGTGTTTTTTCCTGTTTGATCCAATTTAATCTGTTAAGTTTATTCGAAAACTGTTAAAAGATATACAGTTATAATTTTCGAAATATTTTTGATAAAATTAGATCATCTTAAAACAGGAAACCATATCTCAAAATCCCTTAGAACTCGAATTTTCAGTTATGTTTTCACATTCACAGCTGTTAAAAGGAAGTTTCGAGATCCATTCTAACGAGCCGAGACCAAGATCTCGACTCGAGACCACGAGGTCTCGACTCGAAATCATAAGTGTTCTCAAATTATTCACAACTCGAGACAACGATTTCGACTCGAGACCATAAGGTCTCGACTCGAGACCATTAAGGTTTCGACTAAGGGCTTCAATCTTCACAACTCGAGACCATGGTTGCGACTCGAGACCTCATAAGGAGTAGAGATCTCATAATTCACAGCAGTCGAGACCATGATTGCGACTCGAGACACTGAGGTTGCGACTCGAGACCTTAATGAGTGGTTTGCTACTAAATAATTGGTTTTTGTAATTACTAAATAATTGGTTTTTGTAATTACTTATAATTCACAGCAGTCGAGATCTCACTTGAAACCTCACTCGAGATCTCATTCGATCCGCGCTAACAGGTGGTTTGCTACTAAATAATTGGTTTTTGTAATTACTTAGTTAAATAATCAGAATCAGATAATGTTTTACAAAACCAAAATGACTTAACTTGAATGATCTTTTGATGTATCATTTCTGGCCAAAGTTGATTTGATACATCTACTTATCATCCAAGTATTACAAAAGCTATGTTAAGTGCGCATCATAAACATGAATGTCTTAATATCTAGCCAAAGCTGATTTAATTCCTTCATAGATGGCATACTTAACAAGTGCATAACTAAAGTGATTATCTCAATTTTTGCCCAAAGCTGATTTGTTACAACCACTTTGCACACATGCTTAAATGATTACACTTCTGGCCAAAGCTGATTTGTCTTCGTTTAAGTAGAATTTTAACTAAGTCTATTATTTTGATGTTAGTAATAGACAATATCACAGCTTCATAATGTAAAATGGTCATTATTTATGCCTGCCTTAGTCTAACGTGCCCTTAGATCACATTAGGACTTCTTCCTTAGTATCATAACTTGCTCATCTTATTTCCACTATCAACGCCCAATTGCGGGATTCCACCTTTGACTGGTGATAACTTTGCTCCATGGAAGGATGCTCTCATGCTTACACTTGGATTGCTGGACTTTGACTATGCTCTAAGAGAGGATAAGCCAGCGGACCTTACTCCACAAAGTACTGCTGCTCAGCAGTTAACTCATGAAAAGTGGACTAGGTGTAACCGCATGTCTCTCATGTTCATGAAGCAGTCCATAAGCAATGCAATCAGGGGAGCCATTCCTGATTCTGAAGATGCTAAAACCTACTTGGCTTCTGTGGAGGCGCAGTTCAAGGGGACGTCTAAAGCACACGCTAGTACACTTATTCTCAAGCTGGTGACAACTAAGTATGATGGGAGGAGCGGCATTCGCGAGCACATCATGATGATGAATGACATGGCCAATAAGCTGAAGGGGCTGGAAATGGAAATCCGTGATGGTTTCCTCGTTCATTTCATCATTACTTCGCTTCCTTCGTCCTTTGAAGAATTCAAGATCAATTACAACACTCAGAAGGACAAATGGACGATGAGTGAGCTGGTCGCTATGTGCATACAGGAGGAAGAGCGTATAAGGATGGATCGCACTACTGATGTTGCTAACTTCACCACCTCCAACTCTAAGAAAAGGAAGAACAATCATCAGAGGAAGGATGCTTCAAAAGTCCAAAGGCCTAATCCTAATACAAGTGCACCTTCCAGCTCTAAGAACTCCTTAGGCAGAATCCACTGCAAGTTCTGCAAAAAGGCAGGACACATGCAGAAGGAATACCCTGACTTTAAGGAGTGGCTGGCTAAGAAAGGTAACGATTATTTTATGATACTTGAGTCCTATAATTTAAGTGTTCCTGCTAATTCTTGGTGGTTTGATTCTGGTTCTATGGTTCATGTTACCAATTCAACTCAGGGATTCCTTACAATCCGGAAGCTGGAAAGAAACCAAAGAACGCTTAAGTTTGGGGATGATCGAGAATTAGAAGTGAAGGCCATTGGAACATTACAATTATTTATGAAAACTGGTTTATATATTAAACTTTATGATACCTTATATGTTCCTGAGGTAACGCGGAACCTTGTATCAGGACCAAAGTTAGACATGGACGGTTTTATTGTTTCCCATGGTCATTGCAAACTCTCTATCCTCTATGATTTTGTTCTTTATGGTACTGGTATTCTGGATGGTGGTCTCTATAGATTAGAACTAGATGATAATTTTTCCAAATCTTTGTTGTCATATAACATTAATGAATCACTCACAAAGATGAAAGAGAAACGAGACTTAGAAACTTCATCCATGTTGTGGCATCAACGTTTAGGCCACATCTCAAGAGAACGATTAAATCGTCTCGTAAAGGATGAAGTCTTACCTCCTCTCGATTTCTCTGATTTTGGAACATGTGTCAAATGTCTTAAAGGTAAAATGACATTAGCGAATAAGAAAGGTGCCACTAGGAGCTCTAATTTATTAGAACTCATTCACACTGACATTAGTGGTCCCTACCAAATCGCTGGCATAACAGGACATACTTCATTTATCACGTTCATTGACGATTATTCTCGTTACATATACTTGTATCTTATTAAGGAGAAATCTGAATCTCTTGCAACTTTTAAAGATTATAAGGCTGAAGTTGAAAAGCAATTAGATCGTCAGATTAAAGTTGTGAGATCAGATAGAGGCGGTGAATATTATGGAAGACATACTGATGTGGGTCAAGCTCCTGGTCCATTTTATGAGTTTTGTAAGGGCCAGGGGATTGTGAACCAATACACCATGCCTGGTACACCTCAGCAGAACGATGTCGCTGAACGAAGAAATCGTACCCTTATGAACATGGTGCGCAGTATGTTAGCCAACACTAATTTACCATTATTCCTCTGGACTGAAGCGTTAAAAGCAGCTGTTCATATACTCAATAGAGTTCCTTCTAAGTCTGTCCCTAAAACTCCTTATGAACTTTGGACAGGAAGGAAACCGAGTCTTAAATATATGAAAGTATGGGGCTGCATTGCTGAAGCAAAACTTTACAATCCTTTCCTAAGGAAACTTGACCCTAAAACAGTTACCTGTTTCTTTATCGGGTATCCTGATAATTCAAAGGGTTATCGTTTCTATTGTCCTTCTCATGTCACCCGTATTGTTGAAACCAAGCGTGCTGTGTTCCGGGAGGATTTCAAGGTCAGTGGGAGCAGTACCAACCCTTACGAAGAATTGCAAGAAGTACAAGACGCGGGGGGGGGGGGGAGAGACTCGTCGCTTACCATTACTCCAATTACTCCTCTTGTACCCAATGAAACTACTGCACCTGAAGCTACTGCACCAACTCCAAATTTACCTCTACAATCAGAACCCATTATACCTCATGACAAAGGCACATCAAACGCTCAAAACCAAGACAACGCTGAACCCGATAATCCACTCAGGAGGTCATCTAGGCAAAGAAGGCCTACTAATTGGGATGATTATGTTACCTACCTGACTGAAATGAATCCCGGAAAGCTCAATGATCCTATCTCTTACAATGAAGCTATAAGCAGTGATCAGTCTTCTGAATGGAATAAAGCAATGATTGACGAGCTTGAATCCATGAAGAAAAATGATGTTTGGGATTTGGTAGAATTACCCAACGGAGTCAAACCTGTAGGTTGTAAATGGGTGTTCAAAACAAAACTGGACCCTAATGGGAACGTTGAACGCTACAAAGCGAGATTGGTTGCAAAGGGATACACTCAGAAAGAGGGAATTGATTATCAAGAGACGTTTTCACATGTCTCTCGTAAAGAATCATTAAGGATCGTTATGGCCCTAGTAGCTCATTTTGATTTAGAGCTGCATCAGATGGACGTCAAAACCGCTTTCCTTAACGGAGACTTAGACGAAGATGTTTACATGAAACAACCTGAAGGCTTTAAACCTGAAGGTCAGGAGCATCTAGTCTGTAAGTTGAAGAAATCCATTTACGGGTTAAAACAAGCATCACGTCAATGGTACCTCAAGTTTGATGAAGTCATGAAGAAACAAGGTTTTATGAAGAATCAAGTGGATCAATGCACCTACCTCAAGATGAGTGGGAACAACTTTACTATACTTGTCCTTTACGTAGATGATATTCTATTGGCAAGTTATAGTTTAGACATGTTGCATGAGTCGAAGCAGTTACTCTCACATAACTTCGACATGAAGGATCTCGGAGATGCTTCTTACGTCATTGGCATCGAAATTCACCGAGATAGACACAAAGGGATCTTAGGATTGTCTCAAAAGACTTACATCGATCGTGTCCTTACACGTTATAACATGCAACAGTGCAA
Source organism: Helianthus tuberosus (assembly GCA_030545235.1). Classification (NCBI taxonomy): domain Eukaryota; kingdom Viridiplantae; phylum Streptophyta; class Magnoliopsida; order Asterales; family Asteraceae; genus Helianthus; species Helianthus tuberosus. The sequence goes on from CM060355.1 coordinate 18,776,418, forward strand.
ACCCTCCGTCGCTCCAGTAGTTAAGGGAGATGTTTTCGGTTCATTCCAGAGTCCGACAACAGAGGTTGAGAAGGAGCAAATGAGCCAGATACCTTACGCGTCAGTAGTCGGGAGCCTGATGTATGCTCAAGTCTGTACTCGCCCAGGTATCGCTTATATTGCTGGAATGCTAGGCCGTTATCAGACTAATCCTGGCCTATATCACTGGAAAGCAGCTAAGAAGGTACTTCGATATCTACAAGGGACGAAAGACTATAATCTGACTTATAGAAGAAGTGATCATTTAGAAGTGGTGGGCTATTCTGATTCTGACTTTGCCAAATGCAAAGATGACAAGAAATCCACTTCAGGCTATATCTTTATGTTAGCAGGCGACCCTATTTCATTGAAGAGTCATAAACAACAGTTGACCACAACTTCCACGATGATGGCAGAGTACATTGCTGTTTATAACGCAACCTGTCATGGAATGTTGCTTAGAAATCTAATCACTGGACTCAAAATTGTTAATTCCATTTCTAGACCATTGAAGCTTTACTGTGATAATTCAGCTGCCGTTAGTTTCTCGAACAGTAACAGTTCTGTAACACCCCAAAAACGGGTTTGGTAATCAAGCCACGTTAATAGTGACGACGGGTAAAATACCGTTAATGACAAATTTACCCGGTAAATATTAGGATTAAAATAATTAATCCTAATATTAAATAAAAAGTGAACAAAAGCTTTTAAGGAAATAAAATGGATAAAAGGCCCGGGGTAACGGGACCTAAAATAAACTTAGTAGTAATTTCCCCAGAACCCGCTAAGTTAACTAGGAATATTAAACCTAGCTAATAAGTGGGAATATTATTGAAAATAATTAGGTTGTGACCTAATTAATAACTAACCAAACACGAGGGACCAAAGCCGGGTAACTTGAAAATGGAATTATAAACTTATAAACAAAACACAAAACACACACAAGAGTGTGTGTGTGCGTGCGTGAAATGGAGCAGGAGACAAGCTCCATGGGAGCTAACCCTAAACTCAACAAATTCCTCAAATTGGAGGATCAAACAAGGGTCAAATTCGGTTTTGAACACCTAGAAACGGTCACCAAGTCAAGGGGATCGTAAGGTATGTCGAATTTCTAACATTCTTGAAGTTGTAAAAATTGGATAATCATCCTAATCGTGAATTAGGCATGGATTAGAGAAGCTATGGCTAGATTAGTGATGTATACCTGCTTAGGAACGAAACCCTAAGTGAAAATCATACATAACATGCTATGATTTGAAGGATTTGATGAATTAACACACTTAGATAAGTGGGTTTTAATGTTATGATGAAATTGATGATATAACTATGCTTAGATTCATCATGCACGTTAAGTAATCAAGAAATACTTAAACAAATTGCTAGTATGAGTATTTGATCATAAATGATGGTGGTGAATTTTGATGATTAATCTTGGTAAAAATAACTAGTTATGAACTAGTTATAAATGTGTAAAAATGTATGCACACTAGGTGTTTGTTAAAATGCCTAAGTGAAAACTAAAGTGTTGAAATTAGAGCGAAAACGCGCAATTGAATGATATGGTGATTACGCGTAATATGAAGTGAGAAGGGTTCTAAATATAATGTTGATTTAGACTTAATGTTGTGAACCTTGTAATTCGAAGTGGTTAACTTAATAAGCTAAGTTAACTAATCGTGAAGTCGAATAGTAGTTTCGACGTATGAAATAAGTGAGATGGAATAGTCGTGAATAATTATGACTAATCTAACCATCTTACAATTTGCAATGATAGTTTGACGATTAACAAGCTAGGTGAAAGCTTGGGAACAAAGCGGGTCAAACGAAGCAAGAATGACGGAAAAGCATAAATTCGGATGCAAGGTAAGTATAGCTTACACTAGTCTTATATGTTAGAATATTCTCTTATCGTATTAGTTACGAATAAGATAAATACATAAATTAGGTATGATGTTCCGACGTGTAAACGTACGGAACAAGGTAGTCGAGCATGACAAGAAACCATGTTGATGGTTTAAAAAGGAATTAAAACGGTAAATTGGTCATGCGTTGACCGTAACTATTTGTTTTGAAAGACACTGTAATGCGTAAGCCATGATAGGCTAAAAAGCGTTAAGAAAACGATTAATACGTGAAACGACCACACGGTGTAAACCGAAGCGAGTCATATAGATGAGATGGTAATTAATATCATCTCGCCAACATAATTGGTCATTTAGACCAAATGGGTCAAAATGTGAAGATATCACCTTTTGACAATAATGACTAATGATCATTGTCAAGTTATATTATTTTAGGAGTAAATGTCAAATGGGTATTAGCAACGCTATGGATTAGCGGTTATAAAAGCAAGGTATTAAAAACGGGTCAAAATATTGATCCGCGCCAGGTATGTGAGAAAAAGCAACACTCATTTAGAATATGCGGTTCAACGAGTGTTAAAAAGAAGTCAAAATAAACATTTGGTTACTTGATAAGTAACCGAATGTTTTAAATAATGAACATTGCGTTTGGGAAGCTTAATGACTTTTCAAACAAAATCATAGGTTTAAAAAGGGATTATGGGTCAATTAGGCTTCCAAAAGTCCTTCATCGTAAATGATTGGCTAAACGGACTAAAACGCCCTTATAAGCAAAGTTGGACAAACGACCTTTAAAGGTAGTTTTGAAACAAGTTTTATGATCAAATAAATAATTGGAATAAGTGTAAGAAGCGAAAGATGCAATTCTTCGGTCAAATGACTCTATATGAGTCTTTGTCGTAAATTAGCAATCCGACGAGAAAAACTCGGATTATATAGATCACCTCATTAAGTCCACCACAATTATAGTTGTGGTGGAAGATTACTCGGTAAGAAAGGTTGTATAATAATGTAAGAAACGGATGAAAGCGTTTCATGCTCAAAATATGTCTAAATACCCTTAACGGGTCAAAACACGCAAATGAGCATAAACGGTTTATGATACGTAAGAAACCCGTGACTTGAACCTAATATGATGGGAATTATTGAAATTATGAATATCATGGGAATAAGGATCAAATAAACATGTTCGTTTGACAAAATCGCGAACGGGTCAAAATTTGGTATAAAGGGTAATAAGCCGAAGACTTAAAAGTCTTAAATTTTGTTAAGCCGAATGTCGTATTTTAACTCCAAATGATGGAGAGTCAAATTACAAACACGTAGGAAGAAACGGTAGGCCAAACGGACAAGCGGTTTGAAAGATACGGAAGATTTCGTGTCAAATTACGGCAAAAAATGGAAAGCTAGATGCAGGGTCCACCGTAAATTACGGTTCCACCATAATTTACGGTGGAGTTGAAAACTGTTACGGCAGCCCCCTACTGGTTTACGGTAGGGGCATGCCAAACCAGAGGTCACCGTAAATTACGGTCCCACCGTAATTTACGGTGGAGGCCAGGTTGAAAATTTTGTTTTTGTTATCCATTGTTTCTCGGACTCGTTTAGACACGTTTTAAGTCCTGTATGACTAAAGTATTTCATGTTTATGAAATGTAGGTACACCTTGGATGCCGGAAGACGATCAAGCTCAACGAAGAACCGAACACGATAAAGACATACGCTTCCGCACTTTGATACATTGTAAATTTTAAACGACGAACCCGATCACGTTATGAAGAATAACTTATGATTTGTAAAAGTTTTTAATAAACCCGTATTTCCAAATGTTTACGAAATCTTAATTACATGATTGTTTTACGTAAAATTTACGTTAAACCTTGATTTATAAGAACGGGTGTTACAAGTTCGACTGGAGCTGGTTTATATCTCGATACAAAATATCTGTTCGTACGTGAACGAGTTGAGGAAAATAATATTTGTATCAAGTATATTAGTACTAAAGATATGCTTGCGGATCCGATGACTAAAGGTCTCCCTCCTAAGGTTTACGAAGAACATGTTCGGAATATGGGATTTAGTAAAGACCTTATTTAAGCATATTGTACTAGCTTATGTTTTATGATTAATGAAATTTCCTCAGTTTGATTTTGTATGTCTTTTAGAATATGTTCAACCGGTATAATGGCATATAGACAAATAAAGTTACAAATCAAACAAAGGGCTTATGCGTATTTTGATCATGACGATTAGGTTTTAAATTAAGGCTATAGTATGACTAATGGGGGTCCTGAGTCGCATAATGATTCAACGGCTATATTTCTCTGCTATAGTACTTGTTTAAGGCTAAAATGAGTGTTAACTCCTGATCAGTCTTATCTAATACTCATAGTAAATGATTACCCGGCTAAGTGGGAGAATGTAAGATTAAATATATTATGTTTAATATTTAATCTAGTAGCCATTATAATCATTTACATTATATAGATCAAAATATATAATAACCTATTAAATAATTAGTTGGTAATTGTTGATGAACCATATTACCCTTATTAACTAATTAGGTTTCCTCCTGGGTGCTTATATAAGGAGAATTATGTAGAGGTTAAAGGGTTACTCAGTTACACACTTAGACATAACCTAATTAGCATAACATCAATTGGCCTCTTCTCCATAACCGAATCCCTTATTCGGTTCTCACCATCACCATCATCAGTCAGCACCCTAAGGAGGAACCAGATCACACTGACAACTATGTCGAACTTGATGTCATCTTCTCTGACTGGATTCTCCACTGCACTGTCTGCTGTAACAGGTATGTTTTCATGTTTTCCATTATGATTAAACAGAACTGATCCAACATTTTCGGCTCGTTTGTTGGTTTTAGGTTCGATTTGGTAAATTTCAATTAACAACCAAAATCAAACTTGGTCTAAAATTTTTGTTTAACGATATACGTAATTGAGATATAAATATATTAAATAGATATATAAATACAAGAAATCGAGGTATAAATAAATGAATGGAGGTATAAATACATAAAATTGAAGTATAAAACATGAAATATAAGAAATGGAGTTAGACATGTACAAAAAAAAACTGGTTTTAAGATCAAAACTGGAAAAAACCAAAACCGGTTTAAAAGAAAAGCGGTTCGGGCTCAACCCCACCCAACGGTTATAGACCGGTTCTTCTTCGCGACATTTGTAACTGGTTTAAAAATCGAACCAATTTTAAAAATCCAAATTAGACTGTTTGTTTTTGCCAAAACAAGTTTTAAAACCGAAACGAACCTGTTAGTACCAGTTTGTGTTCTCCTCATATCAATCCGATTTAAAACAAAACAGTTTTGAAAAAACCGGTTTTTTTGTGTAAAAAAAAACCGAAACTGGTTAAAAAAAAACGATTTGTACACCTCTAAGTGGAGGTATAAAAACTATGAATATATAAAAATATAAAGAGTAAACTTCCGTTTTGCTCCCTCTGGTTTGGTCACTTTAACGGTTTTGCTCCAAACCTTTAAAAATAGCCATTTTACTCCCTGATGTTTCGGTTTTTTTGCCAGTTTACTCCCCGCCTCTAACTCCATCCAAATTGTTTGTTTTTCCATTTTGCTCCCCGCAGGAAGCAAACTGGCAACAAAACCAAAACATCAGGGAGTAAAATGGCTATTTTTAAAGGTTTGGGGCAAAACCGTTAAAGTGACCAAACCACAGGGAGCAAAACGGAAGTTTACTCAAATATAAATGGTTTGATTCTCTTCGGTTAAACTTGGTAAACTGAGGGTAAAAAAAAAAGCACGATAACCGATTTTCAATTAAGCGGTTTTCGGTTAATTCGGTTAGTTTCACTTAAACCTCTTACATCCCTACCATGTATTTTTTTAACATGTCGGTTATGTTTTGTAAACAACTGCTAAAAAAATTTAAACTTTTATTTCTTAAAAGTAATGTTTTTATGGAAAATGCACCATGCCTACTAATTCTATAACAATGTTCACCATTAGGACTAAAATCTTTAACACTTGTAGTAACACAGCTTATTACACTCCTTGATACCAACTGTCTCCAATCACTTTGGTTCTTAAAAGTAATGTGAGAATAAGAACTTTGTAAGCTTCGTAAAGCTTTTAAATATCAATCACATTCGATTGTGTTGTTCCTTTGAAAATATGCATAGTTTGAGTTAATACGGTTATAAAAGAACTGAAAGTTCAGTAAACAATTCGTGAATCATTTGGCAGAAATTTCACTTATGTTCGTTCGTTTAATAAATGAACGAACACGGAAAAGAAACTTCATTCGTTTGTTTGTTTGTGTTTGTGTTCGTGAACGTTCGCTTAATATGTTCCTTGGTGTTTGTTCATTTAAAGGTTTTTATATGTTTTCTTGTTTTATTGTTTTCTGTTTTTAAATATTTTAAACCCTAGTTATACTATATGTCTCCTCCAAGATCCATCATTTAACCATTTCAATTTCAGTTAGTGTTAAAGTTTGACCAACTTCTTAATTTTGTGTCTAATCATGTTACTGATGAGTTTGTCAACTGTGTTCGGATAATTATTCTAAGTGTTTGTTTATTTATTTATTTGGTGGATTATTCGTAATCTTTGTGATGAAAAATGCAGATTTTATTTTAAAATGAACATATGTTTGTGTGTATTCATTTGTGTTCATAAATGTTGTTTGCGTTCATTTATGTTCATAAACATTTGTCTGAGTTTATTTGTGTTTGGTAAGTGTTCGTGAACAGTTTATGAACACATTCATTTCCTTAATGAACGAACACGAACAAGAAATCTCGTTTGATAAGCGTTCTTGAACAGTTAATAAAAAATTACATTCCTTAATAAACGGACACAAACAAGGTTTTGTTCATGCTCTTTCACTTTGTTTGCAACCCTAGTTTGATAGTCGAACTTCTTGGTGTCTAGTTTCACTTGCTTAAGTTCCTTTTGACTAATTTATATAATATATATAAATTATACTAATTATTTAAAAACATGACATTCGCATTCAATGCTCTTAAAATTCATCACTCTTGTATATCAAATTTTGATTAATTGTTGGAAGTGTACATGATCACATAATTCACATACAACCATATGTGAATTGCTCGGAACCAGATTTATTCCGATACCTCGTGGTTCTATCACCATTGATAACTCAATTTTATTTGGTTCCGAAAGGTATCACTTGTGTTTTTTTCCGCATTTATGTAAGCATTTCTTGCTAATTAAGCCAATTTAAAACTCGCTCGAACGAATCAGTCTAACAAGTATACTTAGATTAACACAATAGTCGGTTATCAACTGGTCATATTACTTGAATCACAAAGGTTGCTATCAAATTATCTATGTACCGACTTTGTGGTTTTGTGGCAAATTGTTCAAATAAATTCCATCTACTTAGTTAACTCACCAAATTATCAAAGCTTTCAGCTCAAATTATTACCAGTTGACCCCTACTTATGTTGCTTCTAATCCTTTGACTAAAGTATGGTCAACTTTACCATTTGTTTGCAAATGTTATCAAATATTCATTTCTAATTCACTACACATTTAAAGTCCAAGCGAGTCCAAGTCAACTTGACCCTTTTTGTAAATCACTTTCTTTAAACTAATTATCATCAATATAATTACTCTAATTAAGTTTCTAAAATACCGATAATCGTGTAACAAGACAATGATCATCAAATAATATATAATTTTAGCATTTCTATATAATTATCTCTAAATTACATTCTAGGTTATAATACATTTACATAACAACTGTTATTATGTATAGAATTGTAAGAAAAATAAATAAATAGCATGTCTTATGTTATATACAGAATTTATATATAATGCCCTTATTTTCGACTTAAGATAAATACATGTAAACTTCAAGATTTAACTTTAGACATAAAGTTTTACATTTTTACCAAAATGCCCTTGTAGCTAGTTCGAGATCAACACCTCCCCTAGTCTAGTTACAAGTGTTAATCCGAACTACCCTGTCAAGACGCAAGTTTAAAGTTCCTAAATACGAACGGCTAAGTTTCTAAAACCATAATTTACATAACAAAAGACATACTTCAAGAAGTATAAGTTTAACAAAAATATTGTTTCAAAAGGGCGACTACTACGGAAGCGCATAGACCATGGTGTGCATGTTGGTGTTCGTCTCCAAGTTCGCCACGCCACCTAAATCGCAGCTTTACCTACATCGCAATTCAGGTTTAACTAATCAGTTTCTTATATATAATATTAAATAAAAACTAACATCCATTGCGTCATCACATAACCATGTCATAATCTCACTTCCATCGACCCGTTGAACGGGTCATTTCCTACCATCTCCAAACGAGATAATGCTTAACATTCAATAATCCGTTAATTTCGGATTAGACAATAACGCAACATAAACATCATTCCAATCCGTTCATGACAGATTTAACTCTTTCATTACATTCCTTCATAAGCTTTCCAAAATACGGTTAGCTCAAGACCAACCGAACATAACATAACTTTTTCATCCTTATCATCTCTTACGGCCCGTTCGAGACGGGTTAAGCTATCAACTATATATCATTTACGAATAATCATAATTACGGTTCTAATATAACAATGACAACTAGAAAGTAAAACTTGTATGCATAAAACAACATACCTCGGTCTTGCAAGTTTTCCGATCTCCTAATGCTCGAACCTTCTTCCTTTACGCCTACATCAATACATTCATTCGTTTAGCCCGACTAAATATCATTTCATCTTTTTACATACTTTGTCTCATACAATAACTTGATCATAATTTACCAATTTCATCCATTTATTCTTTTAGGCATTTTATCGAACACTTGGCGGGTTTCGCTTTAATAGGACATTTAATACAAGTATATTTACACACTACTCTACTAGTTCATCACAAATCAAGCAAGTTCATATGACTCTTCCCATCCTACATCATTTATTCAAGTTCCACCTATTACAACAACTAAATCACCGAAAACCAAACATTAATCGTGCCTTATTTCATAGTCTAAGCTTCTATATGCACACATCATATCCTAACTCATGATTAGATAAAAACCCATTTCTTAAAGTTTACAACTTCAATAAATTCGACTTACCACTTTGTTAGACAAGCTTAGGTGATCAAGAATTCGGGTTCTAATGGTTGTTTAGCCTTGTAATCACCCTCCTATTTGATGAAGATGATGAACTAGGGTTTGCTTTCTTCTTTTCTTCTCCTGATCTTTATCCACGCACACACACACATACTATGTGTGTAGTGTGTGTCTTACTTAATTAGTAAGACTTTTACTTTCAATTGTTTCAACTTTAGTCCCTCGAATCTTAACATTTTATTTATTCGAGCTCAAATGTTCATTCTTATAACTAACTTAAAAGTAATAAATAAATTATATATTTTTGGGGTGTTACATTATAACTATACATATAAAAAATATATGTATATACATATAAGTAATGAATAATAAACGAGGCGTGCACTAGCTTTGTTAGAGCTTAAAAAATTACTCATGAGCAAACACCGAGCTTTAAGAATAGAGCGTGAAACGATCCAAGCTCGAGTTCAACCTCTCTTAAGTTAAACGAGATCAAACTCGAGCTCTTTTAGGTTAAACGTATCAAGCTCGGGCTCAATTTAACTGATTTACCTAGCTATTTGCATGTGTATTACGAGGCAAGTAACACCTTATCCAAACATAGTTATTGCTAAATCATATTAACGAATATAACAAGTTCAATTTTTTTTTTGGTTAAAAAAATGCAATATATATATATATATATATAGGACAAAGATCCGTTAGGAACCACCTCTTATTGCGAGAACCGCGAGAACCAATGTGAACGCAACCAAAAATGCCTAAAAATAGCTAAAAATCACACAAATTTTTTTTTTTTTAATATTTTTTATAACAAAATCGCTACTTTTCGTAGCAAAAAAAAAAAAAAAAAAAATTTTTTTAAAAAAATTTATTTTTTTAAAATTTTTTTTTTTTTTTTTTTTGCTTCTAAAAGTAGCGATTTTAACATAAAAAATATTAAAAAAATCAAAAAAAAAATTTTAGATTTTTTTTTTGATTTTTTTAGATTTTTTTTTAGATTTTTTTAGGTTTTTTTGGGGTTTAGTTTTTAGCTGGGGGGGGGGGGGGGGGTGGGGGGGGGGTTTAGGTTTTTGGGGGGTGGGGGAGGGGGGTTTAGGTTTTTGGGGTGGGGGGGGGGTTAGGTTTTTTTTTAGGTTTTTTGGGGGGTTTAGTTTTTAGCATTTAGCTTGGGTGGGGGGGGGGGGTTAGGTTTTTTTAGGTTTTTTTTAGGTTTTTTTAGCTATTTTAGGTTGTGTTCACATTGGTTCTCGCGGTTCTCGCAATAAAGGTGGTTCTCGCATGAACCTTACCCTATATATATATATATATAGGACAAAGATCCGTTAGGAACCACCCCTTATTGCGAGAACCGCGAGAACCAATGTGAACACAACCAAAAATACATAAAAATAGCTAAAAAACACACAAATTTTTTTTTAAAATTTTTTATAAAAAAAGCCAATATTTTTTTTAATTTTTTAAAAAAAATTATTTTTTTTTGCTACTAAAAGTAGCGATTTTAACTTAAAAAATATTAAAAATAAATAAATTTTTGTGTGTTTTTTTTAGATTTTTTTTTTAAGGTTTTTTTGGGGTTTAGTTTTTAGCATTTTAGCTGGGGGTTAGGTTTTTTTTTTAGATTTTTTGGGGGTTTTAGTTTTTAGCATTTAGTTTGAGGGGGGGGGGGGGGGGGGGTTAGGTTTTTTTTAGATTCTTTTAACTATTTTAGGTTTTGTTCACATTGGTTCTCGCGGTTCTCGCAATAAAGGTGGTTCTCGCATGAACCTTACCCTATATATATATATATATATATAGTGGAGGGTTCAAATGAGAAGAATTTTTTTGTAAGAAGAAAAAAGAAGAAGTTTTACCTAATAAGAATGCTTCATTTTACTTCATTTAATATTTGTATTTAATTTTAATATAATGGTATATTGGTAAACTTACATAAATCATTAATTTGTATTCTTCACCTTTAATAACTAATTAAATTAAATTTGTAACTCCTTTTCAAAATATATACTTTTTCCAAATTAAAAAAACCAACTTAATCTAAAGTGTAGGATAAATTACGAGTTGTGTAGGATATATTTCGAGGTGTGTAGGATAAATTTTGGCTGTGTAGGATAAAATTCTATAATGTGTAGGGTATATGTAGGAAAATTTTGATATGTGTAGGTTTTGTAGATTGTATGTAGAATAATTAATGATTAGTTGACTATTAATTAAAGAGATAAAAATTAATGATATGAGTTATAAATGAAATAGTATTTTACTAATATGCCCTTTCTTCTTTTTCTTCTCACATTAAATTTTTTCTCAAATGAACCTTCCCCTATATATATATAGCCTTAAAGTAGGGAGGACAATGGGCCGGGTTCGAGCCGAATATTGATAATCCTAAAATCATACTTGTTGTAAAATCGTATTCTCTACCTGATCCAATACACGTTGAGTATATGTCTGGTAATTACCCGTCGCATATCAGGTATACCCGTTAGTTTCTTAAAAAATATTCTTTGGGATTTTCACATATAGTTTTCTTTTCTTACTATTTTAATTTATATATTCTAAACAGCTATAATAAGTTAATCACTATAAAATTTTGTAATATATGAAATATGTAAATGTCTTGATGATATAAATTTAAAAAAGATAATTTTGCCTTCATAACATATAAAGGGAAAAGATCAAATAGGAAGTTTATTTTGGCTAGGAAGTATAAGAAGCAATAGGATTAGGACATATGACAAAATTTAAAATAAAGGGGAAGGGTATTTTAGTCAATCTTATCATTTCTTCTTCCTTTTCAAAACCCAGTAACTTCAAAACCCACCATTTTCAAAACCCACAATCTTCAACCATTTATTCACTTTCTATCTCAATAATCACTACATTATTGTGCGATTTTCGTCACCAATCAATGATTCAAACACCCGATCAACGTGTTCTTCAGCTTTTTTAAAGAAAACCCAGTTTAATTTTGTCACACCCCAACCGATGGCGGAATCATCGGGGCGCGGCACTGAGCGAAACAGATTGTCCAGAAGTTTTCATAACAACTATCATTACCATTCAATTTAAGTTAACATGTCCCATACCATGTCTCAAATAACAAACAAGTCATTACAGACAACAACTAAACAAATATTCTGTTCCGACAACTCAGATTTAAACATGACAATTTATTTATTGGTTTCTAGGACTCCAGTTCCTAGCTTCAAGTTCATCACAGCACAAAGAGCATAAAAGCAACCTAAGCACCTGTCACATACGTTAAAATAAAGTCAATACATATAATGTAAATGTGAGCATACAAGTTTGATAATAACATATAGAGTTCGAATTCGTTTACGCATAACCAGCACGTACACATAGTGAAATGAAGCACGTTAGTTATCGACATAGATCCATCGATACCAATGACTGCGGGTTGACTGCCCGAGGCAGTTCGCAATACATGATTACCACCGTAATCCATGCAAGTAAAAGATCCTTAACAACCCCCGTGTGAACGGGTGCTGAGTCCAAATGTAACAACTCTCATCAAAAGTCCTAATTATTATTTTAATTTGACCAATAGGAAACCCTAATTGAGACACCCAAGTGATTCTGCACAAACCCTAAAATTTTCAGAACAATCGGAATCAGGATCAGGGCCCCTAAAACTCAAGGGGGGTAAACCCTAGTTAACGATTATCTAAATTACTCGTTGTAAAATTCAAAATTTACGAAACTACTGACTCAGCTAGGCTAGTCCCAAACGTGGCTACTCTATAAAATATAGGTAACCCTTACGGACCGTAAGGGTTATTTGTTACGGTCCGTAAGGGGTGGCAAAATTCAGGTATAAATAGCAGACATTGGGACTTGAAATTTGACGTATGTTCGACGAAGAAATTCGTTTCATGCACCGATTTACGTTCTGTATACTACAATTAACACACACAGTGCACTAATCGACGCCGCAATCAGGGTAATAACTCGATCGCTATTACGATTCAACGTCCGATCGATTATAACTATCCAACGATTGTTTAAGTGCCGCTCAAATTGAGTTTATACTTTGTTAATTCATCGTGATTTCGACTTGAATGTTTGAGTACTGCTCGAATTCGGACTATACTCTGTCATTCGTTGTGAATCCGAGGAATTGTTAAGTATTGCATTAATAAATCGTTGTGAGGGTTTAATCTCGTGAATTGTCGTAACTGCTGTATTAGTTACTAACCTGTTATGTGTGCATTGTTATTTAAATTAGGTTAATCAAGGCTAATCAGTAGGCTTATATTCTGCTCGTTAAATCTACAATGTGAGTCATTCTCTTTTTATCAAATTGCTTTATAAATTCTTAAAAATATTTTCAAAGTTATAATTACAGTGATTAAGTTTATGTAATCACCAAATTACAGCCGGTATGTGGGGTATTGTGCACAGTATTGCAGTTTTATCACTTTAGGTGGGCGAGCCTAAATTTAGTGATAACCGTCATTCATTGGGGCAGCCAATGGTGATATGACCACAGTCACAGAAAAGAGTCGAGTGACAAATACTGTGGGTAATTGGTTTGATATCAGAAACATTGTAATCTCTTAATACTGTGAATTATAACAAACGAGTCATTTTAGTAAAACTGAATGATTAACTCAGTATTTCCCTGCTGACAAAACCTTTTTCAAACATGTTTCAGGTGATCTGTTGTGAGCACAGGAAAAGTGCCGTGGAGCACTACAAGCTTAGAAAAGTGGCTCAATGTAAATAAATAAAGAAACATGTTTTGAGAAAATAAAGATTTCCCAGTGAAATCACTTTATTGTAAATTATGGGATTTATCCCTATATTATATAAACGAGCAGTTTTAATATTAATCGATCCTGTTTAAAAAGACTTCCGCTGTCATTTAATTAGATACCATCGGATTTCCTGCCTCGCGACTCTGGACCGGGTCAAACCGGGGCCAAGGGCCGTGACAGGAAAAAGGTGGTATCAGAGCCACTGATTTAAGCTTACTATTGATTTTAGCCTATAAGAAATACTTAGGAAATTTTTTTTATTATTCTGTGAAAATATGTTTTATTAACTGATTAATTGTTGAGTTACAGTATGGGTAAAAACAAGCTTTCTGCTATCTACCACAAATTAGATACTGCACCCACAGAGAAAGGAACCTCTTCCTCCAAACACCCAGCAGATCTGGAAGAAGGGATTTTTGTCCGTAAAGCAAATTATGAAAATCCTCTTACCCAAGATAAAAGAAATTTGATTCTTAGAAAGGGAAAGGAGGAAACAAAGAAACCCCAAGTTAAGAAAGTGAGGTTTAATTCAGAAATCCAGGAATTAGGAAATAGGTCACCTTGGGAAGATACATTAGATGAAAAATGGGCAAACCTTTATATGCTAGCTACCGTAGCAGAGAATGCAAACCTTTAAAATATCAGTCAGCCTGGTCTAGTAGAAAATTAATCTCCAGTAAATAAATAAAGAATAGTGTGTTCTCTTTCCTGTAGTCTTTTTGTACAAATCCGTATGCAATAAAACTTTAATGTTTATTTAAAACTTTGTTCCAAAGTTTTAACTTGGCATTTTTGTGCATTTTGCATATATGCTATCCAGCATGAGTGAGATATCAGAAGCATTTCAGAATCTCAACCTCTACCCAGTACCAATTGAAGTCTCCCACGACTTTACTGGTTATATTGCTGACATAGAGGAACCCCTGGAATTCAAAGCTCCACCGCTGGAAAAAGCAAAACTTAAAAAGAAAAGAAGATATGTAGGATGGAGGAAAGTGCGCCGAAGAAAGCCAGCTACTAGAAAACTCCCCAAAATAGAAAACCCTATAGACAAAGGAAAAGGAATAGAAATCGGAGAGAGTTCTAATCCAGCAGAAATAGAAATCAGGAAAGATTCTAAACAAAAAGGAATAGAAATTGGAAAGAGCTCCAGACAAACTGAAGAAATCACATTCCAAGAAGAAATAGACCGTCTACTGGCAAATTGTGATGTCATTAGCCCTATCCATAATAATCTATATCCTTACCTAGAAACCCAACTTCCTGTAAATTGGGAACCAGCTATTCCAGACCCACTAATCCACACTCGACCTTTAGGCCAAATGGAAGAATGGTGGACAAATGACTGGCAATTTGAAAATATCATCAACAGTCCTTATTCTTTCCTTCCACAGTTTGATCCAGAACCTATCCCCAATCCTCCAATGAGCAACGAAAACTTAGCCGAACTCCGTCAGTTCGGTGAAGAGCTGATAGGTACAGGGAATAGGATCCGGGAATAGGCTCCACCACCTAAGAAAATGAAAGCTGCAACACCTGGTTGCACTTTCAAAGAATTTCTTGCTTGTAAACCTGCTGAATTTGCAGGCAACGAAGGAGCAACTGCAGTACTGCGTTGGTTAGAGAAAACCGAAGCGGTAATTGCAATAAGTAAGTGTTCTGAAGAAGATCAGGTCATGTATGCGTCAAACCTTTTCAAAGAAGGGGCACTAGAATGGTGGAATACTGTATTACAAGCAAAAGGCAGAAGGATGGCTTATGCTTTAAAATGGGAAGAATTTAAAATTCTTGTAGAAAGAAAATATTGTCCTGAATATGAAAAAGAAGAAATGGCAAATAAGTTCCTAAACCATCGTATGGTAGGCGTAGAGTGTCGCGGTTATACTTCGACATTCTTTGAGTATGCTAGAGTAGTACCAACACTGGCTTCGCCAGAACCGGTACTCATTTCCCGTTACATTTGGGGATTAATTAGTGAAATTCGTAACATCGTTAAAGCTGCGAGACCTCGCACTATTGACGATGCTGTGGAACTAGCTAATACCCTAACTGATGAACTGGTGCGAACAAGAGAAGAAGATCGAAAGAAGAAATTGGCTCAAAAGATTACCCAAGGATTTCGTGTGGGTAATGATAATAGGTTCAAGAAAAGAGGAAGGAGACAATCTGCACAACCGCCTTTTTGCAGCAATTGCAAAAAGAATCATTTTGGAAAATGCAATGTAAATTGCAACTTCTGCAAAATGGAAGGACATCGTGAAGAAAATTGCAAAAAGAAAACCATAGTCTGCTATAACTGTGGAGAAACCGGACATTACAAAACAGAATGTCCTAAATTAATTAAAACCACAGACAACAAAGGCAAACCTGCTAATGGAACAACAAAGAAGAATGCCCGAGCATTTCATCTAACCACTCAGGAAGCCGAACTAATCCCTGACGTCATAGCTGGTACGTTCTTGGTCCACGACGTTTATGCAAAAGTGTTATTTGACTCTGGTGCAAACCAAAGTTTTATCAATACTTCATTTTGCCAAGCCCTTAACTTACCCTTAACCACCCTTAGGCAAATTTTTACAGTCGAAATGGCAGACGGGAATTCTGTTAACATAAATAAGGTTTTGCAAGAAGGAAAGATAGAACTGTTAGGTCATAAGTTTTCTGCAAACCTGTTACCTATGAAATTAGCCGAATTCGATGTTGTGTTAGGAATGGATTGGTTAGTAGCCAACCATGCTCGAATTCTCTGTGATAAGAATTCCATAGAAATTCAGGCACCCACCGGAGAAGTAATTGTGATTACAGGAGATAAACCACGTAAGCCTATGAAGTTCATATCAGTAATGAAAGTTGCTAATTATGAACGAAAACAAGGAATAGTATATATGATTTCAGTAATCATTAGTACTAAGGGAAAAGAACTTAAGGAAATTCCTGTAGTCTCAGGGTATCCGGATGTATTCCCAGAAGAATTACCAGGATTACCACCAGATAGGGAAGTAGAATTTAGAATTCATCTAATTCCAGGAACTATACCAATAGCTAAGGCACCTTATCGATTAGCACCCACCGAAATGCTAGAATTGAAAAAGCAGTTAGATGAATTACTAAGTAAAGGTTTCATACAACCTAGCTCATCCCCTTGGGGAGCGCCAGTGTTGTTTGTAAAGAAGAAGGATGGATCAATGAGAATGTGTATCGATTATAGAGAACTAAATAAGGTTACAATTAAGAATCGATACCCATTACCTAGGATTGATGATCTATTTGATCAACTTCAAGGTGCTAGGTATTTTTCTAAAATAGATCTAAGATCTGGATATCACCAGTTGAAAGTACAAGAAGAAGACATACCTAAAACTGCTTTCAGAACTAGGTATGGCCATTATGAGTTTACAGCCATGCCCTTTGGACTAACAAATGCCCCAGCAGCATTTATGGACATGATGAATCAGATCTGTAAACCATACTTGGATAAATTTGTAATCGTATTCATCGACGATATACTTATTTATTCCAAAAGTCAGGAGGAACATTGCGAACATTTGCATGCACTCTTAACCTTGTTAAGAAAAGAAAAGCTTTATGCCAAATTCTCGAAGTGTGAATTTTGGTTAAAGGAAGTGCAGTTCCTAGGACACATGGTGAATCACGAAGGTATTCACGTAGACCCTGCTAAAATAGAAGCAATCATCAAATGGAAGGTCCCACAAACAGCTATGGAAATTAGAAGTTTTCTAGGCTTAGCCGGATACTATAGACGATTTATTAAAGATTCCTCTAAGATAGCTGTACCTTTGACTAAGTTAACCTGTAAAGCCACTAAGTTTGAATGGGAACATAGGCAAGAAGAAGCTTTTAAGATTTTAAAGCACCGATTGACAAATGCTCCAATTTTAGCATTACCCGAAGGAACAGAAGATTTTGAAGTATATTGTGATGCTTCAAAATTAGGATTCGGATGTGTGTTGATGCAATGCAAGAAGGTAATTGCGTATGCTTCCCGGCAGTTGAGAAAGCACGAGGAAAATTATACGACTCATGACTTAGAATTAGGAGCCATAATTTTTGCCCTTAAAATATGGAGACATTATCTGTATGGAAGTAAGTTTACTCTTTATACAGATCATAAAAGTTTAAGGTATATATTTGGGCAAAAAGAATTGAATATGAGGCAAAGAAGATGGATGGAAGTTCTAAGCGATTATGACTGTGATATTCAATATCACGAAGGAAAGGCAAACGTAGTTGTAGATGCCTTAAGTCGTAAGTATCATGAAAAGCAACAACGAGTTCGTGCTCTTAGATTAAATCTACAAGTAGATTTAATGGAACAATTAAAGAAGGTTCAGGAAACAGCAATCAAGGACGATGCTGAAGGAATGAAAGGTTATATAAAGGAACTAGAGCAAGGAAATGATGGAATTTGGAAATTCCACAAGAAAAGAATTTGGGTACCTAAGCAAGGAGAATTAAGAAATAAGATTTTAGAAGAATCCCATAAATCTAGGTATACTATGCACCCTGGAAACAATAAGATGTACCAAGATTTAAGAAAGAATTTTTGGTGGATAGGCATGAAGAAAGATATAGCAAGATACGTTTCTAAGTGTCTTACTTGTTCACAAGTAAAGGCTGAACACCAGAAACCTCCAGGACTACTACAACAATTGGAAATGCCTGTATGGAAATGGGAACTTATAACAATGGATTTTGTTACTAAGTTGCCTAAAACAAGAAAAGGTAATGATGCGATTTGGGTAATTGTGGATCGATTAACCAAATCAGCTCATTTTCTACCAATGAAAGAAACCTTGAGCATGGAAAGGTTAGCCAAGTTGTACGTAGACGAAGTAGTATCGTTACATGGAGTCCCACTCTCCATTGTATCAGATAGAGATAGTCGTTTCACTTCTCATTTCTGGAAAAGTTTCCAGCAAGCAATGGGAACTCGACTAAACCTAAGCACAACATATCATCCACAAACAGACGGACAAAGTGAAAGAACCATCCAAACTCTAGAAGACATGCTCCGAGCATGTGTAATAGATTTTGGTGGAAACTGGGATGATCATTTACCATTAATTGAATTCTCCTATAACAATAGTTATCATTCAAGCATTGAAACTGCTCCGTTTGAAGCACTATATGGACGTAAGTGCAGAACTCCAGTTTGTTGGGCAGAAATAGGAGAAAGTCAATTATCAGGTCCAGAAATTGTGCAAGAAACTACTGACAAAATAACTCAGATCAAGGAAAGACTGAAAACAGCTCGAGATCGTCAGAAGAGTTATGCAGATAATCACCGCAAGCCGTTAGAATTTCAAATCGGAGATAAAGTACTCTTGAAAGTTTCTCCTTGGAAAGGAGTTGTTCGATTCGGTAAGAAAGGAAAGCTAAGTCCCAGGTACGTAGGACCATTTTCAGTAATCCAACGTATAGGACTAGTTGCTTATCGTTTACAACTACCAAAAGAATTAGCAGGAGTACATGATGTATTTCATGTATCCAATCTCAAGAAATGCTTATCAGATGAATCACTGGTAGTACCTATTCAAGATATAGAGGTAAACGAAAAGCTGAAATTTGTTGAGAAACCTCTTCAAATTGAGGATCGAAAGATCAAGTTTCTCAAACACAAACGACTAGTTTTAGTCAAAGTCAGATGGGATTCAAAGAGAGGAGCTGAATACACTTGGGAGCTGGAATCCGAAATGAAGCGAAACTATCCTCATTTATTCCAGTAAATCTCGAGGACGAGATTTTAATAAGGTGGGGAGAATGTAACAACTCTCATCAAAAGTCCTAATTATTATTTTAATTTGACCAATAGGAAACCCTAATTGAGACACCCAAGTGATTCTGCACAAACCCTAAAATTTTCAGAACAATCGGAATCAGGATCAGGGCCCCTAAAACTCAAGGGGGGTAAACCCTAGTTAACGATTATCTAAATTACTCGTTGTAAAATTCAAAATTTACGAAACTACTGACTCAGCTAGGCTAGTCCCAAACGTGGCTACTCTATAAAATATAGGTAACCCTTACGGACCGTAAGGGTTATTTGTTACGGTCCGTAAGGGGTGGCAAAATTCAGGTATAAATAGCAGACATTGGGACTTGAAATTTGACGTATGTTCGACGAAGAAATTCGTTTCATGCACCGATTTACGTTCTGTATACTACAATTAACACACACAGTGCACTAATCGACGCCGCAATCAGGGTAATAACTCGATCGCTATTACGATTCAACGTCCGATCGATTATAACTATCCAACGATTGTTTAAGTGCCGCTCAAATTGAGTTTATACTTTGTTAATTCATCGTGATTTCGACTTGAATGTTTGAGTACTGCTCGAATTCGGACTATACTCTGTCATTCGTTGTGAATCCGAGGAATTGTTAAGTATTGCATTAATAAATCGTTGTGAGGGTTTAATCTCGTGAATTGTCGTAACTGCTGTATTAGTTACTAACCTGTTATGTGTGCATTGTTATTTAAATTAGGTTAATCAAGGCTAATCAGTAGGCTTATATTCTGCTCGTTAAATCTACAATGTGAGTCATTCTCTTTTTATCAAATTGCTTTATAAATTCTTAAAAATATTTTCAAAGTTATAATTACAGTGATTAAGTTTATGTAATCACCAAATTACAGCCGGTATGTGGGGTATTGTGCACAGTATTGCAGTTTTATCACTTTAGGTGGGCGAGCCTAAATTTAGTGATAACCGTCATTCATTGGGGCAGCCAATGGTGATATGACCACAGTCACAGAAAAGAGTCGAGTGACAAATACTGTGGGTAATTGGTTTGATATCAGAAACATTGTAATCTCTTAATACTGTGAATTATAACAAACGAGTCATTTTAGTAAAACTGAATGATTAACTCAGTATTTCCCTGCTGACAAAACCTTTTTCAAACATGTTTCAGGTGATCTGTTGTGAGCACAGGAAAAGTGCCGTGGAGCACTACAAGCTTAGAAAAGTGGCTCAATGTAAATAAATAAAGAAACATGTTTTGAGAAAATAAAGATTTCCCAGTGAAATCACTTTATTGTAAATTATGGGATTTATCCCTATATTATATAAACGAGCAGTTTTAATATTAATCGATCCTGTTTAAAAAGACTTCCGCTGTCATTTAATTAGATACCATCGGATTTCCTGCCTCGCGACTCTGGACCGGGTCAAACCGGGGCCAAGGGCCGTGACAGGAAAAAGGTGGTATCAGAGCCACTGATTTAAGCTTACTATTGATTTTAGCCTATAAGAAATACTTAGGAAATTTTTTTTATTATTCTGTGAAAATATGTTTTATTAACTGATTAATTGTTGAGTTACAGTATGGGTAAAAACAAGCTTTCTGCTATCTACCACAAATTAGATACTGCACCCACAGAGAAAGGAACCTCTTCCTCCAAACACCCAGCAGATCTGGAAGAAGGGATTTTTGTCCGTAAAGCAAATTATGAAAATCCTCTTACCCAAGATAAAAGAAATTTGATTCTTAGAAAGGGAAAGGAGGAAACAAAGAAACCCCAAGTTAAGAAAGTGAGGTTTAATTCAGAAATCCAGGAATTAGGAAATAGGTCACCTTGGGAAGATACATTAGATGAAAAATGGGCAAACCTTTATATGCTAGCTACCGTAGCAGAGAATGCAAACCTTTAAAATATCAGTCAGCCTGGTCTAGTAGAAAATTAATCTCCAGTAAATAAATAAAGAATAGTGTGTTCTCTTTCCTGTAGTCTTTTTGTACAAATCCGTATGCAATAAAACTTTAATGTTTATTTAAAACTTTGTTCCAAAGTTTTAACTTGGCATTTTTGTGCATTTTGCATATATGCTATCCAGCATGAGTGAGATATCAGAAGCATTTCAGAATCTCAACCTCTACCCAGTACCAATTGAAGTCTCCCACGACTTTACTGGTTATATTGCTGACATAGAGGAACCCCTGGAATTCAAAGCTCCACCGCTGGAAAAAGCAAAACTTAAAAAGAAAAGAAGATATGTAGGATGGAGGAAAGTGCGCCGAAGAAAGCCAGCTACTAGAAAACTCCCCAAAATAGAAAACCCTATAGACAAAG
Organism: Helianthus tuberosus; assembly: GCA_030545235.1. Classification (NCBI taxonomy): domain Eukaryota; kingdom Viridiplantae; phylum Streptophyta; class Magnoliopsida; order Asterales; family Asteraceae; genus Helianthus; species Helianthus tuberosus. The sequence goes on from CM060355.1 coordinate 18,798,279, forward strand.
GAAAAGGAATAGAAATCGGAGAGAGTTCTAATCCAGCAGAAATAGAAATCAGGAAAGATTCTAAACAAAAAGGAATAGAAATTGGAAAGAGCTCCAGACAAACTGAAGAAATCACATTCCAAGAAGAAATAGACCGTCTACTGGCAAATTGTGATGTCATTAGCCCTATCCATAATAATCTATATCCTTACCTAGAAACCCAACTTCCTGTAAATTGGGAACCAGCTATTCCAGACCCACTAATCCACACTCGACCTTTAGGCCAAATGGAAGAATGGTGGACAAATGACTGGCAATTTGAAAATATCATCAACAGTCCTTATTCTTTCCTTCCACAGTTTGATCCAGAACCTATCCCCAATCCTCCAATGAGCAACGAAAACTTAGCCGAACTCCGTCAGTTCGGTGAAGAGCTGATAGGTACAGGGAATAGGATCCGGGAAATAAGGGAACAAATTTCCTGGAAATACGACGAAAGGGAGCGTCGCTACTAAACTGCCAGTTGACCAAAGAATAGTGGGGTTGGGAAAAATGTCTGTATAATAATAATAATAATTAAATATAAATCTGTAAAATGGGAAATAAAACATTGTAAGATAAACAGTGTGTATGGATGCCTATATAATATATAAAGCAAAATAGAAGTCGAAACATCGACAATTTTGGATATATATCTGTGTTATAAAATTTTATGTGTTTCTGTGAAATTGTTTTATTTACAATCATTTGACACTAATAGTTATAATTATAATAATTATCAGATGGAAAACGCTAGTAATGAACCAGTTAATGAAGGGAATCAATCTGAACAAAATCAGGAAAACCAGTATATGACTAGACAAGATATTGAGAACATCATCACTCAAGGGATAGCTAATGCTATTCCAGCAATCGTAGCTGCTGCTCAGAAACCTGTTGAACCGCTACAAATCATTCCTAGTAAACGTACTCAGGAAGATAATTTTAGTCATAGTGTAAATGGAGGCGGCAATCATGACGATAATAATCCACGACAGGCTCCACCTCCTAAGAAAATGAAAGCTGCAACACCTGGTTGCACTTTCAAAGAATTTCTTGCTTGTAAACCTGCTGAATTTGCAGGCAACGAAGGAGCAACTGCAGTACTGCGTTGGTTAGAGAAAACCGAAGCGGTAATTGCAATAAGTAAGTGTTCTGAAGAAGATCAGGTCATGTATGCGTCAAACCTTTTCAAAGAAGGGGCACTAGAATGGTGGAACACTGTATTACAAGCAAAAGGAAGAAGGATGGCTTATGCTTTAAAATGGGAAGAATTTACAATTCTTGTAGAAAGAAAATATTGTCCTGAATATGAAAAAGAACAAATGGCAAATAAGTTCTTAAACCATCGTATGGTTGGCATTCCGTCCGGATTAGCTACTCGTGCGGATTAGTGATCCGTGCGAGGGAGTTATCCGTCCGGTTGGCATTACGTCCGGATTAGCTACTCGTGCGGATTAGTTATCCGTGCGAGTGGGAGTCTGTCCGGATTGGTTATCCGTGCGAGTGGTAATCCGTCCGGATTACTTACTCGTGCGGATGACTTATTCGTATGGACAACTTACTCGTGCGGATATCCTTTCGAGTGGATTGTTTCTTCCTAAGTGTGAGATGCGTTTGTGTATGATGGCTTGTGCTTTGAAGTTTTTGTTGTAGCATTTAGAAAACACCTAAGTACCTCTACCCTTCAAGCCGGTCGCGCGGACAACAATCTGTCCGGATGGCAGTCCGTGCGGACAACGTCTTTAAGGCTGAGTCACTAAGTGGATTAGGTAATCCGCCCGGATGGTAACCCGTGCGGATAGTGACAATCCATCCGGATAGCTTACTCGTGCGGACAGTGACAATCCGTCCGGATAGTCTGTCCGTACGGGCAACCTGTCCGTGCGGATGAACATGTTGGAGTTTGTTTTAAGGCCTTAGTATCTCATGATCCGAAGAGTAATCCATTCAGAGGTCGTCCGTCCGGATTGCTCATTCGTCGATACTCAAACCTTGTTTGGAAAGTGGATCCCAAGGGTAGCTCGTCCGGGTGACAACCCGTCCGGATAGCCTGTCCGTGCGGACTGCTCGTCCGTGCAGACAGCTTGTTCGGGCGGACAGCCTCTCGTTCTGGTTGTTCCATCCGTCTACTCTTGGTTGCTGTTATCGGTTTATCGAGACGTCATGATTACGTGGCAACCACTTGGAATTGTATTCTCACCCGCATGACTAGACCGGTCAGGAACCACCCTAACTTGGCCTGTCGGCGACACAGAACGGTCATTCCGGTTGACCCCGAAATCAGGTGTCTGGTGGGTAGAATCCAGATCTAGGACTAGTGCATCACTATTAACGAGTAGAATACTAGAACCAATCAGATTCGTACCGATTTTAAGGGTAAAAGGAGGAGAAACTTGAGTTCATTCCTTTCAACTCTTTTAAGTTTAGATTTGGGTGATATTGTTATGAAATCTTATGGAAATCGTTCAGATCTGAGTTATTCTTGGTGGAATGAGGTCACATTTGAAGTTCATGAGAACTTCATGACGACGTCACCCGTGAATACCTCAAATCTTGATGATTTCACGGTTAAAAGTTGGGATTTGAAATATAGAAAGGTGTAGAATTGTGTAGTGATCAAGAATGTACAAGAATTAGAGCAAGATCTTACCTGGATTGAGAGAAATCTGAGAAGAGGTGAAGAATGCGTGCGGTTCGGACGTCACTTGCCAAAAGTGGAAAGGTTGGAGAGTGACCCGTGTATTTATAGGATGCTAAAAGGGGAAAGGGTGAACCGTGCGGATGGCACGTAACCCGGATAGGCTACCCGTCCAGATTTGTCATCCGTCCGGTTTGGCAATCCGTGCGGATTGGCAATCCGTGCGGATTGACCATCCGTTCGGATGTCGCCTGATTTGGTGCGTTCGGTGCGATGACGCTTCGGCTTCGATTGCGAACGATTCGATAAGGTTTCCTAGTCAAATTACTTTTAGTCCCAACTACTTCGTTTACGACATGGTTAGACTTGGAGTTCGGGTTCGAATTCGATTGTATTCGAGTTAGACTTCGAGTTTCGTTTGAGTTCGCTTGATTATCACAACATAACAAAAATAACATGCACAGGTAACACGTAAGGCACACACACACGTATAAACAATAAGTAAAATACACAGTTCGAGTTGCGGTTCGATGTCGATTTGATTAGCATAGCCTGATTATTAGTTGATTAACTTTATCGCATTGTTACTGCCTATGATTCACGGTCGCGAGTCGATTGAAATACGGTCAACATGATTCGATTATTGCAATGTACGACACTTACTCCACATAATATAATTAAAAATAAAACATTTCTACGAGTCAAGTCGCGCGAAATCGGTCGTTGACTTTGACCTTGACTTTGACTTTCACTCGTGAAAACACGGGGTGTTACAGCCTCCCCTTGTTTAGGGAATTTCGTCCCGAAATTAAGCTGAAAGCTGTAACAAGGTCGTGAATCACGTGTGAGAGTTCTTCGTTTGGACCGATTTTTTTGACCTTGTAACGTGCGGGATCCGTGCACGATCGTGGCCAACCACAATCGCGACGGAGTCGAAACCGGGCCTACAAGTGGTATCTGAGCAGGTGCTCGATTGCGCTGATCAAACACACTAGAATGTAATATAATCGTGGTTCTATTAATTAGATCTAAAATCGTACAGAACTTGAATCACGTGAGCACTTTTTGTTCGGAACACTGAAAATCGTCAATTTAACCGACTTTTTACGGATAAAAATTGCTGATTTTTGGATATGTTGTGCGAAAACACTTGATCTATAAGCCTACAAATTTTCTTAATTAAACAACTGTGGGTACTTTGCCTTCATGTCGCTTTCGAGTTCCCAAGTGAACTTCGCGCCTCGTCTGCCTTCCCATCGGACTTTCACAATAGGAATGCGTGAGCTCCTGAGTTCTTTGGTTTGGCGATCCATGATTTCAACAGGCTTTTCCACGAAGTGTAATGTTTCGTTCACTTGCAGATCGTCTAGAGAGACATGTAAATCGTGGTCGGCGATGCACTTTTGGAGGTTCGAAACGTGGAAAGTCGGGTGGACATTGCTAAGTTCCTCCGGTAATTCGAGTCTGTAGGCGACTTTTCCGATCCTTTCCAGAATCTTAAAAGGTCCAACATATCGAGGCGCGAGTTTTCCCTTTTTGCCGAATCGGACTACACCCTTCCAAGGTGATACCTTTAGGAGTACGTAGTTACCAACGCCAAATTCCCGGGGCTTGCGCTTTTTATCGGCGTAAACTTTCTGTCTATCCCGAGCTTTCGCTATGTTGTCTCGAATTTGGAAAATTTTGTCTGTCGTTTCTTGTAGTAGCTCCGGACCGGTTAGTTGCGAGTGACCGATCTCGTGCCACACAATAGGCGATCGACATCTTCTTCCATATAACGCTTCGAAAGGTGCCATCTGAATGCTGGCCTGATAGCTGTTGTTATACGAGAATTCGACTAACGGCAGGTGTTTATCCCAATTACCACCGAAGTCTAAAACACACGAGTGGAGCATGTCTTCAAGAGTATGAATCGTTCTTTCAGTCTGACCGTCGGTTTGTGGGTGGAAAGCGGTACTTAGATTAAGCGTTGTACCGAGTGCCATTTGAAACGTTTCCCACAATCGCGACGTAAACCGAGCATCACGGTCAGAGATGATATCACGAGGCGTCCCATGTCTACATATGATCTCGTCGGTGTAGATTCGGGCTAATCGTTCCACCTTGTAGTCTTCTCGTATAGGCAGAAAATGAGCTGATTTAGTCAAACGGTCAACAACAACCCAAATGTTGTCGTGACCTGATGACGTGGTTGGAAGCTTGGTTACGAAATCCATGGCTATGCTCTCCCATTTCCACATAGGAATTGGTGGTTGTTCGAGCAAGCCAGAGGGTCTTTGATGTTCAGCCTTGATTCTAGCACAAGTCAGGCATTTCCCGACGTAGAGAGCGATATCCCTTTTCATACCCGGCCACCAGTACCTATAGCGAAGATCCTGGTACATTTTGTCAGCTCCGGGATGAATAGAATAGCGGGATTTATGGGCTTCGTCCATGATAATCTGTCGTAAATCGGTTCGCTTGGGAATCCAAATTCGGTCTAAAAAGTGGAATATCCCGTTTGATTTGCTTACCAGCTGGGCTCCATCGTGGTAGATTCGTTCCTTCTTCAAAGTGCGTTCGTTGAAACATGCATGCTGGGCGTCGCGGATGAGAGTTTCGAGGTTGTGCTGAGCTTGAACATTACGAGTGCTAAGCAGATAGCTCCGTCTGCTAAGTGCGTCGGCTACAACATTTGCTTTGCCTGGGTGATAACGAATCTCACAGTCATAATCGTTGAGAAGTTCTACCCATCGGCGTTGACGCATATTTAGTTCCCTCTGATTAAAGATGTGTTGTAGGCTCCTATGATCGGTGAAGATCGTACACTTTGTACCGTACAGGTAGTGTCGCCAAATCTTTAATGCAAAAACAACCGTGCCTAGCTCGAGATCATGGGTTGTATAGTTCTTCTCGTGGATTTTGAGCTGACGAGATGCGTAAGCTATGACCTTGTCTCGTTGCATAAGGACACAACCAAGACCAAGGTTGGAAGCATCACAGTAGACAATGAAATCATTGTTTCCGTCGGGTAATGTGAGAACAGGAGCATTGCAAAGCATGTATTTGAGGGTCTGAAAGGCAGACTCTTGCTTGGTTCCCCAAACAAAAGGCTGGTCCTTATGTGTAAGGGAGGTAAGTGGTACAGCAATCTTCGAGAATCCTTGGATAAATCGTCGATAATAGCCCGCTAGTCCGAGAAAAGAACGGACTTCAGACGGATTCTTAGGCGTAACCCAGCTCTTGACAGCTTCAATCTTCGCAGGATCGACGTGGATACCCTGACTATTTACAATGTGACCCAGAAACTGAACCTCCCCTAACCAAAATTCGCACTTGGAGAACTTGGCATAGAGTTGGTGCCCCTGGAGTAACTCGAGAACCAAACGTAGATGTTGCGCGTGTTCGGCTCTCGACTTGGAATAGATCAAGACATCGTCAATGAATACGATGACGAAACGGTCGAGATATGGTTTACATACGCGATTCATCAGATCCATGAAGACGGCTAGTGCGTTTGTTAGGCCAAAAGGCATGACAACGAATTCATAATGGCCGTAACGAGTACGAAACGCGGTTTTGGGTATATCCTCCTCTTGTATACGCAGTTGATGATATCCTGAACGTAGATCGATCTTCGAGAAACACGTGGCGCCTTGTAGTTGGTCAAACAAATCGTCGATGCGGGGTAAAGGATAGCGGTTCTTGATAGTTAGCTTATCCAATTCCCGATAGTCGATGCACATCCTGAACGACCCATCCTTCTTTTTTACGAAAAGGACTGGTGCGCCCCAAGGAGAGGTGCTCGGGCAAATGAAGCCTTTCTCAAGTAATTCCTGGAGTTGGGTTGAGAGTTCACGCATTTCGGACGGTGCGAGTCGGTAAGGAGCTTTGGCAATAGGATTAGCTCCAGGAATGAGATCAATACGAAAGTCAATATCACGTCTTGGAGGTAGTCCGGGAAGATCCTCTGGAAAAACTCGAGGAAATTCTCGAACCACAGGAACGTCTTTCACTTCCTTCTTCTCTTTCTTTTCCTTCTCCGCTGCTACAATGTTAGCCAAGAAAGCTCTGTATTCCTTGCGGAGATACTTGCTAGCTTGGAGACATGACATAAGCTTGAGACCCTTTGAAGTAGTATCACCGTAAACACATAACGAGTCACCATTTGCGAGCGAAAAACGAATCATCTTGTCGAAGCACACAACTTCGGCATGGTTCTCTCGAAGAAAGTCCATGCCTACAATGACATCAAAGCTTCCGAGTTGCATTGGAATAAGGTCGATCGAGAAGATGTGATTGTTGAGTTCAAGAGTACAATCACACATAACGGAATTAACAGCGACGGTTCTTCCGGTAGCGACTTCAACTTCGAATGCCGAGGAGAGTTTGGAACGTCTACGACTAAGGAGTTTCTCAAATTCGAACGACACAAAGCAATTATCTGCTCCAGTATCAAACAAACATGAAACATAAATACCATTCACGAGGAACGTACCATTAACCACATTGTTGTCGGCCTGGGCTTGACGCACGTTAAGATTGAAAGTTCGGGCGCGTGCTGCCTGTTGTTGTTGTTGCTGTTGTTGTTGCTGCTGTTGCGGTTCTTGTTTCACCACCCTGTTCGGGCACATGTTGGCAAAATGATTCGGGTCGCCATACGTGAAGCAGACTCTGGCCTTGACTGCGGGTGCCGGAGGAGCTTGTTGACCCTGTGGAGCAGCGAGTAGAGCTTGATTGGCAGGAGCTTGACGAATACGGCAGTTGGCAGTGAAATGGCCGTATACGTTGCAGTGAGCACAGAAGCGGCATTGAATAGCAGTCGGGTGATGATAGGTGCAAGTAGGGCAGAGCGGATGTGGCCCAGTGTATGCATGCTTGGCAGGCGGTGCATTGGCCACAGTCGCCGCTGCCTGACGCTGTTGAGCAGGTGCAACTTGAACTGGTGCAGCAGTGATCGCACAGTTCTTGTTGGTGGAGTTGCTCTTTCTCTTGTTGCTTGACGAGGTAGGTTCAACAGTTGATGCAGTAGCGGTAGCTTGATGCAGACGCTTGGAGGTTTTATCCCACACCCCAGCCTTAACCCTTTTGTCGTTGATTTCAGCGGCCAACAGATAGGTTTCTTCGATCGTGGTAGTCTTAGCCGCTTGCACGAAATCAGCAACGCAGTCGGGCAAGGCACGAATGTACTTCTTGATGGTCATCTCGGGAGTCTTGACCTGGTCGGGATAGATAATGCTGAGCTGTTTGAAACGAGCAGTGAGACCAGCATTGTCTCCATCCTTCTGATGTATGTGCCAGAATTCATCTTCGAGCTTTTGACGCTCGTGAGGAGGGCGGAATTCTTCCAGCATGACTTCCTTGAGTTCGTCCCACGACAGACCGTAGGCTGCATCGTTCCCTCTCTTGTTTCTCTCGGCCGTCCACCAGTCTAGAGCACGGGACTGAAAGACGCCGGTAGCATTTAGAGTTCGTAGGTCATCAGGGCAACCGCTCTGTCGTAGAGTAACCTCGATAGAGTCAAACCAGTGAAATAATGCAGTCGGACCTCCTTCGCCAGTGAATTCTTTCGGCCCACACGACTTGAATTGCTTGAAACTGAAAGGTCTCGTTGCAGCTTTAGGACCTTCAGTCCTCGATTCCTCGGATGATTTGCTGGCATTCTCGTAGGCATCACTCACAGCTTTTGCCACACTTTTCGCGATAATAGAGGCAAGACGTCTGTCTCTCTTTTCCTGACGAGTGAGTGTATGACGAGATCCAGACGACATTGTCTGCAATTGACATCGCCACGGAACTCAACACATGTATTCGAATCTCACCTCACACGTCTACTACTACTAAAGCTCAGTAACACGTACCATGTAAACGCAGATAGTCACAAATTCACATAATTACACGAATCACGTAAACACATAGAGCACATAATCACAATACTCCTAAACATGTAAGCACCATAGCAAGAAACACATATACCTTAGTTACTAGGGGCAGTCAGAAAACAGAAACCTAGCATTCAGAGTTTGCGAGTGTTCGAAAGTAGTGGAGTGCGAGCGCTTCGTTAATGATGTGTTGTGTGAGTAGCTAAGGCCAAAAACATTTAGATTGAAACCGGTAGTACCTCAAAACGTCAATAAATAAGCACAAAACACGTATCTCACATAAAAGCGACGAAAACTTGAAACACATAAAATCGAGAATGGATTGTCTGCGGCTATTTAGACTTCGACTAACCAAAGTGGTTCGACTATTCACAAGGATCCTGTGTGCACAATTACCTTCAGGACTATGCCTTTGCCTCGATTCTTGGGCGTTGGCGCAATTCCCTTTGGTTATATTGTGTCTTTAGATCGTTGGAGTCCGTCGAAACTTTGGTGGGAGTTTTGTATAAAAGCAGGACAAGTCGTCAAGGTTAGGGTTTCACCCCTATCTTACAACTTCGTCCTTGTTCTTAATAAAATTTGAGGAGATTATTCATCAAAATATGGATTTCACTCCTAATTTGGTATGATTCTCCTCGTTTGTAGCTAAAATGCAAGCTGAATAGGCGACTTTAGTCGAGAGTTTGCGGTTTTCACACCTATTCTCGGCCTCATTACCTGTTCGTAAATTGAAAATTCGAGTGCAGTGATAGTGTAGGTGCATACAAATAGCGAGGAATGAGCTCGTACATTATCTAGTAGGGATGTACTCGAGTCGGTCTGTAGGTTCCTGACTATAGACTAGGTCTCTAAGACTTCGACCCGGACTAGGTCGAGTCTTGCCTAATTCCCTATAGTTATGGCTCTGATACCAATCTGTCACACCCCAACCGATGGCGGAATCATCGGGGCGCGGCACTGAGCGAAACAGATTGTCCAGAAGTTTTCATAACAACTATCATTACCATTCAATTTAAGTTAACATGTCCCATACCATGTCTCAAATAGCAAACAAGTCATTACAGACAACAACTAAACAAATATTCTGTTCCGACAACTCAGATTTAAACATGGCAATTTATTTATTGGTTTCTAGGACTCCAGTTCCTAGCTTCAAGTTCATCACAGCACAAAGAGCATAAAAGCAACCTAAGCACCTGTCACATACGTTAAAATAAAGTCAATACATATAATGTAAAGGTGAGCATACAAGTTTGATAATAGCATATAGAGTTCGAATTCGTTTACGCATAACCAGCACGTACACATAGTGAAATGAAGCACGTTAGTTATCGACATAGATCCATCGATACCAATGACTGCGGGTTGACTGCTCGAGGCAGTTCGCAATACATGATTACCACCGTAATCCATGCAAGTAAAAGATCCTTAACAACCCCCGTGTGAACGGGTGCTGAGTCCAAACTATAGTACTATCGTTGCTAAGGCAGGTAGACAGCATTCCATGTGTAAACATAACAAACAAGCATTCATAAGCCACGTATAACATGCATTAATGGTTTAGCGTTGAAATAGCTTGAGTAGTGTGATAATTGTAGTTTGAATATTCGTAACGTATGTAACACCCAAAAGTGCTAAAAGCAAAAAGGGTTCGAGTATACTCACAGCGATTATGGATTGAAGGGAGCGCTTTTCAGCGAGTACGGTTAGCCTGAATAGATTCGATAGCATAACGATAAGTGGCACGTAAACAATACAGAATGAGAGTGGGTATGGTGGCTACTCGTGCGGATTAGTGATCCGTGCGAGGGAGTTATCCGTCCGGTTGGCATTCTGTCCGGATTAGCTACTCGTGCGGATTAGTTATCCGTGCGAGTGGGAGTCTGTCCGGATTGGTTATCCGTGCGAGTGGTAATCCGTCCGGATTACTTACTCGTGCGGATGACTTATTCGTACGGACAACCTACTCGTGCGGATATCCTTTCGAGTGGATTGTTTCTTCCTAAGTATGAGATGCGTTTGTGTATGATGGCTTGTGCTTTGAAGTTTTTGTTGTAGCATTTAGAAAACACCTAAGTACCTCTACCCTTCAAGCCGGTCGCGCGGACAACAATCTGTCCGGATGGCAGTCCGTGCGGACAACGTCTTTAAGGCTGAGTCACTAAGTGGATTAGGTAATCCGCCCAGATGGTAACCCGTGCGGATAGTGACAATCCATCCGGATAGCTTACTCGTGCGGACAGTGACAATCCGTCCGGATAGTCTGTCCGTACGGGCAACCTGTCCGTGCGGATGAACATGTTGGAGTTTGTTTTAAGGCCTTAGTATCTCATGATCCGAAGAGTAATCCATTCAGAGGTCGTCCTTCCGGATTGCTCATTCGTCGATACTCAAACCTTGTTTGGAAAGTGGATCCCAAGGGTAGCTCGTCCGGGTGACAACTCGTCCGGATAGCCTGTCCGTGCGGACAGCTCGTCCGTGCGGACAGCTTGTTCGGGCGGACAGCCTCTCGTTCTGGTTGTTCCATCCGTCTACTCTTGGTTGCTGTTATCGTTTTATCGAGACGTCATGATTACGTGGCAACCACTTGGAATTGTATTCTCACCCGCATGACTAGACCGGTCAGGAACCACCCTAACTTGGCCTGTCGGCGACACAGAACGGTCATTCCAGTTGACCCCGAAATCAGGTGTCTGGTGGGTAGAATCCAGATCTAGGACTAGTGCATCACTATTAACGAGTAGAATACTAGAACCGATCAGATTCGTACCGATTTTAAGGGTAAAAGGAGGAGAAACTTGAGTTCATTCCTTTCAACTCTTTTAAGTTTAGATTTAGGTGATATTGTTATGAAATCTTATGGAAATCGTTCAGATCTTAGTTATTCTTGGTGGAATGAGGTCACATTTGAAGTTCATGAGAACTTCATGATGACGTCACCTGTGAATACCTCAAATCTTGATGATTTCACGGTTAAAAGTTGGGATTTGAAAGATAGAAAGGTGTAGAATTGTGTAGTGATCAAGAATGTACAAGAATTAGAGCAAGATCTTACCTGGATTGAGAGAAATCTGAGAAGAGGTGAAGAATGCGTGCGGTTCGGACGTCACTTGCCAAAAGTGGAAAGGTTGGAGAGTGACTCGTGTATTTATAGGATGCTAAAATGGGAAAGGGTGAGCCGTGCGGATGGCACGTAACCCGGATAGGCTACCCGTCCGGATTGGTCATCCGTCCGGTTTGGCAATCCGTGCAGATTGGCAATCCGTGCGGATTGGCAATCCGTGCGGATTGACCATCCGTTCGGATGTCGCCTGATTTGGTGCGTTCGGTGCGATGACGCTTCGGCTTCGATTGCGAACGATTCGATAAGGTATCCTAGTCAAATTACTTTTAGTCCCAACTACTTCGTTTACGACATGGTTCGATTTGGAGTTCGGGTTCGAGTTCGATTGTATTCGAGTTAGACTTCGAGTTTCGATTGAGTTCGCTTGATTATCACAACATAACAAAAATAACATGCACAGGTAACACGTAAGGCACACACACATGTATAAACAATAAGTAAAATACACAGTTCGAGTTGCGGTTCGATGTCGATTTGATTAGCATAGCCTGATTATTAGTTGATTAACTTTATCGCATTGTTACTGCCTATGATTCACGGTCGCGAGTCGATTGAAATACGGTCAACATGATTCGATTATTGAAATGTACGACACTTACTCCACATAATATAATTAAAAATAAAACATTTCTACGAGTCAAGTCGCGCGAAATCGGTCGTTGACTTTGACCTTGACTTTGACTTTCACTCGTGAAAACACGGGGTGTTACAAATTTCATACAAAATCTCGTTTTTTTCCGGTGATTTTGAAGATAATCACTCGATCCGTTCGATTCGAGCGCTAATAAGTGTTTCAATCATTCAAAATTCGTCAGTTGTTGAAGAAATCACTTCGATCCATGTAAGAAATTCTTTAATTTTATTTTTACGATCTGGGTTTTTGATTTAGTCATTGCGTATTACGATCTTGGCAGGGGTCCGGGGGCAGCGCCCCTGGTAGCGGGGTCCCAGGGGCGGCAGCCCCTGGCGGGGTCCAAGGGGCAGAGCCCCTGGCTGGGGTTGAGCTGCATTGGTTTTCTGTAAATTGCTGTAATAAAAATGCATCAGAAAAATTAATTTTTTGTAAATTGCCTCTGGAAACTGCATTGGTTCAGACAGTTCACAGCACAGACAATTCACAGCACAGAGAAAACTATTGTCATGGTTCAATGCGTTTTAGAGAGAACACATTCTTTGGTGTTTTTAGGCAATTGCGTTTTAGAACTAAAACATTTTTATGTGTTTTCTAGCCATTGCGTTTTAGAAAAACACATTCTTGAAGTGTTTTTGGTGCATTGCGTTTTAGGTAAAACACTTTTTTAGGTGTTTTCAGTCCATTGCGTTTTACAGAGAACACTTTCTTTTGTTTTTTAGGCAATTGTGTTTTAGAATGAGTCATTTTTAAGTGTTTTCTGCCCATTGCGTTTTACAAATAAGACATTTCTTTGTGTTTTTTGTGCATTGCGTTTTAGGTAAAACACTTTTTATGTGTTTTCAGTCCATTGCGTTTTAGAAAACAGACATTTTAAGTGTTTTCTGGCCATTGCGTTTTAGAAATAAGACATTTGTTTGTGTTTTTGGTGCATTGCGTTTTACGTAAAACACATTTTTATGTGTTTTTAGTCCATTGCGTTTTAGAAAGTACATTTTCTTTTGAGTTTTTAGGCTATTGCGTTTTAGAAATAAGACATTTATTTGTGTTTTCTGGCCATTACATTTTACAAATAAGACATTTCTTTGTATTTTCTGGCCATTGCGTTTTACAAATAAGACATTTCTTTGTGTTTTCTGGCCATTGCGTTTTACAAATAAGACATTTCTTTGTGTTTTTTGTGCATTGCATTTTAGAAAAATGTCATTTTTAAGGTTTTTTTTCATTGCGTTTTACGTAACTGGGGTTTTTTCTATTGCGTTTTACGCAACTGGGTTTTAAATTTTTTTTTTTTCAAAAATATAGCAATAGTATACTCGTTTTAAAGATAAAAAAACGCTCGTTTTTTTGTTGCAATTTTTATAAAAAAATAATGTCGTATGAAAGAGTTATTAACGTTTAAAAAACGGGGGGGAATTGGAGGAGAGAGAAACTATTGGCTTGCATTGACTAGAATACCTCTAAACAAACTCGCACGCCTTTTTTATTCCCTTTAATTTTCCTGATTTAATTTTAGCCCTTAATTAACTAAATGGATGGTCAAGATCACTTCCTAGCCTTCCTAGTCAAATAAACTTCCTAGTATATCTCCACCCAACATATAAATACAAATAATATCATGATCAAGATACATATCTCAAAAGAAAATTTTATTTTTCGAGTAAGGAAACTATTGTAGTGAAGCACTACTAAACATGGGTTAAGGAGAAAAAAATTAATTTTTTTCGGGGGTATGTTTCAGGTATATGGTTCGGGTAAACATATATATAGTTTCAGGACCTAATTCTCTACCCGTCCTATATCCGTGAAATATATATTTTTTTCTCAATTTCATACCTAGTCTCATACCCGTTGAGTTTCGAGTATATCCGACCCGAATGTTTTGAATTTTAGGTATGCCCGTCGAGCTCAGTTTCTCTTTTTATCCATCCTGTTTCGAAGAAGCACGAAGAGCAGCCTTGTATATCACAGTTATTGTTGGGTTAGAGCCGGTCCCATATGTGAAAGGTGAGCAAAGCATGTGATGATTTCGTAGGAATATTCAAAAAAAGTTGCTTCATATCCATTGGATAAGATAAGACTTTGATTTCAAGTGAGAGAAAGCTAAGACTATTAATAATTGACCAGGATTTTTTTTTTTTTTTTAACGGCAATTGACCAGGAAATTGTAAACTAATAAGACCACCCGTAGTGGTAAACAAGAATAATGCCCCAAATATGGGGCATTATACGACACGTGGCATCCTAGTCAGTAGTCACACATGGGGCATTATAGCAAAAGAGGCGTAGTGGGGCATTATTCCAATAACGCCCATTCAATCATTTGACAAATTTTTTTTTTTAATTTAAAACATAAAGTCTTCATTAATTTAAAATAAAAATTACAATACTTGAAAAAAAAAATACCAAAAAAAAAACAGAAAATTAAAAAAACCGAAAAAAAAAACAGAAAAAAAAATTAAAAACAGAATTAAAAAAAAATTTAAAAACGGGGCCCGTTTGAAAGTTTGCTACAAATTAAAAAAAAATAAAAATATAAGTTGAAATTAAAATTTTTTTACAGAAATTAAAAAACAGAATAAAAATTTACAGAAATTAAAAAACAGAATAAAAATTTACAGAATAAAAAATAAAAATATAAGTTACCGGTATCTTCGTCCTCCGAAATGTCGAGCCACGCCCGAGTCAACGTGTATTCCTCGTCCTTCGTCCATTTAATGGTTTTTTTTGTACGTCGAGGTTCGTCATTTTCCTTCTTCTTATGTGACCTTCTGCCGCGTTTCGATTTGACTTGCACCGGTTCGGGTTGCGTCTCCGGCACGACATCGACATCGGGTTCGGGTTCGGGTTGTGACGGTTGCGACCCGCCGGCTTGACCATAGCCGTAGGTGGGAGGTACAAACGGAGTGGCGCCAGTCAAGTAAGCCGCGTACGGTAAAAAGCTTGGGTCCATGTCTTGAAGGTTATACGGGTTTTGAGGTTGCGTTGTGTTCGGGTTCGTGGGTCTTGCGGGGCCACCAAAAAAGGGTCGGAATGGATTCATGCTTGTAAAAAAATAGGAGAAAGTGGGTGTTTTTTATAAAATAATAGAAGAAAGTGGGAGAGAAAGTAGGAGGATTTTTATAAAAAAATGGAGAAAAAAGGTTGATATATATATAGTGGGTAAAATTTTGAATTAAAAAAAAAAAAAAAAAAACTTTTGACCGTTTGTCAACGGTCGAATCTCGCAACCCAACAACAATTCAGCGTTTTAATAAACACGCCGGAGCCAATTTTTTTCAAAAAAAACGCCCGGTAACGCCGCATGTAGTGGAGGAGCAGGCGTTTTCCGGCGTTTTTTTTGAATTTTTTTTTAAAAAAACGCCCCATTACGGGGGTACTAATAGATAAAGTGAATGAACAATATATCTTAATATATTAGTGGTTTTTTACGTGTGTTATGTGGTTCTTTTATATATCTTATGTAATTTGCGTTTGTTTTTTATCGATGTAATTCACATGTCAGTATTTTTTGATCATATCAAGATTTTTTCTCTATGGGTTGCTGTAACGAGTGTAGGTGACGTAACAAAACAAACCGATACCGATCAAATTCCCGCCGTGTTGGTATATTTTTTGTCATATCATGATTTTTTTCTCTATTGGTTGCTATAACGAGTGTTAGTACCGTAATTAAACGAACTGATACCCACCCATCGCGCAACGCGCGAATTTAATAACACTAGTTATATATCATAAATCTCTTTTTTTATATTTTAAATCCTTTTGTTTTCATTTCAAGTGAGAGAAAACTAAGACTATTAATAATTGAATAGGAAATTTTATATATCATAAATCTCATCTTTTATAATCCAAGAGTAAATGTTACTAAAATAACTTGATTACATTTTTAAGGCGGTGCTGAGGAGTCGTGATAAATCAAACGAGAACCAAGGGTGTCGGTTGTGCTTATCATACGCGAACAGTTAGACTTATTTAAATAGGTAATTTATTTAAGTGAACTCATCCCATCTTAAAATTTGTAAGAGTCAACTCATCTAGACTTGAAATTGATCCGTTTCACACAAAACATGACCGGTTCATACCATCCAGTCCACTTGTCCAAATTCAACCGTTCGACCCTCTAGTTTCTTGCACCCGATCAAAGCAGTCGGGCCAATCCGATCTTCATTCTTCACAATATGCTTTTAACATATAATATAAGGTATAAGGTTCAACTGAAGTAATAATATTAATAGTCTTAAAAACATTCTCCACAATATGCTTTTAACATATACAAGGTATCAGCTTCAATTGAATTAATAATATTATGAATAGTATTAAATACAGAAATAAATAATGTACGGTTGAACTTCCATGATACTTGTTCATATACAAATTAAGAAAACTGGAAACAATAACTATTATTTTATTTTAGGACATTCAAAGTAATATATTTATACAAAGTCAAATTTGATTTTTTATTTTGCACAAGAAATAAAATAAACAAACACATTCACATGTTTAAAACATCAGAGTATTTAAAAACACTATCCTATGTTTGCAAACAAAAAGTGGAATGTGGGCCCTACCTGACTATTTGGGTTTGACCACACTCGTGTTTTCATTTTTCCAAGCAGCTTCCTTTTAACTTTTAAACATATGCATGTTTTTTTAACGATTTTAAACATGCATGTGTTTGATTGTTTTACGGATATATATTTCATACCTAATTAATTGTCACCTCTATTTTCAACACGCTTTAAAGATTGTTTAGTCCAACGGAATGGGATGTTTTTCGAGATCGCTAACGCCAAAATGGCACATGACGGGCCAACAGACCGGAGACCTACAAACGCTGCATTATCCGGGTCTGTTTGTGAGTGTTGGAAGAAGATATTCGTGGGACGGATGGGCCTACGGACAACTTCCTGGCCCATTTTCATTTTTATATTTCTTTCAATCTTTGTTTTTTTTAGATTTACTTATGTTTATTTATTTTAGAAATATATATAATTTTACACTTTTAAAATATTTTAGTATTAAATAACCTAGTAACTTTAAGATCTTTTAATAATTAAAAAAAATAGAATGTTTTCAAGAATTTTAATTAGACTAAGAATTTATAAGATCAATAACTTTGTATCTATTTAAAAATTATAAGAAGGTAGTGATAATGTGGAGAATGTACTGATTAGTGAAAAATGGATGAATTGTTTTGTAAATTTCTTTTGGTGAAAGATAGAGACGTTGCTAATACGTAGAAAGTGGCGAAGCTTGAGATTGCCGATCGAGGGGACGGAAGTCACTGAACCTAAAAATTTCTATAAAATCGGGGTGTCGAAAACGTATATACCCAAAAAAAATTATACGAAATCTACATACTCTCCACTACTGAGCGAAAAGTTCGCAGGGTCGGTCGCCCCCTCCCGCCCCTTAAAAGCTTCCCCAGTAGACAATAAAACACCCTTTTTGTTTAAAAGAAAATGTCTATACACGTGGATTCGGTTAACCATAGGTGGGTTAACCGTGGACCCAATTAATTAAAAAGTGTTAATCATAACCACAACTGATTGTCGGTCAGCTGTGGTTTGGTTAAACCGTCGGTTATGGGTTGGATTTGATTAAGTTCGATTAATTGTCCAATATATTTATTAGAGTTAAATGCTTGGTTGGTCCCTGTGGTTTTCAAAAATTGCAGACTTGGTCCCAGTGGTTTACTAATTACACGCGTGGTCCCTGTGGTTTTCAAAAATGCACTCGGTTGGTCCCTAGCCCTAACATCAGTTAAATTTCTCAGTTAAGTCCATGTTAAATGACCAAAATACCCTTGCTTATTAACTCTCTTTATAAACCCACCACAACCTGCATCATCTTCATCACCATCATCATCTTCATCCCCAACCTGCATCATCTTCATCACCACCATCTTCTTCATCACCAACCCACCCCCAGTCTCACCCTGTCACTGCCGCCGTGAGTCGCCGCCGCCGCCCCTCTTTCTCCCTCTCATCTCTCTCGTCTCGATTACTGTTTCTGCTATACAGGATGCAGATTTGTTAGTGTCTCGAACTCGATTATCGGAGTATCAATTGCAGATATGGCTATGCGAGCTTAGAGAACCAGAGGCAGAGGTTACCTGTGTTCAAGTACAGAACGTCTATTTTGTATCTGGTGGAGACTCATTCCACCACTATTATTGTTGGAGAAACTGGCAGTGGTAAAACCACTGCATCATCTTCATCCCCATCATCATCTTCATCACCAACCTCTGCATCTGTACAACATATCTCCACGTCATCATCCCTGTAAATCCTGAATCTTCCACCCTGTTCATTTCTTTTCAAATCTCATACATCACCCACTAAATCTCCGATCTCCATCTTTAAACATCAAATTAAACCCAAATTCATCCTCACCCACCTCTCAAATCCACAAAATTTCACTTCAATTCCACCAATTTCCCTCAAATTCCACCCAATTTAACTCCAATTTCATCAAAATCATGCCAAATTCACCTCCTCCAAACACCAACAACCACCGCCGATGCGACTTCTGCAACCAATCACCGGGGAATAGAACAAGGGTGACAACAAAAAAAAAAAAACTTACCGGAGTGGAACACCACCGCCGCCGTCGTGAAACATCATCATCATCATTCTCTTCTTCCCGGAGATCGGCTCCGCGACCAGTCCCGTCGCCTCTAGCTCTCTCCGTCTGCTCTCTCTCTCCGTCTCATCGTCGTAGGCCACCACCGATTGGTGGTGGCCGGCTGTCTATTCCAAGATAACAGGGGCTGGGGGTGGTCCATGAAAGTGATGTAAGGCTTCAGGGGTGTGTATGTGTGAGAGAAAGAGGAGGACGGTGGTTATGGGGGTTCGCCGAAGGAACCTGTTGTCGGGGATCGCCGGAAATCGGGCTCCCTTGACTGGTTCGCATAGAGAGAAGCAAATGTGAGTGTGTGGTGTGCGTGTTTAGGGTTCAAGGTCTGATGAATGAGACAGGGTTCACTACCCTTTTATAGTTAGGCAAGGGTATTTTGGTCATTTAACATGGACTTAACTGAGAAATTTAACTGATGTTAGGGCTGGGGACCAACCGAGTGCATTTTTGAAAACCACAGGGACCACGCGTGTAATTAGTAAACCACTGGGACCAAGTCTGCAATTTTTGAAAACCACAGGGACCAACCAAGCATTTAACTCTATTTATTACCTTTTTAACTTTGTTGCAACAAAAAATAATTTAGTCATGGTGTTCCAAGCTTGGGTTTTGTTAATCAAGTTGGAATAATGAATTATGGGGCCCGATGGTAACCATGAATCAATCAATGATATATTATTCTCGAAAACTTAAATGTACTTTTGTATAATAATCTTTACGAGCAAACTAGACAAAATAAAAAACGTTACACTTTTCCAAATTAGCAACCACTTCACGTACAATCCAATTTAAATTATAAAAGTTGAAAAATCATAAACATATAAGACCACCCGTAGTGGTAAACAAAAATAATGCCCTCACCATGGGACATTATACGACACGTGGCATCCTAGTCACACTTGGGCATTATAGCAAAAGAGGTGTAGTGGGAATTATGCCCCTTCCAATTATTAAAAAAAATAAATAAACAAAAAAAAAAAAAGAAAAAGCAAACATTGGTGATTGGCTGGTCAAGGTCTTGGACACGTGCAAAAGAAAAAGCAAGCTTTCCCATTGGCCACCCACTTTGCACGCTAGCGTTATTATAAACACGCCAAACTTCAATTTTTTTTTTTTTTTTAAATAACGCCTACTGTAATGGGGGTGGGGGCGTTTCCAGGCGTTTTTTTTGAATTTTTTTTAAAAAAATCGCCCCACTACGGGCAGTCTAAGGTTTGGTTTAATTTGGGTTAAGTCAGTTAACGAAGATACCTTAACCTTAACCATAACCAAATGCTCAGTCAATTAGATTCTCTTAACTATAACCAATTGATTTTATCAGTTGTGGCTAATCTTGTTTAAATGTTCGTTTTCGGTTATGATTCGGTTTCATCCCTAGTTTTACTGGTTATATTCATAAACGGTGATTGTTCATAAATTATTAAATTTTAAGAGATTTAGAAAATTACAAAAATAGCTCGTAGGCCATAATTTCTAAAACAATGAGCATTTTATTTAGCCAGTTTACGGTTGGTTCCAATACTAACAACAATGATTAAAGAAAAAATATTATTGAAAAATCAAAGAAAACCTAATTCTTAAAGGTGAATTACCCAAATAAATTGAAAATAAGTTGCAAAGCGTTTTAAGTGTAATTTATTTATTTGCCCTCCGTTAATGAAATCTTGCTCGACTATGATAACATATGTCGCATGTACGGATCAAGTTTAAGAGATTTTGGGCTTTAGACCCGGATGAAATCTAGCCCATTGGGCCACTCCAGCCCACAACCTTAACCCAATATATAGGAACTAGTTAGTGCCCCGCCCGCGTTGCGGGGCATCAAGGCGAATTTTTATCTCTTATAACATGTACGTATGTGTTTCGGTTACTTATACATACTACTGATAACACGATCTAAAAACAATAAAATAACATCGAGTCAACCAATTAAAACCAAAATTGCCATGTTTTTACTAAAAAACTAAAACAAATGAAAGACTATAATTTTAAACTGGGCAAAATTGTAATTTTCAGGAAAAATGAGCGTATGCCAGGCAGCCGCCTGACATGAATAAAAATTACACCGAATCAACCAATTAAAACAAAACACTACTCTAGTAAAACGATGGCATGACTGTAATTTTACATTGGGGGCATAATCGTAATTTGATGGGGAACAAAAAACGATGGCAAAACTGTAAATTTGAACTGGAGGCAAAACCGTAATTTGGCTGGGTGAGAAAAAAAATCAAAACCAATAGCAAAACTTTAATTTAAAAGAATCAAAATCGTAATTTGACTGAACCAATGGGAAAGTGCCAGACACTGCCTGACACTATTCCCTCTCATGTGTTTTGAAGTATATTAAATAAATAAATATAAATTAATTAAATAAATAAATTGGAGTTTCTCTCTTCTTTCTCTCTCCTAGTTCTTTCCATTTGTTTAAACATGGCTCCACTTCCTATCATACCCTCTTATGTATCCATACATAAAGTTACTAAAGAATACAATACTAGGGTTCCTTAACAAGCGAGTTAAGCCAAACCTAGTTAGCTCGAGCTCGAAGTCAAAGTTAAACAAACCAACTCGGTTCACTTGTTTAAAAAGAGCTGAAATTTGAACATCGCTCGACTCGTAGAAACCTCACACCATCTCAGTTAGTTTCTTGCACATGTTAATAGATTAAAAAAACAACTTTTAACGTGTAGAAATTATAAGCTACATTACATTACAAGGTTTACACATATTAATAGATTAAAAAAAAACAACTTTTAAGTCAAAAAAACGATGATGTAAGAAATTTATATGATGTGTGTAATCTATTATCTATTATATGTAAGATTAAATATATTATGTATTAATATTTAATTTATAGCCATTATAATCATTTATATAAGAGTAAACTTCAATTTTCGTCCCTGTGGTTTGCTGATTTTAACAGTTTCAGTCCAATAGTTTAAGCATTGCATTTATCATCCATTAGTTTGCTGATTTTAACAGTTTCAGTCCATTAGTTTCCTGATTTTAACAGATTCAGTCCAATGCAAACTAATGGATGATAAATGTAATTCATAAACTATTGGACTGAAACTGTTAAAATTAGGAAACTAATGGACTGAAACTGTTAAAATCAGCAAACTAATGGATGATAAATGTAATGTTTAAACTATTGGACTGGAACTGTTAAAATTAGCAAACCACAGGGACGAAAATTGAAGTTTACTCTTTATATAATATAGATCAAAATATATAATGACCTATTAAATAATTAGTTGGTAATTGTTGATGGACCATATTACCCTTATTAACTAATTAGGTTTCCTCCTGGGTGCTTATATAAGGAGACTTATGTGGAGGTTAAGGGGTTAGACAGTTACACAATTAGACACACCCCATAAGCATAACATCACCATCGACCTTCTTTCCTATAGCCGATACCCTTTTCGGTTTAATCAGTCACCATCATCAGTCAGCACCCTAAGGAGGAACCAGATCACCTTGACAAAGATGTCGAACTCCATGTCGTCTTCTCTCACTGGATTCTCCACTGCACTGTCTGCGGTGACAGGTATGTTTTCATGTTTTCCATTATGTTTAAACAGAACTGAACCAACATGTGGTATCAGAGCATATGTTGATTAGTCAGTTCTGTTTTCGTATCCATTAATTCTGGGATTGAAACTTGGAAAACGGAATTTTTTGAAAATCTTATGAACAACCAGTTTCGAGTCATTGAGAACGACTCGAGATCACTGTTTTCGGAAAAAGGATTAATTATATGTTCACTCGAATTCATCTGGGTTATGTTTTAACCGAAATCTGTTTTAAAACCTTAAAAAATTCAGGTTTCGGGTTCCAGAATTTATGTTTTATTTTTTTAGGGTTCATCATGTTCTTAGGAAAATTCGAAAATTCTGTTATGTTTTGGAATGTTTTAGGATTGATGAGTGTTTTTTCCATGTTTGATCCAATTTTATCTTTTAAGTTTATTCGAAAACTGTTAAAAAATATACAGTTATAATTTTCGAAATATTTTGATAAAATTAGATCATCTTAAAACAGGAAATCATATCTCATAATCCCTTAGATTTCGAATTTTCAGTTATGTTATCACAATAAACAGCTATCAACAATGGGCTCGAGACCATCAGCCTCGACTCAAGACCATAAGGTCTCGACTCGAAATCATCAGGTCCTTAAACCTTCACAACTCGAGACCAACAGATCTCGACTCGAGATGATAAGGTCTCGACTCGAAATCATAAGGGCTCAAAAGTTTACAACTCGAGACAAAGGTCTCGACTCGAGACCATAAGATCATAACTCGAGACAAAGGTCTCGACTCGAGACCATAAGGTCATAACTCGAGACCATAAGGTTGCGACTCGAGACCTCATCATAAGTCGAGATCTCATAAGATATAGTAGTCGAGACCATGGTTCCGACTCGAGACAACAAGGTTGCTACTCGAGACCTCATAACTGACTCGAGATCTCATAACTCAGTCGAGACCTGACTCGAAACCTCATTATTTTAGGCTGTTTAATGTGAACTAAGATTTAGCTCGGGGCTCCGCCCCGAACCCATTGCGGGAGCACGCTGTCCCCATGCACCACCCAGCGAACTCACCGCGGAGTTCGATCCGCGCTAACGGGTGGTTTGCTATTAAATAATTGGTTTTGTAATTACTTAGTTAATTAATCAGAATCAGATAATGTTTTACAAACACCAAGATGGCTTAACTTGAATGAGCTTCTGATGTATCATTTCTGGCCGATTTGATACATCTACTTATCATTCAAGTATTACGAAAGCTATGTTGAGTGTGCATCATAAACATGAATGTCTTAATATCTGGCCAAAGCTGATTTAATTCCTTCATAGATGGCATACTCAACAAGTGCATAACTAAAGTGATTGTCTCAATTTCTGGCCAAAGCTGATTTGTTACAACCACTTTGCACATATGCTTAAATGATTACACTTCTGGCCAAAGCTGATTTATCTTCGTTTAAGTAGAATTTTTTAACTAAGTCTATTATTTTGATGTTAGTAATAGACAATATCACAGCTTCATAATGTAAAATGGTCATTATTTATGCCTGCCTTAGTTTAACGTGCCCTTAGATCACATTAGGACTTCTTCCTTAGTATCATAACTTGCTCATCTTATTTCCACTATCAACGCCCAATTGCGGGATTCCACCTTTGACTGGTGATAACTTTGCTGCATGGAAGGAAGCTCTCATGCTTACACTTGGATTGCTGGATTTTGATTATGCTCTAAGAGAGAATAAGCCAGCGGACCTTACCACTTAAAGTACTGCTGCTGAGAAGTTAACTCATGAAAAGTGGACTAGGTGTAACCGCATGTCTCTCATGTTTATGAAGCAGTCCACAAGCAATGCAATCAGGGGAGCTATTCCTGATTCTGAAGATGCTAAAACCTACTTGGAACATGTGGAGGCGCAGTTCAAGGGAACGTCTAAAGCACACACTAGTACTCTTATTCTCAAGTTGGTGACAACTAAGTATGATGGGAGGAGCGGCATTCGCGAGCACATCATGATGATGAATGACATGGCCAATAAGCTGAAGGGGCTGGAAATGGAAATTAGTGATGGTTTCCTTGTTCATTTTATCATTACTTCGCTTCCTTCGTCCTTTGAAGCATTCAAGATCAATTACAACACTCAGAAGGACAAATGGATGATGAGTGAGCTGGTCGCCATGTGCGTACAGGAGGAAGAGCGTATGAGGATGGATCGCACTACCGATGTTGCTAACTTCACCACCTCCAACTCTAAGAAAAGGAAGAACAATCATCAGAGGAAGGATGCTTCAAAAGTCCAAAGGCCTAATCCTAATACAAGTGCACCTTCCAGCTCTAAGAACTCCTTAGGCAGTATCCGCTGCAAGTTCTGTAAAATGACAGGACATCTGCAGAAGGAATGCCCTGACTTTAAGGAGTGGCTGGCTAAGAAAGGTAACGATTATTTTATGATACTTGAGTCCTATAATTTAAGTGTTCCTGCTAATTCTTGGTGGTTTGATTCTGGTTCTATGGTTCATGTTACCAATTCAACTCAGGGATTCCTTTCAATCCGGAAGCTAGAAAGAAACCAAAGAACGCTTAAGGTTGGGGATGATCGAGAATTAGAAGTGAAGGCCATTGGAACATTACAATTAGTTATGAAAACTGGTTTATGTATTAAACTTTATGATACCTTATATGTTCCTGAGGTAACTCGGAACCTTGTATCAGGACCAAAGTTAGACATGGACGGTTTTATTGTTTCCCATGGTCATCGCAAACTCTCTATCCTCTATGATTATGTTCTTTATGGTACTGGTGTTCTGGATGGTGGTCTCTATAGATTAGAACTAGATGATGGCTTTTCCAAATCTTTGTTGTTATAAAACATTAATGAATCACTCACAAAGATGAAAGAGAAATGAGACTTAGAAACTTCATCCATGTTGTGGAATCAACGTTTAGGCCACATCTCAAGAGAACGATTAAATAGTCTCGTAAATGATGAAGTCTTACCTCCTCTTGATTTCTCTGATTTTGGAACATGTGTCAAATGTCTTAAAGGTAAAATGACATTAGCGAATAAGAAAGGTGCCACTAGGAGTTCTAATTTATTAGAACTCATTCACACTGACATTAGTGGTCCCTACCAAATCGCTGGCATAACAGGACATACTTCATTTATCACTTTCATTGACGATTATTCTCGTTACATGTACTTGTATCTTATTAAGGAGAAATCTGAATCTCTAACAACTTTTAAAGATTATAAGGCTGAAGTTGAAAAGCAATTAGATCGTCAGATTAAAGTTGTGAGATCAGATAGAGGCGGTGAATATTATGGAAGACATACTGATGTGGGTCAAGCTCCTGGTCCATTTTATGAGTTTTGTAAGGGCCAGGGGATTGTGAACCAATACATCATGCCTGGTACACCTCAGCAGAACGGTGTCGCTGAAAGAAGAAACCGTACCCTCATGAACATGGTGCGCAGTATGTTAGCCAACACTAATTTACCATTATTCCTCTGGACTGAAGCGTTAAAAGCAGCTGTTCATATACTCAATAGAGTTCCTTCTAAGTCTGTCCCTAAAACTCCTTATGAACTTTGGACAGGAAGGAAACCGAGTCTTAAATATATGAAAGTATGGGGCTGCATTGCTGAAGCAAAACTTTACAATCCTTTCCTAAGGAAACTTGACCCTAAAACAGTTACCTGTTTCTTTATCGGGTATCCTGATAATTCAAAGGGTTATCGTTTCTATTGTCCTTCTCATGTCACCCGTATTGTTGAAACCAAGCGTGCTGCGTTCCTGGAGGATTTCAAGGTCAGTGGGAGCAGTACCAACCCTTATGAAGAATTGCAAGAAGTACAAGACGCGGGGGGGAGAGATTCGTCGCTTACCATTACTCCGATTACTCCTCTTGTACCCAATGCAACTACTGCACCTGAAGCTACTGCACCAACTCCAAATTCACCTCTACAATCAGAACCCATTATACCTCATGACGAAGGCACATCAAACGCTCATAACCAAGACAACGCTGAACCCGATAATCCACTCAGGAGGTCATCTAGGCAAAGAAGGCCTACTAATTGGGATGATTATGTTACCTACCTGACTGAAATGGATCCTGGAAAGCTCAATGATCCTATCTCTTACAATGAAGCCATTAGCAGTGATCAGTCTTCTTAATGGAATAAAGCAATGATTGAAGAGCTTGAATCCATGAAGAAAAATGACGTTTGGGATTTGGTAGAATTACCCAACGGTGTCAAACCCGTAGGATGCAAATGGGTGTTCAAAACAAAACTGGATCCGAATGGGAACGTTGAACGCTACAAAGCGAGATTGGTTGCAAAGGGCTACACTCAGAAAGAGGGAATTGATTATCAAGAGACGTTTTCACCTGTCTCTCGTAAAGATTCATTAAGGATCGTCATGGCCCTAGTAGCTCATTTCGATTTAGAGCTGCATCAGATGGACGTTAAAACTGCTTTCCTTAACGGAGATTTGGACGAAGATGTTTACATGAAACAACCTGAAGGCTTTAAACATGAAGGTCAGGAGCATCTAGTCTGTAAGTTGAAGAAATCCATTTACGGGTTAAAACAAGCATCACGTCAGTGGTACCTCAAGTTTGATGAAGTCATGAAGAAACAAGGTTTTATGAAGAATCAAGTGGATCAATGCACCTACCTCAAGATGAGTGGGAGCAACTTTACTATACTTTTCCTTTACGTAGATGATATTCTGTTGGCAAGTAATAGTTTAGACATGTTGCATGAGTCGAAGCGGTTACTATCGCATAACTTCGACATGAAGGATCTTGGAGATGCTTCTTACGTCATTGGCATCGAAATTCACCGAGATAGACACAAAGGGATATTAGGATTGTCCCAAAGGGCTTACATAGATCGTGTCCTTACACGTTACAACATGCAACAGTGCAAACCCTCCGTCGCTCCAGTAGTTAAAGGAGATGTTTTCGGTTCATTCCAGTGTCCGACAACAGAGGTTGAGAAGGAGCAAATGAGCCAGATACCTTACGCGTCAGTAGTCGGGAGCTTGATGTATGCTCAAGTCTGTACTCGCCCAGATATTGCTTATATTGCTGGAATGCTAGGCCGTTATCAGACTAATCCTGGCCTAGATCACTGGAAAGCAGCTAAGAAGGTACTTCGATATCTACAAGGGACGAAAGACTATAAACTGAATTATAGAAGAAGTGATCATTTAGAAGTGGTGGGCTATTCTGATTCTGACTTTGCCAAATGCAAAGATGACAAGAAATCCACTTCAGGCTATATCTTTACGTTAGCAGGCGGCCCTATCTCATGGAAGAGTCATAAACAACAGTTGACCACAACTTCCACAATGATGGCAGAGTACATTGCTGTTTATAACGCAACCTGTCATGGAATGTTGCTTAGAAATCTGATCACTGGACTCAAAATCGTTAATTCCATTTCTAGACCATTGAAGCTTTACTGTGATAATTCAGCTGCCGTTAGTTTCTCGAACAGTAACAGTTCGACTAGAGCTGGTTTATGTCTCGATACAAAATATCTGTTCGTACGTGAACGAGTTGAGGAAAATAATATTTGTATCAAGTATATTAGTACTAAAGATATGCTTGCGGATCCAATGACTAAAGGTTTCCCTCCTAAGATTTACGAAGAACATGTTCGGAATATGGGATTTAGTAAAGACCTTATTTGAGCATATTGTACTAGCTTATGTTTTATGTTAATGAAATTTCCTCAGTTTGATTTTGTATGTCTCTTAGAATGTGTTCAACCGGTATAATAGCATATAGACAAATAAAGTTACAAATTAAACAAAGGGCTTATGCGTATTTTGATCATAACGATTAGGTTTTAAATTAAGGCTATAGTATGATTAATGGGGGTCCTGAGTCGTATAATGATTCAACGGCTGTATTTCTCTGCTATAGTACTTGTTTAAGGCTAAAATGAGTGTTAACTCCTGATCAGGCTTATCTAATACTCATAGTAAATGATTACTCGGCTAAGTGGGAGAATGTAAGATTAAATATATTATGTATTAATATTTAATCTATAGCCATTATAATCATTTACATAATATAGATCAAAATATATAATGACCTATTAAATAATTAGTTGGTAATTGTTGATGGACCATATTACCCTTATTAACTAATTAGGTTTCCTCCTGGGTGCTTATAGGAGACTTATGTGGAGGTTAAGGGGTTAGACAGTTACACAATTAGACACACCCCATAAGCATAACATCACCATCGACCTTCTCTCCTATAGCCGATACCCTTTTCGGTTTAATCAGTCACCATCATCAGTCAGCACCCTAAGGAGGAACCAGATCACCTTGACAAAGATGTCGAACTCCATGTCGTCTTCTCTCACTGGATTCTCCACTGCACTGTCTGCGGTGACAGGTATGTTTTCATGTTTTCCATTATGTTTAAACAGAACTGGACCAACATTATATATAATAAATGAAAGGTGATTTGGGTCACGTGTCAGTAAATTAGGGCTTCTTTTCCCGCCCAACAGTGCCATCCCCTTTTCCTTTTATCATCTCTCTTCTCATCTTTGTTTTAAAACGACTAGGGTTCCTTCTCTCTCTATATTCAGGCGATTTAAACTTCACAAACCCTAACCCCCTTTAACAATCACCACCGCTGAGAATCGCCCAATATCTGGATACTTACACCAACAATAAGAGCATAATAAACCTGCAACTTTAGCAGCATCTTCTTCGTCGAGAATCGTCGCAAAGCCGTTGAACTGTATACATCTCCTTCGATTGGTGGCGAGATGCTTTGCAGAGAGATGATGTTATACATCTCCTTCGATTTGTTCGGTTACAATCTTGATTCCAGGTAATTTTTTTGCTGAAATTTTTCTCACAGCTATTGTACTACCGTCATTTTTTGAGGATTTTTGTGTTTGTTGTTTGTAAGAGAAAGCTGAAAGCTGAAAGTCCGATTTGAATACAGGTATGATATCGTTTTTGATGTTTACAGATTATAGCCATTTGTAAAAGAGAGCTGAAAGTCCGATTTGAAGAAACCCTAACTGAAGGTTTCTTCCGGTCATCTCTACTGTGGTTTCTTCCGGTCTTCTCTGCTGTGGTTTCTTCCGATCTGAAGGGGAAGACAGTGTTCGTCGTCAAGAACACCAAAATAGCTAAGTTTTCTTTATATATACATCAGTTTTCTTTAATAACGTAAAGAACACCAAAATAGCTAAGTTTTTATTTGTGGTGATTTCAGATTTATGAAATTGGAGGTGGATCTGGAACTTGTGTAGAGATGAGGTAATCACTATATGATAGCTGATTTGGACTGTCTTTTGTTGTTTTTTGGTAAATTAATGATTGTTTTATAATATGTATAAATGTTCAAAGATGCTGGTGAAGTTCTGGATGTGAGGCTTGCCGTGACAATGTTACAGTGGAGTAGTTAATTATGCGAAATGTGAAATTTGTAGGTGTATTGTTATAGTGTTTTGCTTTTAAAACAACTATTAGTTTCAATAGAATCATCAATTCTTCTTGAAATATCTGTTGATAAGTTTGAGATCCATGGAAATTGACTTATGGTAACTGTATGTTGAATTGTTGATCCATTAGTTGTGTTTAGATTGATTATGTTTGCACTTGCTCGAATGCTCAGTTTTATATAATATGTGAGTTATGATTTGAGAGAAAATAATGTTACAGTGGAGTAGTTTCTCATGCGAAATGTGAAATTTGTAGTTGTATTGTTACAATGATTTGATTCTAAAACAACTATTAGCTGCAATAGAATCATCAATTCCTCTTGAAATATTTGTTGATAAGTTTGAGTTACACAATTGTAGATAGTAATTGTTGACCCGTTTTACCTTTTCATAAAGGTCAAATGGTCAAAAGTAGCTAAAAGTTTCTTTTAAATGCATACAATCTCTTCACGCATTATATTCTGGATTATTATTGCAGCCATATAATTTCTGTAGTATTTTTTTAAATTTAATTTAATACATTAGTTGTTCAAAAAGTATCTAAAAATGGACAAAATATGTTGATGTTGGCATTATGTATTCCATCCAGGGAACAGGGAAGGGAAAATCTATGTATGGGATTTGCAGACCAGCCCGCCTTCTCTAATTGCAAGGTATGTTTACATTTTAATATATTCGTGTGGTATATATATTTGTGTGAAACCGATTTATTGATTTATTTGATTACACACTTTGTTTGTCAGGTTATCTCATGCTCAATCCAAATTTCCCATCAGGTAAACTGCTATGTCGTTTGATGGAAGGTAAAGACCATTGGCACTTTATTTTTTATTTATAATGTTAGGATTAGCGATTCGAACGGGTCAAAGGGGCAACATGAAAAACATTAGCTATAAAAGATCCGGTCAAATGGGTCAGCAGTAAGTGTATTTAAAATTCAGGTGCAACCTCTAGAGTTGCTATTCTTTAAAATTCAGGTGCAACCTCTAGAGTTGCTATTCAAGATTTTAGATCATAAAGTGTAATAATATAGTTTTGTAGTCATATTCAAGACAGTAGCTGCTTTAAAAAATGTACGAAAATGTGCATTTTTGACCTGCCACTCAACCGTCACACATGTTCATTTTGCCACCTCTAAGATGTAAAGTTCGGTGTAGACCATCTCTTACCAATATTCGAAAACGGAATACTTTTCGGTGCAACACTATTCATCACACTAAGTTTGATAGTTCACATATATATTAAATATTCGACATAAAAAGTAAATTTTGTTTGTTTATTTATTAAAACAAACTCATTGAGACCTCTACCATATTTAGTATGTCTTAAGTTATGTTGTTATTCATTTATAGTTGATTAAATAGTGCAATCAATGTTTAAAATGAATGTAAAAAAATTGAGATGCTTCATCTTATTATCGATCAATGTTTTGAAACTGTTGTATGTTTCAGCACAATACTCGGCTGCTGTGAAGATGGCACCATCTGGCGGTGGGATACTGTGTAGAGTTATAATTGATAGCAAGTGACTCTTTATAGCTAGATGTTCATTTTCATACTTTATTGATGTCCATTTCCTTATTTACAAGTCCCTGTTCAAAACTCATGGGTGGATGCAACTTTTTCAAGAGAAAGTGCAACTTCGATTTTTGTAAGCTCAATAAAGAAACAGGTATATACGGGCCATGGCGTATGCCTTCTCTCACCAAGCGTGAACTCCGCTATAACTAACGGAAAATGCCTTCTCTCACCAAGCGTGAACTTCGCTACAAGAATCTGTCATGATCGTGAGGTGGCGCTCGAAGAACAAAACGCTGCCATTAAGCAAGAAACGGAAGCCGAGCTTATAAAAAAAGTGAATTTGGATCGAGCCGATGAGATATCGAAGGAGATTATGTCGGTTCGAAAGACGATCGAGCAGGTGTAGCTTGTGACGATGGAAGCTCAGCAAGAACAATAAAAAGGTTTTCGAAGAGAAAAACGTTCAAAAGTTATCACATAAAGCTGCACTTGAAGAGTCTGCGAAGAAGTTACTTGCTTTATGGGAACTGTTTAACCCTAAAATGTCGAAAGATTCGAAAACGTAAGACGAACAAACGACGTCCGATATCAAAAGATTACAAACCGAAATGGATAATCTGAGGGCTTTGGATCTTGATTCTTTGAAAACCGTTACATTAGAGCTTGATGGTGCGAAAGAATCGTTGCAGAAAATGGTTGATGAAGAAAACACGTTGAAAAAGTTGTTGGAGTCGTTAAAGGTCGAGCTTAAGAATGTGAAGAAAGAACACGAAGAATTGAAATCGATAGAAGTGGAAACCGAAGCTGTTGTCGCGAATCTGAATTCGAAGCTGCATAAAAGCAAAATCAAGCTTGAAAACGCGTGTATCGAAGAAGCTAAAGTCACAGCCACTTCTGATGAAATGATGCAGACGGTTCAACAGTTGATATCCTAGAGCGAAAACACGAAACGAGAATCTGAAGAGATGAAGGTGAAAGCTGAAGAATTGAAGAAAGAAGCGATGGGAATTGCTTTAGAAGAAGCCGAAAGTAAACTCAAAGTTGTGTTAATGGAAGCCGAAAAAGCGAAAAAAAGCTGAATCAAAAGCTCTCGAGGATACAAAAACAATTTCCGAAAGAACCGACGCAGCACGCGCGTCGACACTGGAATCGGGCTCCAAAATCACAATCTCACAGGAAGAATTCGACGCGTTAAGCCGGAAAGTCGAGGAATTCGGAACAACTCAAAAAAGGCAAATTCGGAACAACTCAAAATCATATATATTTTACTTAATTAAAATTTTAAGTGACAAAGCTTATTCACTCAGACGGCTTTGACTTTTGGTCATTAAGCTAATAAATCTTGAACTAGGGAGGCTAAGAATGCTTACAAAGGCTCTAGCACGAATTAGGAGTTGTGGGAAACTTGCTTGAAGTCCAGAGAGCTCCAAAGAGTGAGTTGTGAAATATTTTGAATTGTGCAAATGAACTAGAAAACAAGGAGGCCTTATATAGGATTTAAAACATCACAAAATCATTCCAACAAAGTCTACAAGTGATTCCTGATCATCCCAGGTGTCCCCTATGCATGTAAAACCATTGGTTCAGTCCCTGAATTCGAAAACCACCATGCAAAGGTGGTGGAACTGGCTGGACAGGCATCTGTCATCTTTTTCTCCATCTGAAGGTTCTACGCGGCCCGCGTGGAGGTCAGGTACGGTTAACAAGTTTCCAACTTTGCAGTTCTGGTCCCTGGTCCATATAATCTTTATTTTACTTGCGTTTATTGCACTTTTAACCCCCAAACTTGATTTTTAAGGGTCTCGAATCTTCAAACTTTTAACAATAGGCCTTCGGTTAGTTACGAGGTCACCCGAATGGTCTTAAATTGCGACGTTGACGCTTTTAACCCTTATTACTTGCAATTAACACTTTGATTATTTAAATGCGTCGAAACTCCACGAATTTAATATCCGTTATTCTTGGGATCAAAATAAATTATCACAATGCTTTTGGGATCGTTAAAAGGTCACTCGGAGGTAACTTTAACATGTTGACGCTTTTAACCCCTATGTTTCACAAGATCCTTATTTTCAACACAAATGACTTTCTAAGTTCGATAAATTATTCGTTAAAGAATACGAACGTAGTGTGAGGTCAATCAGAGGCACAGGAATGGCATGTTGACACTTTGGATCCCTTTATTCACATATTTACATTGTTTGACAACTTCAGTCCCTTAGTAATAATTCCTTACACGTTTAAAGTCCATGACACGTGTCTTTATTATATTGGTCGTGATTTTACGAGGTGTTACACGGAAACTACGCCGAGATCATGATTAACCGACACACCGCGTTAATACCCTTATTGGGCAAACCCATATTGGGTTATAAAAATATTTTATCATAGCATTAGCATCTGTTAGGTGTATGCCTACACCTCGTGCTTAGGTCGTGGCCATTTGCAACTAAATGAGCCGAGGATATCCAGGACACAATCGCATTAATCCACAATGTTTAAGTTATCAAGCAATACGAATTAAAACGGATTATTTAAATTCCAGACACATAGGTCATCGATCCCATACCCGACTAAGCGGTAATAATTTACTGTATCCCAAGCCCGTATAAGGAAAATAGGTCATCGATCCCATACACTAAATGAGCCGTGGTCAACTATAAGATTCGCACAATCCAGGAAATCTGCATAGTACAAAGATTCTTCTGCACCACGGGGTCGTGCTCAGCGGACACGGGGGCGTTGTCAACTAAAAAGACAAAACTGCATTAAATGAAGAAAGAGAAGGATGTGGACACGGGGCCGTGCCCGAACTTCTGTTCAGCCTATAAATAGAAGTGCTTGGCTCAAGCTCAAACCATCCCTTGGCACACCACCTCTCTCACACTTCACCCACCACCCACCACCACCATAACACCATCATCCACCACCATCATCCATTGTCCATCGTAGAGTGTGTGAGTCGTCTCGGGATCCAAGATTGATCGTAAGAGTTCTTGACAATCAAGGCCATGTTTGCCTAAGTCTCTTACATCACTTGGTGAAGACAAAGTGTCTAGTGTAAAACTTTTTATTTCTAATCTTTTCGCACTTTTTATTTGGTTTTGTATTAATGACTTTAATAACTAGTTGCTTATGTTGAAGGTGATCTTTCCTTATCGTTTGTCCGTGGTGTCTTGGCATTATTTTACTGTCTATATAAAATAAAAGATTTTCACCATTCATGTCTCCACGGTCTATATGGAGGTATGTTGGCTACCTGGTCGGGGGTTAAGGGAACGGTTTGGTAAAGGTCTTGCCATTGTTCAGCGTTTAGAGGTCCTGCAATGGACCTGGGTCAAATTTAGTAGGACCTCCTTCAATACTTAACGGTATTGGATGGCGGGGGTCCAAACTCTTTGATCCCCTCATAAGTTAACTACTATTAATACTATAACCTGGCTATTTAGGACTGTATCCCTGCTGAATCAGACTACTTAGTCGAGGGTAACGTCACCTCCAAAAGAGGGGCCTGCCATAATTTGCATTAATAACTTAATTAATTATCTTCCAATAATCCACCCTTTTAGGATTGTATCCTTGCTGACTCAAACTACTGGGGTGAAGGTAACGTCACCTTCAAAAGAGGGGCCTACTACAATAACTAAGATAATCTCTTAAAATAGTGCAAAAGTGCGGAAATAATCAAAGGTTACACTAGATACGAGTCGGAACCAAGTGATTCATCTTGTCTATCTGTTTTTATTTTTATTTTTCAGCATTTTAGTTAGTTTTTATTTTTCTTAGTTCAAAACACTTTTCTAAACTTTTTGATTTGATTAGACGTTGAGGATAAACCGGTACTAAAAGCTCTTGTGTCCTTGGACGACCTCGGTATCTTACCAACACTATACTACGCTCACGATGGGTGCACTTGCCCATATGTGTGTCTAGTGTTAGTAAATATCGTGTTTTATAAATTTAAAACTTGACTAAAAAGTGTTAAAGGGGCTTAAAATATACACCTAATATATATAACACTCGAACACGCATCAAGTTTTTGGCGCTGTTGCCGGGGACACAAGGATTTTAAGAAAGTTAGGAATCAACGGCCTAATCGTTTTTCTTATTTTTCATTTTTTTAGGATTTTTTTTAGTTTTTTCAGCTTATGCAGAACTCAGCACGGGCCGTGCCCGCTGAACACGCCCCGTGCCCAATCATTGGAACTGGCAATCCTGTTTTAAGTCAGACAGTAAGCTGAACACGGGGCCGTGCCCACTCAACACGCCCCCGTGCCCAAGTTTCAGTTACTGAAAACAGAACCGTAAGATCCCGACGGTTGGTAATTTCTGACACAAACATGAGTGATAATGATACTTTTTACTTTCGGCACTCTTATGGTACTATGAGGTGTCAATTATGTGGTGGTAACCATAAGGAATTAGAATGTTATTTTCTAACCTATAAACCCCACTATATAGACCCATCGTTTCCTAATATCCTTAAGAGGGGCGAAAGTAAGAATAATCCTTATCTCTCCCTCGAATGCTCCCAACCGGATTTTCTAGGAGAAATGCTTCTCGACAAATTGTTTCAACTAGAAGATCTAATTATTGATTGGTTAAAAGAACTTAGGAAAGATTTTAATAATTTTTTCCAAGACGATAGCCAAGAAGAAGGGTTGGAATCGCATTCAAACAACTTCATTGTTTCCAATGATGCCTCTAACTGTAGTAAGGACTTGAGCGATAGTCGTCCCTGTGTCGATTGTGCCGTGAAGGACTCCCCATCAACTTCGTTTGATGCATACATAGACCTGAGCGATTCGACATACACCTTCTTTAACGAGAGCCCGGAAAAGGGTTGGACTTGTCCACCTACATATAGCATAGGAATCACCCTCACCGACAACCTCTTGCGTTCTCGTCTTAGTCTAGATCAATTAAGGTATCTTAGGCACTTTGGGGTTGTTCCATCCAGTAAGGAACCGCCCGATACTGAAGAGTTCCTTGAAACTAGACAAACTTCATAAAACAGCCTTCCGACACGGGGCCGTGCCCAGGTCAACACGCCCCCGTGTCCACCAAAAGATTCCTTTCTGACTTTTGTCAGAATACGGACAAAATGTGTCAGGATCTTGCCTGCACACGGGGCCGTGTCCATCCGACACGGGGCCGTGTCCAGCACGCTGTCGTTTTCTATAAATGCAGCCAAGAATCCTGCACATTTGGACCATCCAGGGACAGAGATTTGAAGGGATTTTCTGACCTACCATCCTAGGTAAGTTCTAAAAGAAGGTTCCAACAAACATCTTGTCCTTTCCTCTTTTATCCATTGCCTTCTTCTTCACCTTTCTTGCAAACACCTCCATTGAAGCTTGATTTCAAGCTCCATTGTGATGTTTGTTGATATTTTTGTTCAAGGAATCTTGTTAAAAATAAGTTACACAACATTGTTTTAAGTTATTTCTACTCAGAAAAGCTTCAAAAGTTAAGAAAATAATTTGAAACCCCAAGATTCTTTGTTCTAAAAATCTGCAGAAAGGTGAACACGGGGCCATGCTCATTGAGCACGGTGCCGTGTCCGTGGTACTGTTTCATTAAAACACACTATTTTTGGTATGTTTTCATAGAATGTCTAGCCAAAACAGTGGAACCTCTTCTGCGCACTCAAGGAACAGTCGACGAGAAAGGAGGCCATCGATTGAAGCAACTCTCGTAAGATACGTAATGGCGCTACGTGAAGCCCTTGACGAGATGACTTCGGTGGAGGAGGTCCTCATAGACCGTATAAATTATCTCTCGGTGGGGTTGGAAAACAGTTTTCAGGAAATAAACCTCTTGCACCAGAGGTTAAACATTCTTGTGACACCTCCCATGGAACCAATCCTCCCTCAAGAGGATTGGAACCTAGCACTTGGAATCCAAAATCCTACCGGTTGGGACGACATTCCGGCGGAACCTCCTCTTGAAGAACTCCAAGAAATCCCGGTGGAAGTTGCACCTCCTCAACCTGATGCTCATGAGCCCGCTTTTCTTCTCCCTAGGGAGATCGAAGAATGGCTCGCTGACGTATGAGGAACCCATACCCGGAGGAAGAAGTTTATCAAGCCACATTTAACCGGAAGATTTACCTTTTCGGAATTTTTGCTATTAGAATAAGGCTAGAACTTCTTGGTTTGGATTTCTTGTGTTTCTTTGACCTAACTATCTAGTATTTTAATTTTTAGGACTAGTATGTAACTCTCTATGAAGTAATGAATGATGGTTTTTTTTTTTTTTTGGGTGTTTGGGTGGTGTTGACATGAATAAAACACACTTGAGATGACAAAAGATACAAGGGAAACTTGAACCAGCTCTCCATGCAGGAAAAACAGGACCGTCCGACAATTTCTTCGTTTACAGTAAGTTCGGCACGGGCCGTGTCCACCCAACACGGCCCCGTGCTGCACAGTCTGCAGAAAAAGACCTAGTTCAGGTAACTGGACACGGGCCGTGTTCACCCAACACGCCCCCGTGTCCAGGCTTCTGTTTCTCTTGATTTAATTTTGTTACTGGCACTTGAACACGGGGCCGTGCCCGGATAACACGGGGTCGTGTTCAGCGCCCAGTAACACAAAATTTTTGCTTTTTCACACCTTTTACACATTCAATCAACCTAAAAACTTATTTTTTGGACACATTGAGGACAATGTGTAATTTAAGTGTGGGGGGATGCTAAAACCTTGAATCTTGCAAGTCCTAAATACAAGCCTTACACAAAACTCTATTAGAACCGCTAATCACCCCAAATTTTTTCAAAATTTTTTCATTTTTTTACTTGTCTAGGTTTAACTCGGGAATTTCAAGTTCTAAAAAGGTTATATTTTTACGAATTTACAACCGATAGCGTCGTGATAAAAAGAACCAACATAAGAAAATTATGAAAAGGCATGACAAGCTTAGTTAAAATGTGATTATATATACTTGAGCACATAAAAACCCATTCCCACAAAAGTGAGTTTTGAGCCTTTATTGAGCATACAATTACATATCATTAGACTAAATGCTCATTTTTCGTTTCTTGTGTGAATAATCGCTTGGTTCTTACGACTCTAGAACTTGCCATGACGATACATTCCCGGTCCTTATCAACTTAAAACCCGAGTAAGTAAATGATGGAGGCATTAGAACTAACCCTTTTTATTTCTACACCATTATTTTTCTTTTTTTTACCACCTACCCAAAATCCCCCTAGTTAGCCCCTTTGAGCCTAAACCTTTTCATTTCATAACCCATACCAAACACCCTTTTACCCACTAAAACCCTTTTTATTTTTAACCCATTGTTTTAGTAACTAGCTCGGTTTCTCGTATGACTTTTGAAAAAAAAATAAAAAATCTTATGATGATGAAGCAAAAGAAAATAAACAAACAAGTTTATCAAAAATAACTTTGTTTGAATAATAGCTTCATCAAAATAAAAGTTACAAAAATAAAAAGTCTTACGAAAACCGACGCTTGTTACGCTTTTCGCCCTTTTTCTACTAACCACTAACCCAACAACCTACCTTAAACCCAAGCCTAACCCTTCACCCAAAAAGTCCTCTTGATATTTACAAAGGTATATAAGTTAAAAAGGAGGAGGATTGATTGCTTGGCAAGCCTATGGTAGGAGTAAGTTCCATGCCGCTCTCGAGTGATCCACAAAAATACATTTTCGGCCGAGTGTTGAGTGATCCCCGAGAGGTATGTGAACTTGTATATAAATAGAATTTTAAAGAGGCATGTTATGCCCTAATAAGTAATTTATCTTATGAAAAGTTTTAAATAAATCATGACGAATAGGATTGTAAATAAATAAAAATAAAATTTAATAAAGAATCTTGGAAATCCCGACGCTCTACGACAAGCCCAAAAACCTTCTTCTCTACCCATTCCATTTGGGAAGTGTAATAGCCACATTATAAAGAGTTTTGCTTGAGGACAAACAAAGATTCAAGTGTGGGGGTATTTGATGTGTGCAAAATGCAACATATAAATTTCATCAATTGTGGCATAAAACTAACCCTTTTTAGTACTAATGTTGGAAAAAGTGTGCTTTTGTCTTCCTTTTGTATTTTCAGGATTAAATGAGCTCAAATTCACAAAAGAAGCAAAAAGACATCAAAATCTAACATAAATACAAGAAAAGGAACAAGACGAGACATGCCCAACCCCACGACAGCATCTTCCCAAGCAAAACAAGACAACAGAAGACTGAACACGCCCCGTGCTCAGCCAGCACGGGGGCGTGCCCAAGTGTCAGTAGAAAAGACAAAGTGGTAGAAGCTTCTATTGCCCACCACGGGGCCGTGGTCAACTATAAGATTCGCACAATCCAGCAAATCTGCATAGTACAAAGATTCTTCTGCACCACGGGGTCGTGCTCAGCGGACACGGGGGCGTGGTCAACTAAAAAGACAAAACTGCATTAAATGAAGAAAGAGAAGGATGTGGACACGGGGCCGTGCCCGAACTTCTGTTCAGCCTATAAATAGAAGTGCTTGGCTCAAGCTCAAACCATGCCTTGGCACACCACCTCTCTCACACTTCACCCACCACCCACCACCACCATAACACCATCATCCACCACCATCATCCATTGTCCATCGTAGAGTGTGTGTGTCGTCTCGGGATCCAAGATTGATCGTAAGAGTTCTTGACAATCAAGGCCATGTTTGCCTAAGTCTCTTACATCACTTGGTGAAGACAAAGTGTCTAGTGTAAAACTTTTTATTTCTAATCTTTTCGCACTTTTTATTTGGTTTTGTATTAATGACTTTAATAACTAGTTGCTTATGTTGAAGGTGATCTTTCCTTATCGTTTGTCCGTGGTGTCTTGGCATTATTTTACTGTCTATATAAAATAAAAGATTTTCACCATTCATGTCTCCACGGTCTATATGGAGGTATGTTGGCTACCTGGTCGGGGGTTAAGGGAACGGTTTGGTAAAGGTCTTGCCATTGTTCAGCGTTTAGAGGTCCTGCAATGGACCTGGGTCAAATTTAGTAGGACCTCCTTCAATACTTAACGGTATTGGATGGCGGGGGTCCAAACTCTTTGATCCCCTCATAAGTTAACTACTATTAATACTATAACCTGGCTATTTAGGACTGTATCCCTGCTGACTCAGACTACTTAGTCGAGGGTAACGTCACCTCCAAAAGAGGGGCCTGCCATAATTTGCATTAATAACTTAATTAATTATCTTCCAATAATCCACCCTTTTAGGATTGTATCCTTGCTGACTCAAACTACTGGGGTGAGGGTAACGTCACCTTCAAAAGAGGGGCCTACTACAATAACTAAGATAATCTCTTAAAATAGTGCAAAAGTGCGGAAATAATCAAAGGTTACACTAGATACGAGTCGGAACCAAGTGATTCATCTTGTCTATCTGTTTTTATTTTTATTTTTATTTTTTAGCATTTTAGTTAGTTTTTATTTTTCTTAGTTCAAAACACTTTTCTAAACTTTTTGTTTTGATTAGACGTTGAGGATAAACCGGTACTAAAAGCTCTTGTGTCCTTGGACGACCTCGGTATCTTACCAACACTATACTACGCTCACGATGGGTGCACTTGCCCATATGTGTGTCTAGTGTTAGTAAATATCGTGTTTTATAAATTTAAAACTTGACTAAAAAGTGTTAAAGGGGCTTAAAATATACACCTAATATATATAACACTCGAACACGCATCAATTACTAACAAAACAACTATCAATTACTGTCATTACCTCATAGCATCAAAATTTATTATAAACAATTTCCAAATTATAAATAATCTACAAATTGCAAAATTAGGAAGTATTCTACAACAATAAATGATTCATCTACATAATTCCTCATGTAATCAAATTGCAAATTCAAACATTAAACAACCATAAATTATGGTTTACTAAACTAATACTTAGAGAAAATTTGCAGTTCTCAGATACACATATATACAATCACATTCCAATTAAATCATAGTCCAATTAAATCATAGTCCAATCAAACCTTAAAACAATTATCGGATCAAGAATGAGACATACCATCCAGATATTCAAAAGAAAATAGATAAAATTTGACAAATGATTTTAAAATGTCAGACCTCACGTATATTCGGGCCGACGTTTGCTTCATCGGAAACGCATCTAAGTTACTGGAAAGTGCCCGGAACCCTAGCTTCCTACCAAAACACTCTGGAAGCACCGTCAACCCTAGAATTGTCGGAAAACACCATAGTTTTAGTCTCAGGTGAGAAGCATCTCATCAACATCATTGACTGAATATCCCTTACAATCTAAAAAACGTGGACTTAGGTGAGATCGATCTCATCATCATCGACCGAACATGGATTACAGCCAACACTACCTAGGACAGCCGCGAACGGCAGCCGACAACGATGGTTTAGATTGTAAGGGATTTGTTGCAACAGACTAATATATATTTTAATATTATTTGATTAGAAAAAAAAAGTTAATACAATATATTAAGATTTTAATTGTTATTTATGACATCAGCATATCCTACGTGGCATGCCTAGCTGGTTGACAAGTATGCCTAGATGGAGAAAGGTCAATCACTTTGCCTGAAAGAACCTGCAACAGGTTTCAAATTCTCAATCACTAACATTTTTGAAAAAAAAAAGATAAATTATATAAGCAAATGCAGATTTACCTGTTTAGCCCTCTCAAATAATCCACAAGCTGCATATGCATTTATAAGTGCCAAAAAAATGTGTTTCATAGGTTGAACTCCTGCTTCATGCAATTCTCTTCGATACTACAGAAAACATCACCGAATATTCTAAATTAGCATTTAACATTTATTAAATAGGAACTATAACTTCAGAGAATTTGCTTACCTTTATGATATCAACTGCACAGTCCCTATAAATAGCTAATTTTTACTTCGACGCTATCCGGTTACAAGTTCGATAGCATGTTCAAGCCTAAGCTGTAAATGGAACAAACAAACATAAGTAAATAGACTGGAAATGTGTTATTCAGAAAATAATGTTTTTATAGTTCGGAAATATTACCTTCAATTCACATACATCAACAACAGAATTACTCTCATTGCCCTCAAAAAACCCTGAATTGAAATTATTCTCTTGACATAGCTTTACATCTTCATTACCCCTCTTCTTTCACAAATTCAATTTATTTACGCTGTGTGCTTACAGATTGTAAATTTTTTTAAAAAGCCAACAAAAATACACTTAAAAAGATGCATGAACATAATGTGTCGCTTAATGGTAAATTTACCATATCATATAAAGAATAATCTAAATTCATTTAAATAAATTGCTTTGGAAGAATCAGTTTAAGTT
Organism: Helianthus tuberosus; assembly: GCA_030545235.1. NCBI lineage: Eukaryota > Viridiplantae > Streptophyta > Magnoliopsida > Asterales > Asteraceae > Helianthus > Helianthus tuberosus. The sequence continues at coordinate 18,841,061 of CM060355.1, forward strand.
GTTTCAAGTTGACCCATTAGAGGTAAAACATAATACGGATGGTTGTTGTGCATACCGTTCGTCCATTGGTTGTTGATAAGTAACCTTGGAGTTCTGACTTAATAACCTGCGACCAAGAAAAGGTGAACCGTTACCATCAAAACTATATAGTCCATACCATAAATTTAAATGATTTAAAATATATATTAGCCAGTCTTCTAATGCCGCAGCTATTACCAAAACCCCAGTCATGTCATCCAGCATCTGGAATACCATCACCAGCTCACTGCCTCATTAAATGATATATCCCTTCAAAAAGGAGCTTAAAAGGGCAAACTGCATGTTATGGTAACCAGGTCATATATGAGCACTATTTTAGCGCCAAAAAGTTTGAAGATTATTTTATTAACTTTCAAAATTTTCAGCCAAAGTATTGTGTCAAGTGACTCAGTCAAAGAATGATGCATTAGCTGGCAAATCGCCTATAAGCTGGTTGGATAGAATTAGGGGTGTAAATGAGCCAAGCCGCACGTGAAGCACTCGATATGAGCTCGTTAAAAGCTCAAATCGAGCCGAGATTTAACCAAGCTAGTGCCCGAGCTGTTATATACTAAAAATAGGCTTTTTTTTATATGTAAAACTATGACAGAAATCACTAAATAATATTTGTTACATTCTACAAAATTTACCCAGCTTCATTAAATCATACCTCACATATAGTGTTGGTGTCTTCAGGAATTTCGCAGCCACTCCAAGGCTAGATATTAGCATATAACAGCCTGCACCATTTCAACAACAATTAGAATGTTAAAACCAATAGTAAACGTACAAACCAAAAGATTCACCTATTTCTAAATGGTAAGAGATCCTTCAGATGATAACCAGCTTCAGCTAATGACCTTAAGGTTTCTACGTTACCCTTAAGAACAAAGAGATTAGACAAGCCCATTATCAGTGAGATGCGGCTCTTTACAAGAAACCGAAGCAGTCTATCTAAACACAATGATAGCAACCCTAAGAAATCCAAATCATAAGCCATAAAACCACCGGAAATACGGACTCAAAATGAATGAATCTTACCTTGATTGTCTGCAGAAATAGATCAATAGTCGAAACCCTTGTTTGGTTGGCCTCCATCACTGCTCTGAACCCTAGATCGAGGAGAAAGATGTAAGAGCAGAAATTGTGGTGATATAGTCTTGAATCGACATCAGCAAATGGATTGATGTTCTTCTTCATTGATTTAACAGTGAATAGAGAGAGAGCGTGCAGATCTAGATCTTGGTTGCTGAGGAATTTGAGAGCTCTGGATTTCAGATTCAAGTTAACCTAATTACTCGGAGGATTTTAACATCACACTGAGACACAATATAAACCATATATCAAATCATATTTCCTCACTTTCAGATTCAAGTTAACCTACTAAATACTCAGAGGATTTAAACATTACACTGAGTTGCAAATATGCAATATAAATAGTACATGAAATCATGTATTTCTGCTAAGTCAATTTCAGATTCAAGTTAACCTAACTACTCGAAGTATCCAAAATTCAGTAACGTAAAAGCAACAGAAGATTAGAAACTTACTCAGCCAGATCGCCTAACTGACGGAGGAGTCCGACGAGTCCGGCGACGGCGACGCCGTCAAGCACAACCTTTGGATCTTCTTTATTTGTCTCCGTGTACAGCAGCTCACGTCAAGCACCGCCTAACTGATGAAGTTTTCGCGTTCAGCAGAAGCCGCCATGGATGCCGGTCTCAGAGCTCGGATACGCTTTCTCTTTCTCTCTCTACTAACCTTTTTTAGTTTTGTTTTTGGAGTCGTTAGAGTGAGAGAGATGGATTTCTTGTGGACTGATGAAGGATCTGGATGAGAGAGGGAGAGATAAGAGATGGGTTGAATTTTGAAAGTGACGAAGGATTTTGAAAAGAAAAAAAAAGAGATTAAAGAAGAAGAAGAAGAGACGGAGGTTGTGTGTGTGAGAGATTTAGGGTTATGTGAGATATATGACATTTGAGAGAAAGTATATGATGATGGTCTTCAGAGTCATTAATGCAAATAACACTTCCGCATGCAATTCAAATTTCCCCCCAATAATATAATATATATTTATTATTTGATTAGAAAAAAAAAGTTAATACAATATATATTAATAATTTAATTGTTATTTATGACATCAGCATATCCTACGTGGCATGCCTAGATGGTTGACAAGTATGCAAACTTACATCAGCTCTACTTCTCCTTTAATATATAGTAAGATAATATATATATGTATATATATATATATGCACACACATATATATTAAACAAATATTATATACTTGCTAAAACACAAACGTTGGCCATGTTATCAGTCGAATAATGTGTTTTATTTGTCATAGGTCATTATAATTTAAAATAAAATAATGGTTATAAAATACCTTAAAATATGCACCCTTTTCCAATAATTAGGGTCAAAAGTACGAGTTGTCACAATCTCCCTAATCCGAAACCCACATCTACATGCAGGGCCTTCCCTTTTCAAAACCCCAGATTTCTTTGAGGACGAACCCGCTCCCCTCTTCGATCAAACGCATAAACCATCGATTGTGGATCTAAAACCCTCAAATCTGTTTGTGAAAAGACTAGGAGAGTTAGGATTCTGGATGTGGATTAGGGATGGGGGGTTTTGGTGTGAGAATCGTTGTCTTTTTCATGGTTGTAACGGAAGCCAGTGGGGGAAGTGGTGGCTCATGGTTGTAGAGGCGATGGGCCTGGTGTTGTAGTGTAGAGTGAAAGATAGGGGTTAAGAGAGGGGATGAGGTGTGATATAATATAAATATTAGAATAGAGTTTATTTTTGTTTTTAATTAAACTAAATTTAAATATATAGGTAAAAAGACTAAATTGCCCTTTTGTTGTTTGATTTAACAAGAAAATCTAACTTGGTTAGGCATAAATGACATAACGTATAGGTTTTTTAAACACTAAGTACAAAACTAATTAATTGTAAAGACAAATGAAACAGTCTTAAATTAGGTATAAAGACAAGGACAAAATTTGCAATTCACTCTTTCTATGTTGTATAGCATTTTTGTGCTGAATTTTTTTACTACGTTTTTGTGCTTTATTTTTTTTGATGAATTTTTTTACTAAATTTTTTGTGCTGGATTTTTTGCTTTAAATTTTTTGCTAGATTTTTTGTGTTATATTTTTTTTTACTAGACTTTTTTTTGCGCTATATTTTTTGTACTAAATTTTTTGTGCTATATTTTTTTACTTGATTTTTTGTGATAGATTTTTTTTATTGGGTTTTTTGTTGTATTTTTTGGAAAACAAAAGGGGTGTCACATGTCATTTTCACACTTCTACTTATATGCACTAAAATGTTTTAGTACAAAAACACCTGTCATTCCTACTTATAAGGAGTGTCACGTGTCATTATCACAATCTTTCTTTGGCTACTTAGGGAAAACTCATTTTTAGTGGATCCTTCCCATATATATATATATATATATATATATATATATATATATATATATATATACGAGTCGCATATGGTTATATGACACGTATAAATTAAATAAACAAGCCTCGTATACGGCTCATACGAGCCATTAAAATACAATAAAAAGGTAGATACGACCCATATAAACAAGTTATATTAGTTGTACAAATATTACACTATACAATTCACTTATTCATTATCCACTTATCACTATTATTCTCTCAGTTTTACTCGACACGTCTAGCTTTTGTTGCTCGTTCTTCACGTGAATCATGTTATTCATCACATCATGTTCGTTTTTATAACTCATTAATAAAATAAGATTTGTGATAGCGTAACTTGTGTTTATAACTTGTTAATTTTGGTATCGAATAGTGCAACTTTAGCGTAGATTGATCAAAATTAAAAAAATACAGAATTTTCAGAACTCCTAATAAACAATCAAAATAAAAAAATAAAAAAATGCAGAACTTTTAGAACTCTCAATAAACAATCATTTTGGTATCGAATAATGCAACTCTAAAAATATACAGAACTATCAAAACTCCTATTAAACAATCATTTTATACATAATTTTTTATATTTTTAGCACTTTTATCATTTATTATATGTATTTGTATGATTACATACATATTAAGAGTAGTTTACATATGTGTAATAACCGAATTATATAAATGTGTAATAACTAATTACATATATGTAAAAAACTGGTTTACATATGTGTAATCATAAAAATACATATAAAAAGATGATGAAACTACTCTGAACATGTATATAATCATAAATATACATATAATAAATGATAAAAGTACCTCAAATATAAAAATATATGAATAAAAAAATTATTTATTAAGAGTTCTGAAAGTTCTGTAATTATTTAGAGTTCTGAAATGATTTCAACCCTATATATATAATAAATGAAAGGATCCTGAAAAAAAGACACTTTTCGTGAGAAGTGTGAGAAGACATAGAAATTGACATGTAAGAGTCATGTATTGGATTTAGGCATGATCTTTTGGTTTGTTTTGGCAAGAAAAACAACAAACATAATAATTTAAGACACAATGCAATGAATTATAGGCTTAAAACTTAAAACACTATACCAAGAACGTTACATAGTGTGTTTTAAGTATTAAGTAGTGTGTTTATTTGTGCTTTAAATTTTATGCCTATAATGCATTGCATTATGTTTTAAATTGTTATGTTTGGTGTTTTTATTGTCAAAACAACCTAATACATCACGCCTAAGTCCAAAACATGATGCCTACATATCAATTTCTATGCCTTCTCACACTTCTTACAAAAACTGTCATTTTTTACAGAAACTCACCATATATATATATATATAATACATTATAAAGCATTTTAAATGGATAATGTGGTTATTTTTCAAAATTTTAAAATGTTTGTTCTAAGTTTGAAAACAAAAGGTACAAATGTTCTATGTAATACTTTCTAATTTGCTCTATTTAGACCACCCGTAGTGGCTCCTGATGTAACGCCCTGCGTCCCCGAACTTTTAACTTTTGTCACTTTTAGTCCTTATACTATGAGAAACTTGACACTTATGATACTTGGTGAATCTTGATGCTTTGAAACTTGAATCTTGGTGATACTTGATGCTTAACTCTAGACACTTGATTCTTGATACTTAATACTATGAGACTTGACTCTTAATACTAGATTCTTGAGACTTGATTCTTGAAACTTGATACTTAATACTAGACACTTGATACTTTGAAACTAGATTCTTGACACTCGATGCTAGATACATGATTCTTAACTCTTGAGGCTCGTGAAACTTGAGACTTGGTTGAACGAGAGACTAGAGGCTTGACGTTTATGTAAACTTTGAAACTTGGAAACTTTTGTGATAATGATATCATCTTGTCATATGATAATGTTACACAATAATACGCAACGCAACGCTTAATCTAACATGCAAAGACGAACCAAAGACGGAAAAGTGGCAAAGGATTGGACTGTCCGAATGGCTATCCGATCGGATGACCATCCGATCGGAGGGCCATTCGATCGATCAGCCATCCGATCAAGCTGCCACACCACCTTCACTCCTCTTTTGCACTATAAATAGGACCTGTCACATCATTCTTCACTGATGTGACAGCCTCCTTCTGGCCAGACGCACGCCCTCTCACTTTCGAGCACTTTTCTTCCATTTCCCGGTTATTTCGGTATGTTTTACACTCGATTCTTGTACAACTTCAATCTATACAATTAGTCTGGAGTCGGCTTGAAAATGGATTATCGCCGGAGAAGATGGCCAGATTACGGATTCAGACATGAACACCGTCAAGAACAGACACCTGATCAGACGGGGTAATTCCCACCCGGTCAGACGGGCTGAGCCTTGAAAAGTTTTTCCGTTGTCTCAATGCGTACCATGCCATCACCGTCAAACTCGAAACTTAGAAACTTTACAAGGTTACAAGAGGGACAAGATCATTAGAGTCGAATGGCAATCCGATCGGACTGTCGTCCGATCGAATGGCCATTCGATCAAGGGCATGTGCCTTACAACCTTCAATACTTGGACTATCTTGAATCAGAAACTTTGAACTTTGAAACTTGCACACGAAGGGTCATTCGACCGAACGACCATCTGATCGGATGACCATCCGATCGAATGAATTAGTATAAACACTTCAAATGTCAACATTTTTGGAAACTCAAGTTTAGATCGAATAACCATTCGATCGAATGGCCATCCGTACGGATGACCATCCTTACGGATGACCATCCGATCGGATGGCGATCTGTTTGAATCACATAAGTCATCCCACCGGATGACCATCCGTCCGGATGGCCATCCGATCAGAAGGACTGATCCGACACTTCGCATGATTCTCGTTATTCTACTCGACGCTTATCTATTAATCTATAATCAGGCTAGTTCAGAGCTCCCTTTGATCCAATCTATAGGTGCCGATACTTAAGCACCCACTGTGAGTATACTTGATCCCTTTTCGTTTTAAACTTTTGGGATGTAACATGTATTCTATGAAACTTGGAAACTATTTGAAATCTAACTCTATCCTCAATGTGAAACTTGATACTTTTGGATTCTTGATTCTTTATGCTATGTGAACGTTTAATCCTTGTGTGTAGTTCCGCCTTAACAATAGTAGCGCTATAGGAAGATGCACCTCCCCATTATTCTCGGGGGTATTGTTAGGAGGATTTTATTTGCTTTCCTTGATTCTTGGGAAAGTGGTTAAAGCATCGGGACACTTGGGCTATCACTTGGACTGCGTAAACTAGCATGGCTGAAACTATTTTATATGTTTACATGACGGATATATATGAGTCTTTTAAACTATTATTCTACATACTCAAACTTGTATACTCACCAGTACATTATTGTGTTGACTTTATTTTAATACATGTTGCAGGCTGATAGGATGCTATGATCAAGAAACTTGCTAGGATGCTGCTTAGAAACACATCATAACTAAACTAGAAACCTGAGACAATGTTGATGTTTTGTATTCCGATACTATGTGTTGTGGTTGATGTTTGATTTAGACAAGTTTGCATGAAATCAATTAATTACTATTGAAACTACTAGTGTTATGGAAACTCATGAGTAATCTGAACGCTTAGTGCCGCATCCCGATGTTTCCGCCATCGGTTGGGGTGTGACAGATTGATATCAGAGCCATAACTATAGGGAATTAGGAAAAGTAGGAATACTTGCCCTAGTCTATAGTTCTAGGAAACTTGACTCTTGTCTGTTGTTTAAGGCTTATGCATTCTGCCGTACTTGCTTCCTAGCAACACATTTCCTGTTAAACTTACATGCCTTTCCTAAGGCTGACACAATGTACACTTGGATACTTTGAAAACGCTGCTATGCAGTGTTTGTGTTTTGCACGATATTCGCCTTCAAGACAGGAGTGACATCCAAACCTTGAAGGAAATTTCCATACTATATTCTAGTAGTACTTGTCTTTTGATAAGTACCGACGCTGTTAGGGTACGAAATTGTCAAGTTAGAGGTGACACTCATACCTCGATAACTAGTCCCACTCTTTGATTTTCATGTCTCTCCAGAGTCTCGAAATTCCCCATCAATTAGGAACATGAAGTGACCAAAAGGACAGATATCGTAGGCCTAACATCGATGATGTATTTGTCTAAGTAAGTCAAGACACGTTCCCTCAATTCGAAAGGGGTTCGATTCACTTTGGTTAGTCACCGTTCCTCTACCCGGAACAATCTTATGTTTTGTGAGCCTATCTTTTATGTTACCGCGATTTTGTATGTGGTTTTAAACTTGATTCTTTGTTCATTTGAGACTTTTACATGAATCGCACATATGTCCGCAATCCAAAACAATAACTCTAACCTCTCAGGATCAAACTAAATTTATGATGCTTTATTCATATTGGTAAACTAAGTGGAATCTTGATACTATGCGAAACTACTTGTTTGATCTAGGTACTGATGTGGTAGCAAAACACTATACGTAACATGGCACTGAAAGACAAGACGAAAGTAACATGGACGAAACATGGTGGATACGCCGCTGGTACTTCCTATATATAAGTGTTTCTGACATGTTACCAACTTTCGTACAACGTGCCATGCGAAATCTAGTGTTTTGCAGACCGGGATGAGAATGTGAACCCTAAGCTATGAGAAACTACTGGTGTAATCTTTGTGTAATCTATGTGGAATCTATGTGTAATCTAGTGCGTATGTGTTGTTTGAGTGACAAAATACGAAACGTTGCATAGCGCCGAAGATGAGGCGAACGTGGCATGTCCGAAACATGGTGGATACGCCGCTGGTACTTCCTATATATAAGTGTTTCTGGCATGTTACCAAACCTTCGTACCACGCGCTAAGTGAAGTTCGTAGTTTACAGACTCGTGGTGAAGTTGTTGAAACTATTTGGGTAATTTATGTGAGAGTCTTGAGAAAGTGATGAAGTTAATGTTACGGTTGGCGAAGCGTGGCACCGATGACGAGACGGACGTGGCATGATTGAAGCATGGTGGATACGACGCTGGTACTTCCTATATATAAGTGCTTCTATCATGTTGAAAAACTTTTGTAACACGTGCCATGTGGAAATTCGTTGTTTTGGTGGACTGTGATGAATAAGTTGAACGCTAATCTATGTGAAACTATTTGGTTAAACTACGTATGTGATGATGATGAGTGTAATTGTTATGATTGGCAAATGCGACACATAACATGACACCGAATGCAAGGCGGAAGTGATGCGCCCGAAACGTGGTGGATACGCCACTGGTACTTCCTATATATAAGCGTTTCTGACATGTTGCCGAACCTTCGTACAACGTGCCATGCGAAGGTCGTGGTTTTGCGGATGTTGAATCTATTGGAACCTTTGTGAAACTTGTTGGGAACTTGAATATTTAAACTACGTGAAACTTGATGAGACGTGAGTCTTTAACCTACCGTGTGTGAATCTATATACTGTGAAACTTTGTGATCTAAACTTATACGATCCTTTTCTTGGACCTTTAGATGTCTTCTCATAAGCTATCCGACTCTCTCAAGAGGTCCAGGGAGAAGTCTCAGAAAAAGATGATGTCCTTCATGGCCGACCAGATCGCTCGCGTCGTGCCAAAGATCGTCTCTGAGATCCAAGGATCGAACACTCCACCCTCCTCTGTGGATTCCAAGGCTGAGCAACCTAAGTATACAAATTTCAGCTACAAACACTTCGTCTCTTGCAATCCTAAGCCTTTCACGGGCAGTGATGGGGTGACTGCTGTGCTGGAATGGTTTGACTGCTTCGAGGTTACCTTCATCAACAGTGAGTGCCCAGAGCATTTAAAGACTAGGAGTGCAACGGGAACGTTTCAAGGCCGAGCTCTGGAGTGGTGGTCAAATGAGAGAAACATCCGTTCTAACGAAGAAGCCTATGCTCTTCCATGGGCCGAGGTGCAAGAATTGATGATGCTTTAATTCTGCCCTCCCCATGAACAACTGAAGCTTGAAGAAGAGTTTTAGCCTTTGAAGCAGATTGGTGATGACAATCTGGCTTACACTACCCGGTTTAAGCAACTCAGCTTGATCGTTCCTCACCTGGTTTCTACTCCGAAGCGCATGATAACCAAGTACATCAACGGGTTACCTCCTGCAATACGTGATTCGATTGAAGCAGCTCAGCTCAACACTATTGAAGAAGTTTATCGTCTAGCTGCAAGCTTAAACAACAACCGCATCCGTGACAAACAGTTTGCTATCCCTACTCCCTCTAAGTCAGCAAACCAAGTTACCCAGCAACCTGGTGGCAGCAGAAACAAGAAAAGAAAGTCTCAGGGTTTAGGGTGCAATGCGATTATCCCTGCTGCCAACCCTGCTACTAAGCCTGCTCATGCTGCTGCTGTTCCAAACCCTCCTGCTCCTGAAATCAAAAGGTAGTACACTGGGCCTCATCCTAAGTGTGTGACTTGCAACTTTCATCATCCTGCTACTGCTGCTTGTCGTTTTTGTACCAACTGTAATCGTTATGGTCACACTACTCCCTACTGCCGTCAAGTTAACCCGGCCCAACCGGCTCAGCAAGCCCTAGTTCAGGCAGCCTTACCAGCTCTCCCAGCTCCTCTGTAGAATCCGAGGCCATGCTACAAGTGTGGAGATACTACTCACCTCCGTAATCAGTGTCCTCAGCTAAACCAGGAGCAACAGCCAGCTCGTGGACGAGCGTTCAACCTTAATGCTAATCAGGCTCGTAACGACATTGGTGTCGTTAATGGTACGTTTCTCGTCAATAACCTTTATGCTTCGATACTATTTGATACTGGTGCCGATAGAAGTTTTGTGTCCGTGGAATGCGAATCTTTGTTAAACTGTGCACGCTCTAAGCTACCTAAGTCGTTTTCGGTTAAGATTGCCGATGGTAAGTCTATTCTAGTTGATTCTATTCTCAGTGGTTGTTCCTTGACTCTTAATGATGACATATTTACTATTGATCTTATACCCATGCAATTGGGTAGTTTTGATGTCATAATTCGGCATGGATTGGTTGCGTAAGAATCATGCCGAGATTGCTTGTCACGAGAAGTTTGTTCGTCTACCTCTTCCGTCCGGTGAAACCTTGCACGTCTATGGAGACCGACCTTCTAAAGGACTGAAGTTGATGTCATGCACCCAAGCGAACAAATGTTTACGTAAACCGTACTTTGCCTTCTTGGCCCACGTAGTGGAGCAAAAGGGCGAGGGAAATAACATAAGCGATGTTCCTGTAGTGCGCAACTTCCCTGACGTCTTTCCTGAAGATCTTCCTGGTCTTCCTCCTCCTAGATCTGTCGACTTTCGTATTGACCTCATACCTGGTGCGACTCCTGTCACCAAGGCTCCTTACCGACTTGCACCATCCGAGATGCAAGAACTATCGAGTCAACTTCAGGAACTGCTCGACAAAGGATTCATTCGTCCAAGTACCTCTCTGTGGGGTGCTCCTGTGTTATTCATCAAGAAGAAAGATGGTTCGTTTCGCATGTGTATCGACTACCGTGAACTTAATAAACTCACCATTAAGAATCGTTATCCTCTCCCTCGTATTGATGACCTATTTGATCAACTACAAGGCGCGTCCTGTTTTTCTAAAATTGATCTTCGATCTGGTTACCATCAGCTCCGTGTACTCGAAGATGATATACCCAAAACCGCTTTTCGCACTCATTATGGACACTACGAGTTCGTGGTCATGCCTTTTGGATTGACCAACGCACCCGTCGTGTTCATGGATCTTATGAATCATGTTTGTAAACCTTATCTAGATCGTTTTGTGATAGTCTTTATCGATGATATCCTTGTTTATTCTAAAACTAGAGCTGATCATGCACGACACTTATGTCTTATGCTAGAACTATTGCGTGGTGAACGCTTGTACGCTAAATTTTCTAAGTGTGAGTTTTGGATCAATGAAGTACAATTTCTAGGACACGTTGTTAGTAAACAGGGTATTCATGTTGACCCTTCTAAAATCGAAGCTGTGAAGAACTAGAGTACGCCTAAATCTGCATCTGAGATTCGTTCCTTCCTAGGATTGGCGGTTTATTACCGCCGATTCATCTCTGACTTCTCTAAGATCGCCGTTCCCCTTACCACGTTGACTCAGAAAGAGAGACCTTTTGCTAGGGGTCCCGAGCAAGAGGAGTCCTTTCAGACTCTTCTATGTAATGTTCCTGTCCTGACTCTCCCTGATGGGAATGATGACTTCGTGGTATATTGTGATGCCTCTAACCGTGGCTTGGACTGTGTGCTCATGCAACGGGACAAGGTTATCGCTTATGCCTCCCACCAACTCAAAATACATGAGAGAAACTATACTACTCATGATCTGGAGCTTGGCGTAGTTGTTTTTGCGTTAAAGATCTGGCGACACTACCTATATGGTACTAAGTGTGTGGTTTTCACAGACCATAAGAGCCTACAACATATCTTTGACCAAAAGGAGTTGAACATGCGACAGAGACGTTGGGTGGAATTGTTTAACGACTACGACTGCGAAATTCGCTATCATCCTGACAAGGCGAATGTCGTGGCCGACCCCCTTAGTCGTAAGACTCATGCTAGTAGTATCCGCTGTTTCCATATTTCAAGTGATCCTCATGCTTGCATCCGTGAAGCTCAGTATTCGTCAGCTAATGAAGGTAGTCTAGTCTTTGAAATACGAGGCGCTACAATGGATCAACTTGTGACGAAGTCTAATGGACTTTAATACTATGTAAATCGCATCTGGGTGCCAGATCGCGATAACCTCCGTGAGCTCATTATGAATGAGGTTCACAAATCTCAATACTCTATTCATCCTGGTGTTGATAAGATGTACCATGATTTGCATGTAATTTATTGGTGGCCAGGTATGAAGAAGGACATTGTTGTATATGTTTCAAAATGCCTTACTTGCACGAAAGTAAAGGCTGAACATCAACGTCCTTCAGGTCTTTTGGAACAACCCAAGATCCCTGTTTGGAAATGGGATAGCCTCGCCATGGACTTTATAACTAAGTTACCCTGTACACCCTCTGGTCATGATAGTATTTGGGTAATCATTGACCGTTTGACAAAATCCACCCACTTTCTTCCTATTCGTGAAGATTATAAGGTGGAGAGACTTTCTAGAATCTATACCGATGAGATTATATGCCGTCATGGCATACCCCTTGACATAATCTCTGACCGTGATGGTCGTTTTACTTCACGTCTTTGGCAAACGTTTCAGTCTACTATGGGTTCTCATTTTAATCTTAGTACGGCGTTTCATCCTCAAACGGATGGACAGACTGGGCGTACTATTCAAACCCTAGAGGATATGCTCCGTTCCTGTGTCATCGACTTTGGTGGTAACTGGGATGTACATTTACCATTGACTGAATTCTCGTACAACAACAGCTATCATTCCAGTATTCAGATGGCTCCTTTCGAAGCTTTATATGGTCACAAGTGCCGATCTCCTCTTAGCTGGCATGAGGTTGGTGAAAAGCAACTTACTGGCCCTGAAATTATTCAAGAGACAATGGATAAGATCCTTCAGATCCGTGATAACTTGATCAAGGCTAGGAGCAGACAAAAGAGCTATGCTGATAAAAGGCGCAAGCCTCTGGAATTTGATGTTGGAGATCGGGTTCTTCTCAAGGTATCTCCCTAGAAGGGAGTAGTTCATTTTGGTAAGAAGGGAAAGCTCGCTCCTTGCTATGTGGGTCCTTTTACGATACTCGAAAGGATTGGCAAGGTGGCGTACCGACTCAACCTGCCACAAGAACTAAACAACGTATATCCGGTGTTCCACGTATCTAATCTTCGTAAATGCCTAGCCGACGAAGAACTACAGGTTCCCCTCGAAGACTTGCAAGTAAATGAGACTTTACACTTTGTGGAGAAACCGGTCGAAATCGTGGACCGAGATATCAAGCGACTGAGGCGCAGCAAGATTATCATCATCAAGGTTCGATGGGAAGGAAAGCGTGGCGCTGAATTTACTTGGGAACTTGAGAGCGAGATGAAGACCAAGTATCCGCAGCTCTTTGAGCTGTCTTCCTCTTAGATTTCGGGGACGAAATCTCCTATAGAAGGGGAGACTGTAACGCCCTACGTCCCCGAACTTTTAACTTTTGTCAATTTAAGTCCTTATACTATGAGAAACTTGACACTTATGATACGTAATACTATGAGACTTGACTCTTAATACTAGATTCTTGAGACTTGATTCTTGAAACTTGATACTTAATACTAGACACTTGATACTTTGAAACTAGATTCTTGACACTCGATGCTAGATACTTGATTCTTGACTCTTGAGAGTCGTGAAACTTGAGACTTGGTTGAACGAGAGACTAGAGGCTTGACGTTTATGTAAACTTGGAAACTTTTGTGATAATGATATCATCTTGTCATATGATAATGTCACATAATAATACGCAACGCAACGCTTAATCTAACTCGCAAAGACGAACCAAAGACGGAAAAGTGGCAAAGGATTGGACTGTCCAAATCCGATCGGATGACCATCCGATCGGAGGGCTATTCGATCGAACAGACATCCGATCAAGCTGCCACACCACCTTTACTCCTCTCTTGCACTATAAATAGGACCTGTCACATCATTCTTCAGTGATGTGACAGCCTCCTTTTGCCCAGACGCACGCCCTCTCACTTTCGAGCACTTTTCTTCCATTTCCCTGGCGATTTCGGTATGTTTTACACTCGATTCTTGTACAACTTCAATCTATACACTATTCTCTACATGATTCTTCTTAAAAATCACACTTTTCACCCTAAAATCTCTAAGATTTGAGCTCTTGAGGATGACGTCATCATGGCGGTTTGTACAAATAGTTGTGTGATGTCATTCCAGTCAAGATCCAGCTCAGATCTAAGTAATTTCATGCGCTTTTGTATCAAATCTTTACTAAATCTAAGTTTTTCGGTCAGTTTTATGTTCAACTTTAAACTTTCTTAAACTTTTACTTAAAAGCGGTGGAATCCGGACACAAACTGGCTGTAGACTTGATGATTAGCCTAGAGTCGGCTTGAAAATGGATTATTGCCGAAGAAGATGGCCAGATTACGGATTCAGACATGAACACCGTCAAGAACAGACACCTGATCGGACGGGGTGATTCCCATCAGGTCAGACGGGCTGAGCCTTGATAAGTTTTTCCGTTGTCTCGATGCGTACCATGTCGTCACCGTCAAACTCGAAACTTAGAAACTTTACAAGGTTACAAAAGGGACAAGATCATTAGAGTCGAATGGCTATCCTACTCTCTCAAGAGGTCCAGGGAGAAGTCTCAGAAAAAGATGATGTCCTTCATGGCCGACCAGATCGCTCGCGTCGTGCCAAAGATCGTCTCTGAGATCCAAGGATCGAACACTCCACCCTCCTCTGTGGATTCCAAGGCTGAGCAACCTAAGTATACAAATTTCAGCTACAAACACTTCGTCTCTTGCAATCCTAAGCCTTTCATGGGCAGTGAAGGGGTGACTGCTGTGTTGGAATGGTTTAACAGCTTCGAGGTTACCTTCATCAACAGTGAGTGCCCAGAGCATTTAAAGACTAGGAGTGCAATGGGAACGTTTCAAGGCCGAGCTCTGGAGTGGTGATCAAATGAGAGAAACATCCGTTCTAACGAAGAAGCCTATGCTCTTCCATGGGCCGAGGTGCAAGAATTGATGATGCTTGAATTCTGCCCTCCCCATGAACAACTGAAGCTTGAAGAAGAGTTTTAGCCTTTGAAGCAGATTGGTGATGACAATCTGGCTTACACTACCCGGTTTAAGCAACTCAACTTGATCGTTCCTCACCTGGTTTCTACTCCAAAGCGCATGATAACAAAGTACATCAACGGGTTACCTCCTGCAATACGTGATTCGATTGAAGCAGCTCAGCTCGACACTATTGAAGAAGCTTATCATCTAGCCGTAAGCTTAAACAACAACCGCATCCGTGATAAACAGTTTGCTACCCCTACTCCCTCTAAGTCAGCAAACCAAGTTACCCAGCAACCTGGTGGCAGCAGAAACAAGAAAAGAAAGTCTCAGGGTTCAGGGTGCAATGCGATTATCCCTGCAACCAACCCTGCCACTAAGCCTGCTCCTGCTGCTGCTGTTCCAAACCCTCCTGCTCCTGAAATCAAAAAGTAGTACACTGGGCCTCATCCTAAGTGTGCGACTTGCAACTTTCATCATCCTGCTACTGCTGCTTGTCGTTTGTGTACCAACTGTAATCGTTATGGTCACACTACTCCCTACTGCCGTCAAGTTAACCCGGCCCAACCGGCTCAGCAAGCCCTAGTTCAGGCAGCCTTACCAGCTCTCCCAGCTCCTCTGTAGAACCCGAGGCCAGTCAACACTGTTCGTGCATGCTACAAGTGTGGAGATACTACTCACCTCCGTAATCAGTGTCCTCAGCTAAACCAGGAGCAACAGCCAGCTTGTGGACAAGCGTTCAACCTTAATGCTAATCAGGCTCGTAACGACAATGGTGTCGTTAATGGTACGTTTCTCGTCAATAACCTTTATGCTTCGATACTATTTGATACTGGTGCCGATAGAAGTTTTGTGTCCGTGGAATGCGAATCTTTGTTAAACTGTGCACGCTCTAAGCTACCTAAGTCGTTTTCGGTTAAGATTGCTGATGGTAAGTCTATTCTAGTTGATTCTATTCTCAGTGGTTGTTCCTTGACTCTTAATGACGACATATTTACTATTGATCTTATACCCATGCAATTGGGTAGTTTTGATGTCATAATCTGCATGGATTGGTTGCGTAAGAATCATGCCGAGATTGCTTATCACGAGTAGTTTGTTCGTCTACCTCTTCCGTCCGGTGAAACCTTGCACGTCTATGGAGACCGACCTTCTAAAGGACTGAAGTTGATGTCATGCACCCAAGTGAACAAATGTTTACGTAAACTGTACTTTGCCTTCTTGGCCCACGTAGTGGAGCAAAAGGGTGAGGGAAATAACATAAGCGTTGTTCCTGTAGTGCGCAACTTCCCTGACGTCTTTCCTGAAGATCTTCCTGGTCTTCCTCCTCCTAGATCTGTCGACTTTCGTATTGACCTCATACCTGGTGCGACTCCTGTCACCAAGGCTCCTTACCGACTTGCACCTTCCGAGATGCAAGAACTATCGAGTCAACTTCAGGAACTGCTCGACAAAGGATTCATTCGTCCAAGTACCTCTCTGTGGGGTGCTCATGTGTTATTCGTCAAGAAGAAAGATGGTTCGTTTCGCATGTGTATCGACTACCGTGAACTTAATAAACTCACCATTAAGAATCGTTATCCTTTCCCTCGTATTGATGACCTATTTGATCAACTACAAGGCGCGTCCTGTTTTTCTAAAATTGACCTTCGATCTGGTTACCATCAGCTCCGTGTACTCGAAGATGATATACCCAAAACCGCTTTTCCACTCATTATGGACACTACGAGTTCGTGGTCATGCCTTTTGGATTGACCAACGCACCCGTCGTGTTCATGGATCTTATGAATCATGTTTGTAAACCTTATCTAGATCGTTTTGTGATAGTCTTTATCGATGATATCCTTGTTTATTCTAAAACTAGAGCTGATCATGCACGACACTTATGTCTTATGCTAGAACTATTGCGTGGTGAAAGCTTGTACGCTAAATTTTCTAAGTGTGAGTTTTGGATCAATGAAGTACAATTTCTAGGACACGTTGTTAGTAAACAGGGTATTCATGTTGACCCTTCTAAAATCGAAGCTGTGAAGAACTAGAGTACGCCTAAATCTGCATCTGAGATTCGTTCCTTCCTAAGATTGGCGGGTTATTACCGCCGATTCATCTCTGACTTCTCTAAGATCGCCGTTCCCCTTACCACGTTGACTCAGAAAGAGAGACGTTTTGCTTGGGGTCCCGAGCAAGAGGAGTCCTTTCAGACTCTTCTATGTAATGCTCCTGTCCTGACTCTCCCTGATGGGAATGATGACTTCGTGGTATATTGTGATGCCTCTAACCGTGGCTTGGGCTGTGTGCTCATGCAACGGGACAAGGTTATCGCTTATGCCTCCCGCCAACTAAAAATACATGAGAGAAACTATACTACTCATGATCTGGAGCTTGGCGTAGTTGTTTTTGCGTTAAAGATATGGCGACACTACCTATATGGTACTAAGTGTGTGGTTTTCACAGACCATAAGAGCCTACAACACATCTTTGACCAAAAAGAGCTGAACATGCGACAGAGACGTTGGGTGGAATTGCTTAACGACTACGACTGCGAAATTCGCTATCATCCTGGCAAGGCGAATGTCGTGGCCGACCCCCTTAGTCGTAAGACTCATGCTAGTAGTATCCGCTGTTTCCATATTTCAAGTGATCCTCATGCTTGCATCCATGAAGCTCAGTATTCATCAACTAATGAAGGTAGTCTAGTCTTTGAAATACGAGGCGCTACAATGGATCAACTTGTGACGAAGTCTAATGGACTTCAATACTATGTAAATCGCATCTGGGTACCAGATCGCGATAACCTCCGTGAGCTCATTGTGAATGAGGCTCACAAATCTCAATACTCTATTCATCCTGGTGTTGATAAGATGTACCATGATTTGCATGTAATTTATTGGTGGCCAGGTATGAAGAAGGACATTGTTGTATATGTTTCAAAATGCCTTACTTGCACGAAAGTAAAGGCTGAACATCAACGTCCTTCAGGTCTTTTGGAACAACCCGAGATCCTTGTTTGGAAATGGGATAGCCTCGCCATGGACTTTATAACTAAGTTACCCCGTACACCCTCTGGTCATGATAGTATTTGGGTAATCATTGACCGTTTGACGAAATCCGCCCACTTTCTTCCTATTCGCGAAGATTATAAGGTGGAGAGACTTTCTAGAATCTATACCGATGAGATTATATGCCGTCATGGCTTACCCCTTGACATAATCTCTGACCGTGATGGTCGTTTTACTTCACGTCTTTGGCAAACGTTTCAGTCCGCTATGGGTTCTCATTTTAATCTTAGTACGGCGTTTCATCCTCAAACGGATGGACAGACTGGGCGTACTATTCAAACCCTAGAGGATATGCTCCGTTCCTGTGTCATCGACTTTGGTGGCAACTGGGATGTACATTTACCATTGATTGAATTCTCGTACAACAACAGCTATCATTCCAGCATTCAGATGGCTCCTTTCGAAGCTTTATATGGTCGCAAGTGCCGATCTCCTCTCAGCTGGCATGAGGTTGGTGAAAAGCAACTTACTGGCCCTAAAATTATTCAAGAGACAATAGATAAGATCCTTCAGATCCATGATAACTTGATCAAGGCTAGGAGCAGACAAAAGAGCTATGCTGATAAAAGGCGCAAGCCTCTGGAATTTGATGTTGGAGATCGGGTTCTTCTCAAGCTATCTCCCTAGAAGGGGGTGATTCCCACCAGGTCAGACGGGCTGAGCCTTGATAAGTTTTTCCGTTGTCTCGATGCGTACCATGTCGTCACCGTCAAACTCGAAACTTAGAAACTTTACAAGGTTACAAAAGGGACAAGATCATTAGAGTCGAATGGCTATCCTACTCTCTCAAGATGCAGATTTAGGCGTACTCTAGTTACGAAGGACTGCTGTCTGATCGAGTGGCCATCCGATCAAGGGTCATGTGCCTTACAACCTTCAATACTTGGACTATCTTGAATCGGAAACTTTGAACTTTGAAACTTGCACACGAAGGGTCATTCGACCGAACGGCCATCCGATTGAATGACTTAGTATAAACACTTCAAAAGTCAACATTTTTGGAAACTCAACTTTGGATCGAATAACCATTCGATCGAATGGCCATCCGTACGAATGACCATCCGATCGGATGGCGATCCGTTTGAATCACATAAGTCATCTGACCGGATGACCATCCGTCCGGATGGCCATCCGATCAGAAGGACTGATCCGACACTTTCCATAATTCTCGTTATTCTACTCGACGCTTATCTATTAATCAATAATCAGGCTAGTTCAGACCTCCCTTTGATCCAATCTATAGGTGCCGCTACTTAAGCACCCACTGTGAGTATACTTGATCCCTTTTCATTTTAAACTTTTGGGATGCAACATGTATTCTATAAACTTGGAAACTATTTGAAATCTAACTCTATCCTCAATGTGAAACTTGATACTTTTGGATTCTTGATTCTTGATTCTTGATTCTTTATGCTATGTGAACGTTTAATCCTTGTGTGTAGTTCCGCCTTAACAATAGAAGCGCTATAGGAAGATGCACCTCCCCATTATTCTCGGGGGTATTGTTAGGCGGATTCTATTTGCTTTCCTTGATTCTTGGGAAAGTGGTTAAAGCATCGGGACACTTGGCCGATCACTTGGACTTCGTAAACTAACATGGCTGAAACTATTTTATATGTTTACATGACTGATATATATGAGTCTTTTAAACTATTATTCTACGTACTCAAACTTGTATACTCGCCAGTACATTATTGTATTGACTTTATTTTAATACATGTTGCAGGCTGATAGGATGCTATGATCAAGAAACTAGCTAGGATGCTACTTAGAAACACATCATAGCTAAACTAGAAACCTGAGACAATGTTGATGTTTTGTATTCCGATACTATGTGTTGTGGTTGATGTTTGATTTAGACAAGTTTGCATGAAACCAATTAATTACTATTGAAACTACTAGTGTTATGGAAACTCATGAGCAATCTGAATGCTTAGTGCCGCACCCCGATGTTTCCGCCATCGTTTGGGGTGTGACACTTGAGGGGGTGTTTTTGCCCAATCCCGTCCAAACACGCCGACCAACCACCCCCTGGGAGTGTTTGGCCAGTTTTTTTTTGTTTTGGCTTTTTTAAATCACACTTTTGGGGTAAGTTTTTGGCCAATCAGATCGTTTGCAACGGTCAGATTTTTATTTTTATTTTTATTTTCTTTTTTCATTTCTCACCTATACACACACTTCTACTCCACCATTTACAAAAAAAAACCTCTACAATCTCAAATATTAAACCATTTTATAAAAAAATGGGTTCCCCTAATTCTTCGTCTATCGCAAATTATTACTATGGAGAGTTTTTAGCGGATGATGGTGAATCCACCGATGAGGAGGTCAAGCAAGAGGCGGTTACGAGTGCTTGTCAACTAGCGGTGCGATATATGAAGCATTGTAGTCGGCTCGAACTTCAAATTAAAACAAGAGATTCTGTTGAACGAGACCGACGTGCGGCAAACGATCGGTTGATGAAAGATTATTTCGAAGAAGCGCCAACATATCCGAACCCATAAGTTTTCAGGCGTCGTTTCCGGATAAGTAAGCGTTTGTTTCTACGCATCGTCGAGGACTTTGAAAACAACTTCGATTATTTTAAACAAAAAGCGGATGCAAAAAGGACACTTGGATTCACCGGTATTCAAAAGTGTACGTCATCGCTACGAGTCCTTGCTTACGGAAACACGACCGACATCAACGAATGAGTATTTAAAAATGGCCGAGAAAACAACGCGAGACACCTTGGAGCATTTTTGTCGCGGTACATTCCTATACTTTACTATAAACATTACAAGTATTTTTTTTATTTTTTTAGCTTATGGTTGTATACGTTTGTTAAAGGTATTATAAATGTGTACGATGCGCGTTATCTGAGAACGCCCACTTGGTACGACCTTCAATAGATTTACGAGGTCCATTCTAATGAGCATGGTTTGCCGGGTATGATCGGGAGCTTGGATTGTATGCATTGATGTTAGGATAACTGTCCTACCGCATGGCGAGGTCAACACACATGGGGTGACCAAAAAGGACCTACTGTTATTCTTCAGGCGGTTGCCTCAGAGGACCTTTGGGTTTGGTCGGCTTACTTTGGCGTGGTCGGGTCATGCAATGACACAAATGTTTTTGAACAATCTCCGTTGTTAGAGGTCTATATTTCTGGCAGAGCTCCAAAAGCCTCTTTCTACGCAAACGGAAACTATTTCCCCCATGGATACTATTTGTGCGACATAATTTATCCTAGGTAGTCGATGGTCGTGAAGACTTTTAGTGATCCGTTCGATGAAAAAATAGCACACTTTAAAAAGGTTCAAGAGTCTGCGCGGAAAGACATTGAGAGATGCTTTGGGGTTCTTAAACAACGATGACAATATTTGAGAAATCCTTGTCGTGCATGGACCAAGCAAAAAATAAGAGATGCTATGTACGCTTATATAATCATGCACAACATGATTTTGGAAGACGAAGGAAAGACGATATGCCAGAGTTATGTACCGGAAGCCGTTCAGGAGGAGCATCCGCAAGCGTCAATGGAAGAAAGAGTGAATAATGCACGAGAATTACGTTACGAACCCCACCATTCCGCGTTAACGGTTGATCTAGTACAACACGCATGGTCGACTCGGTATATCCCAGCTGAGGAAGACGAAGATGACGAGAATGACAAAAGCGAAGACGAAAATTAATGTATTTTTTAAGTATGATCGTTTTTATTTTTGTTATTTTTAGGATTGTAAATTTTTTTATTTAATGAAATATTATTAGTTTTTAAATTAAAAAAATAACGATTGTGTAATGATTCGTTGGGGCATTATTGAGCATTATTCCACTACGCCCCTTTTGTAAAAACGTCCAATTATTCCCCCTTACTGACTGGACTAACACATGACAGAAAACGCCCAAGAGTGGAAGCATTATTCACTAAACCACTACACATCATCTTAATAAACTTTTTCTAATTAGTTCCTTCTTTAATGCACATCGAAAGTATGTTTTTCACAACATTAATTATTAGACAGACAGGCATGCGGTAAAATATTATGATAAACTAAGCTCCTTTAAGGCATGAAATCTACTACAAAGCTAATATGTTCTTTTAAAATCCTTAACTTTTATATTGTCTTTACTCTTTACCAACTCCCATCATGAACCATATCTTCGGAGAGATGGAAGAGCATTCACTTTGGATCCTCCATGTTAATGTGAGTGAGTGAGTGAGGTCTGTATATCATATAGAGTGTTTTTGAGTGGTTACGAATGTGGGATAGAGAAAATGTTATTGTTGTTCATTAATAAATTTAAAAAAAATATTGTTCACCCTCTACATTTTTTTAGCATTTTTGAAATTAGTTGTGAATGTAAGAGAGAAAATGTAACGAATTATATATTATAAATTAGCAACTACTTTGAGCTTAGATGGGTTGTACCCTTAGCTTTGGGTGTTTTCCAAAAAAAATTGGTTGTGGCTTGTAACTTCTGCTTCTTTGATGTACATGGACTTGAAGCTTGGGCGGTTGTTGGGGCTTTACACGTGTTGTATCATTTGTTCTTCCCTCATAAACCATTCCTTCCTTTCTCTTTCTCTCATCACCTTCTCTGGTTTATGATTTATCTCACCATGAAAGACGCGAATCAATCGTTTTCTGTATGCTACTACGAAGATGCAAAGGAATCGCCGTTCATCGGCTTCGATTTGTTCTCCTCTCGGCTTCGGTTGGATTCCGTTTTCAAAGGTTTGGTTTTGATATAAAATCCCGAATCGGTGTTCGGCAGAGGTCTTTCGATGCCTGGAGTTTCTAAGCCTTCGATTTGCTTCCATTTTCAACAATGTGATACAAAACCCCAAACCGGTCTGTTACTATTTGCTTCTCCTTTTGTTGTTGTGGTTTCTGATATGAAATCCTAAGTCATTGGTTTGTTGACGACTTCTAATGATGAAATCATCTACGTTTGAGGCTGTGATGAATGTGTAAGTGTGATATTCAGACTCTATGATGCATTATAACTCATTGCAAACTGATACAACACATTTTAACCTAAAGAGAAAAAGAAAGACATTTGATTTGGACCATCATTATTACTTCTCATCTTTAGTTCTAGGCCACTGGGTACAAAAGATAACGAGAATGTCTTGTTGCCTTTCATTTTCTAATAATCAACTTAGTTATAGATAAGTTCATTAAGGATCAGGGGAGCTCAGATGAGCAGAATTAGTTGGTTGTAGGGAAAGAAGGATAGTTAACTTGTCGTGTCAGCAAAACATGAACAATTTTGAGTTCCATACGAGAAAGAGTTAAATACAATTTTTATTGCTTCTGAGTATACGTGGGAGGCATCAATTAGGTATCAACTACATCGAATGTCATACACATGAGAAAACATGTTTCCGGTTTTAGTCTTGGATTCATAGGTTATTATTTGAGAACAGTTTGTTGTTTCCGAAGACTATTATGGCTGTGGTAAAGGGTGTTGCTTGGCGTGTCATAAACGAGGACGGCAAGTGCGATGTTTTTCACTTGCAACTCGTGCTGCAGCCAAAACGGTCAATTTGAGCGGAATCGTTTTCCCTTTGAGGTTGTTGGTAAATCATCTTGTGTTTTGTGTACAATGCTACTGCTCTATTCATTCTGAAGTATAACAGAGCCTTTTTGGATAGGAAGCGGAAGGCAGCAGTGGTTGATCATCATGTTTGGCAGTCGTCTGCGTTGATGCGGCACAACATAGATAGTGTACCACCCGTGCAGCCTGATGTCAATGGACCAGTTTTCGCCTAATGTGAAGTTCATCCTTGTAAGGACACTCGACCTGGTGAGCAACTTATTATTCATTTCTTTATGCAATCAACTTATCAAAGTTTTTGAATTTGCATATCTTGTAATTATACCATCTCTTTATATTATGTGAGCTTTCTACCCCTAATCTCTTATTACCTTCTACATTTTACTTGAATTTGTAAGTGATGGCTTGTAGTTATCTCATTTATTATAGACATTGGTATTAATATGTTGATTTTTGCATAATTATTTTGTTTTAGTGATGACAGTTGCATATACTTGATGTTTGTAGGTTGGGAGCAACATCAAACAAAAGCAAAGATAGTAGGAAAAGTGGCCTCATAACACTATAAAAATTAACACTAATGAAAAAGGAAATGACGAAGGAGATGCTGCTTTGATTTATGTGGAAGTTCAAATGGATCAGAAAAGTAGGAAAACCTAAGTTTCGCTTCAAAGCATGTGTGGGGTACTCACAGTGGTTGGTTAACTTTTTACATTGGATATATATTTCGGTTATCTAATGAATTGTACAATAATACACTTATTAGATGGACATATATATATTTTGGTTATCTATGAATTGTAAAATAATAGACTTATGAAGTTCTAACTGTTCAAATTATATGATTTACATAAATAGTGATTAACGCCGAGGGCCAAAAAAATTACGCACCACAAAGTTAAGAACTTTGCTTGATGTCATACGCTATCCCCCTATTTTTATGTTTCGACCTTCATTGCCCGCGCCGCAACGCGTGCGGGTCGAATTTCTAGTTAAAATATAAAAACTATGATTTAATTGAAAATGAGGGGAAAAAGATACTGACTTTTAGTATAATTATAAAGATAGAGAATGTGAATCAATTGTGAATGCTCTAAGTCAAGCAAATCATACTTAATCTACACATCCCAAATCAGTTTGGATCTCATCTACTCCTCCCCTCCAAAGTTCTAACCGCATATATAGTGTGTCTCCTCTTAACATGACCAAACTATCTCACATCACTTCCCTTATGTTACTAGAAGTCAACTCTGATCCCCCCTTTTAGGGGAGACGGGGCGCTCCGTGGTGGCACGGTGACCACGCGTGGATCCCTGTGGAACACCACCGCCGCTCAATCCTATCACGAGTGGTGGTGATCACGCGTGGTGGTGACAATGCGTGAATGTTTCAAATGTTATCTCACGGATCAGGGAACGACTGAACATGTTATCCTACAAGATCAGTGATGGGCACCCCTACTAAAATCCATCACTAGTGATGAAATCAAGTTCAATGACGTGACGGAACATGATTGGGTGTGGTGCGTGATGGAAAGTGAAGCACCCTCACCTCCCTTATAAAGATAAATAAATAATATATTAAAAATCAAGTCTAGCTACAGGTCTTGTTTGTAGATTCGAACAGTCAGATCAATAAGGAATTAAGGAACAAAGCCAAATGACCAAAATGAAAACGAGTTATGAAATTTTAATAAAATCGGATGTGTGATGGTTTTTCGTTTGACCGGTCACGGGGTTGTTGGTTATTATTTATGTATCTTTATTAAAAAGAATCAGGGTCGTACACCTAAGCTTTTAACTTCATTAAAAAGAATCAGGAGTAGGGTTGTAGACCTAAGCTTTTAAAAATTAGTACGGAACAGAGTGGTTGCGATCCACTTAAGTATGATTGGACAATCTCCTCTCTCTCTCTCTCTCTATATATATATATATATATTGTTTAGTACATAACCACTTTTAACTAAAAAATATATGACAACTCTATAAATATTGTACTTCATGCATTAACTATGATATATAAGATCAACGTGTAATTATTATTTCTCTTTCTAGCTATATGGTCTCAACAATATGTCTAATTGTTTATACTAGTTTTTTTAGAGCGCGCGCTGCGGCAAAATCAAACAAATGATAATGTAAAACAAACGTGATTTGAAAATAAAGCATGTTGTTTAGAAAGACAAACTATTATAACGGTTTAGTTTATCATCGTATCGTTTTATAAAGATAAATAAATAATTTATTAAAAATCAAGTCTATAAAGATAAATAAATAATTTATTAAAAATCAAGTCTAGCTACAGGTCTTGTTTGTAGATTCGAACAGTCTGATCAATAAGGAATTAAGGAACAAAACCAAATGACCAAAATGAAAACGAGTTATGAAATTTTAATAAAACTGGTTGTGTGATGGTTTTTCGTTTGACCGGTCACGGGGTTGTTGGTTATTATTTATGTATCTTTATTAAAAATAATCAGGGTCGTACACCTAAGCTTTTAACTTCATTAAAAAGAATTAGGAGTAGGCTTGTACACCTAAGCTTTTAAAAATTAGTACGGAACAGAGTGGTTGTGATCCACTTAAGTATGATTGGACAATCTCCTCTCTCTCTCTCTCTCTCTCTCTCTCTATATATATATATATATATAGTAGGGATCCTGCAGAAAGTGTGTTTTTCCTAGAAAGTCTAGGAAGCGATCTGGGCCATCCAATGTGTGTGTTTAATGGTTAAGATGAAGTCAATGGCAATCTTGTAATTTTTTAGTTTATTTAATTCATTGTTTTAAAATAATAGGGGCAATTTTGTCAATATATCGTGTTTTAAATCAATTAGATAACCGTCAGTCAAACCCAGTCCCTAATTTCACGCTATTTTCCCTCTCTCTCTCCAAACCCATCTTCGAAACCCCAATCCCAACCAAAAATAACTACAATCATGGAAGAATATAACTTTAGAAAGGATGGAGAGCACCGGATCAAATTAAAACACTTCTCCATCTCCACCATCTCCGAGTTCATCATTACCATTCAAATACTGTTCGTATCATCTCCGTTTTCTTGACGATGTGTTTTAACAGCAAGCAAATTAATACAGTTGTGATTTAGCAGCAAGAAGATTTATACAGTTGTGTTTTAGCATTCAGATTCATACAGTTGTGTTTTAACAGCAAGCAGATTCATACAGTTGTGTTTTAACAGCAAGCAGATTCATACAGTTGTGTTTTAACAGCAAGCAGATTCATACAGTTGTGTTTTAGCATTCAGATTCATACAGCTGTGTTTTAACAGCAAGCAGATTCATACAGTTGTGTTTGTGTTTTAACAGCAAGCAGATTCATACAGTTGTGTTTTAGCATTCAGATTCATACAGTTGTGTTTTAACAGCAAGCAGATTCATACGCTGTGTTTAATGCTGGAGGATTTCTTGACGCTGTGTTTTAACAGCAAGCATATTACAAAACAATAATCTGCCAATTACAAAACCACCTTTATATTATGGGATCTATAAAAAAATTGACTTTAGCCCTGTAAACTGTTAAAACACAGCACCAAGAACATGCTGATAATTTCCAGTAATCTTCTGAACAATGGAATGTGCGATTGGTTTATATTTCGAAAACAATTTATTCAGAAAATCATTGAGAAAAACGGTTACAATTATGGACATGGATAGTTAGTTAATGAAGATAAATTCCAAAAATAAAAATAGAATGTGAAAGTACACTATTGCCCTTCTAGTTAAAAATCTTCAATGCCACGTGTCGCATTCTGATTGCTTCCTAGGCTTTCTAGTAAAAACCCATTTTCCACCCAACTCCTACTCTCTCTCTCTCTCTCTATATATATATATATATATATATATATATATATTGTTTAATACATAACCACTTTTAACTAAAAAATATATGACAACTCTATAAAAATTGTACTTCATGCATTAACTATGATATATAAGATCAACGTGTAATTATTATTTCTCTTTCTAGCTATATGGTCTCAACAATATGTATAATTGTTTATTTCACTTTCTGGCTATATGGTCTCAACAATATGTCTAATTGTTTATACTAGTTTTTTTAGAGCGCGCGCTACGGCTAAATCAAACAAATGATAATGTAAAACAAACGTGATTTTAAAATAAAGCATGTTGTTTAGAAAGACAAACTATTATAACGTTTTAGTTTATCATCGTATCGTTTTATAAAGATAAATAAATAATTTATTAAAAATCAAGTCTATAAAGACAAATAAATAATTTATTAAAAATCAAGTCTAGCTACAGGTCTTGTTTGTAGATTCGAACAGTCTGATTGATAAGGAATTAAGGAACAAAAACAAATGACCAAAATGAAAACGAGTTATGAAATTTTAATAAAACTGGTTGTGTGATGGTTTTTCGTTTAACCGGTCACGAGGTTGTTGGTTATTATTTATGTATCTTTATTAAAAAGAATCAGGGTCGTACACCTAAGCTTTTAACTTCATTAAAAAAAATCAGGAGTAGGGTGGTACACCTAAGCTTTTAACTTCATTAAAAAGAATCAGGAGTAGGGTTGTACACCTAAGCTTTTAAAAATTAGTACGTAACAGAGTGGTTATGATCCACTTAAGTATGATTGGACAATCTCCTCTCTCTCTCTCTCTATATATATATATATATGTATATATATATATATATATATATATTGTTTAATACATAACCACTTTTAACTAAAAAATATATGACAACTCTATAAATATTGTACTTCATGCATTAACTATGATATATAAGATCAATGTGTAATTATTATTTCTCTTTCTAGCTATATGGTCTCAACAATATGTATAATTATTTATTTCACTTTCTGGCTATATAGTCTCAACAATATGTCTAATTGTTTATACTAGTTTTTTTAGAGCGCGCGCTGCGGCGAAATCAAACAAACGATAATGTAAAACAAACGTGATTTGAGAATAAAGCATGTTGTTTAGAAAGACAAACTATTATAACGGTCTAGTTTATCATCGTATCGTTTTATAAAGATAAATAAATAATTTATTAAAAATCAAGTCTATAAAGATAAATAAATAATTTATTAAAAATCAAGTCTAGCTACAGGTCTTGTTTGTAGATTCGAACAGTCTGATCGATAAGGAATTAAGGAACAAAACCAAATGACCAAAATGAAAACGAGTTATGAAATTTTAATAAAACTGGTTGTGTGATGGTTTTTCGTTTGACCGGTCACGGGGTTGTTGGTTATTATTTATGTATCTTTATTAAAAAGAATCAGGGTCGTACACCTAAGCTTTTAACTTCATTAAAAAGAATCAGGAGTAGGGTGGTACACCTAAGCTTTTAACTTCATTAAAAAGAATCAGGAGTAGGGTTGTACACCTAAGCTTTTAAAATTTAGTACGTAACAAAGTGGTTGTGATCCACTTAAGTATGATTGGACAATCTCCTCTCTCTCTCTCTCTCTCTCTATATATATATATATATAGGGGAAGGATCCACTAAAAAGTGGATTTTGCCTAAGTAGCCTAAGAAGGATTGTGATGATAACATGTGGCACTCCTAATAAGTAGGAATGAAGGGCATTTTGGTCTTTATAAATAGGAGTAAAAATGACATGTGGCACCCCTTTTGGTTTTTAAAAATACAACAAAAAAATCTAGTACAAAAAAATTAGCACAAAAAATCTAGCACAAAAAAATAAAGCACAAAAAATGTAGTACAAAAATATATAGCACAAAAAAATCTAGTACAAAAAAATATAGCTCAAAAAAATCTAGTACAAAAAAATATAGCACAAAAAAATTTAGGAAAAAATGTAGTACAAAAAAATCCACCACAAAAAATTGAGAAAAAAAAATTTAAGACAAAAAAATTAAGCACAAAAAATTTAGCACAAAAATATAGTACAAAAATCCAGCACAAAAAAATGATATACAACATAGAAATACAACACATTTTAGTGGGTTTTTTTTAGCCTTCATATTTTATATAGCAATATGGTACTTAAATTAAAGATAAAAAGACGCTCGATTTTACGGTGAAATTTTTATGAAAAAATAACGTCGTATTAAAAAGTTATGAGCGTTTAAAAAACAGGGGTGAAATATGCATGTGCATGTGCATGTGGAGAAAGAAAGTCCATAAATAGGATTTTCCCAATATACCCTTGTACTCCTCCTTTCTCCTACACTTTCATCTTAACCATTGATTTAAAATATGAATGGTTAAGATTCCTTCTCATCCTACTTAGCCAAAATAAACTTTTTATTTGATCTTACCCCTATATATATATATATATATATATATATATATACTAGGTTTTTACCCGGGATTGCTTCCCGGGCTCGGGAAAGTTATTTAGATTAATTAATTACCATTGGTTATTAATACGACCGCATTACATCAACCATCTTATTCTATTCAACAACATTGTCTTAAAATCACGGAATTAGATCTATTCAACAACAGGACCACATGAATAACATTATTTCCAATTTTACTTCAATGCACTTAAATGATCGGGTGATTTGGGATTTTGTAAAAATGTTTGTTCTTGTACTTCTTAACAAAATAAGATGTTGACCAAAATTCAAACAAATGTTGACCAAAAGTAAATCAGATCAGATGTTCAACATAAACACTGAATCTATAACAACAGACACTACAGACACTGATTATATTCAAACTACTGATACATAAACATTGATTCTTCATTCCACTGTTGTAATCTAAGCACTGATGTTGAGGATCAGTGCTATTTTCAAAGGGTGATCAGAGCTTGAATGACAATGCTTTGATCTTCAACAATGCTTGGATCCCATCAGTAGTTTGAGGTTCAATTTTTATGCTTCATCAGTGGTTGGATTCCAATGTATGTAGAAGCTTTGCTGAGCTGTCATCTTCAAGTGCCATTGTCTTGATAGCCTGTTTAAAATATACAGCTTCTTGCTCTTTCTCTTCTGCATCAGTCAACTTTTGCCTCTTTCTTTGGTTTAACATAATGACAGAGGTATCTGATGATGTGAACAGTGGTTCAGAATTGTGGAGCTGCTTCTTTGACATGTTAATAGTTTTGTAATCAGGCTTCTTTGGAAGGCTAGGATCTGTTTCTCTCTTTTTTCTAAGCCTTTCATAAGCTTCATCAGTGTACTGCCTTGTCCATTTTGCTATGGCCTTGGCAGTTGCAACCTTTGCATCAACCAACTCTTGTTTCTTTCTTTTATACTCCAAGGTAAGATCATCAATAGCCTTTTTGTATTTACGCCAATTTGGTGCTGACCTTTTCATGCTTGGATCTCTTTTTACTCTTTCAATTCTATTGAGTTCTGCTTTGAGACCAACAAGTGGCCAATCTTGGAATTGCTCTTCCTTGGCAGGGTAGAACTTCTCACTCATGATCAATGCCAGAATGTCTTTTCTCACATCTTTTTGCAGGCCAGGTTCTGGTGGTAAATTTGAGATTTCTTTACTCAAATCTCTAGCATAGTCTTCCATGAGCTTGACTTTGGTGAGTAAAAACTGATAATGACTTGAATATACATTGTCATTTTCTCCTTCGCATTCAACCCTAGCTATTATTTGAGCTTGTCTAGCTTTTAGTTTTAGATATTCATCCATGTTTTTTGGATTTCTAAAACCAACCAGAGAAGGGAATTTCCTTTTTGAAGGATCATCAACTGTGTAGAACTGCCTCATTTCATTCTTTACTGCATGGAGTTCCAGTGGATAACTGGCAGCTGCTGGGGTACCATCTGCAGACTCATATCCTTGAAGAGCTATTGGATCTTTGATTGGATTGACCAATTTTGGAGGAATGAAAGATTCAGGTTTGGTGATTTTGTAAGGTACAGATGAAACAGGATCAGGTGCTGGTATATCATCATCATGCACTTGAATATTTTTTCTTCTAGTATACACATTTTCAGGAGGAGGTGTTTCTATTTGAGGTTTTGGAACAAACAGAATTATGGCTTGGGAAGGATTGTTAAAAGTGGTAGGTAATTGACTAACAGTTGTCGAAACAACTGGTGTCTCAACCACTGTTGATGTATCAACAGTTGTCTTTTGCTTTAAGGCAGGTGGTGAGTTTTGTGATGATGGTTTTGTTTGGGGTGCTTGAGTAGTGATGGTGTGTGTTTGACTAACAGCTGTTGAAACAACTGGGGTTTCAACCACTGTTGCCATTACCACGGATGATGTGTCAACTGTTGTCTTCTGCCTTTTAGCAGGTGGTATTGGTGGTGGTGAAGGGATTTTTCGTAATGGAGATAAGACAGTGGATGTAGTGTGTGTTGAAGTGGTAGTGGTAAAGTTTGGATAACAGATGTTGAAATTACTGAAGAAGCAACAACTGTTGATACAACAGGTGTTTTAACATCTGTTGGTTTCGAAGATTGATGTGTGGAGCTTTTGGAAGGTTTGGGAGTTTGTTTTGTGGATTTGGGAGGTGTGGTTTTGGGTTGTATGACTTTTCTAGTAGACTTTCTTATGGGCTGAGAATTTTCTTGATCCTTTGGCTCAGAAGTACCCTGTTCATTCATCTCCATAAAAACTCTCTTCTCCTGTTCAAACCTTCCTTTATCCTTTGCCTCCATATCCTTTTTCACCCTTGCTTTTGCATCAGCAATGGCATTTAAGGTTACATCAACCTTTTTGGAACCATCTGGCAAAGGGATGTGTGCAAGCATTGTTGAATTATCTGGTGCAATGTACAGACCATCTTCATATCCCTTTTTCTTCAATTGCCTCATTTTCTCCGCCTTTTTGGCATTATTTGGTGGTGGGCTGTCCACAAAGATGATAGAGGGAGGAGCAGTGCCAGTGGTGTTCATAAATTGAGCCTTCAGGGTTTTTATATCTGCCTGAGTGTCTTTGAACCTGGCTTCCATTATATTTCTGATATTTTGAAGCTGAATTTCATGTTTCTGATCAGCATTTGCTCTTTGTTGGTGAAGCAGAGGTTGAAATAATGCCCAAAGGTCAGTGGGAGCAGGTGGTGCCTGCTGTTTTTGTAACAACTGTTGCAGTATGGTTTTGATTTCTGCAATAGATGTATCCAGTTTGTTAAGCCTCTCCCTCAATTCTTGGTACATTAAACCATCATCCAATTTAATGGGATCATCTGATTTCCCACCAGAGGTGGTTGTAACAGTGGTTGACTGAGGGAGACTTTCCCAAAAGTCATCCCCTGTTGCCCCTTTTTCTTGGAACTGGGGACTTCTTTCCTCAGCAGAGGTTACCAATCTAAGCTCACCAGTGTATACAGGATACACACCAGTATTTAGAAAGGTTCCCATAGAAGAAATTGCCTTCAAAGAAGTCTGATTAATAAAACTACTGTCCAAGTGTAAACCAGTGGGTTCAACACTTGTAGTAGCTGCTTCACTTGAACTACTGACAGGAAGTACTTGTACATCCTGCAGTGTAACCTCCTCAGGTGTTGTTGGTGGGTTAGCAATGATAGGGAGCTCAGACACAGTCACTTTCTGTGGCATGCTCTCAGTGATAGGGGGTTGAGAGGAACTGATTGCTATCTGATTTATATCAACTGCATCCAACAAAAGTTTTGTTTATGGTGGAATTGTAACAGTGAGTACGGGAGTGGAAAGAGGATTTGCCCCGGGCAGTGGGCTGGGGATGATGGATTCAAGTGAGTCCAAAGCAACATAATTTGATGTCCCTATTCTTACAACCTGTTCTTTTTTAAAAGAAACAGGAGGAGTTTGAGGCTCAGGTTGAGATATTTCTACCATCTGCTGTGAGGAAGTAGCAGCAGTGGTTTCTGGTGACTTTTGTGTTTTCACCGGCAGTGGCTCTGGGATCTCATCTTCCAGAGTTGCCTTTGTTTTAGGTTTGAGGGGCTTTTGTGTTTTCTTTTGTCTTGGTCTTTTGGTGGATTTAGGTGTCGGTTTCACAGCAGTTGTTTTGCTGCTGTGATCACCTTGAGCAGTGGGCTCAGCAGCAGGTGCCTGAGGAGCAGTGGTAGCTGCTAAAGTCTGCTCAGGAGCCTGTGCTTGTGTTTTGGACACTTTTGATACCCTTGTAAATGTTAACGGTGTAAGGCCATTTATTTGAAAAGGTTCACCCTGGATGTGTACATGAGCATCATCCTTTCCAAATTTCTTTTGAAAATAAAAGCTTAGGAACCTTGGAAATAGTAAAAATGATTTGCTATCAACATTTTTTACCAAGTCATTAAAGATCTCATGTGAATAGTTAAAGTTTTCCCCATGCAAGATAGCATATGCCAGGTATTGGATCTTTAATGGAATTTCATTGAAAGCAGTGGTCTTATTAGAAACACACATTAAGAGGGTATGAAACAAAAACCTTGGGGCAGGGGGAAAACTGCCTTTTTGCAAAGTGTTTTTTTTTCATTTGCTTTGCATACCCTCTATCTAAAAAAATCTGTTTGATACTCTATTTTAGGGAAAAAAGTCTTACCTTCAAGATCATTGAGTTCAAACACCTCAGAAATGGTTTGTGGTGTGATTTTAACATCAACACCCTTTATCGAGGAATTGATAGCTATGGGTGTTTTATCTTGATATTCAAGTTTTGCATTTTTCCAAAATTCCCTCTGGGTTGCCAAGTAAATCGGAGCATCAGAAGTCAACAAAGTTTTGTATTTTGAAGACGAAAGGGCATCTATGACGGAATTGAATGTTTCAGTGTTACTTGGTTTTGTCAAGAGACCCAAGTAGTTATGGGGAGCTTTGTATCGAATTTGTATGACCTTTTGACTGGATTTCCTTTTAACTGATGAAGACCGTGATTTTGCCATTTGAGGAAGAAGGACGATGAGGAATTTTGAGAGAAATGGAGGATAACTGCTTTGAAAAAGGAAAAATGAATTCGATTCGACAGTTAAAACCCTGATTGGGGGTTTTGATCAGGGTTTTATAGCAGGAAAAGTGAATGCTGACGTGGCAGCTGTTACAAAAGATCTGACGGCTATGAACTGTCCACGAGCCAACCCCTGATGAGTAATGGAACACAGTTGTTTTATGAAGACACTGATGGAATAATAACAGTGGTTGCAATGATTACACTGAAAAACAGTGGGAGACTTTAAGTTATCAGTGGATAGCCTTAAAATATTTTAATGCTTATAATTCATAAAAAAAATTCATTTTAACTATTTTTAAGATGAATTTTGAGATTTTTTAAATAAAGTATTACATATAATCAGTTAGCATGCTGGGGTGATGTGATAAATACCGTTACATATAAACAACCCTATGATATGAAATTTAACAATCTAACAGAGTATAAAATACTGATGTTGAATCCACTATAGATGCTGAAGCACTGCTGCTACTGAGCAATGTTTTTCATTTCGTTGATCAGGCTATAGGAACATAAGTGCTTGTCTTTAACATGGCTTTGTCTTCAACAGTGGATAGGCCTCATCAATCTTTAAGAACATCAGTATTTATAAGGAGCAGTGGTTAATTATAACAGTCCTTAGCATGATCAGCTGTTATAACGACTCAAAAACCTCTTTGAGAGGAAGCATTGAAAGTATTAAACCTCTGTTGTCTTATCAAACAGATGTTCAGACACAATTCAACATCAACATAATTTAAATCGTACTCAAACACTAAATAATAAATAAAAATAGAATACAACATAGAAACACTGGTACATAAATACTAAAGTTGAATCCACTATAGATGCTGAAGCACTGCTGTTACTGAGCAGTGGTTTTCCTTTCGTTGATCAGGCTTTAGGTACATAAGTGCTTGTCTTTAACATGGCTTTGTCTTCAACAGTGGATAGGCCTCATCAGCGTTTAAGAACATCAGTATTTATAAGGAGCAGTGGTTAATTATAACAGTCCTTAGCATGATCAGCTGTTATAACCACAACATAACCCTTTGAGAGGAAGCATTGAAACTATTAAATCTCTGTTGTCTTATGAAACAGATGTTCAGACACAATTCAACATCAACATAATTTAAATCGTACTCAAACACTAAATAATAAATAAAAATATAACACAACATAGAAACACTGGTACATCAATACTAAAGTTGAATCCACTATAGATGCTGAAGCACTGCTGCTACTGAGCAGTGGTTTTCCTTTGGTTGATCAGTCTTTAGCTACATAAGTGCTTGTCTTTAACATGGCTTTGTCTTCAACAGTGGATAGGCCTCATCAACCATTAAGAACATCAGTCTTTATAAAGAGCAGTTGTTAACTATAACAGTCCTTAGCATGATCAGCTGTTATAACCGCAACATAACCCTTTGAGAAGAAGCATTGACACTATTAAACCTCTGTTGTCTTACCAAACAGATGTTCAGACACAATTCAACATCAACATAATTTAAATCTTACTAAAACAGTAAATAAAAAAAAATACAACATAGATTCATAAAATAAAGCAATGGTAATTTATTCATGACCTTAAAACTAAAAGTCCAATAATTACATGACATACTAAACAGTATTAAAGTTCAAATCTAAGAATAACAGCAAGAATTAAGAAACTTTAGTTTCAACTCCATCCATTGCTGAACCTCTAGATGTATGTACTTCAGCATCGCTAAGAACTGCAAGTCTCTATCACCGCACTCTATATTACTAACAACACAAACAAGAAACAAACCTAAAATGCAAAGGTCTCTTCTCAACTGTTGTAGCACATCTAAGTTTTCAAGATATTGCAAGAATCTATCCATACTTTCTATAAAAGAAGAAATCCCAATGACAAACCTGACACAAGAAAACCTGACTTTCGATTTAACGAAAATCGAACAACGTAACTTTTCACGATGTTGCAACAATGATACTGCAACATCCATATTGAAAGGTTGACTTGTGATGGGAATCTTCATTGAAACGACGATGTTGGAACAATGATACTGGAACGATAACATGTTCAACAAACATTCGAACAAAGAAGTGTAATCGGAGATTAGCGCCTAAATCACGAGAAAGATGAATTTGAGAGAGAGATATACGCACACATATATGAGCGAGCGAGATTTGAATCTGATAGTAGATAATTAT
The DNA here is from genome assembly GCA_030545235.1 of Helianthus tuberosus. Taxonomy (NCBI): domain Eukaryota; kingdom Viridiplantae; phylum Streptophyta; class Magnoliopsida; order Asterales; family Asteraceae; genus Helianthus; species Helianthus tuberosus. The sequence goes on from CM060355.1 coordinate 18,877,877, forward strand.
ATCTTATTTATAGGATTAGAATATACGGTTTGAATTTTCAATTTTGAATGTGGGAACTGATAATTATTAAATTATCTTATTTATTGGGAACTGATGTTTATACGTAATCCACAGTAGTATATATCCTTATCCTCTCTTTATTAAAATATTAAATATTTGAATTGTTATGCAAAGTAGGAAAAAAAAGAGAGAGAAGGTCAATTTTCATGATGACTTTTCTGTAGTTACTGATGATGATTTGAAAGCAACTGTCATTGTCATGATGACTTTTCTAATTTTTAAAAACATAATAACCGTGAGTTTGAAATTCACATTTTGCATGTTTTAAATGTCCAAAGCTCAAGAAATTAACATTAATTACTGATTTGATTTGCAACAAATAGTTATAAAGAAATTTTTTTATTTTTAATTTAATTTTAAATTTTATGATCAAAACAATGTTGTTTGAAATCTTACCTCATTGGTATGTAAAGATGAGGTAAAATGGTAATTTTATTGTAATTCTACTTTTTATTTAATAATTTCAATCTATCACTAAACTAAAACAATCAATAACAAAAAAGAGAGCAATGGCCGTTTTTTAGGAAAACCACTGATGGTCAATATCAATAGATCTCAACAATAAAAAAAGTAAGCAGTGGCTATTTTTCCTATCAGTGGATACCCCACAGTTTTTTAAACACTGATGTTTGGTCAGTCAATGGTCAACAGAAAGATGCATTCGAACAAAGAAGTGTAATCGGAGATTAGCGCCTATATCCTTATATACTCCTTTATTAAAATATTAAATATTAAATATTAAATATTTGAATTTGAATTGTTATGCAAAGTAGGAAAAAAAAGAGAGAGAACGTCAATTGTCATTATGACTTTTCTGTAATTACTGATATTATCAGTAATTACTGATGATGATTTGAAAGCAACTGTCATTGTCATGATGACTTTTCTAATTTTTAAACCGTGAGTTTGAAATTCACATTTTGCATGTTTTAAATGTCCAAAGCTCAAGAAATTAGCATTAATTACTGATTTGATTCCCAACAAATAGTTATAAAGAATTTTTTAAATTGTATGATCAAAACAATGTTGGAGGAAATCTTACCTCATTGGTATGTAAAGACGAGGTAAAATGGTAATTTCATTGTAATTCTAGTTTTTATTTGATAATTTCAATCTATCACTAATTAACACCATCAATAACAAAAAAGTGAGCAGTGGTTGTTTTTTAGGAAAACAACTGATGGTCAATATCAATAGATGCCAACAATAAAAAAAGTGAGCAGTGGCTATTTTTCCTATCAGTGGATACCCAACAGTTTTTTAAACACTGATGTTTGGTCAGTCAATGGTCAACTGATTTTGAAGAAACATATGTTTGACCATAAACAGAAGTTTGACCATAAACAGGTATTTTCACATAAAGAGATGTTTATCTGGTGGTTTAAAACCACTGTTGGGTCAAACAAATTTCACAACAGGACTAATACTCAAATAAATGTTGACCTTAAACAGATGTTTGGTTTAGAGCCAAACATCTGTTAAACCCCAAACATCTGTTTAACCCTGAACAGATGTTTAAGTTAATAACATCTACTGTTCAACCTAACAGGGGTTTCCATTAACTATTGACCAAATTGCAAACAGATGTTAAAACCACTGTTTGTTATTGTACTTCTTTACAAAATTACATAGAATTCAAGAAAAAGAAACAAACACTTAAAGAACTATAATTTAACACATAATCTAATCGGGCAAAGCAATCTATTATCTAAGAATTCACTGATTCTTACAACATGAAACAAACTCATAATGAAATACTAAAGTTACATAAGAACCACTGATAATTAAATACTAAATTTGAATCCGTTGTAGATGCTGAACCACTGCTGATACTAAACAGTCGTTTTCCTTTGATTAATCAAACTCTAGGTACATAAAGTGCAAACAGTCGTTTTCCTGAACAGATGTTTAAGTTAATAACATCTACTGTTCAACCTAACAGGGGTTTCCATTAACTATTGACCAAATTGCAAACAGATGTTAAAACCACTGTTTGTTATTGTACTTCTTTACAAAATTACATAGAATTCAAGAAAACGAAACAATCACTTAAAGAAATATAATTTAACACATAATCTAATCCGGCAAAGCAATCTATTATCTGAGAATTCACTGATTCTTACAACATGAAACAAACTCATAATGAAATACTAAAGTTACATAAGAACCACTGATAATTAAATACTAAATTTGAATCCGTTGTAGATGCTGAACCACTGCTGATACTAAACAGTCGTTTTCCTTTGATTAATTAAACTCTAGGTACATAAAGTGCTTGTCTTTAACAGGACCTTGTCTTCAACAGTGGATAGGCCTCATCAGTCTTTGTTCATAAAGAGCTCCTTTAAAACAAACTTTATGCTTCTTTTAATACAAAAAAGGTGGGAAACACCATTACTCTAGACTCTCTAGTAACATAAAATCTTATCTTACAACAATAGCAGATCCTTTCTTGCGTTTAGTAGGAACTACTGTGGGTTCTACATCATCATCTTCTGCACAAGTCAATTATAATCATCATCATCATTTAGACATAAGCAAAAATTATTTTAACTATTAATTTAATAATCTTTCTTTGTGTTTAATTAAACTTTATGCTTCTTTGAATACAAACCTATAATAACCCGCAGCAGATTGTATGAATTTCAAACAACTGTGATTAGACTGAAATATAAACCGAGAATTAGAGTATATCACTTCAAAATAAAAAACTCAAAATTGAAAATCAGAGTAGCAAAAAACACATACTTTAAACGATGTTGGAACAATAATACTGGAAACAACCGTGGAACAATCATCATCATTATATGAGAATACCCTTAATTTATGGAACCTGTAGAATGAAATGCTCCACTGTTGGGTTATTAACTTTCAACTTCACTTTCCCTAAATTTATCAATTCTAATTTTCAACAGGATGTAATACAATTATTACCTTAATTAAGATATCTTCAACTGCAAACAACAATAGCAGACAACATCAAACAACAATAGCAAACAACATTAGACAATAATAGCAAACAACATCAAACAATAATAGCAAACACCTGATGTTGAATCACTGTAGATGCTGAACCACTGCTGTTACAAACAGATAATACCTCGAGAACTGGAAATGAAACTCTAATTTCAGAAAGAATAATGGCTGAACATACTCAAACATCAATAATCAACAGATGTTATACTCATATCATCACCATCTAGAAAAAAACGCTAATTTCAAAACATATTCAAACATACCAGCTTATGGCAGAAATCTATCCGCAGCTAAGCGGATTTCAACTTTGATGACAACAACCCTGGAACCATATGATTAGATTACGAGTAGAAATTAGGATTAGTGTAAATAAGAGGAAATCATGAAAGTATTTAAAAAAAAAAGAACAAACCTTTTGATGAAGTAATCGATGAACAAAAGAAGATTTTATGGTGGCGTCTGAAGAAGATTAAGGTTTGGATGGAAAGAATTATCTCAATAATTTGCAGGGTTTGTGAAATTTGAATTTGAATCGCCTGAATATAGAGAGAGAAAGAACCCAAGGTTTGTAAACAAAGATTAGAAGTGAGAAGAGAGATTATATAAGGAAAAGGGGATGGCACTGTTGGGCGGGAAAAGAGAACTGAGGATGCCCTAATCAAGTGACAGTTGGCCCAAATAACTTTCATTTATTATATATAATAGATATATATTGTTTCATATATAACCACTTTTAACTAAAAAATATATGACAATTCTATAAATAGTGTACTTCATGCATTAACTATGATATATAAGATCAACGTGTAATTATTATTTCTCTTTCTAGCTATATGGTCTCAACAATATGTATAATTGTTTATTTCACTTTCTGGCTATATGGTCTCAACAATATGTCTAATTGTTTATACTAGTTTTTTTAGAGCGTGCGCTACGGCGAAATCAAACAAATGATAATGTAAAACAAACGTGATTTGAAAATAAAGCATGTTGTTTAGAAAGACAAACTTTTATAACGGTCTAGTTTATCATCGTATCGTTTTATTAAGATAAATAAATAATTTATTAAAAATCAAGTCTATAAAGATAAATAAATATTTTTTTAAAAAAATCAAGTCTAGCAACAGGTCTTGTTTGTAGATTCGAACAGTCAGATCGATAAGGAATTAAGCAACAAAACCAAATGACCAAAATGAAAACGAGTTATGAAATTTTAATAAAACTGGTTGTGTGATGGTTTTATGTTTGACCGGTCACGGGGTTGTTGGTTATTATTTATGTATCTTTATTAAAAAGAATCGGGGTCGTACACCTAAGCTTTTAACTTCATTAAAAAGAATGAGGAGTAGGGTTGTACACCTAAGCTTTTAAAAATTAGTACGGAACAGAGTGGTTGTGATCCACTTAAGTATGATTGGACAATCTCCTCTCTCTCTCTCTCTCTATATATATATATATATATTGTTTCATACATAACCACTTTTAACTAAAAAATATATGGCAACTCTATAAATATTGTACTTCATGCATTAACTATGATATATAAGATCAACGTGTAATTATTATTTCTCTTTCTAGCTATATGGTCTCAACAATATGTATAATTGTTTATTTCACTTTCTGGCTATATGGTCTCAACAATATGTCTAATTGTTTATACTAGTTTTTTTACAGCGCGCGCTACGGCGAAATCAAACAAATGATAATGTAAAACAAACGTGATTTGAAAATAAAGCATGTTGTTTAGAAAGACAAACTATTATAACGGTTTAGTGTAAGACCCTAAATCGTACATGACAAATGTCGCAGCGGAAACACGAACCATAAAATTTCTTTCATTATAAATACCTCAACTTATTTAAAATTGAACTTTAACATAGCTCTTTCTCATAAATCCGTTATCCTCTTATTTACTAATTAAAAACATAGCTTATGTTTACTACATTATATACATCAACGTTCCCGTACAATCTCTCTAGTGACTCGATCCTCGATCTCCAATCCTTGGATATCCTCATGACTGGTACTACATGCGCTCACCACATAAAATTCACAACATTAGTACGCATTATAAACATACAAGGTTTGTACACGTTTACTTCTCGTTTCGTTAACTCTTTACATCCCAGCTTTCCCATCCTGATCATACGATCCGTAGTGAGACTTCTTTGGTATTCCTGCGTTACACTTCATTCACCAAGCACGCTATTATTATCGTTAGTACTCAATTTCATTGAATGCATGCGTACATACTTTCATACAAACTGATACATACGCTTACGATCATAAATAGCAACTTTCCTACATACGTACCTACATACATACGTACGTACCTATGTACGTGCATACCTAAATACATCCATTCATACCTACATACATACATACATACATACATACATACATACATACATACATACATACATACATACATACATACATACATACATACATACATACATACATACACACATACTTATTACATGCCTTCACACAAACCTACATACGTGCATACCTTCGTACATACTCACTTGCGTACATATACGTATTACCTACATACACACCTACATACATACACTTAGACTTATAAGACATACATACGTATATTCCTACATACATACCTACATTCATATTTACAATCACCTATTGCAATATACCCGACTCATACTCTCCTGCTCACATACAAACCTTCATATATCCGCGTATTCTTGCTCACATACTCATCAACATACCCACGTAGGTGCATACATGTTTTCATACACTTCTACAAACGTGTATAGAGATACACAAACATACATTTGTACCTATCTACATGTGCGCTTACCCTAATGGTCATAAAACATAAGTTAAATTAGTCATACGCAACTTAAAACGCGTTTAAACGAGTTCCCAAGCCAAAACGGAGCAAACGAACAATTTTCGCTGATCAAGGGGGGCCTCGCGTGACGCCAAGGGCCTTGGCGTCACGCCTAGCCCCTGTTTTCACAGAAACTTTGCAGCTGGTTGCTGCATATTCCCAGCACGTCCGCGTTTCACGGAAACGGTCATAACTTCTTCGTTATTGGTCCGTTTTACCCGATTCTTTTTCCTACGCGTCCGTAATTTAATTCTCCATCTTATGGAGTTAAGATCTGACATCCGGATTAACAAAATTCCAGACTTTTAAGTCTTCGGCTTGCTACCCTTTTTACCAAGAATTGACCCGTTCATAATTCTATCACATAACTTGTTTGCTTTACCATAACCTCTTATAAACCTAATAATATCAGTGACGTCTATCATAACTACTAACATCTTGAATGCCTTGCATCCTCTTAACACATTATCGTTCATTTGCTTATTTTGACCCGTTAAGGGTATTCACGCATTAATTGGTCTATGACTAACAAAACCATACTCCCCACTTCCATACTTGTCCAAAACATTACACTAATCAAATAACTTGTTTCTAAACTACTTTGCAAGATCGTTTGCCCAAAATACCCATCAAGGGCATTTTGGTCAACTTTAATCCCATCCTTTACGACGAAAGACTACGACACATATTTGACCTCAACCATCATGTTTAGTTAATTAAAACACCATATTACTTAATCGAACATAAGAAGTGATTACAGAAATCACTTACCTTATGCGTCCGCGCTCGTATCCGATCCTTGCCCCTTCTTGACCCGTTAACACCTCTTGCTTGAGCCCGTCTCGATATGGTCCCTACACTTCCATGTCATCGAAACCACATTCTTGTTAGCATACCCATTTGTACATGTTAACAATCATACCAATCGCATAATCCACACTTAACTTCCCTTAGTCATTTCTAACAAGCATACTACATAGAAATCAACTTCATCTCCTTTCCAACTCATGTAATTCATCATGTAATCACAAATAACGCATATTAACATAACATGTACCAAACGACTTCCTATAATCCTACCTTTACGACAACGAGTCAAATCATGTTTCTTATACTTGTTGACTTTCAAAAGTCAACTATTAACCATATGTAACCATCGACTTATTAACATATACCCGTAACATCATAATCGACTATACGGACGACACTATATACATTTCATCATACACTTGATGTGAGTACTACCTTTTAAGCATAACGTACAACTATTTCATGCACAAATCTTCTAAACTCATACATAACCCATCAAAACCTACTACTAATCATCATGTATCATTCCCAAATAAACATCAAACATATCATCATCACATTTCTCCTAATTCTTCTAACAAGTATTCATCATACCCACATAATACATAAATCTTTCAACAAGACTCGAACATGGGAGGTGATTCTAGTCATCATCTTCACCCTAACTAACGGGTTTCACCTCTAATCATCAAATTAACGCAAACCATACATAACCCATGTTCTATACGAGGATTCTAACCCTTGTACATGATCAATTTCATATTAACTCACGGATTAGAACATAACCCACTTCACCCATGATCACCAATCTTAGATTTAAGACATACCTTATGATCCCCTCGTGTTGGTGATCATTAATCCATGCTCGGTTATGGCTTTAAACTTCATCTTGCCTTCCAATTTGAGCAAAAGGATGAAGTTAGGGTTTGAGGCTCCATGGGAGCCTCCTGATCCTTCTTGAACACACGTATGTGTGTGTTTATGTGTGATTAAGTTATTTAATAACTTAACTTTCATTTGTTCCACTTTAGCCCCTCGGGTTTACCTTTAAAACATAACTGACACTACCCTCATCATTTAATACTTTTGACCATACCCTTAACTAGGTTAAATAGCCTAGTTATTTATTTCATGACGTGTCACATAAGAACATACGAAAAATATTAACATTCAGATTTTTGGGGCGTTACATTTAGTTTATCATCGTATCGTTTTATAAAGATAAATAAATAATTTATTAAAAATCAAGTCTATAAAGATAAATAAATAATTTATTAAAAATCAAGTCTAGCTATAGGTCTTGTTTGTAGATTCGAACAGTCTGATCGATAAGGAATTAAGGAACAAAACTAAATGACTAAAATGAAAACGAGTTATGAAATTTTAATAAAACTGGTTGTGTGATGGTTTTTCGTTTGACCGGTCACGGGGTTGTTGGTTATTATTTATGTATCTTTATTAAAAAGAATCAGGGTCGTACACCTAAGCTTTTAACTTCATTAAAAAGAATCAGGAGTAGGGTTGTACACCTAAGGCTAGACGGTATGAGGAGCGTCCTCCACCCGTCCAGCCCCGGCGACGAAGCACACATCGCGCCGCCCCCCTCCGTCGGCGTCGAGTCCGTCGGCTTTGAGACGTTTGGGACGATCCAGAAGAAGGCAAAACCCACCAGCTTTTCAATGTGTTAGTGGGGTAGGATCATCCTCCCATTTCCAGCTTTTCCAGTGTTTCCTTTGCAAAAAATAAAAAAAATACTAATAATTTAATTGCCATAATTAGTGGGGTAGGATCATCCTCCCATTTCCAGTGTTTTGTCATGGCGGATCATCCTCTGTAGGACTATGATATGGCGCCTATGTGGCGGATCATCCTCCAAGGGAGGATGGTCATCATACCGCATAGCCTAAGCTTTTAAAAATTAGTACGGAACAGAGTGGTTGCGATCCACTTAAGTATGATTGGACAATCTCCTCTCTCTCTCTCTCTTTCTCTCTCTCTCTCTACATATATATTGTTTAATACATAACCACTTTTAACTAAAAAATATATGACAATTTTATAAATATTGTACTTCGTGCATTAACTATGATATATAATAAGATCTACGTGTAATTTTTATTTCTCTTTCTAGCTATATGGTCTCAACAATATGTATAATTGTTTATTTCACTTTCGGGCTATATGGTCTCAACAATATGTCTAATTGTTTATATGGTTATGTTGACTCTACATTGAGTGAGTCCATAAACATATACGGATGTGTTTAATTGATGAGGAGTTGATGTAATAATTGGTGGACTCTCACTTGGACTAGTTGGATAAGGGGGAAAATGGTAGAAAAAGCCTAAACTTCAAACGGACATAATAATTTGGGCTACGGTTTGAGTTATGGTGCTAAAGACGAATGGTTGGTAGTGATGATGAACATGAGTAGATTGACAGGGTTTATCTTTAGAACATCAATCAGCAATACATGAGGTCAAGGACCTATCCACGTCACATTTGACTGACATCTACCTCCTTCCAAAACGTTCATTTTCTCTCTCCAAACTCGCAAACCTTTTGTCTAGGGGTGCAAACGAGCCGAGCTACTTGCGAGCTACTCGAGCTCGGCTCGAAAAAAAAAGCTTGAACGAGCCGAGCTTAAACGAGCTCGAGTCCGAGCCTAAAGAACAAGCTCGTTTGGTAAACGAGCCCGAGCTTCGCTTATCGAGCTCAAGCCGGTTCGCGAGCCTAAACGAGCTTTCTGTTTATATATATTTTATTAATATATTAAACATATATTTATATAATAATAAATTACCATTTATATAAATATAAAAAAATAACTTAATTATATGTACAATAATAATTATAATTAATATAAATTAATTAATAAATACTAAACGAGTCGAGCCCGAGCTTGAAAAATTACCTTCAAGCCGAGCTCGAGCTTTAGAAATAAAGCTCGAATCGAGCCGAGCTCGAGCTTGAGCCTGATCGAGCTCGGGCTCAGCTCGGCTCGTTTGCTCCCCTACTTTTGTCCATTCTATATCCTTCCGTCTCAAAGACCTCTGCTTCTTCTCCCTTGGACGGTCCGTGACTATTGACTTCTCTTTCCTCTTCTTCTCTTACACGATTGTCCTCAATGTGTTGAGCTACCATCCACATATTATGTATGCACTTAGAATTAGAGGATGTTCAAAAATTTAATTCAAAGACAAATGATGACTAAATGAGTAATTGGTTAATTACCACACGGGTAACAAATTACAACCGTGGCTTTTCACAAAATTAACAAGTTAGGTGCTTAAATATTTTTCGTTATTACAAGCTTATGTTAAAAAATCATATTATCATCTTAAAAATCAAACCATATTTACTTTAATATATGACACTATTAATCTAATTGATTTACTAAATTCATTCAACAACATTTTTTGTTATTACAAGCTTGTGTTAATAACTTTTTGTCACACAAACGTAAAGTTGATCCCAATACCAAAACATATATAAAATAACGTAACTATATTTTTCTTGAAAGTTCTAAGAAAACCCAACTGGCCACAAATGAATTTTTAAATAAATTCCACGTGAGCATTACCTGTAATTCTGTAAACCCATGTAGACCACATTGTAGCCTATATATATATATATATGATACCTACATGTTTACAATCACCATGCACTTTCATCAAAGATATACATATTTTTCAATCTGTAACTAAACATCAAAGAGAGAAGGTTCTCTATTTCTCTCCTTTATAGTGTGATCTCGTCGCGCAGTAAGCACCCCTCACTATCGCGGTCCCCTTTCCTCCTCATTTCTTTCCGAATTTCTAAAAAACCCCACGTGCTCAGATTAGCAAAAACATGAACTTGAATTTAATAACGACCAGCGAGTAAGTTACTCGCACAAAGTGTTCATCTTTTTTCTTATATGTTTAGGTATTTATGTTTAGCTAATATCATTTCCTTTTTTTTTTTTTTTTCAGAAAACGTCCAGTTGACAGAGGTTTTCACTATTCGTGCTTCGATGAATATCCCGAGGTATGGGACAAACAGTGTAGTAACGGATGTCTGACCATCAGTGCCATACATATGCTCACAATCATAATGCGGGCAAAATTAGATGAGCCATGGCTAGAGCTCTCCCCCAATGCATTATTAGCACATGTGAGTCCAAAAGGTCTTCCGATTGGCACGTTAGAAACGGTTCTTACCAAAGATGGGCTTGAAGAATCTTTGGTAAGAACCGCTTCTAACTTGCCAATCGGAAGGCCTTTTGGCCCCACATGTGCTAATAATGCATTGGGGGAGAGCTCTAGCCATGACTCATCTAGTTTTGTCCGCATTATGATTGTGAGCATATGTGTGGCATTGATGACCAGACATCCGTTACTACACTTTTGGTCTCATACCTCGGGATAATCATCCAAGCAGGAATAGTGAAAACCTCTGTCAACTGGACATTTTCTGGAAAAAAAAAGGTGTTGATGCATAATGTCTATCGCCTACGTCATCAGTCTGTGTTGTGTCAGATATATGTAATTGTTTGAAAAATGTAAAGGTTATGTTTATTAGGCCAGTTCGCACGAACTGACATATATAAGGTCAGGTCGCACGAACTGGAACTTGTCAGTTCGTGCGAAGTGGGCATGTAATCTCGTGCGAACTGGAGAGCCTATAAATAGGCATGTGATGTTTTTCATTTGTAACATTCCAGAGAATCTTGCCACGAAGTGCTGACGAATTCTCTCTGTACGAAAACGTTTATAATCAATGGAAAACATGTTTAAAGTGACTTTCTACTCTTCTACTCCTATTCTAACACTGATTGACGGTTTCTAGTCTGATTCCGCCTTTCTAGACACCTAGATTTGACTCAGGTTGACTCGTATTGGACGAATCTCGATCCTACAAGTGGTATCAGAGCTCAGGATGGGTCAAATCTGTTGATATCAGTGTTTTGAATGGTTTAGAATCACATACTTCTACTCTTTCTTGGATTTTCAAACGAATTCACGGACAAAATGAACTGAATTTTGGATATTATGTGTAAAACACCATTTTAAACAATCCTACAAAGTTACAGACCATAAATCGAACTAAAACTGATCCAAAATTGCCAAAAACTTCAAATCGTGTGAAAATGATGCTCAGTTCGCACGAAATGAACCAGGTCGTTTGAATTTTAGTCAAATCGTGTGAAATTCTGGTCCAGATCGCACGGATTGGACCAGATCGTTTGAAAGTTGTTCAGGTCGCACGAATTGAGTGTCCAGATCGCACGGAGTGGTCAAATCGCACGAACTGAATTTTTTAAAAAACAAATTGTGTCATCTCGCACGAGGTGGACAATCCAGGTCGTTTTAAAGCATCCCAGGTCGTTTGAAACCTTCAGTTCGTTTGAATATCAGTTCGTTTGAAAGTACAGAAAGTGTGAAAGTCCAGGTCGTTTGAAAGTCTAATTTTTCAAAAACTTAAAATTTTTCCAAAACATTTTTCAAAGTATAAAATGGACAACTAAGAGTTTTACAATGCGTTTTTCGGAGGAGGTATGACTGTTCAATCTCCAGCAAGTATAGCTCAGAATGTGAATATGGAGAACGAGCTAGGAACCATGCAAAAACCACCGAAACTGCTTAACACTGAAGAATATTCGGGGTGGCAAGATAGATTTCGCACGTGGGTTCAGGCGAATCACCTCGAATGTTGGATGAAAGTTGAAACGAAATATGTAGTTCCTACAAATGATGCTGGCATTCCGAAAACACTTAACACGTTAACTCCGGCTGAACAAGAAAACTTTAAAGCTGAGTTTCAAAATCTGAGTATGCTGATCGTGTTTCTGAAAATAAACAAGTTTATTAATTTGAAACTTGAAGTTTTTATTCAAAAATCAAAAACAGTTTGTGAAGTCTCCAAGGTCATTAAGTTGGACTTTGATGATTGACTGTGAGGGATTTGGATGCTCAAATTGGTAAAATCTGATTGTAAAGAGTTAGGTTTAGTTGTTGGATTCTTAATATCGTCAAATCTTTATAGTATTTTGATAGGGGGAGAGAATCAAGTAATCCTGGACAACTAAAAATGCTTTCACTGTAAAAATATTTTAGCATATGTTGAAAGAGCCAGGTCATCAATCCTGGACATTCAAAATGATTTTTCTCATAAATGTTTGAGATTTGCAGATGAAAGTTCCAGATTACGATCCCGATAGCCGAGTCTAAAGGGGAGTCTGAAGACGAGCTCGACGTAAGGGGGAGCTTGTAACCGGAAAGCCAGGTGTCGATCCCAAAAGCACGGAAGCTTAACGAAAGGGGGAGCCTGAAGAAAGAGTCTCTGAAAGCAAAGAAGAGCGTGAAGAAAAAGACAGAATTGCTCATGCTACATGTTTACAAAGGCTAGCTGAAGAGGAGCAGAGAGCTGCTAAGGAAAATGAAAAGCTCAGGAAAGCGTTGTTGAAAAAGCCGAAGCAAAGAGAAGAATTTTTCAAGTCTTTGTAAAGAATGTTTTGAAGACAGGCTGACTGAAGACTGCGGCAATATCCAAGGGGGAGTTTGTTGATGCATAATGTCTATCGCCTACGTCATCAGTCTGTGTTGTGTCAGATATATGTAATTGTTTGAAAAATGTAAAGTTTATGTTTATTAGGCCAGTTCGCACGAACTGACATATATAAGGTCAGGTCGCACGAACTGGAACTTGTCAGTTCGTGCGAAGTGGGCATGTAATCTCGTGCGAACTGGAGAGCCTATAATGTCACACCCCGACCACGTAGAACCTACAAAACGTGGCGGAAACATCGGGGAGTGTTGTAACAGAATCATTGTTTCATAACACATGGAACTTGAAATATTGTTTTATTGATTAAAAGAGTTACAATGTCTTGACAATCAAAGAAACATAACAAAATAACTAGTCTTGCATCTTTTATTGTCACTAAGGCCCATGTCCGCCTAAGTGTATCTTGATCAATCCTATGCTTCATTTCCTAAAACACATGTGAAAATAGGTACGTCAGCATAAAAATGCCGGCGAGTACATAGGTTTTGTGAAAATAAGATTCATGACATCTGTTTAAGAAAATGTTTAGTCATGAACCTTGTAATTTGCTTTGTCTTTGTAAATCATTTGAAAAACAATAAGTTCAGATGATACGTATAAATAAGAGAATAATGCATGGTTAAATGAATAACCATGTAAAAATGAGTTTGTATAAGTTAAGTTGTCTGTAAAACAATGTATTGTGAAAAGTATGTTATTTGTATAAAATGTTATATGTCTAAATTGAAATGATTTCAAATAACCCAACGATATGTAATACCATACAATCACTTATATATAGGAAGTACCAGCGGCGTATCCACCATGCTTGTATCATATTACACACGCCTCGTTACTTAAATCACTTACTCAAACCAAACCACCAATATAAGATGTCTATGTTTAAACCAGTTGTCAAAAGTCCCTGTATAAACCATGTCAAATGTTGATAGTCCAAAAGTAGTCAAGTAATGTGTAACAAATGTTTATGTATGGCTAGTGAAATGCATCAACTAAACCATAGATGAAATGCACAAAACAAAGTATTGAAGTAAAACTTGGTTTAAATCAAAGTTATGTTTTGTAAAATATATGCATGCTATACTGAATATGAACATTTATGCGGTATTGTAAAAATTCATACATCCAAGCCTTGCGACAGTCGGATAACTATGTAAAAATGAGTTATCAAAAGAATATGTATTCGGATTCGGTCATTCCTTACGTCCAAACAAACCCGAGATTTCAGGAATGGGATTTGTCAAGTCCTATGGTACCACTACCTACTACCGAGCGGCGTGATCGGTGTTAATGAATGTATAGTATAGTTTAAACAAACCAAATGTCATACCAAAATGTAAGCATGTTTTATGAAGATAATATACCTAGTATGCTAGAGTAAACATACAAGGTAGAGCTGTAAAACAATGTGTCCATATGTTACTGGAACATATGCAACAGAGATGCAATGTAAAATAATGTACTAAGCATGTACTAAATGGACATACATAGCATGTGATGTGATGTGATGTAAAACAATGTACTAAGTATGCACACAATGGACATACATAGCATAAAATGTAATGAAATCATGTACTAATAGTGTACTAATGAACATAGCATGTATATAATGTGAAAACATGGAAAGCATGAAAGTAACAAGTAGGCACATGTGTTCCACCCCAAAACGTTTGGAAAACAGTAAAAGAGGGGTCTATGTACTCACTTGAGATTGCTCAGAAGTCCTAAGATAACCACCAAGCAATGCTAGAGATCTCGGAATATCAAACGGCACCTAATATAGGTAACTACATTAATAAACCGGACCTAAATCGGAAGATCGGATAGAATGAGGGCTCGTAAACCAAATGAGTATGGGAACTCATGTAGTATGGTTTAACAAAGCCTACATACTAAATGAAACCTAACCTAAGTGCTTACGACCCATTACGACCCGTATAGGTAGCTTATGCTACTTTAACGCGTCGTTCGCGTAAAACGCGTTCGGACCGCCTAACTAGTCCTATGACAAGTAACATATGCCTTAACATGTCTAATATTGTTGTCAAATCAGTTTAGATGTCAAAAGTTATGTTACATATGCTTAAAATGAATTTTGGCGTCAAAAGGGCATTTTGGTAATTTACCTAAGGCATATAAGCTACCTATCATACAACTACTTAAACGAAGCGACCATAAGGTATAACCTCGTAAGGTTATTCCCTATATACTATGGTCACCTAATGTGCTTGGTCGGATCCTAATGATCGACCAAACGGGTCGGGTTCGAAAGTATAAGCGATTGTTTAAATCGCTTACCTTACGACCCTATATAAGCACTAAACTAAAAGTGACGAGCTAAGCATGTTAAAACATGCTTAACTAAGTTTAGAAAACAGGTTTGGTATCAAAACAAACGGTTTTGATACCCATAAGTAGTTTGGTTACAAAATACGCAAGAATACGTATTCTGACCGAAACTACGGCTCGTCACTGAGCCTAGATAACGTGGTAATCAGTAGGTATAGTCACAAAGGACTATAACCATCGTGATTACAATCACGTTGCGAAGTTCAAACGAACTTCGCATTGACCATAAGCTGGTCAATGCAGAAAGTCAAACAAAGTTTGACTTTCAGACTTGAAAAGCAATAAAAGAATGAAAGAATACTCACGTAGGGTCCCCGAATGCTAATCTAGATCAAAATAGCTCAGGTATGAAACAAAGGTTTCAACTTAGAGCATTTGAGATCAGATTCTAGTGAGTTTAGAGGTTGGATGGCAAGGGGTATTTATAGTGAATGGTCCACCATTAGGATCGTTTGTCGAAATAGGTGCCTTAATCTAATCTGTACATGTGTCGGAACCTTATGGTACCCAAAAAGGCCACTCACCATAAGAGTTTGACACTTGGCACTTGACCTTTGGAGAGTGTTAAGGGCTGTTAAAAGATGAAAAAAAACGTTTTGCTGCATCTGGCCCCTGTTTACGGACCTAGTTTGGCAGATTTACAGTTTCAGTCCCTGCAACCTCAAAACTTGGTTTTCGATGCGTTTTTTTTTTTACACGTTTAAGCCCTGTTAACCCCATTTCAAAGCTCTAAAATGAAGTTAAAGTATAGGGAACTTAAAATGTGTTCAAAAATATCTCGGGTGTCGGTTCGTTTAGCCGTACGGTTACGTTGTTCGGTTAATTACGACGGAATGCGCATAAGCGCGAAAAATGATCCAAATGGCATGACGAATGGATTTTTCTTATGCCAAACACTAAAATAAAATATTTTAGTGCTTACATAAATTTTTGGATGTCCGGATGTATTCAGAACGTAAGTTATGCACGAAAATGCAAACTTGTGCACTTTTTGACGCTTTTAGTACCTGAATGAGCCAAAAGTTTATTTTAGCACACCGAACCCCTCAAAGCCTATTTCTAAGCTATATAAAGGATATTTAAGGTGTGTTTAACTTATGGTCATGTTCCGGAATGTCTGTTACAGTTCAAATTAGCATACTTTCGCAGTTTGTCAAGTTTAGTCCCTGTAAGCGAATTAACTTGTTTTTGCCATACCAAAGCCTTCAAAACTTATTTCTAAGTTATGTAAAGGTTATTTAAGGTATGTTAAGCCTATGTCACTATTCCGGAGTGTTTTTTGCATTAAACTGGTTATATTTACGCATCGGTGCGCGTATAACCTTCCAGAAAGCGATTTAGAGTTTGGAATTGAACAAAAATTGATATGTGCAAATGATACACATATTTTTACAAATCCCAAGTATGAAATATAATATTTCATTGGTTCGGTATTTGTTTGATGGCCGTGGAGGCACAGGTGTTACATATAAATAGGCATGTGATGTTTTTCATTTGTAACATTCCAGAGAATCTTGCCACGAAGTGCTGACGAATTCTCTCTATACGAAAACGTTTATACTCAATGGAAAACATGTTAAAAGTGACTTTCTACTCTTCTACTCCTATTTTAACACTGATTGACGGTTTCTAGTCTGATTCCGCCTTTCTAGACACCTAGATTTGACTCAGATTGACTCGTATTGGACGAATCTCGATCCTACAAAAGGAAATGATATTAGCTAAACATAAATACCTAAACATATAAGAAAAAATATGAACACTTTGTGTGAGTAACTTACTCGTTGGTCGTTATTGAATTCAAGTTCATGTTTTTGCTATTCTGAGCACGTGTGGGTTTGTAAAAATTCGGAAAGAGATGAGGAGGAAAGGGGACCGCGATGGTGAGTGGTGCTTACTGCGCAGCGAGATTACGCTGAAACAAACATAGAGGAACCTTATCGTTGGGGTGCCTACAACACCCATGATGACCGTTGGGCAAATATTGTGAATAACGGCTTACAACCCGATGTTATCCAACATGCGATGTTGATAACCAGGTTGTACACGATGGTTGATAACCTGGTCTTTTGGATTATGCTATTGAGATAAAAAAAAAAAAAAAAAAACTCACACGGGCCAAAATGGGGTCAGAATGGTCGTGCTTGGGTGACTGGTGATTTCTTATTTACAATTTGTGTACCCGTGATGTCCGGTGACGATCCATTGTCTGATTTAATTTTGGGATAACAGGCTAAGAATATTGGATTGATTGAATGTGGTGAAATACATGTCATTTATATGTTGTTAATTTAGTTCAGTAATTCTAGTTAACTTAACTTCTAGTTAACAAATGTTATGTACTGATTGTTATAATATATTGATAAATTATTATTACTTAAATTTCCTATTTACATCGTTAATGTTAATGGTTCTTATCTGATCAACTTTTAATTACTTAATCCTTTTGTGTAGGGGTGGCAAAATGGGTGGGTTGGGTAGGTTTGGGTAAATGGGTTAGGGTGGGCATCGGTTAAAATGGGTTTGGGTTAAGATGGGTTTTTTAAGAGATGGGTTAGAATGGGTTTAGGTCAAGATGGGTTTTTGTCAAAAAAAATTAAAAAAAAGTCAAAAAAATAAAAAAAATTCAAAAAAAATAAAAAAAAAAATCAAAAAAATCAAAAAAATAAAAAAAATAAAAAATAAATTAAAAAATTCAATAAAATTCAAAAAAATTCAATAAAATTCAAAAAAATAAAAAAAATTCAAAAAAATTCAAAAAAAATTCAAAAAATTCAAAAAAATTCAAAAAATTCAAAAAATTCAAAAAAAATCAAAAAAATTAAAAAAAATAAAAAAACTATGAGATTTTGTTGTGAAACATAACCTTCATGTTTTGATGCATGTTCCACTGTATAAAATGCGTTACTATTTGAAGTTCATGCTATTATTATGTCTTTTGTTTAGGTCTCTTTGATACTTGGTATCTTTTAGCATGTTCATAAACATAGTTAGCTATAACATAGAAACCAAGATCTTTGGGGCTTGAGACAGCCGACAGGCTGAAACCTTCAACTTCAAGCCTTTGAATCTAACCATTGTTTCTTAAGCCATTCTAGACACTTTTGTGTCCACATCATTCACCCTTAGATAACAAAACTCTAAAGAAATCTGTAGTCAACGGTTTACAACTATAATTAACAAAGAAAACTGTTTCATAAACTGGAGTAAACATACAAACTATTCAAATATACACACATTTTTTGAAATCGGGACACAAAATAAAACAACCTTCATCCAGGATTAGAATTCACGATATATGTATTTTCCAATATTACATGTTACATATAAATATGTATATATTCTAATTTCACTATTTCAGTATCCAAATAATTATATCAAATTACTAACTTTCCCTCTCTGTAAAATGATAACAAAATCATCTCATATGTACAAAAAAATTGATAATCATTCAACTAGTTCATAAATAGATTCACATGCAAGAGTTCGCTTTCAGCTAGACTCTGCTATAACAGAAGCCAAGGTTACGTGTCTCTTGAGTTCTTGAGCTTTCCTGCGATTCGACTCCAAGACAATAAGGAGTGCGGTTATGTCAAGTTCAATGGTCAATATAGAATCAGTTTTAAACCTGAATAAATATTTGTACATACATTTCGTTTAACTGCCTACTATGCTAAGAACACCCTAACTGTTGGCCTAGTTAACACGTTAAGTTGCTGACCCAGTTGACTAATTAAGCTGCAACCATGTTAAGAACACCCTAACTGTTCGCCCAGTTAACACGTTAAGCTGCTGACCCAGTTGACCCATTAAGTTGTTGACCCAGTTGACTAATTAAGCTGCAAAACAGTAGATCATTCAGTTGACCCACTACTTTTCTATGTTCTTACAACTCAGCTTAACTAGTCACTAGTTTTTTTTTAATTCGTTTTATGCTCTCTTGTACACCGATATCGGTTACAGACTAGTGTTTGCCAGCATGGAATCCAACTATCCAAGACTAGTGTACACCGATTCGTTTTCTATGCTATAACCAGTTCTAAAATATTGTTCATTCACATATGGCTCAGTTAATAAAGTGAGCAGAGACCATTATGTGTTTCACACTCACTCAAGCATTTCATAGAACACCTGGTAGGCATTCATTCTATAAAAGCACAGAAACCCAACAATATTTGCAAACACAGAAACCCAACAATTAACACATCATTATAATCTATAAAAGCACAGAAACCCAACAATATTTGCAAACAATAACATAAAAAACTCATTATTTCTAGTACGTACCAAATAGAGGGATCTGATGCCGAAGGTGTAGGCAAATTAGTGGTGAAAACAGGAAGAATCCACGATGATGATGGTGATTTAGGGTTGAATCCACGATGATGGTGATTTAGGATCGGATTGAAATCAGATGATGATGGTGATTTACAGATTTAGGGATCAGATCGATGAGGTTTGACACAAGTTCTGATGCGTGTTTTAGTCTTAGAGAGTAAAAACCCATCTGGCCCATGTTAAAACTTAGATAGGTATTTTAAAACCCATTCTAACCCATCTAGATTAAATCCTCAGCCCATTCTAACTTATTTCCTATTTTAAAAAGGCCCAAAATAACCCAAAATATCATGATTGGGTTTTTATTGCCACCCCTACTTTTGTGGATACATGCTTTTATCTCTGCACGGTACATCTTTTTAACCATCGTTTTATTTAGCTTCAGTTTTCTTAACTTACGTACATAGGCATTTTATGTTTTTTAGGTAGGTGTACATGTAACATATTGGATTAAAATCAAATACAAAGGCTCCTAATTGTAAGAATGGTATAAATACCCTTAAAAAACCTAGTACACAAAAAAAAACCCTAAACCGGTAACATATTATATATACGTGTCTGTATACATACACACAAGCACATTCTTATGTATACGTGTCTGTGTATTTATCTATACATTGGTTGTGTGTCTAATGTGTATTTACATGTTATGCTATGATCCCTTCCCTTGTCTTGTCTTGTCAAAAGAAATAAATAATTAGGTTCTCAGGTCACCTTTATGATTTACAGACGTCAATGAAGAGAACAAGAGCTCGTATCCTAGATTCCCTCCTTATTATATATAGGTTCGTATTATTGGTACAGCTTGGAAAATTAAATCGACGCATTCAAGACGCATCGTATAGGTTTATACGATACGTAATAGGGTTGGTTCAAACTTAAAGGTCAGTCAAAGGGTGACAATGTCCCCATTATATAAAGTAATACGTAAACATAAGTAAATCTAAAAAACCAAAGATTAAAAGAAATATAAAAATGAAAATGGGTCAGGAAGTTGTCCGTAGGCCCAACCGTCCCAAAAACATCTTCTTCCAAAACACTCACAGATAGACCCGAACAATGCAGCGTTTGTAGGTCTCCGGTTTGTTAGCCCGTCATGTGCCACTTTGGCGTTAGTGATCTCGGAAAAACATCCCATTTCGGATGGACTAAACAATCTTTAAGGCGTGTTGAAAATAGAGATGACAGTGAATCATGTATGAAATATATATTCATAAAACAATCTTTAAGGCGTGTTGAAAATAGAGATGACAATGAATCAGGAATGAAATATATATCCGTAAAACAATCTTTAAGGCGTGTTGAAAATCAGGGCCGGTCATGAGAATTCGTGTATCTTGTTGGAGCTCCAAAAAACGTGGCCTTAGGCTTTAACGAAATTGGGTATTAAGCTCAATAAAGGTCTAAACCTAATGTCAATGGGCTAATAACTAATCTAAAGCATAAGAATAGTTTTGTAAGTGCGCCTATGTTGGTGCTTGTATAGGTATACTCTATTAAAAAAGAAATTTTACGTATACATATCGGGTTTTTTTTTCTAAAAATAGCATGTCCTCCGAAATATTGGGCCTTAGCCGGCGGTCCTTCCACCCACCCCAGGGCCGGCCCTGTTGAAAATAGAGATGACAATGAATAGGTATGAAATATATATCCGTAATCTTTCCTCATACACAGCTCTATACCCGTTCCGATATTCGTGGTCCATATATACCTACCTACCAGGTACATAGGTAATAATTTTCACCTCATTCACGTGATGGTCCAAGACATGCATTTTGAAGATGGATGCCTAACATAGATACATGATACAATACATCAAACACATGCATGTTTAAACCCGTTAAAAAAAACATGCATATGTTTAAAGGTTAAAAGGAAGTTGCTTGGAAAACTGAAAACAGAGTGTGGTCAAACGCAAATAGTCGAACCGCAGTTAGGTAGGGCCCACATTCCACTTTTTGTTTGCAAACGTAGGATAGTGTTTTTAAGGGGTCGTACTATTGGCACACCTTGAGAAATTAAATCGATACCTACAATACGCATCGAATAGGTTTATACGATGCGTATTAGGGTTGTTTCAAACTTCAAGGTCAGTTAAAGGCTAATAATGTCCTCATTATAAAAAGTAAGACATATCGTATAAGCCTATTTGATGCGTATTAAAGGTGCCGATTTAATTTTCCAAGTTAGCTTTCTGTCACGCAGTAGCTTTCTGTCACCCGGGCGAAGAAGAGGGGTGTTCAAAAAAATCCGAATCCGAAACCGAATCCGAAATATCCGAAAATCCGTATCCGAAATATCCGAAATTTCGGATATCCGAAATTTCGGATATCCGAAATTCGGGTAATCCGAAGTTTCGGAATCGGATGTTAGTTTTTGAAAATTTCGGATAATCGGATTATCCGATATCCGAAATATTAAATCATGTTATTTTTAAAATATTAAATATATATAATGTTATAAAGCTAGAAAACCCTAATCTTATTATCCATTCCTTTCCTTTTTCTAGCCACGCCCCCACTTCATCTCCTAAACTTTCATCTTCTGCAACTTCATCCTTAAAATTGTGGCAACCATAATCATTATCATCTAAACTCTACAAGCATTTATCAACCATCATCTTCTAGATTCGGAAGTCGGAACACCCTCGTACAGTTGCACGCACCACCGAAGACGTCCACAGAATCACCTCACACAGTTTTCGCTCCCCTTCCTGTCACGGCGTCGCCGCTCCTCATCCGGTCGCAGGGTTTCCGTCGTCATCGTAATCGAACAAAATCTGAAGTTTTATCACAAATACATTTGAATTTAAAATTAATGTGATTATGTTCCTTATCAGTTACCACAGTTCGACTTCAAGTCACTAATGGGTTTGAAATTCATAGATTCAGGTCTGAAATATTTTGTATATTATTCCAAATTTGAAATTATTGGATCCAGATTATCACAAATACTACTCATTTTGTCTTCAAGATTATTTTATTTCAAATAATTTGATTTCGTTGTCAATTTGAAAATTAGAATATTAATAGATTAAAGAAAGGATCTTTAAAAGCATAAAGCTTGCTTTTGAATGTACTGAAATGTTTTTTTTTTTTGTGTTTTAATTCGGATATCCGTTTAGATATCCGAACCCGTATCCGAAATTTCGGATATCCGAAATTCGGATATCCGAAATTTCGGATACGGGTTCGGATATTAAAATTCACTATCCGAAATTTTCGGATATCCGGTTTTCGGATATCCGAAAACCGGATAATCCGATCTTGAACACCCCTAAGCATCACTTTGGACAGAAAACTCCACGACTTTTCTGTTTTTTTTTTTTCACCGTTCTCCCGTACCATCATTTTTTTTTTTTTTCACGAACAGAAAATCCCGAATAAGTTTACCAAAGATCACCGGAAGCAAATCCTGTCGAACAATAATGTCCTGTTAATTGTTTCAGATGACAAGGTTTGGCCTCTCGGTTGGACGGTGTCTGACGACGGTAAGCTCTGGTTGCAGAAGGGTTAGCCTGAGTTTCATAAGGATTATTGCTTAAAGTTTGGACATTTGTTGATATTCAAACATCTAGGAAAATCTAAATTTCATGTTAAAATATTCAACCCGGAAGATGTGATTAAGGTAAGCGTGCCGTAAAGTTACATCTTTTAGAGAGAGACCTTATATATATAGGGTAAGGATCATTTCAGAACCATAAATATTTACAGAACTCGCAGAACTCCTAATAAACAATCTTTTTATTTATATATTTTTATGTTTAGGATAATTTTATCATTTATTATGTGTATTTTTATGATTACATACATGTTAAAAGGAATTTTATAATTTTTATATGTAAATTTATAATTACACATATGTAAACTAGTTTTTTTTTACATATGTGTAATTAGTTATTACACATATATATATAATTTGGCTATTAAACATATGTAAACTACTTTTAACATGTATGTAATCATAAAAATACATATAATAGATGATAAAAAGATTCTAAATACAAAAAATATATATAAAATGATTGTTTATTAGGAGTTCTGAAAGTTCTGCAATTATTTAGAGTTCTGAAATGAACCCATATATATAATACGTTATAAAGCATTTTAAATGGATAATGTGGTTATTTTTCAAAAATTTAAAATGTTTGTTCTAAGTTTGAAAACAAATGGTACAAATGTTCTATGTAATACTTTCAAATTTGCTCTATTTAGATCACCCGTAGTGGCTCCTGAGGAGGCGTTTTTTGCCCAATCCCGCCCAAACACGCCGACCAACCACCCTCTGGGCGTGTTTGGCCAGTTTTTTTGTTTTGGTGTTTTTTAAATCAAGTTTTCGGGGCAATTTTTTGGCCAATCAGACCGTTTGCAAGGGTAAAAAAAGCAACGGTCAAATTTTTATTTTTTTTTCTTTTTTCATTTCTCACCTATATATATACACACACACTTCTACTCCACCATTTACAAACAAAAACATCTACAATATCAAATATTAAACCATTTTTATAAAAAAATGGGTTCCCCTAGTTCCTCGTCCATCGCAAATTATTACTATAGAGAGTTTTTAGCGGATGATGGTGAATCCACCGATGAGGAGGTCGAGCAAGAGGCGGTTACAAGTGCTTGTGAACTAGCTGTGCGATATATGAAGCATTGTAGCCGGCCCGAACGTGAAATTAAAACAAGAGATTATATTGAACGAGACCGACGTGCGGCAAACGATCAGTTGATGAAAGATTATTTCGTTGAAGCGCCAACATATCCGAACCTAGAAGTTTTTAGGCGTCGTTTCCGGATAGTAAGCGTCTGTTTCTACGCATCATCGAGGACTTTGAAAACAACTTCAATTATTTTAAACAAAAAGCAGATGCGAAAAGGACACTTGGATTCGCCGGTATTCAAAAGTGTGTGTCGTCGCTACGAGTCCTTGCTTACGGAAACACGACCGACTTCAACGACGAGTATTTAAAAATGGCCGAGAAAACAACGCGAGACACCTTGGAGCATTTTTGTCGCGGTACATTTCTATACTTTACTATAAACATTACAAGTATTTTTTTATTTTTTTTAGCTTATGGTTGTATACGTTTGTTAAATGTATTAAAAATTTGTACAGCGCGCGTTATCTGAGAACGCCCACTTGGTTCGACCTTCAAAAGATTTACGAGGTCTGTTATAATGAGCATGGTTTTCCGGGTATGATCGGGAGCTTGGATTGTATGCATTGACGTTGGGTTAACTGTCTGACCGCATGGCGAGGTCAACACACACGGGGTGACCAAAAAGGACCTACTGTTATTCTTCAGGCGGTTGCCTCACAGGACCTTTGGGTTTGGTCGGCTTACTTTGCCGTGGTCGGGTCATGCAATGAAATAAATGTTTTTGAACAATCTTCGTTGTCAGAGGACTATATTTCTGGCAGAGCTCCAAAAGCCTCTTTCTACGCAAACGGAAACTATTACCCCCATGGATACTATTTGTGCGATGGAATTTATCCTAGGTATTCGATGGTCGTGAAAACTTTTAGTGATCTGTTCGATGAAAAAAGAGCACACTCTAGAAAGGTTCAAGAGTCTACGCGGAAAGACATTGAGAGATGCTTTGGGGTTCTTAAACAACGATGACAATATTTGAGAAATCTTTGTCATGCATGGACCAAGCAAAAAATGAGAGATACTATGTACGCTTGTATAATCAAGCACAACATGATTTTGGAAGACGAAGGAAAGGCGATATGTCAGAGTTATGTACCGGAAGCCGTTCAGGAGGAGCATCCGCAAGCGTCAATAGAAGAAAGAGTGAATAATGCACGAGAATTGCGTTACGAACCTTACCATTCCGCGTTAACGGTTGATCTGGTACAACACGCATGGTCGACTCGGTATATCCCTGCTGAGGAAGACGAAGATGACGAGAATGACGAAAGCGAAGACGAAAATTAATGTATTTTTTTAAGTATGATCGTTTTTATTTTTGTTATTTTTAGTATTGTAATTTTTTTTGTTTAATGAAATATTATTAGTTTTTAAATTAAAAAAAATAATGATTGTGTAATGATTGGTTGGGGCATTATTGAGCATTATTCCACTACGCCCCTTTTGTAAAAACGTCTAATAATGCCCCATTACTTTACTGACTGGACTAACACATGACAGAAAACGCCCAAAAGTGAGGGCATTATTCACTATCAACACGATTCAAAGGAAGGAAGGTGAAGATAAATGGACGTGGACTATCAGCAAGGATGGCGGTTTTTCAGTCAAATCACTCAAAAAAATCCTCGTCGAATCAGGTGTTCCGCTAGAAGAACCGTGGCTATCCTGGAATAATTGGCTTCCAATGAAGGTCAATGTATTCGGATGGCGTATGGCTAGAACTCGACTCCCAACAAAGGTAGAACTTCTGAAAAGGGGTATCCAGGTCAACTCCGTTGCTTGCCCATTTTGTGGCGACTCGGATGAATCTTTGGACCACATTTTACTCTCGTGTTATGTTGCGGCAGTTGTCTGGCAGTCGATCTCGACCTGGTGCAACATCCCCCCATTTATGCATTCACATTGCAGGACCTTTTCGTCATACATCGAGGCGGCGATACCTCCCTGCTGAAGCAACGGTTGATTAGAACAGTGATACTTCTTGCGTGCTGGTTGATATGGAGAACGAGAAATGAAGTAATTTTCAAGTCTACAAACCTAGACGTGGGAAATATTATCACAGAAATGAAAACATTGGGATACCTATGGGTCAAACATCGGTCAAAGATTGAATCGCTTGATTGGGATCAATGGTGTAGTTTTGAGTTCTAATCTATATATGTAATTTTGGTTTGGGCCAGCTCTTGGCCATTTGGTTGTATGTATAGTGGGTTTTAATAAATTAGCCTTAAAAAAACTAATGTTAATAAACTTTTTCTAATTAGTTCCTTCTTTAATGCACATGAAAGTATTTTTTTCACAATATTAATTATTAGACAGACATGCATGTGGTAAAATATTATGATAAACTAAGCTACTTTAAGGCATGAAATCTACTACAAAGCTAATATGTTCTTTTAAAATCCTTAACTTTTATATTGTATTTACTCTTTACCAACTCCCATCATGAACCATATCTTCGGAGAAATGGAAGAGCATTCACTTTGGATCCTCCATGTTAATGTGAGTGACGTCTGTATATCATATAGAGTGTTTTTGAGTGGTTACGAGTGTGGGATAGAGAAAATATTATTGTTGTTCATCAATAAATTTAAAAAAAAATATTGTTCACCCTCTACATTTTTTAGCATTTTTGAAATTAGTTGTGAATGTAGGAGAGAAAATGTAACGAATTAAAATATAAAAACTATGATTTAATTGAAAATGAGGGGAAAAGGATACTGACTTTTCGTATAATTATAAAGATAGAGAATGTGAATCAATTGTGAATGCGCTAAGTCAAGCAAATCATACTTAATCCGCACATCCCAAATCAGTTTGGATCTCATCTACTCCTCCCCTCCAAAGTTCTAACCGCATATATAGTGTGTCTCCTCCTAACATGACCAAACTATCTCACATCACTTCCCTTATTATTCCCTTATTTTACTAGAAGTCAACTCTCATCCCCCCCCCCCCTTTAGGGGAGACGGGGTGCTCCTTGGTGCCGTGGTGGCACGGTGACCACGCACGGATCCCCGTGGAACACCGCCGCCGCTCAATCCTATCACGCGTGGTGGTGACAACGCGTGAATGTTTCAAATGTTATCTCACAGATCAGGGAACGACTGAACATGTTATCTTACAAGATCAGTGAAGGGCACCCCTACTAAAATCCATCATTAGTGATGAAATCAAGTTCAATGACGTGACGGAACATGATTGGGTGTGGTGCGTGATGGAAAGTGAAGCACCCTCACCTCCCTTATAAAGATAAATAAATAATTTATTAAAAATCAAGTTTAGCTACTGGTCTTGTTTGTAGATTCGAACAGTCTGATCAATAAGGAATTAAGGAACAAAACCAAATGACCAAAATGAAAACGAGTTATGAAATTTTAATAAAACTGGTTGTGTGATGGTTTTTCGTTTGACCGGTCACGGGGTTGTTGGTTATTATTTATGTATCTTTATTAAAAAGAATCAGGGTCGTACACCTAAGCTTTTAACTTCATTAAAAAGAATCAGGAGTAGGGTCGTACACCTAAGCTTTTAAGTATGATTGGATGACGTGTGCTAAACAGACTATAAAAATTAACTAAATTAGACTCGCTAGACTAGACACTCTAAGTTTTAAATTTATAGACTAGGAATCTCTAAAACCTAAACCACACAACCGGCAAGTGTACCGGTCAATGTAGTATAGCCTAAGCAAGTCCGAGTATCGAACCCTGAGACTCTATGTATCACGTAAACTAGATTCTAATAGACTCTGACAGACACGACTAAAAATGTTTAATTGTTTAGGGGGCGGGGGGTGTTACGGAAAATCTAAGGAAATCTATTTAAACTAATTAATTAACTAAAACTAGACTAAATACGAAAGAAGGCAAAGACGATTCCTATATGATAAACGAGACCACCTAGACTAGAATTCTGGATTGATTTTAAGAGATTACCGCTTAAGTTAACTGCGTGATTTATGGAACCGGGATCTCATAATACTAAACCTTTTAAGACACCAACTAAGCCCCTCAACCATTCTCGAGGTGAAACTTATGGCGCTACCTAGGCCGTTAATCCTACCGGTTATTAGACGTCTTTCCAGTTGTCTAATTATTGTGTAAGTACCCTAATGTTGACCTACTCTTTTCCAATTATAGATCTAGGGTAGTTTGAATTATTAAACTTGACTCGATAGACTAATAAACCGACGGGGCAACTAAATTCACGACCTTTTCCAAGGACTGTCTAAAGCAATTCGCCGGGTAAGACCTATCAATAGCCCCTCACTTTCCAGGTATTAGGAATAGCAGAACACTAAAACCTAGCAAATTACTAACAATTACTTCTAGAGGTTATCGGCCGATTCTCCCTAAAGAGTTAAGATTTCTTATGTGATATAGACACTCACCAAAATCCTAAACCCTAGTATGACTCTATGTTGTGATAAAGACCGTCACTAAGAATCATACGAAGCAAATGACAATAATAAACCAAATTAAAGTACGCATATGCATCAAATCAATAAAACAAACTCTTTACTAAACACAATTAATCCATAACATTCATGCAATTAACGAAAAAGGTAAAAACTTTATTCAATCCATCCAACTAAGTCTAGGTGGCTTAAAAGTTTAGCCAAGCATCATGGTCTTAAAAATAAATAAACAAGGTTTAGAACGAGAATTCATTAGAATAAAACAAGAAGACTAGAAAATAAAAGAAACCGAATAGTAAAACCCAGTAGTTCCTTGTTCTTCAAGCTTCCCGCTCGATCCCTTTGATTCCGTAGCCTTGATCCTTATAAAATAAGCCTCTAAAATCGTCCACTAAAGCTTTCTTTTTCTTCGTCTGATGTCTGATGTTGCGTCTTCTGTTCGATGTCTTCAGATGTTGTTGTCGAATGGATACCAAAAAAAAATAATACCTGCCGTCGAACTCCCCTAATGGGCCTTTTCGTTCAAAAATCCATTCTTGTTTAGTATATTATACATAATCTTAAAGGAGAAAGTCGGTGGCTGTAACACCCCGGCCGAAGGCGGAAAAGCCAAAGGTGTCACGAAACTTGATAGAATGCATTTGAGCACATGGAGTTTAAATTAAGTTGAAATATGATTAAGGTTCAATTAAATAGATTGCATTCAAATCCAAAAGAAATTCTTGAACATAAACAAAATACAACATAACAATTACAATTGATTTCGGATTTAGTCTAAGGCATAAGTCTTGAATCAATCCTATGTAAAATATTCTTGCAAGTCATGTCATCAAACATTGTCACCTGAAACATATGTTAGGAGTAAAAGGATCAACAAACGGTTGAGTGAATTCATAGGTTTTGTTTCTGCAAAAATTGTCAATGTGATATAGATATAGTTTCAACAAAAAGTGGTTGTCGATATGTCTTTATAGCAAAAGAGTAATACATGTATTTACTTAGTGGTACATTCAAACCATTCAGACGTACTCAGTAATATCATCCATCCTTCCTTGTATGTATGTATGTATGTATGTGGCTCCAAAAAAAATAACAAAATTGTAGAGTTGGAAGTCTGGATGGGGTGTCAATCCTATAGCGCTATAATACAACCGATGGGCTTATGCAAGTTGATGAACGTAAACTTCTTAAAGCAAACAACAAAGTATTAAGCAAATGCAAAAACAATCGGGGGAAACCACAAATAGCAAATAGTTTGTATCACATTGTAACATATGTATCATCCCAAAAATAATTGTAAAAAGGGACTATGAACTCACCTTGATCTCGGGTAAATCCAAACAAGTATGCAAAGTGTGAGAGTTCTTGGAATTAAGATTCCACGTCACTCTAATTGATTGAACATGCAACAATATGGAGTATGTATCAACAATAATGTTTAATTGGATAATTGGAAATCCTAAATCTATAGGATTTGGTGGTGTTTTGTTTAAATGGTAATTATGTGGTTTGGATAACCTAACAAGAGGACTCGGAAAATGAATATGATGTAAATGAATTATTTATGAAAAATATTAATTTAACATAAATAATAAAATTGCAAAGATATGTAATTGTTTTAATATAAATATTTGTAATAATAAATCAAATATAATTAATTAGTATAATTAAATAACGTAATTATTTATAATGATTATTGGTAAAATATTGTACAAGTGATATAAAATTATAAATTAATTTAGATGGTAAAAATATATATTATTTGATAAATAATAAATATTTTGTTTAAAAGAATAAATATGATAATTATATGATTAATTATCAAAATAATTCTATTATTTCTGAATAATTAAAAATAACATTTTTACTTATTAACACGCAATATTACTGATTTACAGTAATTATTAGGGTTCTGGAATAATTTTATATAAATAAGTGGAATTAAAATGGTTAAAATATCAGTATTTAAGTTTATAGAGTTATAATTATTAAAATAAGATGTAAATAAACAAATCAGTTTCTGAATTTTTTATAAACTCAGAAAAATGTGTACTTTGTTATAGAAATATTTTTGAGCAGAATATATATAATTATATAATTAAATCTGTTAAGTTTAAATAAATGATTTTAACTGATTTAATTATGTAAAATAATCTGTAAATACCCAAACAGTAACTAAAGTTATATATATTCAGAATGAAGCATGTAATACATAAAAATAATTTCGGACATAACTTATATAGTTATATAATTTAAATATATTAAGTGAAACTAACTTTTAAAGTGTAAACACTGTTTTATTTATAAAAATATCAAAATTATATGAAATATTAACAAGAATATTATTTTTGTAAAGTACATCACATAAAATAATTACTATAAAAATTTCAATAATTAACTCATTAAAACCGATTTATTATAAATTTTTAAAATTTAAAATTGTTTTAGTTAAATAAAATAGTTTTATAAATAATTTTGCATTTTTTATATTTTTAATAAATGTATCAGCATGTAAAGTACTTATGTTAAAAATTTTAGACTTTAACTGATTAATCTCGATTTAATATAAATTTTTGAATAAAACAGTTTAAATAAAAAGAAAACAAAGTACTATTCATTGTCTTCTTCTCCAAACTAGTCAACGAAAGTCAACATCGCTAATAAACTGGGAAAAACTAAGTTATATCTAAATTAACTCTAGGGACTCATTATATAAACGTAACTGAATTAATTGAAATGATAAAAACGAACCGGTATTGTCTGGAACGCCGGGTCGACTAATTCCGTCGGGTCGACTAATTCCGGCGAGTTCGACTAATTTAGACGTGTTTGCTAAATGTGAGAGGTGTAGGAGATTCGTGAAGGTCCAGGGAGTTTATATAACCCCTTAATTCGTTCCAGATCTGACAATACGTAATGGAATCGATCCACTTTAGAATATTTAAAAAAAAACTGGTAACATGCTGTTTGATATTCAATGTATCGAATTAATGAGTGAATTGAATTGGGTATGGGTCGTGGGTCTCGTGTGAATGCTTTACAGATAGAAAATCAATTAAACAATCGGTTCTTGATTGTTTCCGACAACAACAGTGCGATCTGTTGCTGTTAGTATATATATATATAATATCTAATAAGTGTATAAATATAATGAAATCTAGAACTATAAACAACGAAGCTGGTAGTCCAGCCGGTTATGCGCGTGTTTGGTTTGCGGTTGGGCGCGGGTTCGAGTCTCACACCTGACCGGTTCAAAGGGGTTTTCCCCTTTTTATTTGAATTAAACCTTATTTACATTTTAGTCCCTGAGGTTCCATTATTTAAACAAATGGTCCCTGTAACAGTTAACTTAATTAATTAACTAGGTTAGTCTTTAAATAAGAAAACCTTATATAATAAATAACCCGGTTAGAATATTAGGTTAAAACAATTTAGAAAATGACAATATTAGTCCCTGTAGTTCAAGTTTTAATTAATGACCAAAAGGACCCTATACTTTTATTTCAAAAATAAATATGTTTATTTAAAATATAAGTTTCAGAAATGACACTAAGGACCCTAAACTTTTGAGTTTTCAATATTTACATTTTTAACCCGAACTTACAAGATTTAAAAAAAATGACTTTTTAGTCCCCGGACTTTTGTACTTTCTTAAAAATGACGGTTTTAGTCCTCGGACT
This sequence comes from Helianthus tuberosus, assembly GCA_030545235.1. NCBI lineage: Eukaryota > Viridiplantae > Streptophyta > Magnoliopsida > Asterales > Asteraceae > Helianthus > Helianthus tuberosus. The sequence continues at coordinate 18,910,567 of CM060355.1, forward strand.
TTAAATCAACGTTTTCAAGTAAGTTTCAAGAAATGAAAATTAGATCCCTCAAATTGTAGTTTCACAACATGTCATAATAGGCCCTTATAGTTTATGTAGTCTTGTTTAATAGTATAAAACTCAACAAATTTGTAATTGTTTCACTTGTTTGTGTTTGTATAAGCATGTATAAGCACAAAGCAAGTATGTTCAAATAAGTTTCATTCCAAACACGGTATTTGTTACCATGTAAGTCGGAATAAGTGCGAGTGTGAAAACCAGGGTGGTTACAGTGGCTTTTGCCACCGACACTTTCTCCGTTTTTGTCTTTTATGAACATAATTCATCCAGTTTTTTTCCCCAACAGGCAAGCAACCGATCACTCTTTCTTCCTTCCTTTTTCATTATTTCCGATCAATCTTCACCGTCAATGTCGCCGGAGATCTACGTTTCCCCTAATTTTGACTTTCATTTAAAACTGTTGTTCATTCTTAAACCCTAATTCAGATCGGTAGTTTCAACTTTCAACTCATTGTATGTGATTTTCTTACAGGGTTACAACCACCGGCGGTTTCATCCACCAGAGCTATGAATACTCGAAGGTTGTTGTTCTTCTGTATCTCGATTTAGTTTCAGATTATTTGTATTTTTGTATGATTTCATGCTTATTAGATTAGTAAGTTGTTGATAGGGAACTGCTAGCTAGGGTTTCGTTTTTAGATCTTGCTTATAGGAATTAAACATGATTTTATTCGATTCGTTATCGAGCTTCGAATATGCTTTTGATTTAGTTCAGGTTGCTTAATGATTTGGCATTGGGATTAAGTTAGTAGGTTAGGTTACAGATTTGTGATGTTGTTTACTGGAGATGATTTAATATTCGATATCGAATTCTGTTTGTTTGTTTGTGTGGTATGCAGCTTAGATCAGTAGCTTCTCGATACGCGACTTCTAGGATAGGCCTTTCTTTTTAACAGTCTTGGGACTATTCTTCTCGAGGATACGATACTGAAGTGTTCTTTTTAAACCTTGCCGGTTTAGGCTTGCCGACGCCAGTGACAGACTTGAGTACCACCTTAGGGGTGGCGTTGATGTTGTATCGCGTAGTGGGCTAGATAGCATATACGTGAATCCTCTGGTTCACCTTAGATACCCAATCTATATATGGAGCGGATGGGAAGACGACGCTCTGTGTAGAGAACCATTAGTTTGATGACGTACGATCCATTGTTGCATGTCATCCAGATCACTATGCCCATCCCAATCGGTTAACCATGAGCCAGATCTAGACTAGCCGACGCCGTAAAACCCCAATTGGAGGATACCTTTACCGATGGATGGTGATTTAGAGGCTGCGATTCCGGTACGGTACTTGTCGGCGGCAACCTAAAAACACAACGAAATCTTGCAGGTCATGGATCACTAACGAACACGGGTAGGCAATCGTGTTCGTTAGTGATCCGTGACCGGCAACGCGCAACGTAACTTTTAGGTGATGAGAAAATCGTAATTTTACTCTTTTTTTTGTAAATGTGTTTTATGCATTATGTTTTACATTTTTTTAATTATCTATTACACATTGCATTTATGAATCGTGTATTGCCTTACTACATGTTTCCACTCGCCGCGTGCCGCCGCAACGCGCGGCGGGCAAAAATACTAGTTGATCTTAATAACATAATTGTTCCACAAGGCCCAATCCATGATTTTTATTAGAATTCACTTAAAAACATATGGCAGCCCATTTATAGTAATAATAATAATAGAATTGGCCTTTTCCTTTGATAATACAGAGATAAGTGGGCTCGACTCAATCACGGAAAATGGCTACAATTTTCATTCGGTCCCTGGCATCCCACTCTGCCCAATTGGCTGGTCATTTCCATATTACTCGTTTTTGCTCAATTTGCACCAGGACCTGGCAAAACACAATATAATATAATATAATACTAAAACTAAATAAAAGCAAATAAAAACTGTACAAAAATTATACAATCTACACGGGACAAATATGTGTATTTTACCCCACATCATTGGACAATCTCCTCTCTCTCTCTCTCTCTATATATATATATATATATATATATATATATGGGACCGCTAAAATGAAAATCACCTCCAGTTGTAAGAACCGCGTGAACCATTTTCTGGCCATTAGATTTTCAAAATGGATGGATGAGATTAAAAGTAGTTAAAAGTAATATTAAATTTTTTTTGTCTTATTATTTCTTTAATATTTTAATCTAAAAGGGTATTTAAGTAATTTTGTTTTTTTTGTCTTATTAATTTTATTGTTTTTAATTACATTTTTGTCCTATCTGCATTAATTGTTTTTTTTTTCTAAAATCAGATTTTCTTTATTAAAAAACATTTTGAAATCAGGTTTTTTGATAAAAAAATTATACGCGCGTTTTTTTACGACCCGTTTTTTACGCGCGTTTTTTTACGACCCGTTTTACGCTCTGTTTTTTCACGCCGTTTTTGCGACCGGGGTTTTTAAGTGCCGTTTTTTAGGCCCGGTTTTAGGCGCCGTTTTTTATGTCACGTTTTTTACAAGCCGTTTTTGCGCCCCATTTTTTACGTCCCGTTTTAACGCGCCGTTTTAGCGTCCCGTTTTTATGTCTCGTTTTTACGCGCCGTTTATACGGCCCGTTTTATGCGCAGTTTTTTTACGCCCCGCTTTTTTCACGCCGTTTTTGCGACCGGGTTTTTACGTGCGGTTTTTTATTCCCGGTTTTACGCGCCGTTTTTACACTTTTTACGTTTTACGTTAAACTTTTTAGACTTTTTACGTTTTAAGTTTTACGTTAAACTTTTTACTTTTTACGTTAAAATTTTTACGTTTTACGTAAAACTTTTTACGTTTTACGTAAAACTTTTTACGTTTTACGTTAAAACTTTTTACTTTTTACGTTTTACGTTTTACGTAAAACTTTTTACTTTTTACGTTAAAACTTTTTACGTTTTACGTAAAACTTTTTACGATTTACGTTTTACATTTTACGTAAAACGTTTTACGTTTACGTTTTACGTAAAACTTTTTACGCTTCACGTTTTTACGATTTACGTTAAAAAATTACGGTTTACGTTGAAAAGTTTACGGTTTAATTTTTTTTTTACAAAAACTTTTTTACGCAAAAACGAATGCACCCAGAAATCGCAAACTCGGGAGGTGTCTCAGATATATTGTTATCATCATCGACTAGGGGGAGAAAACCAACAACATCAAAACAAAGTGTATCTCGAAAAAAAGGGGTTTGGCTCAGATTATCCGATAATCAAAAAGGCTGCAAAAGTGGAGTTGCTGGTTCAAAAAACCTACCCTCTGCAATCCTTGCCGCGCCATCGTCATCTAAATTTACGTTTTTTTTTCATCATCGCCGCCCAAATCGACCATATCAAAACCCACATATTCAAAAGGTAACCATGTCTTGATTTCGATATCTATTCAAACAAAACCCAGCAAAAGGTAACCTGTTCAAACATTCAAAAAATTCACAAATCACCAAAAATCACTATCCAAAAAATCACTATCCAAAAATCACTATCCAAACATTCAAAATTACTGTTGTGATTCGAAATCACTATCCAAAAAATCAGTGTTCGAATCTAGCAAAAAGCACCAACAAAACCCAGCAAAAACCCACATATTCAAACATTAAAAATCACAAGCAAAACCCAGCAAAATCTCTTACCAACAAACACATGAACATCATCCGTGAAACCGCCTCCTCTTTTCTGCCATGATCTCCACAAACGTGAAACCGCCTCCAACACCAGCACCGCCGACCAACCACCTCCCACCACCGTCTTCCGCCGTCGACCAACCACCTCCACCTCCGCCGATCAAACATCTTTTGGGTTCCTTGGAGGAGATGAGAGATGGGTTGCAGGTCTGAGGGTAGCCGGAGAAACGAGCGGTCACAGTAACATCATCAGCCACCGCCGCTCACACATGAGTGAAACCCCCATGTGTGGCGGCGGCATCCACCGGAGACGGAGAAGGAGGGGGTACAACGGGGATAGGTGCAGCTGCAGTTTAGGTGGGAGGGGTGGATCGGAGAAGATGAATCTGGGGGGTTATGGTTTGACATTTCTGGCGGAATTAAATAAGAGAGAGAGTGAGAGATTAGACATTAAGGGTAAAAGACCAAAATACCCTTTAAGTTGATTGGTTGAAAATAGTTCTCGCGGTTCTTACAACTGGATGTGGTTTCTATTTTAACGGCTCTCTCTATATATATACATATATATATATATAGGGGATGGTTCAAATGAAAACCACTTTTAACGCGAAAACTCGAAAACTAACTAAAAAAAGCCTAAAAAACACACAAATTTTTTTTTTTTTTTTCAATTTTTTTAATAAAAATCGCTGATTTTTATATATAAAAAATTTTTTTTTTTTGTGTAGTGCACATGTGTAATAATACACATGTGTAGTACAGATACACATGTGTAGTATTACACATGTGCACTACACAAAAAATTTTTTTTTTTTTTTTGAAAATTTGTTTTTTTATATAAAAAAACCTGCGAAATTTGGTTTTGCAAAAAAAAAAAAAAAAAAAAAAAATTTTGTGTGTTTTTTAGGCTTTTTTTAGTTAGTTTTCGAGTTTTCGCGTTAACTAGTGGTTTTCATTTGAACCTTCCCCTATATATATATACATATATATATATATATATACATCTATATATATATATATATATATATATTGTTTAATACATAACCACTTTTAACTAAAAAATATATGACTACCCTATAAATATTGTACTTCATGCATTAACTATGATATATAAGATCAACGTGTAATTATTATTTCTCTTTCTATATGGTCTCAACAATATGTATAATTGTTTATTTCACTTTATGGCTATATGGTCTCAACAATATGTCTAATTGTTTATATGGTTATGTTGACTCTACATTGAGTGAGTCCATAAACATATACGGATGTGTTTAATTGATGAGGAGTTGATGTAATAATTGGTGGACTCTCACTTGGACTAGTTGGATTAGGATAAGGGGAAAATGGTAGAAAAAGCCTAAACTTCAAACGAACATAATAATTTGGGCTACGGTTTGAGTTATGGTGCTAAAGACGAATGGTTGGTAGTGATGATGAACATGAGTAGATTGATAGGGTTTATCTTTAGAACATCAATCAACAATACATTAGGTCAAGGACCTATCCACGTCACATTTGACTGACATCTACCTCCTTTCAAAACGTCCATTTTCTCTCTCCAAACTCGCAAACCTTTTTTTTGTCCATTCTATATCCTTTCGTCTCAAAGACCTCTGCTTCTTCTCCCTTGGACAGTCCGTGACTATTGACTTCTCTCTCCTCCTCTTCTTCTCTTACACGATTGTCCTGGATGTTTCCATGTTGAGCTACCAGGTGTACAAAAAAACTGGTTTTAGAACCGAAACCGGAAAAAAAACCGAAACCGGTTTTTTTTTAACCGGTTTTTTTAACCGGTTTTTTTTAACCGCCGGTTTTTATACCGGTTACTATTCTTGACTTAAAAAACCGGTTATTAACCGAACCGGTTATTAAAAAACCGGTAAAAAACCCTTTTTTTGGGGAAAAACCGGTTAAAAACCGGTCCCAACCGGTTATTGTTTTGGACCTCAAAAACCGGTTAGTAACCGAAACCGGTTATAAAAAAACCGGTTTTTATTTTGGGTGAAAAAAACGAAACCGGTTAATAACCGAAACCGGTTTTTGAAAAAAAAAAACGATTTGTACACCTCTACCACCACCCACATATTATGTATGCACTTAAAATTAGAGGATGTTCAAAAATTTAATTCAAAGACAAATGATGACTAAATGAGTAATTGGTTAATTACCACACGGGTAACAAATTACAACCGTGGCTTTTCACAAAATTAACAAGTTAGGTGCTTAAATATTTTTCGTTATTACAAGCTTATGTTAAAAAATCATATTATCATCTTAAAAATCAAACCATATTTACTTTAATATATGACACTATTAATCTAATTGATTTACTAAAATCATTCAATAACATTTTTTGTTATTACAAGCTTGTGTTAATAACTTTTTGCAACACAAACGTAAAGTTGATCCCAATATCAAAATATATATAAAATAACGTAACTATATTTTTCTTGAAAGTTACTGGCCACAAATGAATTTTTTAATAAATTCCACGTGAGCGTTACCTGTAATTCTGTAAACCCATGTAGAACACATTGTAGCCTAATAGCCTATATATATATATATGATACCACAATCACCATTCACTTTCATCAAAGATATACATATTTTTCAATCTGTAGCTAAACATCAAAGAGAGAAGGTTCTCTATTTCTCTCCTTTACAGTGTGAAGCACTACTCATCATCGCGGTCCCCTTTTCTCCTCATCTCTTTCCAAATTTTTACAAACCTCCACGTGCTCAGATTAGCAAAAAAATGAACTCGGATTTAATAACGACCAGCGAGTAAGTTACTCACACAAAGTGTTCATTTTTTTTCTTATATGTTTAGGTATTTACGTTCAGCTAATATCATTTTTTTTTTCAGAAAACGTCAAGTTGACAGAGGTTTTCACTATTCATGCTTCGATGATTATCCCGAGGTATGGGACCAACATTGTAGTAACGGATGTCTGGCCATCAGTGCTACACATATGCTCACAATCATAATGCGGAAAAAATTAAATGAGCCATGGCTACAGCTCTCCCCCAATGCATTGTTAGCACATGTGGGTCCAAAAGGCCTTCCGATTGGCCCGTTTGAAGCGGTTATTACCCAATATGGGCTTGAAGAACGGAACTACAATGAGCCCCTAAATCAGGTGGTACATGACTTTAAATACTCATCAGCCGGTAGAAGATTTAAAGTTATGTATTTTAAAAAAGTTACGGGGCTTTACAACATAATTGAGGCTTTGAAAGATAACTTTGGTCCAGGAGGACGCAAGTATCCAGTGTTGGCACTTTGCTACAATATGGGTACTTTTGAAATTCCTCAAGTAGCCTCTGAAACAACCATGGAGGAACCTTATCGTTGGGGTGCCTACAACACCCATGATGACCGTTGGGCAAATATTGTGAATAAGGGCTTACAACCCGCTGTTATCCAACATGCGATGTTGATAACCGGGTTGTACACGATGGTTGATAACCCCCGTCTTTTGGATTATGCTATTGAGATAAAAAACTCCCACGGACCGCAATGGGGTCAGCATGGTCGTGCTTGGGTGACTGGTGATTTCTTATTTACAATTTGGGTACCCGTGATGTCTGGTGACGATCCATTGTCTGATTTAAATTTGGTATAGTAATTCTAGTTAACAAATGTTATGTACTGATCTTTATAATATATTGAAATTGAAATTTGAAAATAGAGATGACCAATGAATGAGGTATGAAATATATATCCGTAATCTTTCCTCATACATGTCTCTATACCCGTTCCGATATTCATGGTCCATACATATCTACCGGAGTACCGGGTAATAATTTTCACCTCATTCACGTGATGGTCCAAGACATGCATTTTGAAAAGCCATCATATGTCTCTGATGTCATAGATGTGTGGGATGGATGGATGCCTAACATAGATACATGATACATCAAACACATGCATATGTTTAAAAGTTAAAAGGAAGTTGCTTGGAAAAATGAAAACACGAGTGTCGTCAAACCCAAATAGTCAGGTAGGGTCCACATTCCACTTTTTGTTTGAGAACATAGGATAGTGTTTTTAATTAAACTAGGGTCATTGCCCGACGCGCGTTGCGCGATTTACATTGTGGTTAGCATATATGATTATAAAGCATTAAAACGTTTTTTTCTTTTGGATTTCTTGCGTCACATGTTTGGTTTCTAGGTTTAATCTTTGTGCTAAAATCTTTATCATGCTTCATTTCTAGGTTTTGTTACTATGAATGGACATTGATCCTAATAACCAATAGAAGAAATGGCAACTTTAGTTTCAAAGGGGTTTTTTTTTCTTGTTGGAGATACTCTATCCATAAAAAAACTCCCAAAGATTTCTAAAGTTGCTACGTTTCACAAAAGTACATACATATTGAATTTGTTTAGTACTTCAAATGGCCCATTAATTCTAAAAGGGCTTCCACAGTTTCTACCCTTCAGGTTATCCAAGATTCGGTTGAAGAAGTCAAAAGCAAGAGTTGTGATCATTGCTCCTTCAAAACCATGAGTTTGAATCGAATAATTTGACCGACACTAAAGTTGTCATTTTGATCCGTAAGTGGGTTTGTAATAGTAAGTTTTACTTAGGCAACACATCTAAATGGCAAACGCGACCTTAAAAGTTGGGATTATACCTTAACTTTCTCGAGATAATGTTCTGTTTTTATCCAAAGTGATTTAGAAGTAAGCTTTGAGTGATAATCTTCTGGAAACACATAAAGGATGTCACCTTCATCTGAAACCTATTGATATGGTCATAAAAATGAGCAATCTAACGGTCTCGTACAGTATCTGGTGTGGTTTATTCATACAAAACAGACATATAATGCAAGTGAATCGTAGAATATTACCAAAGCATCAACAAATCACTACTGGCATAATCATGAAAATGAGAAAATATGAATATCACAAATCACGCATTCAATCTGATTCCTAAATCAATTGCAACTTCTATTAGTGGGCCAATAAATACCTTAATCAACAACACACAAGACACATCCAAAATCTGATAACATCTAAATACAAAATTGGTCCATCCCATTCCTTAAAATCAGTATAACAAAACTCAATTTACAAATCCCATTTATATTCAGGTGAGCAACACAGTTCAAACAAAAACAATCATTAATTCACACAACAGAAACCTCCAAATCAAAGATTATAAGATCATGATTATACCTCACAAACATTCATTAAATCAAAGCAAATTGAGACCCGAACATGAACGGAGTAGAACCACTAACCTGAAACAGCGACCACCGCCACCGCCGTCGTCATCTCCGACGGCTACAACCGCCGTCGTGAACATCCACCGCCACAGCCGTCGCCGCGGCGGCGCCGAAACCCTTCGCCGTCTCTCTCTCTCTTCTGCTCCTTCTCTCCGATCTCCTTCTCGTTCTACTTATTCATCAGACTTGTCACGTGTCCCAGGATACTATTGCCGGAGATGGTTGGTGGAACGGTGACGGTGGGTTGGGGGTATCTCAGGTGGAGAAGATGAAAGGGGCTGATGACTTGATGAGGTGTATGTGTTTTGGGATGATGATGGAAGATGGGTAATGGAATGACCATAATACCCTTACTATTCATAAGGTTTGTCTATTAATATATAGGATAATTATTCATCAGACTTGTCACGTGTCCCAGGATACTATTGCCGAAGATGGTTGGTGGAACGGTGATGGTGGGTTGGGGGTATCTCAGGTGGAGAAGATGAAAGGGGCTGATGACTTGATGAGGTGTATGTGTTTTGGGATGATGATGGAAGATGGGTAATGGAATGACCATAATACCCTTACTATTCATAAGGTTTTTCTATTAATATATAGGATAATACTCTGATGTTTTAAACATGTTAATGCGTTTGTTTATTTTATTTCTTGTGCAAAATAAAAAATCAAATTTGACTTTGTATAAATATATTACTTTGAAAGTCCTAAAATAATAGTTATTGTTTCCAGTTTTCTTAATTTGTATATGAACAAGTATCGTGGAAGTTCAACCCTACATTATTTATTTCTGTCTTTAATTCTATTAATAATATTATTAATTCAATTGAAGCTTCTACCTTGTATATGTTAAAAGCATATTGTGAAGAATGTTTTTAACACAAATAATATTATTACTTCAGTTGAACCTTATACCTTATATTATATGTTAAAAGCATATTGTGAAGAATGAAGATCGGATTGGCCCGACTGCTTTGATCGGGTGCAAGAAACTAGAGGGTTGAATGGTTCAATTTGGACAAGTGGACTGGATGGTATGAACCAGCCAGGTTTTGTGTGAAACGGATCAATTTCAAGTCTAGATGAGTTGACTCTTACAAATTTTAAGACGGGATGAGTTCACTTAAATAAATTACCTATTTAAATAAGTCTAACTGTTCGCGTATGATAAACACAAGCGACACCCTTGGTTCTCATTTGATTTATAATCAACCACCGGTCACGACTCACGACTCCTCACCACCACCTTAAAAATGTAATCAAGTTATTTTAGTAACATTTACTCTTGGATTATGAAAACGAAAAGATTTAAAAAATAAAAAGATGAGATTTATGAAATATAAAATTTCCTATTCAATTATTAATAGTCTTACTAGAAATAAAAACAAAAGGATTTAAAATATAAAAAAGAGATTTATGATAAAAAAGAGATTTATGATAAAAAAAAGAGATTTATGATTTATGATATATATAATGATCCTCATCCTATATATATATATATATATATATAATTTCCTGGTCCAACCCATTAGAATATGTGAATGGAGTTTTTATAATGAGAAAAATGTCCGGATAGTCCCTGTGGTTTCGCCTTTTTTCACCTATAGTCCCTATCTTTCTAAAACTACTTGAATAGTCCCCAAGTTTTCGATTTTTGTTCTCGGATAGTCCCTGGGTCTAACTTCTGTTACTTTTCTCAGTTAAGTGGGTGTTGAAATGACCAAAATACCCTTTCCTTAAAAGGCCAAACCATAGGGACTATCCGGGCACCTTCTTCATTTTTATTTATAAAATCCCCCCACACCCACCCTTCTTCTCCAACTGTTGGATCTTCTCCATAGTTGTTTCATCTCCGGTGTCGACACCTTATCGGTGTTCAGACGCCGTCTTTTCACCACCATCTTTTACCATTGTTCAGGCGGGACACCAACACCATCTTTTAATCAGTCCGAAACTAACAATATTTGATCCGAAACAGATCAAATCAACTTGAAACTCTCTGAAAATCAATCGAAATCAGTTCGAAAAGCACAAACGACACATCAAAATTTGTCTTAAATCAACCGAATTTGTCCGAAATTCAAACGAAACAATCTGAAACTAGATCGAAATACGAATCGACACCAGCTTCTTTCAGCAACTCAGATTCAGATCAGTTCGTTCAAATATAGTTGTTCAATCAGTATGTAAACAGTTTAAAATTGTCTTATAATTTTTGAAATCTCAAAACTTCGATCAAAAACACTGATTCACACAGAAACTTGAACAAATTTGATCTGATACAAACCGAATTAGTCCGAAACTCTTAATCAACAAACCGAAACAGTTCGAAAATCACCGAAACTCATTCAAATCAGTCCTAGACACGTTAAAAATCAATCGAAACTCATTCGATTTCACCGAAACAAAGTTCACTGATTATGTTCGAAAATTATGTAGAAACAACTTAGATTCGATTGTTTGAATGAAACAGTGATGTGTTTCAGATCTGAATTGTATATCAGATCTGAATGAAATCAGTTTGAATGAAACCGCCGCGACCCGCCGCCACTCACCAACCTCCGCCATCTCTCTCCCTCTCCTCGCTCTCTCTCTCTCTCTTCCTCTCTGTCTCGCTGGTTCCGCAGCCATCGCTCACCACCACCGGACGGTGGTGGTCCGTTTTGTCGACGAGGGGAGGTGTTTGGGGTGTCTTGCCGGCCGATTAACTAGTTAGACCCGTCACCGGAGTCCAGTCGGACTCCCTTGTGCTCGTCGGTAGGGAAAACAAGAGGCAGGGGGTGTTTGGTAGTGGATTTAAAGAGAAGCAGGGTGTGGGTATTAGGGTTTCTTAATGTTGAAGATGAAGGGTGGTTGGGTTTTATAAAGAGAAGGTGTCCGGATAGTCCCTATGGTTTGGCCTTTTAAGGAAAGGGTATTTTGGTCATTTCAACACCCACTTAACTGAGAATAGTAACTGAAGTTAGACCCAGGGACTATCCGAGAACAAAAATCGAAAACTTGGGGACTATTCAAGTAGTTTTAGAAAGATAGGGACTATAGGTGAAAAAAGGCGAAACCACAGGGACTATCCGGGCATTTTTCTCTTTTATAGTATAAAGAGTATAAAAAGTGGTTGTGAGTGGAGGAGAGAGAAAATGTTACTCTTCATTTGTATATTTGAGGGGACACTGTTCACCCTCTATAATTTTTTAATATATTTTGAAAGTGATTGTGAGTGGATAAGAGAGAAAAGGTAATGATAAAGGTATAAAAGAATATTATTTAATTGAAAAGAAGAGAGAATATGTAGTGTTTTTTAGTGTAATTTAGGGTGAAAAAATGCTTAATAGTCTTAGTTTTCTCTCACTTGAAATCAAAGTGTTATCTTATAAAATGGATATCAAGCAACTTTTTTTGAATATTCGTACAAAATCTCACATGCTTTGCTCACCTTTCACATATGGGACCGGCTCTAACCCAACAATAACTGTGATATACTAGGCTGCTCTTCGTACGTCTTCGAAACAGGATGGATAAAAAGATACATTGAGCTCGACGGGCAAAACATATAGATCGGGTATACTTGAAACTCAATGGGTATGTTACTAGGTATGAAATTGGGGGAAAAATATTTCACGGATATGAGAATTATGTTATACCCGGCCTGATTACCTGAAACTAAATATATGTTTACCCAAACCATATACCTGAAATATACCCCCGAAAAAAAAATACTTTTTTTCTCTTAACCCTGTTTAGTAATGGTTCACTACAATAGTTTCATTACTCACAAAATAAAATTTTCTTTTGAGATATGTATCATGATCATGATATTATTTGTATTTATATGTTGCAAAGTTATCTTTTTTTAAAGAGTTAAATGCCCGGATAGTCCCTGTGGTTTGATCTTTTTTCACCTTTAGTCACCAACTTTCAAAATTACCTCTATAGTCCTCAACTTTTCAATTCTCGTTCCCGGATAGTCACTGGCGCGGTTGGAGGTTAGTTTTTTCAGTTAAGTGGGTGTGAAATTACTAAATTGCCCTTGTTTATTAAAAAATAACTTAAAGATAAAAAAAAATATTTAAACCCCCTCTCTCCTTTCTCTCTTCGGGGGTGTTTGTTTTTTCTTCAAACATCTTCAAGGGGGCTGATGTCTGCAGGCGCGCAGACGTTACTCTTGAAGACTGATTGTTTTTTTTAAACAGATCTGAACTCAGCTTTTTTCATCTTAAAAAATAAGCTATGGACCCCATTCTTAAAACATCTTCACACCTCCCCCTTCTCCTCCCTCAAACATCAGCCCCACCCACCACCGCTCCTCTTCCTTCTCCGACCTCCTTCTTCTCCTCCGGTGACCTACCTCCTCCTCCTGCGACCTCCCTCTTCTCCTCCTGCGACCTCCCTCTTCTCCTCCGATGACCTACCTCCTCCGGCGACCTACCTCTTCTCCGACCTCCCTCCTCCTCCGACGACCTACCTCCTTCTCCGGCGACCTCCCTCCTCCTCCGGTGAGCAGCTCCTTCTCCGACCTCCCTCTTCTCCTCCGCTGGATCGAAGCGGAATGTGAATGTTTCGTCATTGTTTGATGCGCTTCAGACCGGTATCAACTTATAAAAACAAACAATCTTATATTTTCAGATTGCAGATCTTCAGACCACATCTTCAGTTGCAGACATAAAAACAGATGAAATCAGCTTGCAGACAATTTATGTCTGCAAAAACAAACAGCACCTTCCTGTTTCTAGTTTTGGTCTGCAAGGATCAAACCACCACCACCACTTCATCTTCCCCACCCTTACCACCCTTCACCACCATCTCGTTTTTCTTGATCCGGTGACCGATGCACCTCCGGCCGGTTGCCGGTTGTCTATCTTAGCAGTCAAACACCCACCCTTATACACGGACACCCCTCGTCTCTATCTGATTCGGCTCCGATGACCGGAGATCGAGGATTCCGGCCAGCTAAGCACAAGTTCTGTCTCCTTCCATCCAAAAAGAGGTGTGCATACCAACAATGTTTTAGTCAAATCTCCTCCCTTGTGGGGGTGGTGACATTCATCATCATCCATCCAACATCTGCAAAAATAAAAAAAACCACACAAACTTTCCTCAGAGCTTTCTCTTTCCCTTTCATGATTTTGTCATCTGTGTGTTTGTGTGTTGTGTGTATGATGAATCTATTCCTGTGGCCCCACCAAAATCATCATAGATGCTAACTTTCCTCTTCCAAATCCCAATTTCTCATCCCTAGATGCCATTTTTTTTCTTCCCACCCATCACTATCTTTAAAGGTTCCAAACTTTCCTCTTCTTCACCACTTTCTCTCACTTTTAGCGGTCATCAATGGCTGCCACACCCACAGAAACCCTAAATCTTGAAATCAATTAAGTGGGTCAGTTCAAGATTCTTCCTTTACTTCATATATATATATACATATATATATATATATGTGTGTGTGTGTGTGTACTTTTGTTTATATTTTCTCTGTTTCTTGTTTTGTTAAATTGTATTGAAGCATAAAGCTTTAGTCTTTTTGACATTTATTGAGTGTAATTGATTAGATGATACATAATTTGCATAAAGATCGATGTGGGTGGTCTTATATTTGAGAAATTTGGCGGAGTAATGTCGTAGGTGTATCATTACGAAATTATTGCATAAAATGTATCCTTCATTTGTGTCACACCCCAACCGATGGCGGAATCATCGGGGCATGGCACTGAGCGAAACAGATTGTCCAGAAGTTTCCATAACAATTATCATTACCAATCAATTTAAAGTAACATGTCCCATACCATGTCTCAAAAGGTAAACAAATTATTACAGACAAAATCTAGGCAAATAGTTCTATTCCGACAACTCAGATTTTACAAAATTGCCCAATTGTTTATCTGCTTCTAGAGACTCTTGATTTCAGATCTACAGACAACTATTTGTTGGCCTCTAGAAGCTTATTCTAGCCTCGTTTTCCTAGCCGATAAGCATCCTAATTACCTGTCACATACGTTAAAATAAAGTCAATACACATAGAGTAAAGGCGAGTATACAAGTTTGATAATAGCATATAGAGTTCGAAATAGTTTACACATAACCAGCACGTACACAGAGGAAAACGAAGCATGTTAATTATCGACATGGATCTATCGATACCAATGACTGCGGGTTGACTGCCCGAGGCAGTTCGTAATACATGATCACCACTGTAATCCATGCAAGTAATTGTCCTTAACAACCCCCGCATGAGCAGGTGCTGAGTCCAAACTATAGTACTATCGCCGTTAAGGCAGGTAGACAACATTTCCATGTGTAAACATAACAAACAAGCATTCATTAAGTCACGTATAACATGCGGTAACGGTTAGCGTTTTAAAATATTGCGTAGTGTGTTCGATGTGATTTCATATAAGTAACGTATGTAACACCCAAAAGTGCTTAAAGCAAAAAGGGATCGAGTATACTCACAGCGGTTGGATGGATTGACGGGAGCGCTTGAGAGTAATGTTAGCCTGAATAGTACGACAGCGTAACGTTAAGTGATTCGCAAAACGAGAGCAAGTGTTGGTGGGTCGAATGGTAGTTCGGTCGGATGATAATCCGATCGGACGGCCAATTCATGCGGATGACAATCCGTTCGGATGGTCATCCGGTCGGGCGGTAGTCCGGTCGGATGACTATTCGAGTGGATTGTTTCCTCCTATGAGAAGGATGTGTTTGTGTATGATGGTTTGACTTTTGAAGTTTTTGTTGTAGCATTTGAAAATTTTGAAGCATCTTTACCCTTCAGGTCGGTCGATCGGACGGTCGTTCGATCGGAAGGCAACCCGGTAGGTTGACACTTCAGTGAGAACAAGTTCACCGCAGGATGTCACTCGATCGGACAGCAGTTCGATCGGGTGGCATTCCTAGTGCATAGAACATGTTGAAAATTGTTAAGTGTTAAAGCCCAAGTATCTCATGATCCGAAGAGTAATCCGGTCGGATGGTAGTCTGATCGGATGGCAGTTCGTTCAATACTCAAACTTCAAAGATTAGGAAAAGTGATTAAGTGTGGGACCCAAGGTGCAAGCCGTTCGGCTGACCGGTCGATCGGGTGGCTGTCCGTTCGGACAGCAGTCCGATCAGACGGCACCTCGTCCTGGTCGTCCTGTTCATCTCACACATGGTTGTTTTTTGGTTGTTTGTCGTTTTATCGAGTTATTTTGATAACGAGTCAAACATCGGGAACTTTGTCACTACTTGGTTTTCCTGACCGGAAAGGAATCACCCAAACCCAATTAGTGAACTGTTCGAGACGGAGTTCTTGTTTAACCCGAAACCGATGAACCTCGTGGATAGGATCGGATCTTGAGCTAACGTAACCACAGATCGGGTAGTAAGTCGGCATCAGTTCCGATTCTATCGGTTGTGAGTGCATTGAGTGTACAAGAGTTGAAAGAAGGTTAGAAATCATCTTTCAATCCTTTTCACCGCGAATATGTTTAGATCTACGATAGATCTTTGTTTATTTATGTGGAAATCGGTTAGATTCAAGTTGTTCTTGAAGGATTGAGGCCAAAACATGAAGTTCTTGAAGAACATCATGATGACGTCATCATAGAACACTCGAATCTTGGTGATTTCACGGTTTAAAGTTAAAATCTAAAAGATAGAAAGCTGTAGGAGTGCGTGTAGATCAAGAAAGTACAAGATTTAGGACGAGATCTTACCGGATTTGAGAGAAATCGAAGAAAAGGTGAAGAACACGTGCTGCTCGGACAGAGGATTTCCAAAAGTAGAAAGTTTGAAAGTGACATGGGTATTTATAGGATTCCAAAAGAGGAAAGGGTGGGTCGGTCAGATGACACCACACCCGGATGTCAGGTCGGTCGGATGGCACACCGACCGGATGGCAGCCCGGTCGGATGGCAATCCGGCCGGCTGGCATCTGGTTCGAGTGCGCGGCGCGAAGATTTTTGATATTTCGATTTCGATTGCGAGCGATGCGAACACGATAGAGTTTTCCTATTCAAATTACTTTTAATCCCAACTACTCATATCGCGCACTGTCTCTTCTTCACCAATTATCAAACTATATCTACATACAATCATACTTATTTCGTATTCGATTTGCGATTGCGATTCGATTGCGATGAGTTCGATTGCGATTCGATTGATTACCACACATAACATAACATAACATAAATAAACACGCACAAGTAACACATAAGGCACAAACACACATACAATAATCACCAAAATGCGCAGTTCGAGTTTGCGAGCGCGATGTTGATTAGATTAGTTTGATTAGCGTTTATTTGACTTTATCGCATTGTTACTTCCTATTATTCACAGTCGTAAAGCGATTCGTAGCGATAAATATACTTTGATTACTGTGATTATACATAATTACTCCGCATAATACAACTAACGTAAATATAGATTTAGACTATCTACAGTCGAAGAAGTCAAAACAGGGATTGGGCAAGGAGAGACAGATTGCAATTAGCAATCTTTTCTCCCTTTGACTTTAATCTTGACCTTGACTTTGACTTTCGAAACACGGGGTGTTACAGCCTCCCCTTGTTTAGGGAATTTCGTCCCGAAATTAGGCCAAAGCCGTAACAAACAACTGCGGGTACTTCGCTTTCATGTCGCTTTCGAGTTCCCAAGTGAACTCTGCACCTCGTTTGCCTTCCCATCGGACCTTCATAATAGGAATGCGCGAGCGTCTGAGCTGCTTGGTTTGGCGATCCATGATTTCGACAAGCTTCTCCACGAAGTGTAGTGTTTCGTTTATTTGGAGGTCGTCGAGAGGTACAATTAAATCATGCTCAGCCAGGCATTTTTGGAGGTTTGACACGTGGAAAGTTGGGTGGACGTTACTAAGTTCCTCCGGTAGTTCGAGTCTGTAGGCGACTTTTCCGATCCTTTCTAGAATCTTAAAAGGTCCAACATATCGAGGCGCTAGTTTCCCTTTCTTGCAGAATCTGACCACACCCTTCCAAGGTGATACCTTTAGGAGTACGTAGTCGCCAACGTCAAATTCAAGGGGCTTGCGTCGTCTATCGGTGTAACTTTTCTGTCTACTTCGAGCTTTCAACAAGTTGTCTCGAATTTGGAGGACTTTGTCAGTCGTTTTTGTATTAGCTCGGGACCGGTTAATTGCGAGTGACCGATCTCGTGCCACACAATAGGCGATCGACATATTCTTCCATATAAAGCCTCGAATGGTGCCATTTGGATGCTGGTATGATAACTGTTGTTATACGAGAATTCGACTAACGGCAGGTATTTGTCCCAATTACCACCGAAGTCTATGACACACGAACGGAGCATGTCTTCAAGAGTGCGGATCGTTCTTTCAGTCTGATCGTCGGTTTGAGGATGGAATGCGGTACTTAAGTTAAGCGTCGTACCGAGAGCCGCTTGAAATGTTTCCCACAATCGCGAGGTAAACCGAGCGTCACGGTCAGAGATGATGTCACGAGGCATCCCATGATTACAAACGGTCTCGTCGGTGTAGATTCGGGCTAATCGTTCCACCTTGTAGTCTTCCCGTATTGGCAAAAAGTGGGCTGATTTGGTTAAACGATCAACAACAACCCAAATGTTGTCGTGACCTGATGACGTGTGCGAAAGCTTTGTTATGAAGTCCATAGCTATACTCTCCCACTTCCACATAGGGATTGGGGGTTGTTCGAGTAAGCCAGAGGGTCTTTGATGTTCAGCCTTGACCCTTGCACAAGTCAGGCACTTCCCAACGTAGAGAGCAATATCCCTTTTCATACCCGACCACCAGTACTTGTAGCGAAGATCCTGGTACATTTTATCGGCACCGGGATGAATAGAATACCGGGATTTGTGGGCTTCGTCCATCAAAATCTGTCGCAAATTGGTCCGCTTAGGGATCCAAATTCGGTCCAGGAAGTGGAATATCCCATTCGACTTATTTACCAGTTGAGCTCCATCGTGGTAGATTCGTTCCTTCTTCAAAGTGCGTTCATTAAAGCAGGCATGCTGGGCTTCGCGAATGAGAATTTCGAGATCGTATTGGGCTTGGGTATTGCGAGTGCTGAGCAAATAACTCCGTCTGCTGAGAGCGTCGGCAATGACATTTGCTTTGCCTGGGTGATAACGAATCTCACAGTCATAATCGTTGAGAAGTTCTACCCATCAGCGTGATGCATATTAAGTTCTTTCTGATCAAAGATATGTTGGAGACTCCTGTGATCAGTGAAAATCGTACACTTTGTAACATACAGGTAGTGTCGCCAAATCTTTAACGCAAAAACAACCGCGCCTAGCTCGAGGTCATGGGTTGTATAGTTCTTCTCGTGGATTTTGAGCTGTCGAGATGCGTAGGCTATAACCTTGTCCCGTTGCATGAGGACACAACCAAGACCAAGGTTGGAAGCATCACAATAGACAATGAAACCGTCATTTCCGTCGGGCAATGTGAGAACAGGAGCATTGCAGAGCATGTGCTTGAGGGTTTGGAAGGCAGACTCTTGTTCAGTTCCCCAAACAAAAGGCTTGTCTTTATGCGTAAGAGCGGTAAGCGGCACAGCGATCTTAGAGAATCCTTCGATAATCGGCGATAAGAACCCGCTAGTCCGAGAAAAGAACGGACTTCGGACGGGTTCTTAGGTGTAATCCAGCTCTTAACTGCTTCAATCTTCGCAGGATCGACATGAATACCTTGACTATTGACAATGTGACCCAGAACGAGTGCGAAAAGCGGTTTTGGGTATATCCTCCTCTTGAATGCGTAGCTGGTGATAGCCTGAGCGTAGATCGATTTTCGAGAAACATGTAGCACCTTGTAGCTGATTAAACAAATCGTCGATGCGAGGTAGGGGATAGCGGTTCTTGATGGTTAGCTTATTCAATTCCCGATAGTCGATGCACATCCTAAATGACCCATCATTCTTTTTAACGAAGAGGACTGGCGCGCCCCAAGGAGAGGTGCTCGGGAGAATGAAGCCTTTTTCAAGCAATTCCTGGAGTTGATTCGAGAGTTCACGCATTTCTGACGGTGCGAGTCGGTAAGGAGCTTTGGCTACAGGGTTGGCTCCAGGAATGAGGTCGATATGGAAGTCGATATCACGACTTGGCGGAAGTCCAGGAAGATCATCAGGGAACACCTGAGGAAATTCACGGACCACAGGGACGTCTTTTACTTCAACCTTCCTTTTCTTTTCCTTCTCCGCTACTACAATGTTAGCCAAGAAAGCTCTGTATTCCTTGCGGAGATACTTGCTAGCTTGGACGCATGGCATGAGTTTGAGACCTTTCGACGCAGTTTCACCGTAGACACATAATAAATCACCATTCGCGAGCGAGAATCGAATCATCTTGTCGAAGCATACAACTTCAGCATGGTTTTCACGAAGAAAGTCCATGCCTACTATGACATCAAAACTTCCGAGTTGCATCGGAATAAGGTCGATTGGGAAGATGTGATTGTTGAGCTCAAGAGTACAATCACGAAGAATGGAATTTACGGCGACAGTTCTTCCAGTAGCGACTTCAACATCGAATGTCGAGGAGAGATAAGAGCACTTACGACTAAGGAGCTTCTCAAATTCGAATGACACAAAGCAATTATCGCCTCCAGTATCAAACAAACACGATGCATAAACACCATTCACAAGGAACGTACCATTGACCACGTTTTTGTCGGTCTGGGCTTGGCGCACATTGATGTTGAAAGTTCTGGCGCATGCGGCTTGCTGCTGCTGCTGTGGCTGTTGCTGCTGATGAGACTGCTGCTGCTGGGGCTCTTGTTTCACCACCCTGTTCGGGCACATATTCGCAAAGTGGTTGGGATCTTCATATGCGAAGCAGACTCTGGCGTTGATCGCGGGTGCCGGAGCCGCGTGCTGGCCTTGCGGGGCGGGGAGCAGAGCTTGATGAGCAGTGGCAGGAGCTGCGGTGTTGCGAGGACCAGTATGGCAGTTGACAGTGAAGTGGTCGTACATGTTGCAGTGAGCGCAGAAACGACAGGCAATACCCACTGGATGATGATAAGAGCATGTTGGGCAAACCGGGTGGGGGCCTGTGTATGCACGCTTTGCTGGTGGTGCATAAGTAGTTGGAGCTGGACGGTGATGGGACTGCTGCTGGGCCGGTACGGCCTGGAGAGGTGCAGCAGTGGTAGTAACAGCACAGTTCTTGTTGCTGGAGCTGCTGTTGTTGTTCTTCTTCCTCCGGCGTGAGGACTTTGACGGTAGAGCGGCGGCGGTTTTGGTGTCGGAGCGGTGGCGGTAGCTTGATGCAGGTGCTTCGAAGTTTTATCCCAGACACCAGCCTTGACTCGCTTGTCGTTGATTTCAGCGGCCAGTAGGTAGGTTTCTTCGATCGTCTTAGTCTTAGCCGCTTGCACGAAATCTACAACATAGTCAGGCAGGGATTGGATATATTTCTTGATTGCCATGTCAGAAGTCTTCACTTGATCAGGGCAAATGATACTGAGCTGCTTGAATCGAGCAGTTAGAGTAGCGTTCTCGCCATCCATTTGCTTTATGTGCCAGAATTCATCTTCCAACTTCTGGCGTTCATGAGGAGGGCATAATTCTTCCAGCATGACCTCCTTGAGTTCGTCCCACGACAGACCGTAGGCTGCATCGTTCCCTTGTTTGTTTCTCTCGGTCGTCCACCAGTCTAGTGCACGGGACTGGAAGACGCCAATAGCGTTGACAGTGCGGAGATCGTCAGGGCAACCGCTCTGTCGCAGAGTGACCTCAATGGAATCAAACCATTGGAACAACGCTGTAGGGCCTTCCTCGCCAGTGAATTCCTTTGGCCCACAAGCCTTGAACTGCTTGAAACTGAAGGCAGCTTTGGGGGTAGCTTTAGGAGCTTCGGTTCTCGATTCCTCAGATGATTTGCTGACGTTCTCGTAGACAT
Organism: Helianthus tuberosus; assembly: GCA_030545235.1. Classification (NCBI taxonomy): domain Eukaryota; kingdom Viridiplantae; phylum Streptophyta; class Magnoliopsida; order Asterales; family Asteraceae; genus Helianthus; species Helianthus tuberosus. The sequence goes on from CM060355.1 coordinate 18,932,342, forward strand.
CACTCACAGCCTTTGCTACTTGTTTGGCGATGATAGCAGCCAGACGTTTGTCTCTCTTTTCTTCGCGAGAAAGTGATGGGCGACGGGATCCTGATGACGGTCCAGTTGACATTGTCTGCAATAGACATTGTCATAGGTCTCAGACACGTCATAGTCGAATCTCACCTCACACGTCTAGTACTTACTAAAGCTCAGGAACGCGTTTAATCACATAAACACATAGGCACGAAATCACAGATTCATATTGGGACACATAAGCACATAGGCATGTAAGCACGTAGGGTACAGAAGTACAGAAACACTGAAGCACATACGCATTTAGTCACAGAGGCAGTCAGAATACAGAAACCTATCATTCAAAGTTCGCGAGCGTTCGAATATAGCGATTTGCGTTTATAAGCGTATAGTATAGCGAGCATCACAGCGTACAGCGTTTCCCTATGGTGGTAACGATTTGTTAGCGTTTTGAGATAGAAGAGCAATGCGGGTTGTGTGTGTCGATCTTAGTGAGAGCAAAAATCGAATAAGTCTTCCAGAATTTTAAACACGTAAACAGGTAGATACACATAAAACACACAAAATCAACGAGTTATCAGGGTCAGCAGTTGCGGGCTCAGAATCGAAACACATAAAAATCGAGGAATAGATTGTCTGCGGCTATTAGACATTGACTACCCAAAGCGATTCGACCATTCTCAAGGACTTGTCATTCACATTTTGACTTTCAGAATTGGGCCTCTGCCTCGATTCTTGGGCATCCGGCGCACATCCCTCTTGTCATACAGCGAGTTCAGGTCGTTGGAGTCCGTCGAGACTTTGGTGAGAGTTTTGTAAAACCATGTACAAGCCGTCAAGGTTAGGGTTTCACCCCTGGCTTGACAACTTCCCCTTGATTTTAGTAAAATAGAGGAGATTATTCATCAAAATATAGATTTCACTCCTGGTTTGATATAATTCTCCCCGTTGATAGTAAAAATGCGGGATGATCAAGCAGATTTTAGTCGAGAGTTTGCGGTTTTCACACCCAATCTCGACTTAATCGCTTGTCTTTATTTGGAAATTCGAGTGCAGTGATAGTGTAGTATAGGTGAGAATGGCGAAAAATAGCAGTAAGCTCATACATAATCCCTACTGGACATGCACGAGTCGGTCTATTAGGGTCCTAACTATAGGCTAGGTCTCTAAGACATCGACCCGGACTAGGTCGTGTCCTGCCTAATTCCCTATAGTTATGGCTCTGATACCAATCTGTCACACCCCAACCGATGGCAGAATCATCGGGGCATGGCACTGAGTGAAACAGATTGTCCAGAAGTTTCCATAACAATTATCATTACCAATCAATTTAAAGTAACATGTCCCATACCATGTCTCAAAAGGTAAACAAATTATTACAGACAAAATCTAGGCAAATAGTTCTATTCCGACAACTCAGATTTTACAAAATTGCCCAATTGTTTATCTGCTTCTAGAGACTCTTGATTTCAGATCTACAGACAACTATTTGTTGGCCTCTAGAAGCTTATTCTAGCCTCGCTTTCCTAGCAGATAAGCATCCTAATTACCTGTCACATACGTTAAAATAAAGTCAATACACATATTGTAAAGGCGAGTATACAAGTTTGATAATAGCATATAGAGTTCGAAATAGTTTACGCATAACCAGCACGTACACAGAGGAAAACGAAGCATGTTAATTATCGACATGGATCTATCGATACCAATGACTGCGGGTTGATTGCCCAAGGCAGTTCGCAATACATGATCACCACTGTAATCCATGCAAGTAATTGTCCTTAACAACCCCCGCATGAGCGGGTGCTGAGTCCAAACTATAGTACTATCGCCGTTAAGGCAGGTAGACAACATTTCCATGTGTAAACATAACAAACAAGCATTCATTAAGTCACGTATAACATGCGGTAACGGTTAGCGTTTTAAAATATTGCGTAGTGTGTTCGATGTGATTTCATATAAGTAACGTATGTAACATCCAAAAGTGCTTAAAGCAAAAAGGGATCGAGTATACTCACAGCGGTTGGATGGATTGAAGGGAGCGATTGAGAGTAATGTTAGCCTGAATAGTACGATAGCGTAACGTTAAGTGATTCGCAAAACGAGAGCAAGTGTTGGTGGGTCGAATGGCTGTTCGGTCGGATGAAAATCCGATCGGACGACCAATTCGTGCGGATGACAATCCGTTCAGATGGTCATCCGGTCGGGCGGTAGTCCGGTCGGATGACTATTCGAGTGGATTGTTTACTCCTATGAAAAGGATGTGTTTGTGTATGATGGTTTGACTTTTGAAGTTTTTGTTGTAGCATTTGAAAATATTGAAGCATCTTTACCCTTCAGGTCGGTCGATCGGACAGTCGTTCGATCGGACGGCAACCCGGTAGGTTGACACTTCAGTGAGAACAAGTTCACCGCAGGATGTCACTCGATCGGACAGCAGTTCGATCGGGTAGCATTCCTAGTGCATAGAACATCTTGAAAATTGTTAAGTGTTAAAGCCCAAGTATCTCATGATCCGAAGAGTAATCCGGTCGGATGGTAGTCCGATCGGATGGCAGTTCGTTCAATACTCAAACTTCAAAGATTAGGAAAAGTGATTAAGTGTGGGACCCAAGGTGCAAGCCGTTCGGCTGACCGGTCGATCGGGTGGCTGTCCGTTCGGACAGCAGTCCGATCGGACGGCACCTCGTCCTGGTCGTCCTGTTCGTCTCACACATGGTTTTTTTTGGTTGTTTGTCGTTTTATCGAGTTATTTTGATAACGAGTCAAACATCGGGAACTTTGTCACTACTTGGTTTTCCTGACCGGACAGGAATCACCCAAACCCGATTAGTGAACTGTTCGAGACGGAGTTCTTGTTTAACCCGAAACCGATGAACCTCGTGGATAGGATCGGATCTTGAGCTAACGTAACCACAGATCGGGTAGTAAGTCGGCATCAGTTCCGATTCTATCGGTTGTGAGTGCATTGAGTGTAAAAGAGTTGAAAGAAGGTTAGAAATCATCTTTCAATCCTTTTCACCACGAATATGTTTAGATCTACGATAGATCTTTGTTTATTTATGTGGAAATCGGTTAGATTCAAGTTGTTCTTGAAGGATTGAGGCCAAAACATCAAGTTCTTGAAGAACATCATGATGACGTCATCATAGAACACTCGAATCTTGGTGATTTCACGGTTTAAAGTTAAAATCTAAAAGATAGAAAGGTGTAGGAGTGCGTGTAGATCAAGAAAGTACAAGATTTAGGACGAGATCTTACCGGATTTGAGAGAAATCGAATAAAAGGTGAAGAACACGTGCTGCTCGGACAGAGGATTTCCAAAAGTAGAAAGTTTGAAAGTGACATGGGTATTTATAGGATTCCAAAAGAGGAAAGGGTGGGTCGGTCGGATGACACCACACCTGGATGTCAGGTCGGTCGGATGGCACACCGACCGGATGGCAGCCCGGTCGGATGGCAATCCGGCCGGTTGGCATCTGGTTCGAGTGCGCGGCGCGACGATTTTTGATATTTCGATTTCGATTGCGAGCGATGCGAACACGATAGAGTTTTCCTATTCAAATTACTTTTAATCCCAACTACTCATATCGCGCACTGTCTCTTCTTCACCAATTATCATACTATATCTACATACAATCATACTTATTTCGTATTCGATTTGCGATTACGATTTGATTGCGATGAGTTCGATTGCGATTCGATTGATTACCACACATAACATAACATAACATAAATAAACACGCACAAGTAACACATAAGGCACACACACACATACAATAATCACCAAAATGCGCAGTTCGAGTTTGCGAGCGCGATGTTGATTAGATTAGTTTGATTAGCGTTTATTTGACTTTATCGCATTGTTACTTCCTATTATTCACAGTCGTAAAGCGATTCGTAGCGATAAATATACTTCGATTACTGCGATTATACATAATTACTCCACATAATACAACTAACGTAAACATAGATTTAGACTATCTACAGTCGAAGAAGTCAAAACAGGGATTGGGCAAGGAGAGACAGATTGCAATTAGCAATCTTTTCTCCCTTTGACTTCAATCTTGACATTGACTTTCGAAACACGGGGTGTTACAATTTGACTGGTAAGATGGCGGAGTAATGTTGTAGGTATGGGTGTGGTCGGCCGGAGAAGATGGCAGAGCTGGCCAGAATCTCCGATCTCCGGTCGTCGGAGCCGAATCAAATAGAGACGAAGGGTGTCGGTGTATAGGGGTGGGTGTTTGACTGGTAAGATAGACGACCGACAACCAGCCGGAGGTGCACCGGTCACCGAATCAAGAAAAACGAGATGGTAGTGAAGGGTGGTGAGGATGTGGAAGATGAAGTGGTGGTGGTTTGATTCTTGCAGACCAAACTAGAAAGAGGAAGAGACAAAGGGGAGATGAGGTTTAAATATATTTCTTTTTATCTTTAAGTTATTTTTTAAAAACAAGGGCAATTTAGTAATTTCACACCCACTTAACTGAAAAAACTAACCTTCATCCGCGACAGGGACTATCCGGGAACAAAAATTGAAAAGTTGGGGACTATAGAGGTAATTTTAGAAAGTTAGGGACTACAGGTGAAAAAAGGCCAAACCACAGGGACTATCCGGGCATTTAACTCTTTTTAAATAGATACCAAGTTATTGATCTTATAAATTCTCTGTCTAATTAAAATTCTTGAAAACATTTTAATTTTTTTAAAATTATTAAAAGATCTTAAAGTTACTAGGTTATTTAATACTAAAATATTTTAAAAGTGTAAAATTATATATATTTTTAAAATAAATAAACATAAGTAAATCTAAATAAACCAAATATTGAAAGAAATATAAAAATGAAAATGGGCCAGAAAGTTGTCCATAGACCCATCCGTCCCACAAACATCTTCTTCCAAAACACTCACAAATAGACCCGGACAATGCAGCGTTTGTAGGTCTCCGGTCTGTTAGCCCGTCATGTGCCACTTTGACGTTAGTGATCTCGAAAAACATCCCATTCCATGTGTACTAAACAATCTTTAAGGCGTGTTGGAAAATAGAGATGACAATGAATTAGATATGAAATATATATCAGTAAAACAATCATCACATGCATGTTTAAAACCGTTAAAAAACATGCATATGATTAAAAGTTAAAAGGAAGCTGCTTGGAAAACTTAAAACAGAGTGTGGTTAAACCCAAATAGTCGAACCACAGTCAAGTAGGGCCCACATTCCACTTTTTGTTTGCAAACGTAGGATGGTGTTTTTAAAGCGTCGTATTATTGGCACACATTGGGAAATTAAATCGACACCTTCAACATTGGTGTACCCAAGAATTTTTTAATGGGGGTACGGAATATTTTTAAAGATTTTAGATTCCCGGGTATATATAAAAAATCGGTTCATATCGGGTCGGGTCATGTAAAACAAAAGAACATCAAACTAAATTTTATATTACCATCAAAAACACGTCAAACGTCATTATAAATATGTTTAAAATTATGCCCTACAGGTTTTCATTTTTTGAAATCTATGCAAAACATGATCTAGAGTTACTTTTCTGATGGTTACTCATGAAAAATCTCGCCAAAACTTCCTTACTCATGGTTTCTATCACATATAAATCGATCCATAATTTTCAACTTTAATTTTCAAGCACTAATAAAGTCTAGAACAACAAATAAAATTTATCAAAACACATAAAATTTCAAACCCTTTTAACATCTCTATAACCCCATATCTCCTAAAAACCACATAAAACAACAAAAAAAATTAAATAAATAAATAAACGAAGGTACCTCGTTAAACTCTGTATTCCAGGTGGCGGGGTGGCCGGAATCAAGCTTTTCCGGTGAAAATGCAGCCGCTGCCGTCGTGCTTGTTGACTGCTTTCGTGCGTCGGTCGTTGCGCGATCAGAAGAGGGAGAGTGGGAGAAAGAATTGGAAGGCGTGGTTGGGTTGGGTTATTTTATTTAGCTTTAAATTTAATTGGGTTTGGTTAATTGGGCCTGGGTTACAATGGAATGTTTAGTGGGCTAATGGATAAATTGTTAAGTGAAAGTTATTGGGTTAAATTGTTAAGTAAAGTGGTTAAAGAATAATTATATACACTAGGTTATATTTTAATAAAAATCAATGTTTTTTTTTTAAATTCTTAAGATTTTTTTAAAGGGGGCGGTTGAAAATTTCCAAGGGGTGCGGTTGAAAATTTTCAAGGAGTGCGGTCGAGATTTTGCGTAAAATTCAACCTTGAAACCTTTTTTTTTTCAAGGGGTGCCGCCGCCCACCCACTCAAATGGGTAGGTCCGCCCCTGACCTTCAATACGCATCGTATAGGCTTATACGATGCGTATTAGGGTTGGTTCAAACTTCAAGGCCAGTCTAAGACTGACAATGTCCCCATTACAAAAGGTAATACGCATCGTATAGGCCTATACGATGCGTATTGAAGTTATCGATTTAATTTACCAAGGTAGCTTTTTGTCACCCGGGCGAAGAAGCAGCACTTTGGACGGAAAACAACACGGCTTTTCTGTGTTTTTTTTCACCGTTCTCTCGTACCATCAATATTTTTTATCACGAACAGAAAATCCCGAAGAAGTTTACCAAAGATCACCAGAAGCAAATCCTGTCGAACGACAATGTCCTGTTAATTGTTTCAGATGACAAGGTTTGGCCTCTCGGTTGGATGGTGTCTGAGGACGGTAAGCTCTGGCTGCAGAAGGGTTGTCCTGAGTTTCATAAGGATTATTGCTTAAAGTTTAGACATTTGTTGGTCTTCAAACATCTAGGAAAATCTAAATTTCATGTTAGAATATCCGACCCGGAAGATATGATTAAGGTAAGCGTGCCGTAAAGTTGCATCTTTTAGAGAGGAAGACCTTTAAATTGTTGTGGTGTGACTGTTCAAACAATATGAATGCACGCAACGGATTTGACAATTGTGACAGCTTATTAAAAGTTCCTCAGGCTCACGGCAACCGCACCGGTAACGAACAATGTATTGAATGTGAACCATGCTTGTACAATATTATTAAAAAGAATGCACGCAATGAATTTGACAACTGTGACAGCTTATTAAAAGTTCCCCAGGCTCACGGCAACCACGCTGGTAACAAACTGGTAGTGCTGGTGGTCTTCTTTCATGTTTCCCAAAATAATTTGAAGGCTCGCAAATTTCAATATCATTTTGGTGATTTTATGAGTGTTTGTAACCTTAGTCTGATTCTGAAGACGATAACTCGTTATATGTATTGTTATGTATCAGTCTGCGATTTCTTCTGGAAACTGCCATTTGCATATACTGTGGAGAACTTGTTTGCGTTATCCTTCTTGGTGAAAGATGGTCGGTTTTTAATATTATCATTCAACACGTGACTCGAATCGATTTCGGAGAACGTGTAATCCAGAGGTCGGTCTCGGGTGGGTATAAGATCCGTGGGCCTTATTGTCGGATCTGTGACTCCATGGAAGATGTGATTAAGGTAAGCGTGCCATAAAGTTGCATCTTTTAGAGAGAGACCTTTAAGTACGGATCCTACAGTTGCATTTGGAACATGAAGTCCAACAATTATTTCATTATTTGTTGTTGTCCCAACAATATGAATGCACGCAACGAATTTGACAACTGTGGCAGCTTATTAAAAGTTCCTCAGGCTCACGGCAACCGCACTGGTAACAAACTGGTATTGCTGGTGGCTGTTCTGGAAATTGAAGGAAAAGGATTGTGATTTTGTTTTTCAATGGGGATGTAGCATTGATTCCTCTCAATTGAATAGACAGACACTTGCTTTATAGGACTCACTTGAATCGTCTCAGGTGTAATAACAGTACGGTTAGTGGATGTTAATTGCTGGGGTGTGACTGTTCAAACAATATGAATGCACGCAACGAATTTGACAACTGTGACAGCTTATTAAAAGTTCCTCAGGCTCACGACAACCACACTGGTAACAAACTGGTATTGCTGGTGGCTGTTCTGGAAATTGAAGGAAAAAGACTGTGATTCTGTTTTTTAACGGGGATGTAATGCAATATATAGTTCAAACTTATCGTTATCTAACTACCGAGTCACACTAATTCGTTGAAATCACACATTCGTGTGTTGCAGTTTGGAAAGATGACCGAATAGAGATCTGAATAACAAAAATATCCAGCTGAACATACGGACCTCACTCCAATCCAAGCAGTTGATTTCATTTGAAGAAATTGTGGAAGGTCTGTGGGCCCTATTGTCGGATCTGTGACTCCATGGAAGATGTGACTAAGGTTGAGGACATTGATGTCAAGATAGAGAGATGCAGATCCGATGATCTTCAAGAGAGAGATGTTTAGAGTGATTTTTAGAATACACTAAAATATGTAAAAATACGCTAAAATATGTCAAAATACGCTAAAATATGTGAAAATACGCTAAACTACTCTAAAATACGCTAAAATATGTCAAAATACACTAAAATACTCTAAAATACGCAAAATACTCTAAAATACTCTAAAATACGCAAAAATAAATACGCTAAAATACGCCGAAATACGTTAAAATACGCCAAAATACGTAAAAATAACTTAAAAATAGGTTAAAATAAGCTAAAATATGCCAGAATACGCTCAAATATGTCAAAATACTCTAAAATACGCAACAATATGATAAAATACGTCAAAATACGCAACTAATGATATTTCCACACGCGTATACATATCTATGTTGTTAAAGGCGCAAGGCGCACTCAAGACGCATAGGCTTCGCCCGGAGCCTAGGCGCAAGGCGATTAAAAAGCGAGGGTTTTTTTTATCGAGGCGCATAGTATAAAAATACTATTTGTATGGGTTTTAGACATGTTTTAGACTTGTTTAGGGGTAGTTTAATAATAAGCATCAACGATTTCATATTTATATTGTTTTACAAATATAATTTATAACAAAAATCTTATCTTACTACTATAATAAAAGAAACCTGATTTTGGACACTTGTCACTCAATCAGACAACCTTTGCTTTTCCCCCGTTCAATGCCCATGTTATAATGTGGGTCAACACGCGGGGCTCATCTAATCCTAAATATCCGACCCAAATACTCCGATAGATGATGCGTACAACTGAATGAACTTATTCTCTTGCGTTTCCCCTATTCCAAACAAAACCTGTCACAACCCCCGATCCCTGATCCCCGGGAACGGGCGGACGCGATCACAGAGTTTCGGTGGTATCAGGTTTATTTAATCTTGCAGCGGAATTTACATCAGGACCGTAGTTAGGAAATATTTATCAGAGTAAAAACCACCTCGTTTAATATTAATAATCAAATGGGTAAAACCCAAGTTTCTTATTACAATACATTTAAAGGGACACACCCTATTTTATTAAATTTAAAACATTGTTTATTAGGTAACTTTTATAGCCACATTATCCCCAAGCCTTCAGTGCTCTCCAGCTGGCTTTTTTTTTACTAATTGGCTTTCACATTGGGTTACCTGAAACATGTTTTAAAAATATTTGTCAGCGGGAAATACTGGTGAGTGAATCCCAATTTAATCAAGTTTAAATCAAAAGTCACAGTGAACAGTATTGAGAGCGATCACATTGTTTAGGTCTACACAATTACTCCATTTGGTACTATCAATCCTGACTTGTGGGTCATATTACCCATTGGCTAACTCATTGTCCAATGGTAACGTATTGTCATCCAGACTTACTACTCACAAGTAGTACAAATTTTGTATACAAAAACCCAACATACCGGCAGTAATTGAATAACTACAAAGACTCAATCACTGCTAAATTTCATGGTAAAACATTTAAGGTTTGGTAAAACATTACCAAAAAGTTTAACAAAAAGAGGATAACTCACATTGCTGTCTTAGGCTTTTCGTAAGGGTTTCCTGGATATAATCTATAATTTATATAAATGTACATTGGTTAGTATCATAACCCTTTGAAATTATTAATGATACCCTCCCCGAGACGGCATTCCAACAACTACGTCGAGCAGAACCACGACAGTTGTTACGGAACCCTAAATCAATCGGGCAGCGTAACTATTACGAAACTGGGGTTATAATACTTACAACGGAGCAGAACCTCGGGGTATAGTACCCAACTATAATGCTTAATACTTCAGAATTTCGTTTAGAATGAAAGAAGTGAGCGACGGAAATTGAAACCCGATGCCATCTATTTATAGTTCCTGATATTGACTCTCAGGCGGCTCGCGTAAGGTAAGGCTAAGCCTTACGCGGCCTGCGTCAACTCCCGGTCAACATATAGCTTAGCTGGGTCAGCTAGTAGGTCCGCCACGATGTCGACACGTGTCAGCACCGGATGTCTCCGTGTTTCATGATCTGTCGCGGCCCGCGTGAGATGTTGGGGTGGGTCTACGCGGCCCGCCTCAACTTACTATTTCTTGTTTTTAATTTATTTTAAATACTCTAACGTATTTCGGGCTCGGTTTTCACATACGGGGTGTAATATAAAACATATTGGGATATTTTACAATATACTAGAGTGTCATAATATTTATGAGGGTGTTGGTTTTACCGAGGGTTGTTACATTCTCCCCACCTTATTTTAGAGCTCGTCCTCGAGATCTACTGAAACAAGTGCGGATATTTCCTTTGCATATCTGATTCTAGCTCCCATGTGTACTCAGGTCCTCTTTTGGAGTCCCACTTCACTTTGACTAGAACTAGTCTCTTATGCTTGAGATTCTTGACTTTCCTGTCTTCAATTTGTAGAGGTCTTTCTACAAACTTGAGTTCTTCATTTACCTCTATATCCTTAAGAGGTACTATCAATGATTCATCAGCTAAACACTTCTTAAGATTAGATACATGAAACACATCATGTATTCCTGCCATTTCCTCTGGCAGTTGTAGTTGATAGGCTACAGGTCCTATTCTTCTAATAATCTTAAAAGGTCCAACATACCTGGGACTTAGCTTTCCCCGTTTGATGAATCTTACCACTCCTTTCCAAGGAGAGACTTTCAACAATACTTTATCTCCTACTTGAAATTCCAATGGCTTACGTCGGTTATTGGCATAACTCTTTTGTCGATCACGAGCTGCTTTCAGTCGTTCCTTGACTTGAATAATCTTGTCAGTCGTCTCTTGCACTATCTCAGGTCCAGATAGTTGCTTTTCTCCAATTTCTGCCCAACAGACTGGGGTTCGACACTTTCATCCATAAAGTGCTTCGAATGGTGCAGCATTTATACTTGTGTGATAACTATTATTATAAGAAAATTCTATTAAAGGTAAGTGATCGTCCCAATTACCTCCAAAGTCAATTACACAAGCTCTAAGCATGTCCTCCATTGTTTGAATTGTCCTTTCACTTTGTCCATCCGTTTGAGGATGATAAGCTGTGCTTAGTTTTAACTTAGTTCCCATTGCCTTTTGGAAACTTGACCAAAAATGAGAGGTAAATCGACTATCTCTATCAGAAACAATTGATAAAGGAATACCATGTAAAGAAACAATTTCATTTACATACAGTTTAGATAATTGTTCCATACTAATTGTTTCCTTCATTGGTAGAAAATGAGCTGACTTAGTTAGTCTATCTACAATCACCCAGATTGTATCATTTCCTTTTCTAGTTTTGGGTAATTTAGTAACAAAATCCATTGTTATTAATTCCCATTTCCAAACTGGCATTTCTACTTGTTGTAACAAACCTGAGGGTTTCTGATGTTCAGCTTTAACTTGTGAACAGGTCAAACATTTAGAAACATAGACTGCTATGTCCTTTTTCATTCCTATCCACCAGAAATTTTTCCTTAAATCCTGGTACATTTTATCACTTCCTGGATGCATCGTATACTTAGACTTATGGGCTTCTTCTAATATACGATGACGTAAATTTCCTAATTTAGGTATCCACATTCTCTTTTCATGGAATCTCCATATTCCATCTGTTCCTTGTTCTAATTCTTTTAGCATACCTTTTAATTTTTCAGTATCTTCCTTGATTACTGATTCTTGTGCTTCTCTTATTTGTTCATTTAAATCTACTTGCAGATTTAATTTAAGAGAACGTACCCTTCTTATCTTTTCATGATATTTTCGGCTTAAAGCATCTGCCACTACATTTGCTTTTCCTTCATGATACTGGATATCACAATCATAGTCACTAAGAAATTCCATCCAGCGTCTTTGTCTCATATTCAACTCTTTCTGCTTGAAGATATACCTTAAACTCTTATGATCAGTGAATATGGTAAACTTACTACCATAAAGGTAATGTCTCCAAATCTTAAGAGCAAAAATTATAGCTCCTAACTCTAAATCATGTGTTGAATAATTCTCTTCATGATTCTTAAGTTGTCTAGAAGCGTAAGCTATAACCTTTTGTCGTTGCATCAACACACATCCATAACCTAATTTAAAAGCATCACAATAGACTATGAAGTCTTCAGCTCCTTCTGGTAATGCTAGTATGGGTGTATGGGTTAATCTTTGCTTAAGGATTCTAAATGCTTCTTCTTGTTTAAATCCCCATTCAAACTTAACAGATTTACAAGTTAACTTAGTTAAGGGAATGGCTATTCTAGAGAAATCTTTAATAAATCTTCTATAATAACCTGCCAATAGTTGGTGACTCAGGGGTTTTCCATTTAGTAATTGCCTCAATCTTGGTTGGATCCACATGAATTCCTTCATGATTGACTAAATGTCCAAGGAATTGTACCTGTTCTAACCAAAATTCGCACTTTGAAAACTTAGCATAAAGCTTTTCCTTTCTTAACAAACTTAAAAGTGCGTGTAAATGCTTAGCATGATCCTCTTTACTCTTAGAGTAAATTAGAATATCATCTATGAAAACAATTATGAATTTATCCAAATATGGCTTACATATTCGGTTCATCATGTCCATAAATGCAGCTGGGGCATTGGTTAAACCAAATGGCATGACAGTAAATTCATAATGGCCATACCTTGTTCTAAAAGCGGTCTTAGGAATGTCCTCTTCCTGTACCTTTAATTGATGATATCTTGACCTTAAATCGATCTTAGAGAAAAATAGAGCTCCTTGCAATTGATCAAACAAATCATCGATTCTCGGTAATGGATACCGATTCTTAATCGTAACTTTGTTTAATTCACGGTAATCAATGCACATACGCATTGATCCGTCCTTCTTTTTAACAAACAATATTGGCGATCCCCATGGCGACGAACTCGGTTGTATAAATCCTTTTTCCAACAATTCATCTAATTGTTTCTTCAATTCTTGCATTTCAGCTGGTGCCAAACGGTAAGGTGCTTTGGCAATCGGTGCTGTTCCTGGTATTAAATGAATTCTGAATTCAACTTCTCTATCTGGAGGTAGTCCTGGTAATTCTTCTGGAAAAACATCTGAAAACTGAGATACTACTGGAATATCTTTTAAATCCTTTCCTTTAGTGTTAGTGATTATAGAAATCAAATACACTATAGAACCTTTTCTTATACAACTTGCAGTTTTCATCACAGAGATAAATTTAGTAGACCTAGAAATTTTATCTCCTTTAATTGTGATCATTTTACCTTTTGGTGAACTTATTTGAATTAACTTTTGATCACATAAAATACTGGCTTTATTGGCTATTAACCAATCCATTCCTAAAACAACATCAAATCCTACCAGATTCATGGGATATAGGTTTGCAATAAATTTCTGATTTAAAATTTCTATTCTTGCTCCCTGCAAGATTTCAGAAATTCTAACGGTTTCTCCATTAGCTGTCTCTACTACGCATTCTTGTGGTAGTTTAGTTAATGACTGATTTAGAAATTTGAAAATGATGTATTAATAAAACTTTGGTTTGCACCAGAGTCAAATAATACTTTAGCAAAAACATCATTAACTAAAAATGTACCAGTGATGACATCTGGAATCATCTTGGCTTCATCTACAGTTAGAACAAATGCTCTAGTATTTTTAGTATTCTTGTTGTCTGCAGCTGGGGTCAGTTTCGGACAGTTTGGCTTGATATGACCTTTTTCTCCACAGTTGTAGCATAATCCATTACTGATTTTTCTTCTGCAATTTTCTTCCTTGTGTCCTGGCATCTTACAATGATTACAGAGAGTGGAGCATTTTCTCGAATGCTTTTTCTTGCAGACCTTGCAGTAAGTTGCAGAGGTAGAACCCATATTCCTACGATTATAATTTCCGGAACGAAATTCTTGTGTAAGCCTTTGAGTTAAGTTCCTCCTCTGATCCTCTTCTCTAGTACGGACTAATTCATCAGTCAATGTATTTGTTAATTCTACCGTTTCTTCTATGGTTTGAGGTCTAGCTGCCTTGACTATGTGTCTAATCTCTCTAATTAATCCCCAAATATAACGAGAGATTAACACTGGTTCTGGTGAAGCAAGAGTTGGCACAATTCTAGCATATTCAAAGAATATCTTAGTGTACCCCTTACTATCTACACCAGTCATCCTAAGATTTAGGAATTTGTTTGCTATCTGTTCCTTTTCATTGGGTGGGCAGAATTTCCTTTCTACCTTGTCCTTAAATTCTTCCCATTCCATATTATAGGTTCTATCACTTCCTTTTGTTTGGAGGATAGTGTTCCACCATTCTAGTGCTGCATTCTTAAACAAATTAGAAGCAAACAGTATTCTATCTTCTTCAGCACACTTACTTATCCTTAAGACTGCCTCAGTCTTTTCTATCCAGCGTAAGGTTGCAATGGCCCCTTCATTGCCCGAGAATTCCATTGGTTTACAAGACCAGAATTCTTTATAAGAACAACCGTAAGGCACGGTTCTTCTTCTTTTGGGAATGGGCATTTGAAGTACAGGTCCATTGTTCACGCTGTTTTCTGGTTCACTTGGTCGCTTACTGCTATGCTTACTTTTATTATCAGCATCTTTAACAGTTTGAAGTATAAATGGCATTGCATCTATAATTCCCTGTGCTACTATGTGTTGGATAGCACTATTGTCCACTTGATTGTTATTGTTATTGATGCTTGGATTCTCATTAACCACGTTAATGTTACTCTGGTTATCATTATTCAGATTTCCTTGATTTCCTTCGTCGGCCATCTGAATTTTAAACATTTATCCCATATTAATATCACAAATAATAGGTAATATAGTTAATTACATGACACGCAATTTAACCAAAACCGTCGAATCATTGCGACTTGTACTCTATTTTCATATACTATGCGTCTATTACACACTAGTACAAAAATAAAGACTACAATACCAACAGAAAGAAAATTACACTAATAGTAATATGCATCCGTACACACATATTTTATTTTATTATATTTTATTATTATTACTACTACCATTTCCTCCATTCACATTCATGGATATGGATTCATCCAAAAATCCATATTGCGCTCATCGTATTTCCATACGAGACGCTCTCCCACCTAACGCATTCTCTCACTGCTTTCTATAATTTCCTCCCCGAAAGTCCTAAGTTCTTGAACGTTTTCTGCACTCATTGGGGGTGCAGGTTCTCGGACTGGGTTTGGAATCTGGGGTGCGGGTTCCTGATATGGGGGTAACAGTTCCTGAAATTGGTAAGGATCCTCTAATATCTCCCTAATATAATCATCTTGGTAATAGGGATCTAAAGGGTCCATACCTGGTTAGGCTTCTATGTTCTGTATGGGTGTATAATCCTGGATAGGGTAACGTTGCACAAAGTCCCTATTATCGTCCCACCAGGGGTCGTAATTCGGGTCTAGGGGGTTTGGTGCAGGTAACCGAGGGATTTCTTCTGGGTTAAAGTCGTGCATCTCCACTTGGTTTTCTATCTCCATAGGTTGTTCTGGGTTTTGTGGTTGTGGGGCTACTAGTTGTTCCAAACTTGGGTTAGCAGCAGTTGTAGCTAAGATATGGAAATTAGCTAGTCTTCTATTAAGCATCTCTTGAGTATGGGCATCTGTCTCTCGCTTAATAGCTGCTAAAGTTCTTTGCTGTTTTAATTTTCTCATTCTCTTCCTACGAGCAAAAGCTTCTTTACTGAACCATCCTCGTTTCTTATTAGGAAATGGTTCTTCAGATTGAGCTCTAAAAGCAAATATTCCATCCTCCTGATCAGCAGTATACCCTGAAAGGGCAGGCTGTGATGATGTACCCTCATTCCTAGGTGATTCAGACAACTGACGATTCACGTCTGATGGTCCTTGATCACTCATATAGAAAACTAACAAATAGTCAAATAACACATAACAAATAAATACAGTTATACATGTATTTCCATAATTTATTTCCTAACACAAATTTTTTTTTTATAATTTCAAGTGTCAGCAGAACACTTCTTTGGCTCAAACCAGTGGCTAGGCTCTGATACCACCTTCTGTCACAACCCCCGATCCCTGATCCCCGGGAACGGGCGGACGTGATCACAGAGTTTCGGTGGTATCAGGTTTATTTAATCTTGCAGCGGAATTTACATCAGGACCGTAGTTAGGAAATATTTATCAGAGTAAAAACCACCTCGTTTAATATTAATAATCACATGGGTAAAACCCAAGTTTCTTATTACAATACATTTATAGGGACACACCCTATTTTATTAAATTTAAAACATCGTTTATTAGGTAACTTTTATAGCCACATTATCCCCAAGCCTTCAGTGCTCTCCAGCTGGCTTTTTTTTACTAATTGGCTTTCACATTGGGTTACCTGAAACATGTTTTAAAAATATTTGTCAGCGGGAAATACTGGTGAGTGAATCCCAATTTAATCAAGTTTAAATCAAAAGTCACAGTGAACAGTATTGAGAGCGATCACATTGTTTAGGTCTACACAATTACTCCATTTGGTACTATCAATCCTGACTTGTGGGTCATATTACCCATTGGCTAACTCATTGTCCAATGGTAACGTATTGTCATCCAGACTTACTACTCACAAGTAGTACAAATTTTGTATACAAAACCCCAACATACCGGCAGTAATTGAATAACTACAAAGACTCAATCACTGCTAAATTTCATGGTAAAACATTTAAGGTTTGGTAAAATATTACCAAAAAGTTTAACAAAAAGAGGATAACTCACATTGCTGTCTTAGGCTTTTCGTAAGGGTTTCCTGGATATAATCTATAATTTATACAAATGTACATTGGTTAGTATCATAACCCTTTGAAATTATTAATGATACCCTCCCCGAGACGGCATTCCAACAACTACGTCGAGCAGAACCACGACAGTTGTTACGGAACCCTAAATCAATCGGGCAGCGTAACTATTACGAAACTGGGGTTATAATACTTACAACGGAGCAGAACCTCGCTAATTAGGGGTATAGTACCCGACTATAATGCTTAATACTTCAGAATTTCGTTTAGAATGAAAGAAGTGAGCGACGGAAATTGAAACCCGATGCCATTTATTTATAGTTCCTGATATTGACTCTCAGGCGGCCCGCGTAAGGTAAGGCGAAGCCTTACGCGGCCTGCGTCAACTCCCGGTCAACATATAGCTTAGCTGGGTCAGCTAGTAGGTCCGCCACGATGTCGACACGTGTCAGCACCGGATGTCTCCGCGTTTCATGATCTGTCGCGGCCCGCGTGAGATGTTGGGGTGGGTCTACGCGGCCCGCCTCAACTTACTATTTCTTGTTTTTAATTTATTTTAAATACTCTAACATATTTCGGGCTCGGTTTTCACATACGGGGTGTAATATAAAACATATTGGGATATTTTACAATATACTAGAGTGTCATAATATTTATGAGGGTGTTGGTTTTACCGAGGGTTGTTACAAAACCCTAATCTCGAACACGAAACCCTATACTGGCGACTTGATAAACAATTCACACCAACCGATCGATCATGAATGGACTTGAATCATGTCCGGTTGACTCAGAGTTTTGATGGCAATGACGATTCGAAGAAGAAATTTTCAGTCGGTAACGATGGTACATGGAAGGAGGAAGGTGTTATTCTCAGATATTGTAGGTCTAAGTCAATCAAGGTCAGTGATACAGATTACAACTAATCTATAGATCTCTATTAGGTTATTTATGTTAGTTAATAAGGGTTTTTTTTGTTTAATTATGTTTTCGAACAATATTACAGATTCTTTATATGGCTGATTGAAAATTTGTTTGGTTCTTGAAGTTCTTGGTTGATTTGGGAGGAGATTCTTAGTCGAATCAAGCAGTTGGGTTTCAATTCTGTTCTTGATTTTAAATCTTTGACTTATCATACCAGTTACAGTAAGGGTATTATTTTTACCATTAGTTGGTTTTGATTTATAATGAAATACATATATTGCTGACACATAGTATGCTTTTGCAAGTTCTTTTAATGTCCTTTATGATTTGTATATATGTTTTCTATAGATTGTGATTGATTGGGTGAAACAACTTATTCGTATACGAGGGTACACAAATAAGATGGTTGAAGATGCGTATGCGATCGGTCATATATACTTTTGGTTCTTATCAGCTTGGGTAAGTCTGTAAAGATTAAAGAATAATAGTAAATAATCGGTGAGGACTTCAGTCATTAATTATTGGTTGTGTAATCTCTAATTTCGGGCGGTAGGTTCATGGTCCTGGGCAGATATTGACACCGTGCGGCCTTCTTATGTGAATCGAGATGTAAGATTGTAAGTACTTGTAGTTTATTTGTAAAATTAAGAGATTTTTTTTCATGGATACAATCATAACTCACGCCACATATTTGATATTTATCAGGAGGATTTTTTTTCTTTGTTTTGCACGACATATTAAGTGGAATGGAGGAAGTTAATGGCATAGAGATGCAAAACTAATTGATTTTGTTTTGATTATCCGCAATCTTCAAATCAGTTGAGAAATTAGGGTGATTCATGATCGTTTCTGTAAAGAAAGCAGAGAGGGCGAGCGACTGATGAATCGCTGCTTGTCGATTGAAGAACGAATGACATGTATCAGGGCAGGTTTCCTCCCCACTATTTTATGTATTACGGATGAAAAGAGTAAAAAAATCATATTTTAATACTATAACACAAAACCACCCCTTTCTTTGTGCTTTATTTCTGTCAGTAATGGTGAGGACGTTGTGGCCGATGGCGTTTGATGTTGGGCGGTTATTAGTGGTAGGTTGTTGCATTGTATAAAAATTGGTAGCTTTCATATAATTTTAAAATTAGGGCTCTTATGTGGTTTATGCTTATTTTGAATTGACTATAGGAATACAAATTAAGATTCTTGATCCAATAGGCTTGAACTTCAGTGAAGATGATTATGGTATTTGATGGTTTTCTAGCTTTTCTTCATATATCATGGTTAGTTTCTAGCTTTTTATACTATTCATAGTGGTTAATCACTGATGAGCTCACCTTCGTTGGTTCCATTGGACAGGTGTTGTTGATGTGAGGGATTACTGCCGATCCTTGGAGGTTTTGAAAATGATGAAACATACTGAAACCTTTAATGCTTTGTTCAATACTTCAATCTGGTATTTTGGGAACACATTCCAAATCTTAAAAGCCAATAATGAATAGACAAAACCAACTATTCGGTAATTCACCATGACACATCAAAACAAAACGTAGATGGGCAACAAGATACGCCGCCACCCCTTTCTGAATTTGTCACGTTAATGTTCATTTTTAAATACATATCTTAACGACAGTATATGTTAACAAATTATATTGTATTTTATTTTATTAGTATAATGAACGGATTTATTCAACCTTGAGATGCATATATTTTTGAAAACATATTGTTTATTATTAATTATATAACATTGTATTATCAACCCGTGTAATACACGGGGTTGTAACCTAGTAATCTATATATAAGAAAAATAAAAGCTTTAAAAAAATAAGAAAATAAAATCTAAACAAGTCAAATTTAAAAGTTAATAATAATAAATTATAGAAAAGTAATTAAAAGGAAGAGCAAATGAAAAAGAAATCCCAAAGAAGTCAAATATAACAAAAATAAAAATAGGAAACCCAATAAAACCCTAAAAGCCGTTAAAAAAAAAACCTAGAAAAGGGGAAAAAGAACGCCGCTCTGAACAGTAATAGAAGAGAGAAGATGAGCGTGAGAAGAACGAAGAAGAAAAAAGTGATTGTTGGAATTCAACAGGTATGCCACTTCTCTTTATCTTCTTCATTGCGCCTCAACCCATGTTTTTCTCACCTGCGCCTGGCTCTGGGCGCTCGCCTGAGCAGCACTTTTACAAGTTTGCGGATCACCATAACTATTGTCGATTTTGTATACCCGGTTTGCTTTCTTTAGAATATCTACAATCCAATCAATGCACATTATGCGTTTCAAATCAAGGGTTCCCCATCATTATAACCACTTTTGTTTGAAAATGGCCAGGAGAGTTGAAAAAACTGCAGTTGGAATTGATCTTGGAACAACATACTCTTGTGTGGCAGCCTGGTTTGATAAGCACAATCGATTTCGGAGAACGTGTAATTTAGTGCCTTAATATGCGAAAATACGCTAATAGATGTAAATTGACACGGAGTGGACGTAATGCAATGATTCCTCTCAATTGAATAGATAGACACTTGCTTCATAGAACTCACTTGAATCGTCTCAGATGTAATAACAGTACGTTTAATGGATGTAAATTGCTGGGGTCTGACTGTTCAAACAATATGAATGCATGCAACGAATTTGACAACTGTGAGAGCTTATTAAAAGTTCCTCAGGCTCACGACAACTTATTACTTGATAAATTAATAACACTAATATTTCAACTCACGTTAGCTGGTTAATTGGTTGGATAGTTAGTCCTTGTTAGGAAACTTTAAATGTAAGTATTGAAGAAAAAGATGATCAACCTGATCATAAGCTGAAGATACAGTCAAGGAGTATTACTAAGAAGGTGCCTACATGATATCTTGACAAGAAGAAATGAAAGATACATCTTCAACTGAGCATCAGGAAAAGATCAAGACAAAGAAGACAATCAGACAAGACCTTTCTGATGAAGTCTGATGATAAATCTGGTATTTATGCTCAGAATCTGGTAAGTCTGATCACCAGAAATCTGATGATAAAGTTCATCAGAATTCTGGTAAGCTGGTCACCATAAATTCTGGAGGACCAAATTGCCTTCGAGATAAGCCTGACACAAACAAAAAAGTAACAAGTTGGCAATAACCAATTCAATGAATGTGCCAAAAAGTCACTTTGTGCAGAGCAAGTGATGAATAACCAAATGTTTATTCAGATCTAGACTCTCTATAAATAGAGATGTCAACTCAGGAGGTTAAATGAATTGTGCTTAGCATTCAATACACACACCACAAACTCCATTACCCTTCGCATAGAATTCTTTGAGTATTCATTTTGTAATATCCAATAACTTTATTTTACAAAGTCATTAATACACTTGAAAAATTCTATTAGTTGTTTCTTGAAAGTTTAATTTCTAGTTCAGCACAATACTTTCCTATTTGTTGAAATCACTTGCCATATTAAGTATTTGGGTATCTCTATCTGGGATTAACAATTGGTATCAGAGCAGATTGAATAAATCATTTTCAAAAGTTCAACTGCTTATATTTTCTTGATATCTAACTCTTAAACTAAATATGGCAAACTTTCAAACCTGGAATAACGCTTTCAATATTGGGTCTATGTCAAAACCTCCGACCTTGGTCAGAGAAGAATACCCACAATGGAAAATCAGGATGATCAATTTCTTAAATGGACATGATCGAGCACTATTTTCATCCATTATGAGAGGTCCTAATATACCCACTATTGAAATACCAGAAGTTCCAGAAATAGAGCACACACCAGCAATCCCTACCTCCTTGGCTCCCAAAAGTGAAACTCACTAGAGTCAAGAAGATAAGGAACTGGTAGCTGCTGATGAAAGGGCCAAATCACTTCTGATTATGGCGTTTCCAAATGACATATTTTCTCAAGTAGATGCTTGTGCATTTGCTAAGGAAATATTGGATCAACTGGAAAATTTATGTGAAGGAGGAGAAAGAATGAAAAGAATCAAGAGAACAAATTGTGTCTCTTCATATGAAAGATTTAAAAGTCTCCAAAGTGATACTCTTTCAGAGACATATAACAGGTTTACCAAACTTTTAAATGAACTTAAAAATTTTGGTATTGAAAAATCAAATGATGAAAAAAATGTTAAGTTCTTAGATGCCCTGCCAAGAGAGTGGCGTAGTCTCACAATGACCTTCGCAACAACCCTTGAGTTAGGGAACATGAACTTGCATGATCTTTACAGCATCCTAGTCCCTAGAGAGGAAGAAATCTATGAGGATTCAAACTATAAAGGGGGACCTATAGCTCTTGTTTCACACACACAAAGAACACCAGTTTCAGATCCACAACCCTCTCACTGCCAGAATATAGAAATTTCTGATGCTTCATCAGATTTTTCAGCCTTTACTGAGGTTGTTGCTTTGCTCACAAAGACGTTTGAGCAAAGATTGAGAGGTGGAAGTGGTCAATTTCAGAAGAATGATAGGGGGAGGATGGAAGGAAAGTTAAGAGAAAAGGGGAAGACAAAAGTTGTTTTGTCACACCCCGATATTTCCACGTATTACCGGTGGGCCCGGTGGGGAGTATCGTGACGTAGTTGATATCATCATAGTCAAACAACACAAATTTAAATGCACAGCGGAAGCAAAAGATAGATTTATTTCAACCGAATAAAATGTAATATCAAGTATCACAAAATGGCTGAAAAAGATTCACAGGAGGATCAAATAAAAAGGAAACTTTGTTCAACAGACTTTATAGGCATCTAAGCTTGCGAGACTTCTATTTGATGCTAGGAGAGACCAGCCTATTCCGATTAGTACATGCACTTAGCCTTTTTGGGAAAATGCGTCAGTTTACACTGGTAAATACAATTTAACTGACTCATTTTGAAAATGTTTAAGAAAATTTATTTGAATGCACAAGGCACAAAAGATTTTTATAACTTGGAATAATTATTTATATATAAACTTGTAAAAGAATTACATGTTTCTTATACGTTCAGTAGCCCGGGCAGAACACCAGGTTAAAGATTAATTGACACACCACATGATATAGTCCCGCGGCGAGTTATTCTCGAAACCGGCGGTTATATCTTTTTATTTATAAATACACTGGCGGGTGTACGCCTACACCCCGTGCTAAGGTCGTGGCCATTTCTATGAATGATGCCAAGGATATCCGGGACATGGTCATTAACCCCCCAAAAGCTTTAAGCAAACAAAACAATTTAAACGGGTCATTTCAATAAATTAACCTTCATACGATCAAAAATTCAATGCCCGACCAAGCGATATTTTATATACCGTACCCCAAGCCCGTATAAGGGAAAATAAGTTAAAAGTATTTACCTTTGCAAGTAATAATCACAAACAGCAAGTGCACGTAGCTTTTACCGGGTCTCCTATTCTGGAACGAAGGTTTATAATAACCTATTAGATTCCTAATGGGTCTTTAATTAAGCCTAAACTTAGACCGGTTAGTTTTAAAGGAAGATACGGTTCAAAACGCATGATGAAGTGAAGACCGGAATAGAATGTGATTTAGACCCGACAAGTTTGAAGACTTGTATAATATGGGTAAACTAAACACATTCTGGATTTTGAGACAAAAATGATAAGGTTTGACCCGTTTCGGTTAATTTATGCAAACTAGTTACATAAACCGAACCGAACCGAACGCGAACAATGCGTAACGGGTAACCATAAGAGTCATATACAAGTTTCCTAAGTTAATATTCCTTAAATATGTTGTGATATCAGTAAGATATCTTCTATTATGCCGAAAACGAATTTAAACTCAAACTATGCCCCGTAGGGGCATTTTGGTCATTTTAAAGGTTATAAAAGAGTTTAAATATCAAAGTGAGTTACAGGTCTGATATAATCAGTAAAAAATACTTAATTTAATAAGTTATAACAGTAGGGTATTACATATGTGTGAAATTTATCATTTATAACCAAACTTTGCACCTTAGGGGCATTTTGGTAATTTCACATAGGCTAAAAAGGTCAATTCTAGAAATCTGAGTTTAAAACTTTTGCATACTGTTAAAATATAAAAAATTACTGAAAATATCAGTAGGCATCAAACCTTATATGTTTAAAATAGTTTTAATACATACTATGCGTTAAAAACGCTTAAAAAGACGATTTTAAGATATTTCCGGGTTTTATAAGAAAAACTGATATTTTTATTATTCCAGAAAGCTTAAAATACGTTATTTATCATATAAAATCAGTAGCAAA
Source organism: Helianthus tuberosus (assembly GCA_030545235.1). NCBI lineage: Eukaryota > Viridiplantae > Streptophyta > Magnoliopsida > Asterales > Asteraceae > Helianthus > Helianthus tuberosus. The sequence goes on from CM060355.1 coordinate 18,956,527, forward strand.
AGGTTTGGTATCAAAATGATTTGTAAAACTCATTTTATAGGCCAAAAGGGCAAAACCGACAATAACCGAATCAAAGGTATAACTCTATGTTATGCTCAGCCTAAAAATAAATAAAAAGCTTCAAAAATCCCAAAATATTATATTACATCAGTGGGTAAAAAGTTTGGTATCAAAAATTGGGTTTAGATAGGCTATATGCTAATTACGTCGTTTAATTAATAAAAAGCTTTTCATTTACGCTAATGAGCATAACTCCTATTCTAGACCTCAAACTGATGTCAAATTTTAGGAACAAGTCTATAAATTAGTAATGAAGGTTTCTACTCTTTTACTTTTTCAAAAATCACGTTTTAAGGTGAAACGGACATAATAGTCAACATTTAAGCATTTAACGGAAACATGCATATGAATCGGATAACTAATGAACCAAGTTGTATAATCACAGAGGGTTATACTAACATGAAACATGGTCCTAATAAGGCTCTAAGGTATTTCTAAACTATGCTCTAACGGGTCAGAACTGAAAGTCAAAGTAAAAGTCCACTTATGCGACTTTCGGTTCCAAACCGAGCTTAAACTGAAAATTGTCGGGTTGAACATGTTTAGACATGTTCTTACATTAATTACCAAGTTATATTAGTGTTAAAATAGGTTGCATGGCTTATACATTGTTAATTATGCATTTATTTGAAAATAAGCTTTCTGTTGACTTTTTAAGATTAACTTGGACCCGACAATTGACCTACTTAGAGTGGGAATCAGAGAGTACCCTTTTAAGGGTTTATTACCCACATAATTACCTACTCATAGGTATTTTCAATTCGAGATTTGACTGGACAAATTATGATTAATTACGAAGTTAAACCTTAATTACGACGGTTTGACTTTAAGCTAATTAACTAAGCAAAACTGAATTAAGGAAGGTTAAGGACACTTACAAAGGTCCTAAGCACGACTAGTAACTTCTAGGAAATATCCTTGAGCTCCAGCAATCTCCAGAAGTGAGTTATTAAAGTTTGCAAGTGAATGTGTGAAGTGTTGCAACTAAGGAGCTTCTTATATAGGGATTTTGATTCAACTAGATCATGCCAAACAAATCTACAGATGTTATGGGATCATTACAGGTGCCCCCCTATGTATGAAATACCATTGGGGCAGCCCCTGGTATGTAAAACAAGTGAGTTAAGTCGGTTAACAGGCTGAGACAGGCACATGTAGGTGTTTTCTGTCGCTGGCAGTCCCAGGCGGCCCGCGTAAGAGTCCCCAGGGGGCTTATGCGGCCGGTATGAGGCCCGACTTCAGGTCAGCAAGTTTCATTTATTACATTTTGGCCCCTAATCCTTTTTATACATGGTTTTAACCTTGTATCTTGCATTTTTAACCCTCTAACATGACTTTTAAGGGCTCCAAGGCATAACCAAACACCGTTAAGTCCTCAGTTAACTTTGTGATCACCCGTAAGGCCTTTAATTTCAATGTTGACGCTTTTAACCCCTCGTATACGAATATTGTCATAACTTTCTCATACTTTATCGAAACCTTGTGAAATTTTTTATCACTTATTCTAGTGAGCATAATTAATCGTTAGAAAGCTTCGGGTTTGCTAAAAGGTCACTCAGAGGTATACTTTAAACATGTTGACACATTTAACCCCTGTAGTTTGTAATCTCTCACTTTCTTCCACAATTAGCTTCGTATGATCCATGATTCATTCGTTTAAGGGTATAAACATCGTGTAGGGTTGTTGAAAGATATATTTATCCATTTTTGACACTTTGAATCCTTTTACACTCGTAGATTCTTTGCTTGTCAACTTTAGTCCCTTTAAAGTAATTCTTTACACGTTTAAAGTCCATGACACGTGTTGATATATTATTGGACATGAATTTTCGAGGTGTTACATGTTTGCTACAAGTGCAGACAAAAGGGGCATTATACTTCAGAATGCAAGAAGAAGAAGCTGAAGGATGTGCCTTACTAAGAAAAGAAGCTTGAAGAAGCTAAGAAGCAACAACAAAAAGTCAGCCTAATAGCAGGTACTCATACCTGGCTAACTAATGATTCTTTTGATGAAGAAGAGGAGGAAATGGCTAATTTATGTTTGATGGCCACAACTTCTGATGAATGCTCTACCTCATCAGAACAAAAAGTAAGTTCAGAAAACCTTGATCTGGAACAAAAACTGAACAAACTTATGCAAGATTTTGTGCTTCTACAAAACAAAACCTCATCAGAAAGCACAAAATCTGATGATCTACAAAAGTTGCTCAACAAAACCAAAGCTGGAAACCAATCACTTATTGACCAAATCTTAATAAAAGATTCAAAAATTGAATTTTATGAACAAGAAAGAAAAAATCTTTACAAAAAAATTCAAGACAATGAAACCAATGTGAAAGGTTTTCAACAAGCAAAAGAATTTATACAATTTATTGAGGTAACACCAAAGAACAGAGGTGAAGGGCTGGGATATGTTAAAATGAATATTAAAACTCCCACCACCTTTGTAAAGGCATCTGAAAACATTTCTGGTAAGAAAGTATCAGATTCTGATGATGATTCCTACAGATCTGGCAATTCTGATAAACTGTTTTTGTCACCCAAAATCTGTTTGAAAAGGGATGAAACCTTCAAAATGATTGAAAAACCAAAAAATCATCCTAAATTTCATAAAGGCAAAAACATTCCATCACAAGCATCTTTGTCTAAAACATTAGACAAATCAAACTGTATGTGTGTTGAAATACTGAAGCTAATTCAACATCTCTCCAAAGAAGATCATCCTGCTAATGGCTCGGCATTAAGCAGAGATTCTAATGAGAATTTCCTCTCTGATGAAGAAATCTCAAGCACATTTTCATCAGAAAAGTACCCAAACAAGTTTGGGTACCATAAACTCTCTAACCTCATGATTTCAGGACCATCATGTGCAGAAGATCTGTGTAACAACCCTCAAAACACCGTAAAACGCTCCATAAGTGAAAACCCGAACCCGTAAAACCTTACTTTCCATAAAAATCCAAGAAAAATAATTTTTTTCACTCGGTCGCGGGGCGCGACATATTCAGCAAAGGTCTTCGCGGGGCGCGACAGACCTGTGGTTTCCGGATAAGCATGAGGGACACGTGTCGTCCATGTATTTAGTTTCATAAGTTGATGCCTTCAGTCATAAGTTTCATAAGAAGCTGAAATAAGTATGTGCTCTTAGATTAAATTGCGAATAGATAGGAATGAAGAAGGATGTAGCAAGTTACAAGTATTTAGTTTATTAGCAAGTTAAAACTAAACATTAGAACCCTTTAGGTTTACCTCAACAATAAAGATATCAGTATGGAAATGAGATTGATAACAATGGATATTGTTACCAAACTACCCAACATAAGAAAATGTAACAATCTGGGAGATTGTGGATCACTAACCAAGTCTGCTCAATCCCTACCAATGAAGGAAACCCTTTAGTATGAAACGCTTAGTTAAGTCGTGAGGGGACAAAATAGTCTCATGACATAGAATCCCGTTATCTATTGTATTAAATCAAGATAGTCATTTCACTTCTCATTTCTGGGAAAATTTTAACTCGACTTATTTTGAGCATTGTGAAGGAACACTACAAACATAGAAAGACATGCTAAATACATGTGCGATAAATATTGATGAAATAGGACTATCATTTATCACTCATAAGATTTCCAATAATTGGCCTATAAGTATTAGTGTTGTCCGTTTGAAGCACTTTATGGATGAAGGTACCATCCAGTACGTTGGACATAAAAAAGAGAAAATCAGCTATCAGGCCATGAGATCAGCAAACCATTGGAATTTAAATCAGAGAAAGGATACTCCTAAAAGTCTCTCCGGGAATAATCCGATGCGGCAAGAAAGAAAAGTAAGTCTAAAATTTGTTGAACCAATTGGAATCATTAAGCAAATTGGATCGGTAGCTTATCAGCAAGAGTTACCAGAAGAAATGACAAGAATAAATGATGTGTTTCATGTATGCAACTTAAGAAATGTCTAGCTGATAAATCTTTACTGATACCTCTTCAAGATATAGAGGTAAAATAAAAAGTCCATTAAAAGATCTTACAGATCAAAGAATGGAAAATGGTTCTGGTCAAAGTAAAGTGGAATTCAAAGCAAGGACTAGAGTATACTTGAAAACTAGGATTAGTGTCAAAGTAAGAATATTCCCCAAATTTCCGTAAATCTCTAGGACGAGATTTAAAACAAGGTGGGGAGGATGTAAAAACCTTAAAAAACACCCTAAAACGCTCCATAAGTGAAAACCCGAACCCGTAAAACCTTACTTTTCATAAAAATCCAAGAAAAACATTTTTTTTCACTCGATCGCGGGGCGCGACATATTCAGCAAAGGTCTTCGCGGGGCGCGACAGACCTGTGGTTTCCGGATAAGCATGAGGGACACGTGTTGTACACGTGTCAAGACCACACCATGACTCAGCAAAACTCGTTGCCGCCTTTGGGGCTCTCGCGGGCCGCGACGGCCAGAGCCGTAGCTCTCGCGGGGCGCGACGGACTGCAGAATCAGCTATATAAGGAGCTGAGAACGACATTTCAAGTTGTTCAATTCTTTTCTTTCTCTATAAACGTATAATGCTATGATACTCAGGTATTATACTCTTAAACCCTGAAACTTTGCTCGTTATCAGGGTAATAACGCTAATCTCTGACACGATACTGTATCCGATCGATTAAAACTGATCCAATGGATGTTTAAGTGCTGCCAATATCTGGCTATACTTTGTCATTCGTTGTGAGGGTTTTGATCTCGTGATTATCGTTAAAGTTGAAATGAGTTAATACACTAATACGAGTTCCATTGTATCTAGAAATTAGAATTCGTAACTAGGGAGTTGTTAAACCAGAATACTTAGCGATTAAGTAAACATAGTAGTTAAAATAACTTAACAGTTAAGTTAACTTAGTGGCTAAGAAAACTTAATGATTAAGTAAACTTAGTAGTTAAGACAACTTAACAGTTAAGTAAACTTAGTAGTTAAGAAACCTTAATGATTAAGAAAAAGTTAATGATTAAGTGAACTTAGTAATTAAGTAAACTTAATGGTTAAGTAAACTTAGTAATTAAGTAAACTCAATGGTTATGTAAAACTTAGTAATTAAGAAAACTTAGCAGTTAAGAAAACTTAATAGCTAAGGAAACTTAACAAGAAAGGAAACTTAGCAGTTAAGCAAGCTGAGTAAGTTAATTAATCAGCTAATTAAGTTAATTAATTAATCGGCTAAGTAAATTACGTAACTAAACAGTTAAGGTAGATTAATCAGATAAACAGCTACGTAAGATAATCAGTTAAAAAGCTAAGTAAATTTGACAGCTAAAACAATTAAGTAAACTTAATAGGTAAGAAAACTTAATCAGTAAGGAAAACCTAATAAATAAAGGAAACTTAATAAGTAAGAAAACTTCATAGCTAAGAAAGGAACCTGCCTTACCTATAAATAGGAGCCTAGGATTTCATTCTTCCTTGCTCATTTCTTTTCTTCTTCTCTCTATACGTTGGTGTTCTAACCAATAATCATCGATACAATATTTTGTCCGATCGATCCAAGAATCAACTAACGAATGCCAAAGTGTTGTTTGAATAAGACTATACTTTGTTTGAATTTCGTTAAGGTTCTGATCTCGTGACCATCGTTAGGTTTGATATGGTTTTACACTAATACGTATTCCACTCTGTTAAACTATATGTTTAACTATCAGAAAACTCCAAACCATACATTTTCAATCAAACAAGATGTTTAATCATCAGAAGATTTAGAATCAGGAGGCCTGTTAAATCAAGACTATAAGACCTACAAGGTGGGTCATTCTATTTTTATCAAATTGCATTGTAAAACCTTAAATGTTTTCCAGTTATACTTTGCAGTGATTAAGCCTTTGCTAATCTTTAGTTACTGGCAGTAAGTGGGGGTTTTGTGCACATTACTACTAATGTTTTATCACTTTAGGTGGGCGAGCCTAATTAGTGATATGTCCACAGTCATAGATCCGGTCGAGTGACAACTGAACCAGCTAATTATAAGATAGGGGCAAATGTAAAAACTCTTAATGCTGTGAATTATAACAAATGTGTTTTTGTACCAAACGAATGAACTCACCAGTATTTCCTGCTGACCAAATCTTTTTAAAACGTGTTTCAGGTGATTACAGTAGATCGGAATAAGAGTTGGATACGGCACCAAAAGGCTTAAAGAAGTTGTAGGATCGGGGAATCGATCAAAACTAGTCGATCAGAAGAGTTCTAGACCAAATCAGAGGCGGAATTCATTGATTTGATCTTCAGTCAGCTTGATATGCACTTAGAAGTAGATTAAATGTCGATTGTATTGATTTCAAAACATTACAAGAGCTGGCGACACTTCGGCAGAGCTTCGCTACCGGAATCAGAAGTTTCTCCAAGTTACAAATGAAATCCCAAGACCCACTATATATAGGAAAGCTCAGATCGCACCAACTAGCCCACACGACCTGGTCCAGGTCGCACGACCTGGTCCAGTCCGCATGAACTGGTCCAGTCCGCACAAACTGGTCAGTTCGTGCGAAGTAGCTAGATCTGATCTGTTTTTCGTTTTTCTCGAACAACGTGTCTTGGTCTATCTATCTTATTACATGACTCGATACAAGACGAAGTCAACAGACATATGCACCAACAAACTCCCCCTTGGATGATGACGAGTCTTCAGTGTATTGAGTCTTCAGTCTTGATCAGTCTTCTCACTCTCTCCAAAGTATCTTTCTCTGTAAGCATCCTCAATCTTTCTTTTCTTCTATCAGAATCTTAACCTAGCTTTATTCTCTCTCTAATTCTCTTGATCAGGTCTCTTGATTCCTTAAGTTCTTCAGCATCAGCAGCTTCTATCAACTGAATCTGGTTCTTATGTCTTCGGACTCCCCCTTTTGATAAGCTGGGATCGCAGTCTGGAATCTTCTATCTATAGGCTTTCACATGTTCAGTAACGTCTCCTGGCTCTCCATAGCAACAGAATCAGAAATCTGGCTCTAATCTGCATATGTTTATGCGGAAAATCCTTAGGAGTCAAAACCTGGCATTTTCAAAGCTTTTTACCTGCACATACTCTACCCAAAAGTAAATTTCACAATTTTTTTTTTTAAAAATTTAACAAATTTAAAAACCACTTGTATTCGTAACACTCAAATTTGGTTTCAAATTAATGAACCATTTAATCATTTCAAAATTATTTCTCATTTCAAACAAACTCTCCCAACCCTGTTGTTCGTCATGTTTAGCACTCGGAATTTTGAAAATCAGCTTTTCAAACATCAGTTGTCGAAAATAAGATGAAATAAAATCTTTTTGATTTTTCAAAATTTTATGCTAAAACATATTCTTTTGGATTTTTGTTTTTAATGAAAAGCAGTAAAGAAATATTTACAGACAATATTTTTGTGAGTTTGTGTACGAGGATCATATCAGTTTATGAGACAAATCACTAACACCGTTGACCTTTTTAGACTTTAAGTCTTAAACAAATTCACTTCTGATTGTCAGTATCGTTGTCCACTTAAACTTCTACACAAGTTTCAATCAAATCGAGATACGAATTAGTGTTTTAAGTACTTAAACTTATTTGTGTGTCCCACCTCAGAATATACTCCCGTATCAAAATTCCCTAGATTCAGTCTTACAGGTGAGTATACCAATTTGAAATTTGTATTCTGGGTTAGTGCGAGACCTTGAGAGCTCAGGTATGAACTACCGTTCAATCAAAGAGATGAAGGCTCGACTTTAGGTGTGTTCCCTTTAGGGAATCTTTTCTTCAACTGCAATTGGTTCATATCTTTCAATATTTTTCAATTTTTATGCAGAGGGTAAGCTGTTAAAGCGCTTAAAGTATTATACGAAGTCTAGGCCATTGCTTCCGCAATATCAGAAGACTAGGTATAATACCCCAGATATCAAACAGTATAAAGACCTAGTATCTCAGAATCAGGCAATCTCTCAAACAAGATTTCAGGGGTTACCCATATATCCGAGAGATGTTCCCCACGAGATAAGCAAGTATTTGATATTTAGGTTTATATCTCAAATTCAATCTACTAGTAGTGCGAAGTCTACTGGCACATCATCAGTGAGACTTGTTTAAAAACATTTTGACTTTCCATTTCTTTAGCATGTTATGATAGTCCACTGATGTACTATCATTTCTTATTTTTCACAACAAAACTCATTTTTTGACTTTTCAATGTTTTTGGCTTTTTAGATTTTATCATGTTTTTGGATTTTTCAAAATATCTAAATTTTTTACTCCCCCTAAAATTAGAAAATATGTTTCAATTTTTGATTTTCTTGGAAAATTTGAAAATAAACGCAATAAACTATACAAATAAAATTTTGAAAAATATGATTCAATTTTTTTATCAGTTTGTCATTTTATTTGAATGATGTGAATTGCTTCAATTCTCCATTCACTTGGCATGAACAATCAGAATTCCCACTGACAACAAACTATTTTCCCATTATGATTTCAAAACACTTAAGTTTGTTTTAATTAAAATGATTTTTCCGGAAAATTAGTTTTGTTGATTTAACATATCATGGGGTTTCATCACATTGTTTTTCAACCACTTGTATGAAAGTTAAATCAAGTTCAACTTAATGACCTTGATTAACCACTTGTAGGTTCTTATCAACAATTCTACTTGTAAATCGAAATATAACAGTTTTGAATTTCTCAAGAAAAATACCACTTGTAAGTTTTTTCACACAAATATTTTTCAAGAATGATGCCGATTCATGCTCCACGATTACCAACTTGGGAGCTCCGACAAGTCAGGATTTTCAGTTAAAGAGATTCACCCAAGCCTGACGGTCCTTGGGTGATTCCGAGTCATCATCACTCGGTTTCTTTCCTTTCTTGTTCTTTTCATAAAATTCCTTTACCCCTTTGACCTTCCCGTCAACCATTTTTCCAAAAATATTTAGAACTTTGGGGGTTAAAGGCCTTTTCAACATCAAATTCTTTCTTTTCAGAAAAGAATTGATTTGAAATCTCAACTTTGCCAATATTTTGTTTTAAATTTTCAGTCCGCAATGGTGGAAAGTTTGCGTCATCCATTGACGGAACTGAGTTTTCTCTTTTTAGCTCAACTTGTGGCTCCTCTGACTTTGACGAGTCAGATTCATCGCCAGATTTAACATCTGATTTCTTAACAACCCACTTTTGGTTGTTAAGATTTGCTCTTCTTTTGTAAAAACTTTTAGAACCCTTACCAACTTCATATGTTGAATTTTTAAACATTTAAAATTTTTCAGTTGGTGGTTCTGTTTTATCAACAACTTTTTCTTTAAGTTTAGAAGACACTCCCTGTTGTGTGTTGGTTACCTTTGGACAGTTCCAGGCGATGTGACCAACATTTTTGCATCGGTAACAGGTTCTTGTCTCTTTTTTCTGAGCAACATCATTCTGCATTCCCTCTTGCTTCTTAGCAAGGAATTCTTTGTTCGTCTGCTTCCAGAATGAGCTCTTTTCCTCTTCCTCAGAACTTGCTCCTGAAACAAATTTAGTTTTTGGATTATAAATTTTCTCATTTTTATAATTTTCTGGTGGAATAAAACCTAATCCTTTCTTTTTGAAATTACCGTTATGGTTTGGTTTTTTTTATAACCCGAACCAGAACTGTAACCCTTTTTCTTGTTTAACCTTTGTTGAACTCTTGAAGTGTATTTTTTAGGTTTTTCAGAAAGATTTACATCTTTTATTTCAGAAATATTAATTTCTGTTAGTTTGAAAACCTTATTAATCATTTCAGTTTTAACACTTCTTATTGGAAATTCTTCATCAGAATATAATTTGTCGGAATCATTCAAAGTATATGCTACTTTGAATGTTTCGTCATTCAAAATATTTTTTGACATCAGAAAATCTTTATTGTAAACCCTTTTGCCCTTTTCAACTGTTGGACTTGAAATGTCAGACTTTGACTTTGACTCCTCATCCTTATCTAACACCTGATCAACCACTTTCTTTATTAACTCAGACTCATGATCAGTGTCAGACGCAGTGAATGTGATGTCAATATTATCTGGCAATCCATCTGAAGGTTCAGATTCCCACTTTAAATTGGTTGCCTTTTTGACTCTTTCTGAATTAGGATTTCGTGGAGAATATCCTTCTTCAAGCGGCGGTGGACATCTGGTATAATCGGTACTATGTTTCTTACCAGTATTTTTACTTCAGGTTTCTTCTCTTCAAACGCTTCCATGCCTTCTACTGTAGGATAAATCCTGTCAATCACATAAGAAGCACATGAATAACTTTTCAATAATCTGTTTACCCTCACAGTTTCTATCCTCTGAGTTTCCAATTTGTGTTCAACTTCAGCACATTTCTCAATGTACTGATTGATGATTTTCTGCTTCGTCATGAATGCTCCATTGAGTGTCTTCATAGCTATCTCTTGTTCATTGCTTGACTTGTTATATTGATTCATAGCTTTATTTAAAACATCATAAGATTCTTTCAGTCTGTTAATGTTATGAATCAATTTGTTGTTGTGTCTTTTCACAGTATCACAATTTTCACACTTCTCAGCTATCTTTTCAGTATTGCTTCCTTCTCAACCTTGATAGCTGAAATTTCTTTAACCTGCTTCTTTACCACTCGAGCATTTTCCTCAGGTTTGACCTTTTCTTTGACAGTTGCTGCTTTATGATTCTTCTTTTTTGCAGCTTGTCTTGCTTTGATCTCTTCCATTTTACCTGCAAAATACAAGTTATATCTATCAGGTGAAAATTCTTGTTTATAATATTCAAGTTTTCGAATTTCTTTACTATCATCATCACTCTCTTCATCTGATGAGTGATCAAAGATTGGCGCTTTTTCTTAAACCTCTTCTATTGAAATTGGTTCTTCTTCTTCCTTTTTAGGACTGAATTGCTGAGATTCGTAATAAGCATACACTATTTCTTCTTCAGTAGTTGAATCTTTAAAAATTTGAGCAACAAATGCTTTAGAATTTGAAGTTCTGTTAGGATCATAATTATCCCAATTAAAACCTTCTGGAATTCTTTCATCATCTTGATGTACTAGATAAGCTTTCTTTGATCAGTTCCTTCCTAGCATGTGAAGTTTGTGGCGATTGTTGTTGATGCGGCTGTTGAGTAATTTGATGATAAATTGCTTTTCGATGATAATCATTGTTGCCTAATGGATTTTGAGCTCCACTTGCTTCGCGATTTTTGCATTCTCGCTTAAAGTGCCCCTTCTCCCTGCAACGAAAACATGTAACTTTAGATTTATCAAAACCCAAAGGTGAAGTTCCAGCATCACAGAAATCATCTATTCCAGTGATCTGTTTAAACTTCTCAGCTCTTCTCAACACACTAGCCATACACCACTTTATATCCATTAGTTCCATCTCTTCAGCATCAATCTGATCATAATCCTCTTTGGTCAACATTGGATTACCAATCCTTCCGGCTACCAAACTTTCATAAGACTCTAATACAGTCACCAACAAAGACATGTGACCTTTGGCAACCTCTTCCGAGAAATTCTAATCATTCTGAAGATTTAGTGCAATGTTGCACTGTAGTACTTGGCCATTTTTGGTTGCTGACACATTTGGATCAAATGATGGATTTGAAGAAAATCTAGTATTGTTGTTTGATCCTTGAGATGACCCTCCAGAAGAATTGTTTGCGTTAAATGCAGTTTCGATCTTTGGTGCAATGTTAGTTTTATCAACCGTATTTCCTTTGTAGTACAGACCAATGTCCTGTTCACCATTAGAATTCTTCATTTTTGCCATCTTCCGTTGTTCCATCTCTTGAACTTCGAGTTTTTCAATAAACTTGCTCAGCGATAGATTAGCAAACTCACCATTATTCTTCAAGATCATAAGATACGTGCCCCAAACATCTTGTGGTAACGCATCGGCCAAATTTTTCAACCCATTCTTCTCTATCTTTCTTGATATCCAATCGCTTCATGTTAACCACCAAATTGCAATATCATTCTATAATCATTTTGGTGTTTTCAGTTTTCAATCCACGAAATAGATCAAATTCTTTCTTCAAAAGCGATTTTTTGTTCTTGATCATGTCTTGACTTCCAACAAACTTCATTTTTAGTGTTTTCCACATTGAGTGTGCACTTCCGTTATGTTGCAATAAAATCAAGATGTCTTCCTTAATGGCTTGTTGCAATATACTGATCATCATCTTTTCACTTTTGTATTTCTTTCTCTCTTTATTATCTAAATCTTTAATAGCAACAATCTCTCCGTATTCATCAATCGGTCTAACATATCGTTCTTCAACACATTCCCATGCCTCTAAGTGATTCGCTTGAACCCAATTTTCGAAACGTTCCTCCCATCCACTATACTCCTCGATAGTCATGAGCTTAGGCGGTTTTTGCATGGTTCCCATTTCATTTTCTAAGTTCACGTTCTGAGCCACAGTGATCGGAGTAGCAAATGCGCTGTAAAATTCGGATTCCATGTTTCGGTACGAACAATTTCACAAACTAGATACTTTCAAGCGACCTGGAGATGTTTCACACGATTTGGAACCCGGTTTCAAATGACCTGGAATGCTATTAACTGCACCCTACGAACTGAAGTCTATATTTCACGTGATCTGGAGTTTTTACTCACCCCGTGCGACCTGGTTAAACTTCCAAACGACCTGACACCCCTTCGTGCGCGCTGAGTGAATCAAATCGTGCGACCTGATGGTGTTTCAAGCTACCTGATCAACTCGTGCGATCTGATCACTTCGTACGATCTGATTTGATCAAACTGTGCGATCTAGGAATACTTTCAAACGATGTGAATCTAATTCCAAACGACCTCGTGCGAGCTGGAAGTAATTTCACACGATCTGAGAGTATCTAGAACGATTTGACAAGCTTTTCACGCGGTTTGGTCAATTTTATCAAGTTTTAAGTTGATTTTGGGTCTGATTTATTCAAGGATTGATTAAAACAGTGTTTTACATGTTATTTGTGAAATTCAGCTCATTTTAACCGTGAAAACGTTGAAATTTTGAAGAAAAAATGTAGAAGATGAGTAGAAATGAGAAGAACTCAGTTTTTATCCTTGAAAACAAGCTGAAATGGTAAGAAATCTTCCTCCTGAGCTCTGATACCAGTTGTAGGCTCGGGGAATCGATCAAAAAGAGTCGATCAGAAGAGTTCTAGACCAAATCAGAGGCGGAATTCATTGATTTGATCTTCATTCAGCTTGATATGCACTTAGAAGTAGATTAAATGTCGATTGTATTGATTTCTCAACATTACAAGAGCTGGCGACACTTCGGCAGAGCTTCGCTACCGGAATCAGAAGTTTCACCAAGTTACAAATGAAATCCCAAGACCCATTATATATAGGAAAGGTCGGATCGCACCAACTAGCCCACACGACCTGGTCCAGGTCGCACGACTGGTCCAGTCCGCATGAACTGGTCAGTTCGTGCGAAGTGGCTAGATCTGATCTGTTTTCCGTTTTTCTCGAACAACGTGTCTTGGTCTATCTATCTTATTACATGACTCAGTACAAGACGAAGTCAACAGACATATGCACCAACAGAAGTGGCTTATTTTATCAATTAAATTAAATCAAGAAATGTTGTTTTATGTATTCGAGTTTATCCCATATTAAAGCTACCTTTGTAAAACCTGGGTTTATTCCCATCTGTTTAATAAATAAAATCCGGTGTTTCTAAACTCTGTTATTTTCCTAACTCACGGTCCTGATGAACATTTCCGCTGCAGTGTTTTTAAAATAACCACCGGTACCACTTGACTGCTCACGGCTCCCGTCCAGGGTGCGGTCGGGGGTCGTGACAATCTGGTACTCTGATTCAGGAAGCTCCAAGCACATGACTGGGGATAGGAACTTACTCAGTAACTATCAAGAGAAACTGGGTAAATTTGTAAATTTTGGAAAGGGGTAAAGGGAAGAACAAACACCGGAGCCTTTACTTCATTTAATCAATGTTATTGCTAACTTGTATAGTTCACATTCTTCGGCTCTACCCATGAATTATCCAGTAATAGGTCTTTCACAACGAGCTCTACCTATACAGTAACGGTATTTAATTATGAAGATTGGCTGGGTAGCTGACGCTGTTAGTCCGTTCTTGCAAGAGGGGTTTATTTTAACTAAGATTTCCTTCGCTTAATGGATTACCATTTGCTACCAATGGAGAATTGCTTCTCATCTTGAATTGAGGTGAGTGGATTTACACCAACAGAAACTGATGTGTGTAAAATGCAACATATAAATTACATCAAATGAGGCATAAAACTAACCCTTTTTTAGTACTAATGTTGGAAAAAGTATGCTTTTGTTTTCCTTTTGTATTTTCAGGACCAAATGAGCTTAAATGAACAAAAGGAACAAATATGCAGCAAAAACTAACATAAATACAAAGAAAAGGAATAAACGTGGCATGCCCGACCCCTCGACAGCATCTTCCCAAGCAAAAATAAGAAACAGAGGGCTGAACACGGCACCGTGCCCAGCGGACACGGGGGCGTGGTCAGATGCCTGCAGAAAATACAAAGCTATAGAAGCTTCTATTCCCAGCACAGGGGCGTGCCCAGCTCAACACGGACCGTGGTCAAAACTAAGATTCGTAGAATCTTGCAAATCTTGATAGTACAGATACGCTTCTGCACAAGGGGCCGTGCCCAGCTAACACGGGGGCGTGTGGAGCCTAATACAGACAATTGCAATTAATGAAGAAAGAGAAAGAGGATGGCCATTGGGCCGTGTCCAGCGGACATGGGGCCTTGTCCGGGCTTCTGTGCAGGCTATAAATAGGGGTGCTTGGTTCACTTCAAAGGCATCCCTTGGCAAACCACCTCTCTCCCACTTCACCACCACTCCACCACCACTACATCACCCACATCCACCACTATCATCCATCATCCACCTTAGAGTGTGTGTAGTAGTCTCGGGATCCAAGATTGATAGTAAGAGTTCTTGAAAATCAAAGGCCATGTTTGCCTAAGTCTCTTACATCACTTGGTGAAGACAAGCATTTAATGTAATACTTTTGATTTTTAATCTTTTCACACTTTTTATTTGGTTTTTGTATTAATGACTTTAATAACTAGTTTCTTATGTTGAAGGTGAAACTTCCTTATCATTTGTCTGTGGTGTCTTGGCATTATTTTACTGTCTATATAAAATAAAATATTTTCACCATTCATATCTCTATGGTCTATATAGAGATATGTTGGCTACCTGGTCGGGGGTTAAGGGAATGGTTTGGTAAGGTTCTTGCCTTGTTCAGTGTATAGATCCTGCAAGGACCTGGGTCAAGCTTACTAGGACCTCCTTCAATACCCACTGGTATTGGATGGCGGGGGTGCGAATGGCTTGATCCCCTCATATGTAAACTACTATTAAAACATTAACCCGGCTACTTGGGATTGTATCCCTGTTGACTCAAACCACTTAGCCGAGGGTAACGTCACCTTCAAAAGAGGGGCCTACCACATTACGCATTAATAATTTAATTCATTATCTTTCAATATTCTGACCCTTTGGGATTTTATCCTTGCTGACTCAAACCACTGGGTTGAGTGTAACGTCACCTTCAAAAGAGGGGCCTACTACTATAACTAAGATAATCTCTTAAAAAGTGCAAAAGTGCGGAAAGGAATATCTCATGATTTTTCTTGTAAGCAAAGGAATATCTCATGATTTTTCTGCTCCAAGAACTCCAAAACAAAATGGAGTTGTAGAAAGAAGAAACATGACTCTGGTAGAAGCAGCAAGAACTATGCTTGCTTATGCCAGATTGCCCACTTATTTTTGGGCTGAAGCCATATCAAATGCATGCTTTACACAAAACAGAACTATCATTAACAAAAGACATCCCTCCTTATCACATTATCAACCATAGGGTCCCAAGTATCAAATTTTTACACACCTTTGGTTGTAATTGTTTTGTATTTAATGACTTTGATAGTCAGGAAAAGTTTGACAGAAAAGCAGAAAAAGGAATTTTTCTTGGTTACTGATTGTCCTCAAAAGCTTATAGAATATTTCTTTTAAACACAAGGACAATAAGAGAAAGCTTATATGTATCTTTTGATGACTCATCAGAAACTAAGATTTCTGATGAAATTTTACAAGATATAAGCTTGTCAAAACAACCTGAAAATTCTGAAAATCTTCTTAACAAGTTAACTGAAGAACTTCTAGAACATGACCATATGCTAAAGATATCAAACAAAAATATGTCACTAGAAATTGTATAAAATGATCAGAATTCTGGAATCTCACTAGAAAATGTTATTGACCAACAGAATTCTGATCCTCTTGACAACACTGAGGTAACAGATCAGGGGGAAGCTTCAAATCCATCTGGAAGTATAAGTTCATATAACAATTTAAGATCGATTAGGGGACACTCACTAGCTGACATCATTGGTGACCCTGAAGTAGGTGTTAAGATAAGATCTGTTACAGCTCATGAACGTCTCTATGCTGGATTTTTAAGCATAGTTGAGCCAAAATCTGTCAAGGAAGCACTAAATGACTCAGATTGGGTCCAAGCAATGCAAGAAGAGCTTGACCAATTTGAAAAGTGTCATGTGTGGGATCTGGTACCCAAACCAAACAACAAGTCTATCATCGGTTCCAAATGGGTATGCTGAAACAAGTCTGATGAACAAGGCATCATAACAAGGAACACAGCAAGGCTGGTGGTCAAAGGTTATTGTCAACAAGAAGGCATAGACTATGATGAAACCTTTGCACTAGTAGCCAGGCTTGAAGCTGTGAGAATATTCCTGGCTTATGTTGCCTCAAACAACATAAAAGTTTATCAGATGGATGTCAAGTTTGCATTTTTGAATGGTGAAACTGAAGAAGAAGTGTATGTGCATCAACCAGAAGGCTTTGTTGATCCTCAATTTCCAAATCATGTTTATAAACTAAACAAAGCCTTGTATGGATTGAAGCAAGCTCCGAGAACTTGGTATGAAACACTATCAAACTTCTTAATCAATTCTGGTTTCACCAAAGGTACAATTAATACAAACCTCTTTCTAAAAACACACAAGGGGCGCACACTTTTGGTCCAAATTTATGTTGATGACATAATATTTGGATCCACAAATGACAAATTCTGCAAAAAGTTTGAGAAATTTATTACCAGTCACTTTGAATTGAGCATGATGGGTGAATTAACCTTTTTCCTTGGTTTACAAGTTAAACAACAAAGTAATGGCATATTCTTGAGTCAATCAAAATATGCCAGAACTAGTTTGAAAAAATATTCATTATAAAACTGCTCATCTTCAAAGACTCCCATGGCCACAGGAAACAAACTAGATTCTGATGTTGAAGGAAAGCCTGTAGATATAAAAACTTATAGGGGAATGATAGGATCATTGCTATACCTAACAGCCAGTAGACCAGACATAATGTTTTCTACCTGTTTTCTAGCAAGGTGTCAATGTAATCCCAAAGAATCCCACATGAAAGCTGTCAAAAGAGTTTTTAAATATCTAAAAGGAACTTCAAATCTTGGCCTATGGTATCCTAAGAACACAAATTTAAAACTAATTGCATACACAGATGCAAACCATGCAGGATGCAAACTTGACAGAGAAAGCACATCTGGTGCCTGTCAAATGTTGGGAGAAAAATTAGTATGTTGGGCAAGAAAAAAGCAAAACTGTGTTGCTACATCCACAACAGAATCAGAATATGTAGCAACAGCAAGCTGTTGTTCACAAGTTCTGTGGATGCAAACTCAACTAAAAGATTATGGAGTAAATCTGATAAAAATTCCAATTTTGTGTGATTCTATGAGTGCCATTGCAATAACCTCAAATCCAGTGCATCACTCTAGAACCAAACACATAGATGTCAGATATCACTTCATAAAAGATCACGTTGAAAAAGGTAACATGGAAATGTATTTTGTTCCAACAGAAAAACAATTTGTTGATATTTTCACTAAACCTTTAGATGAAAATAGACATAATTTTCTGATCAGCAAACTGGAAATGGTCAATATGGAAATTGAACAAAAAGAAAACGTGTCACAAAATAAAGAAAAATCTGATATACAAACATCTGATCAGATTTCTGATGAAAACTCTGATAATTTATCAGAAAACTCAAAATTCACCAGAAAATCTGGTAAGTCACCAGAAGTTGACCAAGTCAACAGAATTTCTGATGAAACTTAATATATCATATTTTTCTTTATCTTTTCACATACATGAACAAAGTCCATTTGTAATCATCATTTCTCATTGATTTTGTAAATTTTATTTGTTTATATTAGCATTCCTTATTTTCTTTCATTTTCTTATTTTTTAGATTGTAAATTTTATCTCTTTAGACTAGGGTAATCACAAATTTTATCTCTTTAGACTAGGGTTGATAACGTCATGGATAGAAAACTTCTGGGAACTCGTTAATGGTGGTTAAATTTCTCTCCTTCATTCATTACAATTCATCAATATTAAGGAGATAGAAAAGACGTATGGGCAGATAATCATGAAAAATTATCAGAAATGGCCGCCTAACCATTAATGCATGAGATTTTATCTCATTTGTTCTCTTTGCCACATGACAGAAAATTTAAGAGCAAAGAAAATAGAGAAATAACATCTAAAGTAGGTAGATGTCATTTAAGGCAAACTCAACTTTTACTATAAATGACTACCACTTTAAGCTTAGTCAGTCACTTTCATCCGAAAAACCCTAGAGAAACTTTTCATCTTCTCCACTTCTCATAACCAAAAATGGCAAGCATTAGTCCTGATCGTTTTCCACTTTCACACCACCCGTATCACAACCTTAAGATTAGGACCAACTTTGAGGGTCTTGCATGGGTAGGATGCCAAGTCATCCTAAACATGCTCATGTCAAGCCGTTTTCCACTTAACTTCCATTGGAAGTCATGTGCTCAACAGAGCTATCGTCATAACTGAGGACATCATCAGAAGGGTTTTAAACCTTGATGATAACAACGATGTTCTCCTCTTTACAAGAGCAGAGATAGATGAAACCCTAGAGCTAATGGGGTACAACGTGGACAAGCCAAACATGCCAATCTCCAAAAATGGCTTCATCAAGCCATGGTAGTACTTGGTAACTCAAATGGGGGTATACTTTTCCAAGAAAAACATTAACCATCACGAAATCTCCTACAGGTTGATGGAGTCTATACATGCACTTGTACAGGACGTCCCTTACAATTTCTCTCATTATTTAATGAAAGATTTTGCAAGCAACCTATGGTCTGGCATGCCTTTCTTAGTGTATCCTCGTTTTCTGATGAGGATAATCACTAGCCAGCTGGATTTTGGAGGCATTCCTGTGTTGTTCCCCAGAGTAGAAGTGATACTTCAACAGAATATCAGACTCAACATGCTCATACCAACTGACCACAACACTGGTTTGGAGACCCCTCTTTGGTTATTCCATGAAATCATCTATGGAGAAGAAGAGATAGAACTTGATTAGGTTGTTTTGTTTATTTTGTTTATTTTGTTTATTTCTATGTTAGGTTAAAAGTTAATATATCATGCTTTTACAATTTTATTTTCTGTTAACTTGGTTAGTGGGAAGGAAAAACATATGGGTAAAAGGCATATGGTAAAACAAGAGAAGTTAATACCACAAAACAACTTGTGTTCATCAGAAACAAAATATTTGTCACAAAACTTTAAGTTTCTGGTAACATTAAGTTGAAATCTGGTAACATAATTTCAAAATCTGACAAAAATATTTTTTGACTCAAAAGATATTAAAAATCAGAAATTTCTGGATATTTAAACTTCAAAAAGGAATAATAACAATAAAATGAGACAAAAACCGTTGAAAATTTTGGAAAACAATACACAGTCACTTATCATTTTTAAACTTTTTCACAAAAATTCCTTGAAGAAAGAACAAAATACTTGAATCCTACCAGAAAGCCATATGTAAGTCATAATTCTGATCCTTTACTCACCCTCTCATCTAAAAAAATTAGAACACTCTATCAAGGGGGAATCTCTCAAACTACTGACTTCTGTTGACCTATGTTAACTGGTCAAGGGGGAACTTCTCAGTCTGTTGACCTCTTCAGAAAAGAATTTTCTCTGTTGCCTTTTGCTGACTTCTGTTAACAAATCAACAGAAAACATCATACACCTGACTTGTTCAAATTTATCAGAAACTGGGTTTTCTTTCTGATGACATCATCATAAATGAATTTTGACTTTCAAAAAGGGGGAAGAATATAAAGGCAGATTATTGGACCATTTCTCAAAAATGGGTCCCACAAAAGGAAAAGATGTCATGTGGCCGTTAGTATTCTCCAATCAGATTCAGTTATTTTCTAAACAAAAAGAATGATTGAAGAAAATGCAAGTTGAGAAGACACGATCAAAACCCACGTTTGCATAGATAATACCCATTAATTTTACCTTGATACCCATGATCCAACGGTTACTTTCTGAACTAACTTCACATCACACGATCTAACAGTAATAAAGGTAATTAATGACCTATAACTGCCATTACAACCCACGTTCCATGTCCCCTCAACTCCCATAACAACTAATTCTCTGCTAAATTCCTCACTATAAAACCCAGCCTTAGCAGAAATTTTCATCACTCACCTTCTTCCTCACAAAAAGCCTTAAACCCTAACCCTCTGTTTTTTCGAAAGCCAAAATTCCTCAAAATCAAACCCTAACTCTCAAAATTCAGAAATGGCAGAAGTTAATTTCAACATTCCGATCATTGAACACGATGTTCCATTTATTGAAGATCATCATTTTTTGCCAATTAAGGAGAACAATTTATTGATGAACACAGAGCATTCTGAATATGACGAAAGATGCCAGCTTTTAGTGGAATTCCTCTTGAGATGTCCAATCTCAAGAGCAATGACTAAAGAAAGAGAAATACCGGAGAGATTGTTGCAGCAATTCATCAACACCTTCAGTGAAGATGTGGAAAATCAAGTCACTGCTCATGTTTGGGGCAATGTCTCTTTGACATTAACTCCTGCAAGAGTCAGACAATGACTTGAGCTTCCTGTGTAAAGACAATTACATTCAAAACCCAGGAAAAGAGGAGCTGATAAAATTCTTCGTAGAGCTAGGATACAAGAAGATCACCAAAATTGGTGAATTCAGAAGAAATGAACTGCCAGCATTCTAGCAGGTCATGATGGAAACACTAAACAAGTGTCTTACTTCAAAGATAGGAGGAGCTGATTAAGCAAGCCAATAAATTCTGACCTCTCTGGAATGGGGTTGATTTCCATTCTCTCCATGTATTGAGCTACATGGTCTTTTGGATCAGTTGTGCCATCATAGAGCTTCATATTTGGTGTTTGAAACCTTTTTGGTATCTCTGCATCAAATATAGGTGATGCAAAGCTAGACACCCTGTGACTCCCATCCGGAATCTCAGGAATGGGTTTAACCACTCCCGGGACACTAGATATCATATCCTTGAGTTTCTGCAACTCCCTTGCCATAGCTTGGTTGATCCCTGGTTCCTGCACAAGACCATGGTTAGTATTATAAGATGTATTGAAGGTGTTACCTCCTGACTGATTCGAGGCTGGGATCCCAGATGTGAATCCAAATTGACGTGATTCCGGTATAATCGTGGGACCAGATGAAGCAATAGTCTGCATGGGAATGAAGTCTCCCACATGAATCTCTGAACTTCTGGGTTGTTGGCTCCCTAAGGATCCTTGTTCCTGAAAGATGTTGGATCCAGTGTGCATCAGAGCTGAAGGTCTTGAAGGATATCATGTGGATCCTTAAACCTGTGATGAGGATCCTGGATACTGAGGGTAGGATCCTTGAATCGACAACATCCCCATGTATCCTCCCGAACTAGAGAATGATCCTTGATGCTGGAAGGAGGATCCTTGAGGCTGAAGAGAGGATCCTGAAGGCTGGAAGTGGGTTCCTTGAGCCAGTGTCATTGCCGATGATCCATAGTGCATACTTGATGATCCTTCATGGTACTGGACACCTGATGCCATAGAATGATGAACAGTTGTTGCTGGAGTAGTGAAATCCAATGATCTGTGCACCAATGGAGAGTGATCCTCCGTTGATCTCTTCAATTTCTTGATTTCATCAATCTCATGAAGGATCCTGTCATTAGTTTTATCTTGCTGTTGCATTTAATCCTTCATCTGCAAAATCAAAGAATAAAGATCATTGTTAGTAGGAGCAGAAGAAACAACAATAGTCGCTTTTGTGAAAACGAGGGTTTGTTTCTTCGTAGCATTCTCAGCATTCTTCTGGGATCCAGAAGGAACATGAGGCAAAGGTGGAATGCCCTGTGATGAGGTGATCGTCGGCAAGGAGCTTGAAGTGTTCTTCTCTTGAGAAGCCATGTGGTTGAAGGTAGTGAACATAAATGAATGAAATGAACAAGTTTTTCAAAGATGAAGCACCAATTTCCCCACGGTGGGCGCCAAACTGTTTTGGTCAAAAACCACACAAGGATAATGTAACCAAATCTGATTTTTGTGAGGTTAGATGCTTGGTTAATTGAACAAAAGTATGAACAATGAATGAATGAAAATGGTGATGAACACAATGATTTATACGAGGAAAAAGCCCTTGATCAATGAATGATCTCCGGCATAAAAAACTCGGATAGTGAAAACTATCACTATCAACTATATTGAACAATAAATGTTACAACTTTGGATGATAACAAGCTTGATACAATGATTTCTAGAGTGTTTGTGTGTGTAATCGCTGGCGAGTTTCTGAGAGAGTTCGAATGTGAAAAAGTGTGTAACTAACTTGCTACTAATATCTTGTTATCCCATTTAAAGTTGGAAAAATATCTAACTAACTAACTATCCGAATTATGTGCTAGTCACCCACGATCACCATAACGGTCGTGTACTCCATGCACGTGCCATAATAAAAAGCATATTCTCCTGGAATCTCGGTTGGAATAAGTCTCCTTCGAATTGCACCTGCAAAACAAGCTAAAGAATGATCGAAACAATTGTTAGTTTTAGAATAATAAAGAGGATATTGGATCCTTAGCCTTCCTGCACCATCTCTTGCGGATCCTTGATCCAGACTGAACTTGGGAATTTCCCATGTATTTATTATTATAAAAATGTGGTGTTTTACTTTGATAAACTATTTCCTAACTACGGTTTTGATGAAATTTCCGCTGCCAAATTAATAAATACCGATGCCATAGGCTCTGAGTAGCTCACGGCCGCCCGCCTCCCGGAGCAGGGGTCGGAATTTGCGACAAGGTGGGGCCCACCTCTTTTCAACCAATAAATTTTTTTTTTTAATTTTGTTTAACAGGGGGACTTTAAACCATTGCATGCAAGTTAAATGGAGGGGTTTTAAAGCCCCCATATGATATGGCGTCTAGGTAGATCTGACGAGGTGTGATAAAGCCCTTACAGACTTTATACCCAGGGGCGGAGCTAATGTGTTAAGAGGGGTAGCACGGGCTACGGCTCAACCCCATATTCGTAGTTTATTTTTTTCAGTTTGGGGGGGGGGGGGTTGGGTTTTATAAAAAGGATGTTCCTAAACAAATAATAGGATACTCCTAAAATAATGGTCTAACTCCGCCACTATTTATACCACTCCCTCCAGAGTGTTGTCTTCGAAGAGAACATCTGCATCAAGACCCTGTCTTCTTCTCCTCTGTTTTTTCCACACTTTTACCCCAACACCAGGAACCAGATGGACGATGTAACAAAAATGGTTGACTCATACGTTAGGCATTACTTCAAGAACTTCGATGGCGACCGGGCACTTTTATTAAAGGAATTCGACAAAGATTCCGAGTTTAGTTGTGAGGGTAAGACGTACAATGACCCTTCCAGCATCCTCGGCGCGCTCCTGGCTCTCCCGCACAAGAATGTCTATCATAAAATCACGTCCATCGATTTCGATTTCCTCTCTCAAATCTCGTGTGTCGTGTATGTCTGCGGGAAACAAAATCATTCCGGTGTAGTCGACAGTGGTCTTCATTTCAGTCAGGTATTTCTTCTAACACCTCATCGGTTTTAACGATTGTCCTGCTTTCGGTTCAAATTTTGAAAGCAGTATGCTTGAATAGTGAACTGAAGCATAACTGAAATGGGTTCAATTTTTTCATAAGAAAACATTAAAATTTTTGGATCGGTCCTTGGGTCGGGTCAAAGCGAGGTTTGAACTAGGTTTAAAAAAAAAACAGGAAAAAGGGGTTATACAAGGATTGAACCCATGAGCTCTTTTTGGAAAAAAGAGGGGCTTACCACTACACCAACTTTCCTTTTCATTTTATGTTGCCCACCTAATTGTATTTATGAGGTCTTTTGTACAATTTAATATTCCGAATCTACTAATTTTTTAAAAACATTGGATCCGAGGAACCCGATCCACCTATGTGGGTCCGCCCCTGTGTATAATCGGTATTGTGGCAATTTGGTACTCTCGTGCTTCATAACAAAAGCTAGATAATCTTGATACAAGTGACGAGGTGAGGTGAGGTGGGTTGGGTAACGCAGTAACGAGTCAAAACAAGATTGGGTCAAAGTGGATGGTTTTGATATGGGTTTGACCCAAAACACTTGATTTATGTTATCTTTTTTTTTTTTTTTTTTTTTCTGGCTGTTGTTATGTGCAGACGTTATTTTTGCGGATGAAAGAGGACGGCTTCTTTTATGTGTATCGTGGATTATTCAGTGTTAATCGCGATGTTCAACCGCAAGGCGATGTTCAACCGCAAGGCGCCGGAAATTAAATCCCATAACATGTTTGTTTTATTTGGATTTGGTGTTAAAACATTTGAATGATTTTCCTCTCCTTGAGAAAAAGGAAATTATGTTTCTTTCTTAAAAAAATGCTGTGATTGTCTGATAACTGCAATTGGTTGTATATTACATCTTAAATGTTGAATCAGTATGATGTTATTAGAATTAGATTGGAGAAAAATGAAATACAGGAGTAAATAGGTAGATAGGCATAAAGTTAGAGATTAGGGATTGCATACAAATACTAAGCATAGATATGTATGTTTAGTTATAGATAAGGTTAGAAACATGTAATGTAATGTAATATAATGATTGTAGCCAAAGATAGGTAAAAAAAAAACACTATCAAATCCAATAAATCATAAGAGTCTTAATCCACCAAGAAACATAATCACCAACATATATAATGACTCAAGTTATCATCCTCAGTTTCTATAAACTTCAATTACAAAGGTTAAAACTAGGGATGAGAACCAATTGGGTGGTGGTCCATTGGTAAAAACAAAACCTTTAAACACCTTGGGAAGGAAGGTCTTGGGTTCAAGTCCCACAGACACGATAAACCGTTTCGACTAGAGATGGGAATATCTTTTTCAACTAGTGATGGGAATAACTTTTTCCCGATTAGTACCATACTAGTACTTGTATTGGTATTTGATTTTCTCATTTTCTGTATTGATAATAGCGGTATAACAAGTTTTTGTTTCAATAAAGAAATGTTAAAGAGGGTTTTTTTTTTTTTTTTTTTTTTTTGGAATCAACTAGGGATTAGGCAAAAAAAATCTCGGTCCATATAGAGTAAATTACTTTTTTCGTCCATGTGGTTTGTCAAAAATCACTATTTCAGTCCATTAGTTTAAAAATTGCGATTTCAGTCCCTATGGTTTCATTTTCGTAACCATTTCAGTCCACCTCGTAACCATTTCAGTCTCTGTACTAACATAATAAATGGATTGAAATGGTTACGAAAGTGAAACCACAGGGACTGAAATGGTTACGAAAGTGAGACCACAGGGACTGAAATCGCAATTTTTAAACTAATTGACTGAAATAGTGATTTTTGACAAAACACAGGGGCGAAAACAATAATTAACTCGTCCATATATCAACTTTCCAAGAACAAATCGATTTTTGGAAGCAATTTTATATCACAGCAGGTTTTGTTTTTCAAAAAAAAAAAAAGAATGTAATTTTTCATTTGTTTTTTTTAAGGGTCATGCTAGCTGCACACGCCCAAAATTATTTTCACACCCCAAAGCGCCGCGCTATGGCCAAAGCGCGGCGCTTCGATCGACAATACGTGCTTCGATTGACGTTTGAAACATTCGATACTGTTTGACAGACATAAAGCTAATCATGATGTTTTGTCGTTAACCCTAAGCGCTGCGCTGTGGCCATAGCGCGGCGCTTCGACCCCAAATTTCACCCTTTTCCCCTTTTAAAAGCAACCTGTGAGATATACATTCCGATCACACACATTGTCTTCGATATACATTTTGCCTTCATTTCAGATCCGTTGTGTTTCTTCTCAAAATAACGCGCGGTTTTGCTGTATTAGTTACATCTCTTGAAAAAACGATGTCGTGGTTAAACAACTATATTTTCGGTCAATATTCTGACGAGACAGTTGTTCCTGATTCTTACGAGGGGACCGCTATTTCTGACTCGTATGAGAAACCGGTCTCGTCCAACTTGAGGGAGGCAGAGGTTGTATCTGGCATTCATTATCGTGATAACACGGTGACGCTGGATTTGAATACCCCTGTGGAGGACCCTTACGCACAACAAGGTTATTCGAATTTCGGTTACGGTGGCGAGTATAGCTTTGTACAGCAGGAGTGTGGTCCAAACGACAGTTACGGTTGTCAACAGAGCTTACAAGGTTATTCGAATTTCGGTTACGGTGGCGAGCACAACTTTGAACATCAAGTATATTCGGACCTCGGTGACGATGGTAAGCCGGGGGATGTGTCTGTTGACGAGGAAGGCTGTTAACCGGTTACGTTTTCGTTTGATACGACGCAGACCTTTTCGTCACGTAAAGAGTTGGTGCGTTGGGTACAAGACACGGCAAAAGACAACGGTTACCTCATTGTGACTAAGAGGTCGAATAAAAGAGGAGAGAATTACAAGATTTGGTTTCAATGTACTTTTGGTGGGGAGCATAAGAGTATAGCTACACAGAGGAAAACGGGTAGCAAGAAAATAGGCTGCCCGTTCGAGATGATCGGGTTTTCGGAATCATCCGGAAGTGTTTGGAGGATCGAGGTGACGAAGGCGAAGCATAACCACACTCCTATTGAAAACTTAGAGGGTCACGCGTATGCGAGAAGGCTTTCTTCGGAGGATACAAAACTGGTTAAGGAGCTGGCAGAGCAAGACATTCCCAACCAAAGTATCTGGCGAACGCTGACAAAAAAAAATCCGGCTAGAAAGCTTATTCCGAAAGATATACACAACGCTGTTCAGAAGATCAACGCCGAAAAAAATGTCGGTAAGTCTCCGATGCAAAAACTTGAAAGCATTCTTCTCGAAAAAAATTACACTTATTACATGCGCACGAATGAGATATCAAACGAAGTTGAAGATGTCTTCTTTGTTCACGAAAGATCATTCAATATGTGGTGTGCCTTCCCGCATGTGCTAATGATTGACGCCACCTACAAAACGAACATGTACAACCTGCCATTTGTTCAGGTCGTAGGCATGACGTCGACAAACAAATCGTTTACGGCTGCTTGTGCGGTAATTTCCGCTGAGAAGTCAGAGAACTACCTATGGGTGTTGCAGAGGATCAAGTCTATGCTGGTAGGATGTATGGAACCGCACGTGATTTTAACAGACAGGGATTTTGCGCTAATGAACGCGTGTGAACAAGTTTTTCCAAAAGCGCATAAGTATCTTTGTCGGTTCCATATTCAACAAAATATTAATAAGAACAGCAAGAAGAAATTCTCTGACAAGGAATGGAAAGAATTCGTACGTACATTTTCGTTATTGTGCGAGTCTACGACCGAGGAAATATACAGGTATAACTTGGAAAACCTTGAAGCACAGCTGAAAGAAGATGACCGTGAACGTAGGTATTTCTTACATAATTATGTTCAAATTTTATATAATAACAAAAACTGACTATTTACGTTTTTTTTAATTTTAGAGGTTTTTGATTATTTGAAGAAATCCTGGTTGGATCCGTACCGTGAAAAGTTTGTATCATGCTGGATTAACAAAACTATCAACTTTCACCAAACTACGACCAACAGGGTTGAGGGCATGCATGCAACACTAAAAAGTCACTTTCCAAGTCATCGCAACACACTGGATAAACTTGTACTGTATGTTGATCATGTTGTTGATAGACAATACACCGAGATTAGTACAAGCTTTGAAACAAGCCTCCGAAAAGTGATGACGCACCACAAGAAGCAGCCCATGCTTGCATATATTCTCAGAAAGGTTTCAATATATGCGATTGAGCTTTTGAGTAGGGAACTAAAACGTAAGGAAGACGGGTTGAGAGCCTACGGTGCAAGCTGTGGTTGCCAACTTTTTACCAGCTGTGGTTTGCTATGTGCCTGTCGTTTGGAAAAGTTGGAAAATAAAGGTAATTAATATCTTTGACCTTTCTCGTTATGATTCTGCCACCTAATTTGTTTTCATCCACAGGTCAGCAACTCCGGATCACACACATAGACGTGTTCTGGAAGAAGCTTAACTTCAAGCCTGCAAAGAAAAACATAGAGGATATCGATGTAGACGCGGAATTTGAAAAATTGAAACAAAAGATCGATCCAACACCCCCTCAAGTGAAAAGGAGCTTCTTTGAAAAGTTTCAGCAAATCCTCAATCCAGGGAACAATAACAAAAAACCTCCTGCTGTTCTGAAGAAAACTCGTGGTCGCCCAACATTGAAAACGCAGGAAAAACGTCATAAAACCGAGAGGTAACCCACCCGATGAAAAAATTGGCATAAAACCGAGAGGTTCCATAGAAAAGGAGAGAACACAGAGTAGAGAACTCCTTCTGTATGGGATTCGGTTTTTTAAAGCTAAGAAAAACGTCATTTTCTTAAAAAATACAACATTGAAAAAATTTGTCCCACCTATACTTCTAAAACCAATTTGACATATTTTGATGTATTTTGATATTTTTTTTAAAAATACTACTGAAATTTAACAAGAGTTTTGAAACGGCTCGGCTTGGCCTTGAAAGGTCATGGCTTGTACTTGTAGCGGCTTGGCTAGCTTGTGGGGCAGGGGGCGAAGCGGCTCGGCTTGGGCATGAAGCGGCTCGGCTTACATGTGTAGCGGCATAAAGCCGGTTCAGGTAAGAGGACACGTGTCCGCTTGGTTGTAGCTGGATTGAAGGTGCATAAAAATGACGGTTCACTGGGATGGGGGAGCGTGACCGGGCTTTTTTATGCCTGGTCAAATGGCTAGTTTTGTAAAATGGCTTGGTCAATGGCTACTGCCGTAATTTTCCCATAATATTATCACCATTGTTTTTTTTAATACTTTTTAATAGGAGTAATAAAGTTATAAAATATTAGTTGTACGTGGTGCATCAGAAGTTGTACATTACATAGACGACAGAGAGTAGCAGCAGACACCTGCAAGGCTGCAATGATCCCTCTTCTCTCTCCATTGAAACAACCTTTTTTCGTGCAAAATGTCAGCCTTTACATTTCACTTTCTCTATCTCTGATACAAACAACAATAATAATAATAAGACTGGAAGTTATAGAGGAGGGCAGTCCTCCAAGGATGGGCCGCCACGTAGATCGCCACGTAAGCGGGTGTGAGCATGGACCTAAAGGGGATGGACCTATGGGGTGGGGGATGAACCCCTTTATATGTATGTATAGGTGTGTGAGGGGGTGAGGCCCGGCTTGGGCGGCTGTGGGCGGACGAAGAGGACCGGCGACGGAGCAAGGGGGTGGCAAGGACGGGGCGGCGGCAAGGGGACGGCCCTGGGGACGAGCCCCATACCGTCCAGTCAAATAATAATACCCAAACCTTATTTCCACACCCTCTAAAGCGTCCCGCTTTGGCCAAAGCGGAGCGCTTTGGTCCAAGTCAACAGACAAGAACTGACAGACTCAGTCCTTGTCTGTTGACTTTACACCAAAGCGCCCCGCTTTAGCCAAAGCGCGACACTTTAGAGGGTGTGGAAATAAGATTTGGGTGTGTGAATATCATGGTACTTTATATATCCTGTTAATTTACCAATTACAAAATGACCTCATCTTTTAATACTTTTAGAAAAGATGCAATGGCTTAAACAGACAATGACAAAGTTTGCTGGTACTTTCACCCTAAGAGAATAATATAAAAAAATCTTATGAATAAAAGAGATGCAACCACTGGGAGTAAAAGTCACGAAATTAGGATAAAGGAAGTAACTTTAGAATTTTTATTTAACCTTTTAATAATAAGTTTGGCTGCGGCTACTTTAGCTGATTATTTAGACCCACAAACGTTAAAACATTAGTAAATTGATCATTTAAACTACAACTAATAATCAGTTTCGGAACAAAAATTCAAACGCCCATGTGATTAGAGCGATTAGAAGTATGGTATATTTGACATATTCAGTTTCGGGACAAAAACTAAGATCAAACGCCTATGTGATTAGTTAGAGTGATTAGACGTAAGGTTCTTCAAAAACTAAGATCAAACGCCCATGTGAGTAGAAGTAAGGTTCTTCAAAAACTAAGATCAAACGCCCATGTGAGTAGAAGTAAGGTTCTTCAAAAACCCTGAATACGCACACGCTCTAGTGCATATTTCAAGTGGTACACGCCATTGTGCACATAAAAACTTTGTCCTTTAGTCTTCAAAAAAAACATCTGCATCAAAACAAATAGAAAGAAGGTATAAAAGATGTTCATAAAATAAACAGTTAAAGATTACAAATTTTGAAAAAACACTAGTCATGTGATTAGAAGAGGCAATTTCGGCCCATTTGATTGGGTCAACCCATTATATATTATCTCTAAAGGATCAGG
Source organism: Helianthus tuberosus (assembly GCA_030545235.1). Lineage (NCBI taxonomy): Eukaryota > Viridiplantae > Streptophyta > Magnoliopsida > Asterales > Asteraceae > Helianthus > Helianthus tuberosus. Next base: position 18,987,325 of record CM060355.1, read on the forward strand.
TTCAGAAAAAAGTTCGCTAAAAAGAAAAAGATCATACGGGCCAAACAGAACGCAAGTTTCTCAATGCGTAAGTACCTCCTAAATCAAAACGTACCAGTATATGACCCATTTTGACCGGTGACCGACTCACCTTATGCAAGGAAACTTTATTTAACTCTCTTTCCTAATGTCACACTCCATTCACAGAAGTGTATTATCTAATTACTCTACTCTTAATGGAGTAATAACAGCATTAACACCAAAACAGTGAAAACAACGAATGCCATTAACACCAATAACTATAAGCATCTTATACATTAAAACCTTTGATTTTTTAAATTTTTTTAAATTTTTTTAAATTTTTTTTTATTTTTTTGATTTCTTTTATTTATTTATATTTTTAGCCTAATGCCCAAATCATGTTAACAAAAACCTATCTTGACCTAAACCCATCCTAACCCATTTCATAATAAACCTATTCTAACCCAAACTCATCCTAACCCATACCCATTACCCATCCTAACCCATTACCCAAACCTACCCAACCTACCCATTTTACCACCCCTATAGTGAGTTATATAATCCATCCACTTTAGGCTAAGAATTGAGCTTTACATCATATTTGATGATGAATCTTCTTCTCTATAACCGATTGTAACAAAGCCACAGCACACAATCTAGGTCACATAATTGTTCTACAAGGTTCTAATCCAAAAATTTATCACCTAAATCTATTAATCAAAATCACAGAAAAACATCCATAATAGAGCAACCGCATAGAAGTTGTTTGATGATAGACCTGACTGAACACAAGATCATGATCGAATCCGTTAACTTTGAGACGCCCGTTGACGGAGACAAGGATACCGCGGTCCTCCCTTTCGCACAACAGAGAATCCATTGTTGTGATCTTGTGACTACGCCCCTTAGATGAAAGAGCAGTGAGCTTCCCAACAATTCTAACAACACAGGCTGTTCCATTCTCCCTTCCATAAATAATGTTGAAGGGGGGCGCTAGCCCAGCACTTTCTTATACGTGCTAGACTCTCAATGCAAGTAGTCAAGTATCATTTACCACAAAGCAATAACAAATAACATAAGTAAATTATATTTAAAAGAAAGGAATGAGATTTTACCAAAAGTAATATTCCGAGACTACCAATTCCAACAACATCGGATGTTCCATTCTCCCTCCCATAAATAAACACGGATGATCCATTATCAAACATAGAAGTTAATTCAGCCGGATTTGTATCCAGCAGCTCGAAGAAACGCCTAACAAATCGTCCTGCTTCAGCAAGCTCTTGTTCCTTCTTCATGTTTCTAGACTTCTTCATGTTTCTAGACAAGTATAAACCCTAAGTTAACCTAACTTTGAAGGGAACGCCACTTAATTTGTTAAATAATATTTTGTTTATTTTTCTTAAGCAATTATGTTTATTATTTCAAGGGTTAAACTTATTCCACAAAAACCTTTTACTTGTTACATCATGTGTAGTGGTTTAATGAATAATCCTCTTACTTTTGGGCGTTTTTCATCATGTGTGAGTCCAGTAAGCATGGGAGTTTTATTGGGCGTTTTTACAAAAATGACGTAATGGAATAATGCCCCAACCCATCATTACATAATTATTAATTTTTTTTAAATTGAAAATTAATAATACTTCATTAAATAAAAAAAATTACAATACTAAAAATAAAAAAATAAAAACCAACTAAACTAAAAAAAACAAATTAAAATAATAAAAATGGAACATTACTAAAAAATAAAAAGATGATAATCTAAAGGCCGTATTTTTCTCGAAGTTTTTATCGGTGCATTTGCGCAACGATCAACGCGTCGCCTTGGAGGTGATCGATCGGTTTAGACAAAACTCTATGTCCTTTTCCGTTTGCCTCGCCGCTTGCATCTCGTTAATTTTTTTGTTTTCGATGAGTCGTTCTTGCATAGTCTCCCAACTCTTGTGACCGAGGTCTCGAATGTCTTGGAGACGTCGGTTCATCTCCTCGAAATCTCCCTTCAACTCGAGATTATCGGAAGACGACTCTACCGGTTTTTTTCCCAGGTGTTTTTTTCTTTTCTTCTACCGTGCGGTTGGGACACCTAAATATTCATTTTTTTTGGATAAATCATAGAAATATAGAATGCAAAACATTTTTATTTCATAAAACATAGAAATACATAACACCTAAATAATCATTGAACCGCGTCGAATAAGATGATGAACATAGATAGCTTCGAATAACTTGATCGTCTTCGTTTATTGTTCGTCATCAAAGACCCCTTTTATAGGGTATAGAGATACAATGTAAACCAAACAAATGATCATGATACACTTTCTAACGGCTATATAGGCGTTACCAAGGTACAAAACACGAAAAAACACAAAAACACGAAAAAACACAAAAAAACGAAAAAACCTGAACAGGGTATTGGGAAACCCGGACCGGGTATTGAAAAAACCCGGTTCCGGGTTCGGGTTGAAACCGGGTACTCGTAAAACCCGGGTTGAAAACGGGTATAAAAAACCCGGTTCCGGGTTCGGGTTTTATAACAGAAATGCATACCCAACCCCTACCCTATGGGTAGGGTCGGGTTCGGGTATAAAAAAACCCGGGTTTTATAATACCCGGTTCCGGGTTTTATTTTCAGGTTCGGGTCCAGGTTCGGGTTTTTTGTGCACCACTAATCACCCGTACAAAAGAAACCCACCTTAGCCAGATCTAAGCCATATACTCGGCCACCAACTAAACCCAATTCCCGTATCACCGATTCTAGAATGCAAGCTTGCTTTCTTTTTCTATTAACTTTTTAGTTATTAATTCCCACAAGGGGGTTTTTCCCAAATTTATTGGGTTTCCTTCTGAATTGGTGTATATGCATTATGCCTAGTGGAGATGGATATGATCGGGTGGTTCCGTTTGTGGCACGATGATACTCCAGTGGTCCATCAGTGATCCAAATTTGCCGTTCAAAAAAAAAAAAATTGACACTAAGGGTATTTTTGTCATTTCACATGCACCTAACACCAAAAACTAACCCCCATCCACGCCAAGAACTATCCAAGAACGAAATTCAAAAACTTGGAGACTATATGTGTAATTTTAAAAAGTTAAGGACTAAAGGTGAAAAATAGGCAAATCACAGGGACTATCCGAGCATTTTTCTCTTTTTTCGTAATCTATCTATCTACTATAATAAAAGAAAACAATAAGTGACACGTGTCATTCATTGAAGACGTCTATATTTGTAATTTCCTGCATTTTCATACTTATCTTATATCAATTAATTAAATAATATATAATCAATTAATATTAAATCTTATCTTACTTTGAATGTTGGATAGAATCATTCTATTTTTTCTAATAATATATTATCTTCAAATTTAAGTTATAAATTAAAGATATTTTTTAAATAATAACACAAACAATAATCTTAAACTTAAAAAAACAATAATACGCTCATATAAAAAATTTAAAGTAAAAACAAAATATACAAAATAACTTATTAAACTTAAAAAAACACTAATTAGGAAGATAAGCTAATAATATAATTCTGTTTTTGATTTTTCAAATTGGGGTTCTAATCAATTCGAATTAAACTTAACCAAGTTTGTGATTTGATTCGAATTATGCCCCGCTTGCGGTGTGCACATATAATGTATATATGTGTGGGCGCTCGGGGGGCAAAAGTGAAATGGTACTAACTTTAACGTTATTTTACTATTTCGTGAAAATAACGTTAAAAGCGGCGGATGGTTAATCAGGCATCATGTGGTGACATTGATAGCTGAAAGACACGGGCTACATGCACCAATCAGTCTCTGTCCCGATTGTTTGAGTGTTATGTGTCTTAGGTCCAAGGCTTGATACAAAACTACAATCGAGCCGGGGGTCTCACTGGAAGCAGTCTCTCTATTCCTACGGGGTAGAGGTAAGGCTGTCTACATCTTACCCTCCTCAGACCCTACCTTAGCTTTGCTATTGGTGGGATTTACTGAGTATGATGATGATGATGATGATGTGATTTGATTCGAATTAAACCGAACCAAATTTATGATTTTTTAAACGAATCCAATAGTATATTATTTACCAAAATTACATTTATTTAACCCGTGTAATACATGGTGTTTTTAAAGATATAACTTTTTTTATTATTTAGTATATGTTCGCCCCACTTGCGGTATACAAGGTTACAAAATTACATTTATTTAACCCGTGTAATACACAGTGTTTTTAAAGATATAATTTTTTTTATTGTTTAGTATATATAATTAGATTTATTCAACCCGTACAGTACACGGATTTTTATTATTTGGTATATAAAATTACATTTATTCAGTACAATGCATGGGGTTCTTAGAGATATAATTTTTTTATTATTTAATATATAAGAATTACATTTGTTCAACTCGTGTAATAAACGAGATTTTTAAAGAATAATTGTTTTAATTAAGTATATAAAATTACATTTATTCAACCCGTGTAATACACGGGGTTCTAACCTAGTAACATCATTAAAGAAACTAAAAATGTTGATTAAGAAATATTTATTAAAAAGATAATTCTCTTCAAAATTTAGTCACAAAACAATTTTGAAATTCAAGGGAAATAGTCGTCAGTCACTTAATCCTAATCTCATTAAATAACTTGAAACAGCTACAAAACCTTTGTATTCCATTAAACTAAAACTAACCAAACAAAATAACCGTATTCTGGTGGTTAGATGTTACAACTGTTGCATAAACTTTGCATTCTACCAAACTTAGATAATAAATAGCTGCCTCTCTAGTAAGCCAAACAAAATAACCGTATTTTGGTGGTTAGATGTTACGACAGTTACATAAACTTTGCATTCTACTAAACTTTGATAATAGATAGATGCCCTTCTAGTAAACCAAACAAAATAACCGTATCCTCAACGGTTACGATGCTCCCTGTAGACCACTCCAGACTTTTGATGGCGGAAGTATGCGGCCACACCCAAAATCACCGCTCCTGCAATCGCCGGCCAAACCTCCAAACTCTTCCTCTTCTTATCAGCCACTTTCTTCTCAGCATTTGATTCACGTGTATCCAAAGACGGCATGATTACATCATGCAAAAACCCTTTATCAGACTCCGTCACAGTGTTGTTTTCATCTTCCTTGGAAGAGATAGGGCTTCCACTTCTCTTCTTAGACTGGTTCACTAAATCAATAATCCGGACGCCCCTTATGCAAAATAATAACAGAAAGTAAAAACCATGCATAAAATAAGATGATAGAGCTCAACAAAGACTGTTTGGGTGTGTGGTATGAAACTGTCTTATGCAAAAACCAGCTTTCAGAGGTTGAATAAAGTGAGTTTTACTATATAAATATATCTGAAAACTATAAGTTAAATCATCAGTTTCCAAGTAAAAATAAAAAGAACCTACTGTTGAAGGAAAAACCAAGACTACTTACTTATTCACTCCTCATTTGACCTGTTTTAAATGCTTTCAATCTTCTTACATTTCACATTGTTAATATAGTGTAAAATAACATTTTTTTAATATAAGATAGCTTAAATGCAGAGAACATTATAACAGTTGGTTGATAATATACTACCATATTTTGTATTTATAGTTGAACAAAATAAAGAAGATATTTAGACATGCCAGCTATTATTTAATATCGCATAACCAACCAGTTCCACAATGCACACATCCAAACACCCCTAATAATATACATCATTGTAGAAAAATTATCAGCAAACCTGGATTTGCTTGTATCATTGCTAGAACTGTTCGTCAGTTCCTTATCAGCCACTTTCTTCTCAGCATTTGATTCACATGTATCCAGAACCGACGTGATTACACCATGCGGAGACCTCAGTATTTCGAACTTGAGTTCTGCCAACAATAATTTAACTATTTGAATTTTGAATAAAATCAATTTAGGTGACGTTATCGATAAAAATGCAATACCTTTATCAAATTCAAACCCCATCACAGTGTCGTTTTCTTCTTCAACGACTGGAAGCAAATAATAAGCAGCAGCATTTTTTTCACTTATATTTAAAGCCCTCTTGAATACATTACAAGGTTCTGCCAACAATAATTTAAGCATCTGAATTTTGAATAAAATCAAATTAGGAGGCTTTATCGATTAAAAATGCAATACCTTTATCAGACTCCATCACAATGTTGTCTTCAACTACAAGAATTGAGCTTCCATCCCATTCACGTGTATCCAAAACAGTCTCGACTACACTCCAATGTTCAGTCAACAATAATTTAACTATATAAATTTGTATAAAAATCAAATTAGGAGGCTTTATCGATTATTAATGCAATACCTTTATCAGACTTTGTGACAATGTTGTTTTCATCTTCAGATATTGTGCTTCCACTGTTCCTCTTTACATAAACAATTCGGGCACCCCTTATGCAAAAAAATAAAAGATCATGAATAAAATAAGATGATAGAGCTCAACAAAGACTGCTTGGATGGGTGGTATGCGACTGTCTTATGCAAAAACCAGCTTTCAGAGGTTGAATAAAGTGAGTTTTACTATAAATATATCTGAAAACTATAAGTTAAATCATCATTGTAGAGAAAATATCAGCAAAAACTAAAACTACTGATCCACTCCTCTCGTTTGACCTGTTTTAAAGGCGTTCTATCTTCACGTTGTTAATATAGTGAAAAATACCAAAAACACATTTATATAAGATAAACTTAGATGCAGAGAACATTGTAACAGTTGATTGAAAATATACTAGTTTAACAAAGCATATCGACACAGCATTTCCTACAGCTCTCTCTATTATCAGCTATCGCATAGCCAGTTCCACAACCAAACACCCCTAAGAATATACATCATTGTAGAAAAATTATCAGCAAACCTGGGTTTGAGTGTATCATCTGAACGATGATGTGGATAGCTAGAACGGTTGGTCAATCCCTCAGCGGGTGGCTTCAATTCCGATTTCTCAGCATTCGATTCATGTGATTCCGACATCTCGTCTGGATTGCTAGAAGGCTTTTCAGATGTAGCTTCCCTATCAATGACCTTATAAGAAAGGACATTGTGCAAAAATGCAGCAGCCACTTCTTCCTGTTTTTGTCTCCAGGCTACAATTGATTATAATTGGATTAATAAAAAGTGGCCCGTTTGCTACTGGCAATGAGATTAATTAAAAAAGGTGGGGCACCTGCAAGAGGTGAGGGTTTATAAGAATCAGACTCTGGCACATAATCTCCAGAAAGTTCACCACAGTCTACAATTTCTACAGAGATGCCTCTTCCCATCATCTCAAGCTGTAGAACCGTATCCATTCCCTTTATTACCCTTCCAAAAACGGTATTGTCCCTGCCATGGTCAAAGTTAAACATCTGATGTGTCCATAATTCTAATCAGTGAGACTTATGAATTACCCTTCAAAATCGGTCGACTGGCTGTAGCATAGAACGAACTGAGATCCAGTGGCATCTGGGGCTCCTTGACTTAGCGTCATAAGTATACCGGGCCCACTACGACGCCATGGACTCCTCTCAGCTACAAAAACAACAGAAAGTATCAATCATTAGTACTAAACTAACTAACATGAATTATATACTAACAAAAGTTATCATGATTGTACCTTGAAAAGTTCCTCCGTAGATGCTTTCCCCACCGGTGCCTGCAAATTATGCAAACCATTGAATGCTTAAAAGAAGCCTTGTTCACTCTATCATCAAAAAACAAAATTTATATGAAAAAAACATACCATCGTTATTCTCGAAATCACCTCCCTGCAACAAGAAAAAAAGTTATGTTACATTTATCATTCATATGTTACAAACGAATAACTCTTATATCGAAAGCAGGCGCATAAGTATTTGACTGAGAACATAAACATACTAGAGCAGCACAGTCTGAAAAATAAAAGAATTTAGTTCCTTTGTAGTGCAATAGTTTTTGGGTATCTTTTCCAATCCCCTTATCCCCTGCACATGATGATAATATTGTAAATAATACAATGCAAAGGTAGGTGTTTCAAAATTCTAAAAAAAAAAAAAAAAGCCCAGACCTGTGCAGAGGGCTCGAAAATTCTCGGCTGTTTTAGGGACATCATCATAAAAAAGCTGCAAAGGAGATTATTATTAGTGAATGAATGAATGAATCCAAGCAGGCAGCATATTGAAGAAACAAAGATATATACGGACCTCGATTACTAATCTATCAGGAGGACGTTTAAAGATGGATAAATCCATAAACACAAGAGGCTTCTTCTTCATATTTCTTCTTCTTAACCTAAAACATACAATTAACAACACTCTTAAAAAAAGTAATCATCGACACGATGAAACCCTAGCAGATAAAGGCAATTTTCAAGGATGAAACCCTAAGGATGTGAATAGAAAACGATGATCGGTTGATTACAAATTCAAAACCAGTAAAACGCCCTACAGAAAACGATTGGGCCGTGATGATAATAATAAAAGAGAGGAGAAGAAGCCTACCGGCGAAGGACGATTGATTGATTGATTACGAGTGAGTGAATAACAACAGACCGGCGAAGGACGACTGATTACGAGTGAGTGAATAACAGAGATTGATTCTTCCTTCGTTCCCTTGTTTATCTATCCTACCTCAAACGTCGGTGCCCCCCCCCCCCCCCCCCCCCCCCCCCTCCCTCCAATTTCTCTGTGGGAAACCGCTCATTTGTTCTTCATATGGAAACCCCAATCAATTATATCAATTAGTTCAAAATCTTCTACAAAATTATGATACGTTTCCCTTATTATCGCTTATAAACCCTAGAGGAAGGAATATAAGCCAGTTCTTCGAGGATTCCTGATTCAGTCCAATGGAATGATGGATTTTGACAAACACATATTGTTTGATACATCATCTTTTCGATTTCAACAACATTCCAAACCCTAGATCTTTGCCATTTTCATCTGTGGTCATCTCATCTATGGCTTTTAATCGTGTAATATGGTACGTTAGTAGTCTTTTCGATCTGTAACCTCATACTCAATATGGATGTCTATCATGTCTTTTCCACAATCGTTAATCTGGTATGTTAGACGATCTTTATTTAGGGTTCTATGCAAACCAGATGTGTGTTTACATGTTTTTAAATCCGATTTGCTTTTTCGCTCAAGGAGGAGGTTATGATATTTGTTAAAAAAATGAAGTAATGTTTTGGTATTTTGATGCAGATTTGTTATAGCATCAATTGTTGCATCATGATCGAGCAGCAGAAACTGTCAACAAGAGGCAACGAGTAAGTACTCGGAATTGGTTTTTTTTATTGTCTTCTGTTCATATTTCGCCTTTCAGCTACAACCTGTTACATCCATTTAATCTTATGTGAATCCTTTTCTTGTGTACTACCTGTTTTTAGGTTAGTAAGATGATTAGGGTTTTCTTGATTGAATTTTAGCTTCAGATAGATGGGTTCTATTTCACAATATAAATATTTTCTTTGTTGGGTAAAACGAAAAAAAATTGAAATCTTTATCTTTTGTTACTGTAATGGTGTTTGATTAAATATTTATATTGTGATGTGTGTTTCTTAGTCCAGGGATGTGTTTGAAATTGTTACTGTAATCATGTTTGATTAAATAAAGTGACATTTAGATGTCCTTTGTTGGATTTTATCTATGTTGGTTCAGTTTGTTAGTTTTATTAATCATCTTATATTTTTAAACCTGTAGAATTTGAATTACTTATAAACTTATTTATGCGTTAGAAACTCAGATGTAGATTGTGCAACAACATGGCTAGGGAGAGACCCTTCATGTGCTTGTGCTCAGGGAACAAAAGATTCTCAGCTATTATTTGATTTGTCCCCTGCACAAGACATGTTTGGATTGCTGATTCGCAGCAAGTTCTAGAACTTAAGTCAGAAATCGGTGGTCTTAAACAGGAACCGCAACATGCAAGGTAAGTTTTTTATTGCTGACAGTAATTGTATTTTCGTATACTTTGACAAACCAATTAATCAGCTATGTTGAGGTGTTGTTTGTGGACACAGATTATTGTTATTTGTAACTAATTTAATTTAACATGTAGTTGGCAACTTGGCATGAAATGTAAAAAAATAGAAAAGGCTCCGACTTTATCTTTAAGTGCTGACGTTGTCATGTTTTATATAGTATTATATATAGTGTTATAATACACTTCTCACACTTTTGGATTAATGTACAGAATCCTCGATATATATATATATATATATATAGGGGAGGGTTATCTTGAGAACGCTAAATATTGCCAGAACCGTGAGAACGAATAAAAAAACCATGAGAACTTGGTCAAAAACAATTCAAATTCAAAATTTCTTTTTACACTTATCATTATTATCCGAATATATTGTTAGAAATTAAATTTACACGTTTAAATTTACGTGAATTCGTAAATAAAGAAAATTTACACATGTGTAAGTTTGCCATTTACACATGTGTAAATTTGTTATATTTACACATGTGTAAAAAATCTAATAAGAGTGATTTTAAGAGGAGAAATGAATTATTTGATGTTGTAAATTCTTGTTTTGATGTTATATTTTAATTTCAATGAGGGTTGTATTAAAAAAATGGTTTTGATTGGTGTTCTCATTCGTTCTCACGGTTCTCGCAATATTTAGCGTTCTCAAGATAAGTATCCCCTATATATATATATGTGTGTGTGTATGTGTGACATTTCTATATTAAAATAAAGTATATAAAACTTATATTATTAAACAGGTAGATTACGGTAAGCTGACCGTTAGAAATATGAAGTACCTAGACGGACTTAGGAACCGTTTAATAATTTAATTATAAAAATACATTATATTTGAACTTACTCCATTTTTAATGAAACTTAGATCCAAATGTAGACAAAAATATTCTCGTTCTAATGACATATTCGTTGTTTTATAAACCGTCATATTTTAGAAGTTATAAGCGCCAAATAAGTGAAGCAGCTGAATTAATTATAATATATATATATATAATAAAAAAACTAACATCTCATAGGGTGTACATATGCATGGATGAAGGTCAAATCAAAACTAAAACTTGAAGTGTGTACGTGTCCTAAGCAGAATTCATTTCAACCTCACAATTGCTCAAACTCTTTTCTTTTGCTCTCTCTGTCGCCCCCTCTTTCTTTTCATATATATACTAGTGGGATGAACCCAGCGCTTCGCGGCGGGCTTTCGTTCATCATCGGTTCGGTTCATTACAGTACCCGTATGATACCTGCACTCGACAAAGCAATCGACACGTGTTTTGCATCGGTTGAAAACCATAAAAACGAATATCGATACCGGTGTTGTTCGGTCTGTATATGTTGGGTTTGTGACGATAAAAAAGACCAACTATATTTGACGCATTCGAATAAACATTTATCAAATCGTAAGTCAACGTTGTTTTTAAACAATATATTGTTGCATATTTAGTAAGAAAAAAAAAACATTTTGAATTTCAAAATTAAAAGTTGTTTCACTTTTAAAATTAATATATGTGGTTTATATATGAATTGAAAAATTAATATTTGTTTTTGGCAACTTGATTTTGTCATTCTTTTTGCAACATTAATATTTAAATATGATACAAAAATTAATTATTAAGTTTGTTTCTAACGCTTTGGTGTATACTTCAACTCTTTTTAACACCACCTAGGTGGCACATCACTTACTTTTCCCGATTTCACTTTATCTCACGTTAAGGAAATGGTTTAATCCCCTTAACATATAATCCCTTTAACAGCCCTTAACACAAGAAAGGAGTGGTTTGCAATGCCATTTAACATGCCATGTCATCGTTAACACCCTAGATGTTAAGTTACACCCAATGGCCTAACAATCCATGTTAAATCGATGTTCATCATCCAAGTTAGAATATTAAAATGAGATCTCATAATTTCCAAAATAATTAACTGTGATGTTTATCCAAATCAAAGCCCACATTTTCAAAGTAAGCTCATCAATATCACTGTTCATCACAAGTTATAATTCATATGTATAACTAGTTAAATTCCCCCGCACGTTGCGGCGGGTATCATTCGGTATGGGTTCGATTCATTACGACATCGATACGGTATCGCCACTTGGTATATCAAGCGAAAGATAAAATCCAAAAAATAAAGTCAAGATATGACCAAAATAATATCAATATGTGTCTTACATCGGTCAACAACAACAACAACCATACCCAGTATAATCCCACCTATAGCGGAGCTATTGATAGGGTCTGGGGAGGGTAGGATGTAGGCAAGCCTTACCTCTATCCCAGGGATAGAGAGGCTGCTTCCAGTGAGACCCCCGGCTCCATAAACCATAACCAAGACATAAGCTTCTGGGACATTATATAAGCACAAAACTACTAAAAAAGGGGGGGGGGGGAATAAAAATAAACACATAAATGAATAAGTACGTGTTAGTAAAACTACGACACCGGGACTAGGTGAGAACTTATAAAAGCTATATCACACCTCATACAAACTGAAAAATTAAACTCATAAGATGAGAACCTAAACCAAAAACCGGGCCACACTCCTAAAAGTCCTTAACCTTAATCCTACGTCTCCACGAAGTTCTGTCCTCGTACATCGGTCAAAAACCATAAATACAAATATCAGTAACGATTCTGATAATAAGGTTACCGATACCATGTTATACAGTCGAAATCGCCATGGCATCAATGTAGACATTATCTTAAATGTTATATGAGAAAACTCAAAATAATAAAATAAGGAAATGATAAAATAATAAATTAAAGTAATAAAATAACGAAAACTTAAAAAAACTATAATATTAAAAAAAATTGAATTACTGTTCATCCCAAATCACCCGATCATGTAAGTGCATTGAAGTAAAAGTGGAAATGATGTTATTCATGTGGTCCTGTTGCGCTTTTGTTTGACGTCTAATATGGGTTCATGATCTAATCTGGTGAAGTGTAGACATTGTTGTTGAATCCAATGAGATGCTTGATGTAATGAGGTCGTATTAATAACAAATAATAATTAATATAACTAAGTTTCCCGAGCCCGAGAAGCAATCCCGGGTAATAACCTAGTATATATATATATATATATATATATATATATATATATTTAATGTTAATCCTTATTATTAATAAAAAAATAATATATATTAATGCTTATTAGTAATAATAATTAAAATATTATTATTTTAATATTCATCCCAACTTTCTTTTGATATGTATAATAACTAGAAGTGATTCCCCCGCATTGCGGGGGCGGTTTTTCTAACGTGATTTGAGCAAACAACACAAATAAAAAAACCAAAAGCAAAATACTGGTCAAAACAAATTATATATCGAAATGCTAGAAACTTATGTGTTAAAGAGTTGCAAGGTATGCGAAAGAAATTATAAAAAGTAAATAGTACATGGTATGAGTGGCATCAACATTGTTGTTGTTTTTTGTTTGATTGAGTCGACTCGCCTTTTGACTCAAGTTCTGACTTGATAACCAAGTATGATCATCGCACCCAAACAGGACCTGTATCTTGCTCGCATGCGCAAATGGTCCTTTGTTGCGCACCGTTCTTTGGGCCCCCTATTGATCCTTCACCGCCATATTCTGCCATCATCAAGACCTTACTGAATCTGAGCAGTTCCAATCATGAGCATCATCATTGAAGGTTCCCCATCCATAAACAGATTCACAATATCAATTAATGAATATCAATATATTCAATTGGTAAGTATATCATACTTCACCTGAACTGTTAATCGGCACCCTCATCTAAGCCGGCAGCCACCTGTTGACCAAAGTTCCTTCTGTGACAACAGGATCATATTAGTAGCCGGATTCTTCACCGGAGTCAACTTAGCTCAGAATGTTTTTAAGACAGATTACCCAAATTTGGTCCACTGGACTTTACCTTCGGAAAACTTAACTTTTTAAATCTGGAAAGCATATCGGTTGGCGTAGCCTTTTGCATGGATGAGCTGATGCTGTATCAATTTCTACATAATTATAATTTGCAAAGTCATTAGATTACTCTTTTAAACTCATAAAAATTTATAACAAAGTTAAAGAATGGGTTGCAACATGTACATATAATAAACCCTGCCAAAAACCCACTTCACAAAACAAACAAACAAACAAACAAACAAACAAAAAAGAAAAAAGAAAAACAAAACAAAAATTGTGACCAAAATTAGCAATAACAATTAAGCATCAGCAAAAATAAATCATAGTCTACATCTTAATTCCTATTTCTTGAAAGAAAGCCACTCAAAAGAATGTAAACAAAACTGGAAGCAAAAACATATACTCAAAAATGAGAAACGATTGAAAAAAACTCATACCTTGGAGAATAATATAGGACGAATGCGATTCAGCAGATATCATGAAACAGAAACCCAATTGTATACACATTTTTCTTATCATATTCATGCTGAACTATGGCAATCTAAACCAATTCCTACAAATATATTTATAGAGGTCCGTAACCTCAAATACATTTCTAAGTAACTACTTTACGTAACAACAAATGTATACAATTTTACATAACAATTTGATGCTACACAAATGTAGATAACAACCACAAATCTATACAATCCTTCCTAAGAATTTCATGCTATGCAAATTGAATATACTTTAACAGAAAGCATTACTTATATTTTTCTTCTTTTGAATGTTTAAAATGAGTACAGATAAGTGAAGTCATAACCTAGTTTCCCTTATGAACCTGTTCCTACAAATATACAGTAGGTTCTTGCTTACATTTAACATAGATTCTTTTATTATTATTATTATTATTTTGAATTCTAAGTTCTATATTAATACGAAGGTTTGTTGAATTTGTGGTTTTATATTCTCACACATGTACATAAGCTTCTAATTCTTCTTGAGACATTTCATCGAATATTTGGTGTGCAACATTGTAAATAAAAACTCATTGCTATGAAAGTACCCAAAAGCAACATCAGAATGCATAGAATGTCTTTTATATGAAAATCCAAGGTCAAAGCGCAATCTGGTTCCTTATCTCACAAACGACGGGGAAATCATAAAGCCATACCTGCTGGCTGCTTTCTGCGAGCGGAGTAGAAGAATACCCAGCGAAGGTTCACTCCTTCAACCATAATCAGAAAGGGCCAACGGAAAACCTAAACTCGCCGCCATAAGCTGATTCCGTTGCCGATAGGAGGTGGCGTCGGAAACAGCAACCACCGTCGTCTCTTTTTCTCTCTCTGTTGTTGTCTTCTTCCTCTCTCTATTGTTGATTTCCATGTTTGTCTGAGTAGAAATACAGTGGAAATGTTTTGTCGCCTGACGTGGATTTGGGGCAAGTCGGTGGTTATCGGTGGTAGAAGCGGTTGGGTGACATGTGTGTGTGCCAAGAAGCTGGTAAAACCTGAACTGTGGCAATTATGTAATTAATTTGAATACGGGGGCTTCTTTGGCTACTGTAGCCAAGAAGCTACCCTAAATGTTATTATGTATAATTTTTTAATTCATTTCATAATAATAATAATAATAAAGCCTTGCCCTGTTTTAAGTGTTTTAACCCATGATCACTAAGTCGATACCCTGTCCGATTGATGTAGGACCCACCAACGCATGTCAAAGCTCTGTCCGACTAAGTACGTTGGGGTTCTGTCTCGTGACATATTGATAAAGTTGAATTTGGGTTATTATACTTAACGTGAGTGCATTATATATTTTATTAAATATCTCGGGAGTTCTAACCAAGATTATGCCAGGAGGTTCTAGTTGAACTCTAAAGTTAGAAAGTGACCCATTCTTCTTTTTATCAACTTTTTGTGATACAGTTATATTTAAAAATGCTTTACAAAAACCCTAAATGTTTATCAGTTATACTTACAGTGATTAAGTTTTTATATTCTGCATAGCTGCCAGTATATGGGGTTTTGTATACATTTTTTGACACTCGTTACTATTGGCCAAAAAAAAGTTGGCCAATAGTAACATGACCACAAGCACGGGGGAATCGTGCCCCAGTAGCCATAGCATATAACTAATATTATTTTTACATTACTATATTAAATTATTAATAAATTTAAAGTATGCTTGAAATAAATTTAATGGTGTACATGTAAAATAGAGCTTTATTAATCATTATTAAAATAGTTATATTAAAGAAAATATATTTAAACAACCTAAATTACTATTAACCCTATAAAATAATGTTTAGTCAATAGATATATATCATAATAAAATATGTCAAATATAATATATTCTACTTTTAATATACTAAGATTACATTTTAAATCTTAGTCACGTTAATATATTAAATTAATATATTATATTTGATAAAGTTATAGCTATTAATTTGACAGAAAATGATATATTTCATTTCCTGAGCTAATTGATTTTGTGCCATAGAAAATATATTTGACAAAGTAATGTCATGGGACACTACTAAGTTCAGAGTTACTAGTTTAGAGAGTGATCAATAGTGACATGACCAAAGGCACTAGTTGAGAGATTGATCAACAGTGTTATGACTACAGTCACTAGTTGAGAGAATGATCAACAGTGATATGACCCGAGTCACTAGTTGAGAGAATGATCAACAGTGATATGACCAGAGTCACTAGTTGAAAGAATGATCAACAATGATTTGACCACCGTCACGGGAACCGCCTAGTGACAGATACCTTTAAATAATAATAAGATATACGATATATCTATTACTTGATAAATTGCACTATTGGACGAAAGTTAGCCAATGAGTAATATGACCACTGTCACATCGGAACTGCCACCATGTGACAAATATTGATTGAGTTTTGGGTAAATATAAACAAATATAAAAACCCTTAATGCTGTAAAGTATAACAATATATTTTTATAAAAATGGAATGAACTCGCCAAGTATTTAATACTGATAAAATGTTTTCAAAACACGTTTCAGGTAATTTGCTGTAAAGATAATAGAAGCCAGCTATGGAGCACTGAAGACTTAAATAAAGTGGCTATTAATACCTGAATAAAAGAAGAAATTTATGTTTTATTTATTTGGTTTTATCCCTATAAAAATATTTGAATGGAATATGGGTTTTAGCCCATTTGTTTAATATTAAAAGTTTGGTGTTTTACAAACTCTGACATTTTTCCTAACTACGATCCTGATGAAAATTTTTCCGCTGCGTATTTAATAAACATCGGTACCACTTGACTGGTTCACGGCTCCCGCTCCCAGGGTGGGGTCGGGGGTTGTGACATCCGCCATGGTGCTAACGAGCATTAAAGGTGTGTGCAGGTGGGGCCCACCTCTTTTCAACCAATAATTTTTTTTAATTTTGTTTAACAGGGGGCTTTAAACCATTGCATGTAAGTTAAAGGGAGGGGCTTTAAAGCCCCCATATGATATGGCGTCTAGGTGGACCTGACGTGGCGTGATAAAGCCCTTACAGACTTTATACCCAGGGGCGGAGCTAATGTATTAAGAGGGGTAGCACGAGCTACGGCCCAACCCCATATTCGTAGTGTATTTTTTCGGTTTTTTGGGGGGTTTTCGGGTTTTATACAAAGGATGTCCCTAAACAAATAGGAATGGGCTAGCTCTGCCACTATTTATGCCACACCCTCCAGAGTGTTGTCTTCGAAAAGAAAACATCTGCATCAAGACCCGGTCTTCTTCTCCTCTGTTTTTTCCACACTTTTACTACCCCAACACCAGGAACCAGATGGACGATGTAACAAAAATGGTTGACTCATACGTCAGGCATTACTTCAACAACTTCGATGGCGACCGGGCACTTTTATTAAAGGAATTCGACAAAGATTCCGAGTTTAGTTGTGAGGGTAAGAAGTACAATGTCCCTTCCAGCATCGTCTCCGCGCTCCTGGCTCTCCCGCACAAGAATGTCCAACATCAAATCACGTCCATCGATTGCAGCGTCATCTCTCAAAGCTCGTGTGTCGCGTATGTCTGTGGGAAACAAAATCATTCCGGTGTAGACAGCGGTCTTCATTTCAGTCAGGTATTTCTTCGAACACCTCATCGATCGTTTTTAATGATTGTCCTGCTTTCGGTTCAAATTTTGAAAGCAGTATGCTTGAATAGTGACATTAAAATTTTCGGATCCGTCCTTGTTTGGGTCGGGTCAAAGCGAGGTTTGAACTAGGTTTAAAAAACAGGAAAAAGGGGCTATACAAGGATTCAACCCATGAGCTCTTGTTGATAAGAGAGAGGGGTTTAAAAAAACAGGAAAAAGGGGTCGAAACGTGATTTTGAATTATCAGAATTAGATAATCAAACCATGTTGTAAAAGATAGTGTTTGGATTATTCATCTATTGTTGCTTGAAGTTGTATAATCAGATACATAGTTCAAGAAAGGTTTTGTTTTTTCAAAAAAAAAAAGTAAACTGTCATTTTGGTCCCTATGGTTTGGGCACTTTTGCCATTTTAGTTCAAATCTCAAACTTTTTAAATCTGGGTCCCTATGGTTTCACTTTTATTGCCATTTTAGTCCAAAATCCAAAACCCCCTATTTTGACTGTTGAAAGCTGATTGTTCTGTCCTTTTGTGCAAGGACATTTTGGTCATTCTGATTTACTCTTCTAATAAATTAAAACAAAATTAATTATATATTATATAATATATATATAACTCTCTCTCTCTCTCACTAAAACACAGATACACTCTCTCTGTCATCTTTCTCATTTCATAACAAAACCCTAACCCCATTGTTCTTATCTGCAAACCATATCCACCACACCCATAACCACCTCTCCATACACACCCACACCCCTCCTTCTCCGATAACCACACACCCACACCCAAATCAGACTGGTAGCGACGACACGGTAACGAAATCAGAGGAGGAGAGAGAGAGAGAGAGACTGAAGAGAGAGAACCAGCGGAGCCTGTGTCGTATCTGACGACCGTGGAGTTACAGGTGATGGGGTTTCACGATGTTGATGTCGCTGACTCCGGCGGCTGAAACCCAAGTCAATCCGGTAAGCATTTCAACCTGTCATCTCCTTCTCTTTTCTTTAAGATCTGTGAAGATCTATCTATTTTCTTTGGCCCGTTTTGGTTGACGTTTCAGGTGAAGGAGGTGGTGGTTCTCCGATAAATTGGTGGTGATCGACGGTAGGAAGCAAAGAACCACCGTCGGCCAGCGGCAGTGTGATTGTGGGTGTTTATGGAAGATGGAGTTTGGGTGTTGTGGACGAGGAGATGGGATCAATCTACTGGCCATAGATTCAGAAGATCCAAAAGATGGAGTTTGGGTGTTGTGGATGAGGAGATGGGATCAATTGTCGGTGGTGATTGTAGGTGTTTATGCACAGCTCTGTGTTGTTCAACAGTTCCAAAGATTCAGAAGCCGTCGTCGGTGGTGATTATGGGTGTTTATGGAAGATTCAGAGTCTGTGTTGTTCAATTGTTCCGTGCGATTTTAATCTGATTAACGCTATGGTGTTTGTTACACTTGATTTGAAAACGATGTTGAAAATTGATTGTGCAGGAGTGGGAGGTGGCAAGTGGCGGGAGGCGGTGGTGGTAAGTGGCCGGAGGTGGTGGTGAGGATGTGTGTTTTAGAGAGAGATAGAGTTATATATATTATATAATTTATAACTAATTTTGTTTTAATTTATTAGAATTATTAAAATAGTTTTTTTTAAATATTAAAATCAGAATGACCAAAATGCCCTTGCACAAAAGGACAAAACAATTAGCTTTCAACAGTCAAAATAGAGGGTTTTTGGATTTTGGACTAAAATGACAATAAAAGTGAAACCACAGGGACCCAGATTTAAAAAGTTTGAGATTTGGACTAGAATGGCAAAAGTGCCCAAACCACATGGACCAAAATGGCAGTTTACTCAAAAAAAAAAAAGAATGTACTTTTTCATTTGTTTTTTTTAATGTGGCGGTACAACGAAAAGGCCTTGGTGCATTCGAACACCTGCCTCCTCTTTGGAGGTTTGGAAGCAGACAACAAACCATTTCGACTTGTCCAACCTTTCATTTGTCTCTTAGTTGTACTTTCTGTTGTAAATTATGGCTTTGTGTCCCATTTTGTTGTCCAATCTTTCATTTGTCTCTTTTAGTTGTACTTTTTGTTTGTACATTTAACTTGGTAAACAATGACTCTCATTTTGTCATGTTAAAATATGTATAAAAATATGAATTAGCCAGGCTATTCACACAGGCTCCTTGTCTATTTACAAACCCTAAAACGCCCTGCTTTGGTTAAAGCGGGAGGCTTTAAGGTAAAATCAACAGACAAGGACTGCCAAAGCGCCTCGCGGGCGTTTAGGTCTGAAAAGGTCAAAGTGGGATGAGAGAAGGAAACGTGGAAATCTTGCAAGATACGTAAACCTGCAAACCCAACTGACACTACACATGACCACCCCCATCACACTCTACCCCACTTTCTAGCTTGTACTTTTTGCATTACAACTTGTACCTAAGACTAGAAGATATGGTGAGGGTCATCCCCAAGGGGATGGGCCGCCACGTAGGACGCCACATCCCCAACCCATATGGGATGACCCTCCAAGCGTTTTTAAGGGAGTGGAGGATGAGGCCCCACAACAATATATTTTTATTGTTTATCTTTTTTATTTGTTTAACTTTATAAAAACAATTCAAAAATTAAATAAAAATACTACATAAAAGGAGTAAATTAAATCCGTTACATAACATAAATAAAAATTACATAACCTAAAAAATAAAATTACGAATCCTAAAAACATAAAATTACGAATCGTAAAAAAATAAAATTACGAATCCTAAAAAAATAAAACATTAAAGCGAAATAACCTACGACGTCCATTTTTTCTTAACTTCCTCTTTCATCCTCCGGTAAACCTCGCGTGCATCCTCCGGAACCGAGTCGAGATCCAACCTCATAATCCTAAAATCCTCCGCCCGAGCATGGTCGGCCGACAAGTTCTTTTTATAAACATATTTTTCCGCCGTGAGCTCTTTGAACGAACGGAATTCGGATATCAAGTCGTCCATTTTCGAACCAGTCCCGTAAGACGTTTGGTTCGAGCCGCCCGCTTTTCTCTTTCCGGCCGCCTCTTTTTTTGCTTTGTCCCTTCCAGGGGGACGTTCCGACTCGTGAACGGCAAACTCCTCCTCGTCAAATTCCGGTTCGTCGTTTATATCTATGTGACAATGAGCGGTGGAGCCTCCCGTACTATAACTTCCGGACTCGGAAGTTTTACTCCGTTTGGCAGTTGCGATCTCGTTTGGAATAGGCTTCCATTTGTTTTCTTTCTTTAAAATTTTCCATGCTCGGATGTGTTGGAAAGGAGTTTTATTCTTCTCATCCCATTTAGCCAAAGCAAGGTTGATGTCACACCCCAACTGATGGCGGAAACATCGGGGCATGGCACTGAGCGAAACAGATTGTCTAGAAGTTTCCATAAAAATTATCATTACCGATTAATTTAAAGTAACATGTCCCATACCACGTCTTAAAAGATAATACAGTTATTACAGAAAAAATCTAGGCAAATAGTTCTGTTCCGACAACTCAGATTTTTCAAATAGCCCAATTGTTTATATGCTTCTAGAGACCCTTGATTTCATTTGTACAGACAACTATTTGTTGGCCTCTAGAGCCCTATCCTAGCCTCGGTTTCCTAGCAGATAAGCATCCTAAGCACCTGTCACATACGTTAAAATAAAGTCTATACACATAGTGTAAAGGTGAGCATACAAGTTTGATAATAGCATATAGAGTTCGAAAGCGTTACACATAATCAGCACGTACACAGAGTGAAATGAGGCATGTTAGTTATCGACATGAACCTATCGATACCAATGACTGCGGGTTGACTGCCCAAGGCAGTTCGTAATACATGATCACCACTGTAATCCATGAAAAATAATTGTCCTTAACAACCCCCGAGTGAACGGGTGCTGAGTCTAAACTAATAGTACTACTGTTGCTAAGGCAGGTAGACAGCATTCCATGTGTAAACATAACAAACAAGCATTCATTAAGTCACGTATAACATGCGGTAACAGTTAGCGTTTAAAGTATTGCGTAGTGTGTTCGATGTGATTTTGTATAAGTAATGTATGTAACACCCAAAAGTGCGCAAGCAAAAAGGGATCGAGTATACTCACAGCGATGGATGGATTGAAGGAAGCGCTAGAGAGTAGGGTTAGCCTGAACAGTTAACGATAGCATAAAAGATAAGCGACGCGTAAAACGGTGCAAAGTACAAGTGGTTCGGACAGTAGTCCGGTCGGATGACTGTTCGAGTGGATTGTTCCTTCATTTGAGAAGGATGTGTTTGTGTATGATGGCTTGACTTTTGAAGTTTTCGTTGTAGTATTTAGAAAACATTGAAGTGTCTCTACCTTTCAGGTCGGTCGATCGGACGGCAGCCCGTTCAGTTGGGCACTTCTGTGAGAACAAGTTCATAGCAAGGTGTCACTCGATCGGACGGTTGTTCGTTCGGGTGAAATCCTTTGTGCATTGAACATGTTGAAAATTGTTTAAGTGTTGAAGTTCAAACGTCTCATGATTCGGTTGGCAGCTCGATCGGATGGTAGTCCGATCGGACAACAACTCATTCAACATTCAGACTTCAAGTGTTGGCAAAATGGTTGTGTGGGACCAAGGTGCAAGTCGTACGGGTGGCCAGCCATTCGGTTGGGCTGTCCGTTCGGACGGCACTCCGTCCTGGTTAACCTGTTCGTCTTACACTTGGTTGTTTTGATAGTTTGTCGTTTTATCGAGGTATTTTGATAACTTGTTAAGCAACAGAAACCTCGTCAATACTTGGTGTTCCTGATCGGACAGGAATCACCCAAACCCGATCAGTGGACGGTTCGAGACGATGTTCCACGTTTAACCCGGAATCAATAATCTCGTAGATAGAATACGAATCTTGAACCAACACAACCACAATAATGAGTAGTAAGTCGGAACAAGTCCCGATTCTATCAGTTTTGAGTGCATTGAGTGTAAAAGAGTTGAAAGAAAGTTGGAAACCATCTTTCACTCCATTTTATTGTGAATATGTTTAGATCTATGAAAGATCTTTGGTTGTTTATGTGGAAATCGGTTAGATCTAAGTTGTTCTTGGTGGAATAAAGCCAAAACATGAAGTTCTTTAAGAACACATGATGACGTCATCCTAGACCACCTTGAATCTTGATGATTTCACGGTTAAAAGTTAAGATTCAAAAGATAGAAAGGTGTAGGAGTGCATGTAGATTAAGGAAGTACAAGATTTAGGACAAGATCTTGCCGGAATCGCGAGAAATCTGAAGAAAAATGAGGAAAACGAGCTGGTCGGACGTCAGTTGCCAAAAGTAGAAAGTTTGAAAGTGACAAGGGGTATTTATAGGGTTACCCAAAGAGGAAAGGGGCTGGGCGATTGGCTAGGCATCCCGTGCGGACAGCCTGTCCGATTGGACGGCAGTCCGATCGATCGGCTGGTCGTTCGGCTGGTAGCCTGGTCGATCGGTCTCCTCGTTCGAGTGTTCGGCGCGACGTTTTTTGATGTTTCGATTGTGATTGCGAGTGTTGCGATGCGATAGATTTTCCTAGTCAAATTACTTTTAATCCCAACTACTCATATCTTGCACTATCCCTTCTCTACCAATTATCATACCATTTCGATTGCGATTGAGTTTCGATTGCGATTCGATTGATTACTACACATAACATAATTTAAACATGCACAAGTAACACATAAGGCACACACACACGTATACAACAACCAACATGCGTAATTCGAGTTGCGAGTGCGATTGCGATTCGATGTTGATTAAGTTAGATTGACTAGCGTTTAATTGACTTTATCGCATTGTTACTTCCTATAGTTAAAGTCGTACCTCAATTAAATAGTGAATAACACACGTCGATTATTGTGATTATTGACACTAATCCACATAATACAGCTAAAATAAACACATAAAAGAAATTTACTACTAGCCAAGTCACGCGATCGGTCGTTGAATTTGACCTTGACTTTGACTTTGGCTTTCGAAACACGGGGTGTTACAACCTCCCCTAGTTGAGGGAATTTCGTCCCGAAATTAGGCCGAAGCCGTAACAAACAACTGCGGGTACTTCGCCTTCATGTCTCTTTCGAGTTCCTAAGTGAACTCCGCGCCTCGATTGCCTTCCCATCGGACCTTCACAATAGGAATGCGCGAGCGTCTGAGCTGCTTGGTTTGGCGATCCATGATCTCAACAGGCTTTTCCACGAAGTGTAATGTTTCATTCACTTGAAGGTCCTCTAACGGAACATGTAAGTCGTGCTCTGCTAGGCACTTTCTGAGGTTTGAGACGTGGAAAGTCGGGTGTACCTTGCTAAGTTCCACCGGTAGTTCGAGTCTGTAAGCCACTTTGCCAATTCTTTCCAGAATCTTAAAGGGTCCAACGTATCGAGGCGCGAGCTTTCCTTTCTTGCCGAATCGGACCACACCCTTCCAAGGTGAAACCTTTAGGAGTACGTAGTCGGCAACGTCAAATTCAAGGGGCTTGCGTCGTCTATCGGCGTAACTTTTCTGACGATTCCGAGCTTTCGTTAGATTGTCTCGAATTTGGAAAATTTTGTCTGTCGTTTCTTGCAATAGCTCGGGACCGGTTAATTGCGAGTGACCGATCTCGTGCCACATAATAGGCGATCGACATTTTCTTCCGTATAAGGCCTCGAATGGTGCCATTTGAATGCTTGAATGATAACTGTTGTTATACGAGAATTCGACTAACGGCATGTATGTATCCCAATTACCACCGAAGTCTATGACTCACGAACGGAGCATCTCTTCAAGAGTACGGATCGTTCTTTCAGTCTGTCTGTCGGTTTGAGGGTGGAATGTGGTACTTAGAATAAGCGATGTACCGAGAGCCGTTTGAAACGTTTCCCACAGTCGCGAGGTAAACCGAGCATCACGGTCAGAAATGATGTCGTGAGGCGTCCCATGATTACAGATGATCTCGTTGGTGTAAATTCGGGCTTATCGTTCTACCTTGTAGTCTTCTCGTATTGGCAAGAAGTGAGCTGATTTGGTCAAATGGTCAACAACAACCCAGATGCTGTCGTGACCTGATGACGTGTGCGGAAGCTTTGTTATGAAGTCCATAGCTATACTCTCCCACTTCCACACAGGGATCGGTGGTTGTTCGAGTAAGCCAGAGGGTCTTTGGTGTTCAGCCTTGACTCTCACACAGGTCAGACACTTCCCAACGTAGAGAGCAATATCCCTTTTCATACCAGGCCACCAGTACTTGTAGCGAAGGTCCTGGTACATTTTGTCGGCACCGGGATGAATAGAATACCGGTATTTGTGGGCTTCGTCCATCAAAATCTTTCGTAAATCGGTCCATTTAGGGATCCAAATTCGGTCCAGATAATGGAATATCCCATTCGGCTTATTCATAAGATGAGTTCCATCGTGATAGATTCGTTCCTTCTTCAAAGTGCGTTCATTAAAACAGGCATGTTGGGCTTCGCGGATGAGGGTTTCGAGGTCGTATTGGGCTTGGACATTACGAATGCTGAGCAAATAGCTCCGTCTGCTGAGAGCGTAGGCAACGACATTTGCTTTGCCTGGGTGATAACGAATCTCACAGTCGTAATCGTTGAGAAGTTCTACCTATCGGCGTTGACGCATATTAAGTTCTTTCTGATAAAAGATGTGTTGTAGGCTCCTATGATCGGTGAAGATCGTACACTTTATACCATACAGGTCGTGTCGCCAAATCTTTAACGCAAAAACAACTGCGCCTAGCTCGAGATCATGGGTTGTATAGTTCTTCTCGTGAATTTTGAGCTGACGAGATGCGTAAGTTATAACCTTGTCTCGTTGCATGAGAACACAACCAAGACCAAGGTTGGAAGCATCACAATAGACAATGAAGTCGTCGTTTCCGTCAGGCAATGTGAGAACAGGAGCATTCCAAAGCATGTGCTTGAGGGTTCGAAAGGCAGTCTCTTGTTCAGTTCCCCAAACAAAAGGCTTGTCTTTATGCGTAAGGGCGGTAAGCGGCACAACGATCTTTGAGAATCCTTCGATAAATCGTCGATAATAGCCCGCTAGTCCGAGAACAGAACGGACTTCAGACGGGTTCTTTGGCGTAATCCAACTCTTGACTGCTTCAATCTTCGCAGGATCGACGTGAATACCCTGACTATTGACAATGTTACCCAGAAACTGAACCTCCTCTAGCCAAAATTCACACTTAGAGAACTTGGCATAGAGTCGATTCCCCTGGAGTAACTCGAGTACCAAACGTAGATGTTGCGCGTGTTCGGCCTTCGATTTGGAATAGATCAAGACATCGTCGATGAATACGATGACGAAACGGTCGAGATATGGTTTACACACGCGATTCATCAGATCCATGGAAACCGCGGGTGCGTTGGTTAGACCAAAAGGCCTAACAACGAATTTGTAGTGGCCGTATCGAGTGTGAAACGCGGTTTTGGGTATATCCTCCTCTTGAATGCGTAACTGGTGATAGCCTGAGCGTAGATCGATCTTCGAGAAACATGTAGCACCTTGTAGTTGATCAAACAAATCGTCAATGCGAGGTAAGGGATAGTGGTTCTTGATGGTTAGCTTATTCAGTTCCCGATAATCGATGCACATCCTGAACGACCCATCCTTCTTTTTGACGAAAAGGACTGGCGCGCCCCAAGGAGAGGTGCTCGGGCGAATGAAGCCTTTCTCAAGTAATTCCTGGAGTTGGTTTGAGAGTTCACGCATTTCGGACGGCGACGTAAGGAGCTTTGGCAACAGGGTTGGCTCCAGGAATGAGGTCGATACGAAAGTCGATATCACGACTTGGTGGAAGGCCTGGAAGATCCTCAGGAAAAACGTTAGGAAATTCTCGAACCACTGGAACATCGTTTACACCAGGACTCCCTTTCTTTTCCTTCTCCACTACTACAATGTTAGCCAAGAAAGCTCTGTATTCCTTGCGGAGATACTTGCTAGCTTGGACACATGTCATGAGCTTGAGACCCTTTGAAGCAGTTTCGCCATAAACACACAATAAATCACCATTCGCGAGCGAGAATCGAATCATCTTTTCGAAGCACACAACTTCAGCATGGTTTTCGCGAAGAAAGTCCATGCCTACTATGACGTCGAAACTTCCGAGTTGCATCGGAATTAGGTCGATTGGGAAGATGTGATTGTTGAGCTCAAGAGTACAATCACGAAGAACAAAATTAACGGCGACAGTTCTTCCAGTGGCAACTTCAACATCGAACGTCGAGGGGAGATGAGAGCGCTTTCGACTAAGAAGCTTTTCGAATTCGAATGACACAAAGCAATTATCGGCTCCAGTATCAAACAAACACGAAGCATAAATACCATTCACAAGGAACGTACCATTGACCACGTTGTTGTCAGCCTGGGCTTAGCACACATTGATGTTGAAGGTTCTGGCGCGTGCGGCTTGTTGCTGCTGCTGGTGAGGCTGCTACTGCTGGGGCTCTTGTTTCACCACCCTGTTCGGGCACATGTTAGCGAAATGGTTAGGATCTCCACATGCGAAGCAAACTCGAGCGTTGATCGCGGGTGCCGGAGCCGCTTGTTGGCCTTGCGGGGCTGGGAGCAGAGCTTGATGAGCAGTGGTTTGAGCTGGGGCTTGACGGGGACCAGTACGGCAGTTGGCAGTTAAGTGGCCGTACATGTTGCAGTGAGCGCAGAAACGACAGGTGATGTGTGCAAAATGCAACATATAAATTACATCAATTGTGGCATAAAACTAACCCTTTTTTAGTACTAATGTTGGAAAAAGTGTGCTTTTGTCTTCCTTTTGTATTTTCAGGATTAAATGAGCTCAAATTAACAAAAGAAGCAAAAAGACATCAAAATCTAACATAAATACAAGAAAAGGAACAAGACGTGACATGCCCGACCCCACGACAGCATCTTCCCAAGCAAAACAAGATAACAGAAGACTGAACACGCCCCGTGCTCAGCCAGCACGGGGGCGTGCCCAAGTGTCAGCAGAAAAGACAAAGTGGTAGAAGCTTCTATTGCCCACCACGGGGCCGTGCTCAGCGGACACGGGGCCGTGGTCAACTATAAGATTCGCACAATCCAGGAAAATCTTCATAGTACAAAGAATCTTCTGCACACGGGGTCGTGCTCAGCGGACACGGGGGCGTGGTCAACTAATAAGACAAGCTGCATTAAATGAAGAAAGAGAAGGATGTGGACACGGGGCCGTGCCCACTGGACACGGGGCCATGCCCGAGCTTCTGTTCAGCCTATAAATAGGAGTGCTTGGATCAAGCTCAAACCATCCCTTGGCACACCACCTCTCTCACACTTCACCCACCACCCACCACCACCACCACCATCATCCATTGTCCATCATAGAGTGTGTGAGTCGTCTCGGGATCCAAGATTGATCGTAAGAGTTCTTGACAATCAAGGCCATGTTTGCCTAAGTCTCTTACATCACTTGGTGAAGACAAGTGTCTAGTGTAATACTTTTTATTTCTAATCTTTTCGCACTTTTTATTTGGTTTTGTATTAATGACTTTAATAACTAGTTTCTTATGTTGAAGGTGATCTTTCCTTATCGTTTGTCCGTGGTGTCTTGGCATTATTTTACTGTCTATATAAAATAAAAGATTTTCACCATTCATATATCCACGGTCTATATGGAGGTATGTTGGCTACCTGGTCGGGGGTTAAGGGAACGGTTTGGTAAAGGTCTTGCCATTGTTCAGCGTTTAGAGGTCCTGCAATGGACCTGGGTCAAATTTAGTAGGACCTCCTTCAATACTTAACGGTATTGGATGGCGGGGGTCCAAACTCTTTGATCCCCTCATAAGTTAACTACTATTAATACTATAACCCGGCTATTTAGGACTGTATCCCTGCTGACTCAGACTACTTAGTCGAGGGTAACGTCACCTTCAAAAGAGGGGCCTACCATAATTTGCATTAATAACTTAATTAATTATCTTTCAATAATCCGACCCTTTAGGATTGTATCCTTGCTGACTCCAACTACTGGGTTGAGGGTAACGTCACCTTCAAAAGAGGGGCCTACTACAATAACTAAGATAATCTCTTAAATAAGTGCAAAAGTGCGGAAATAATCAAAGGTTACACTATACACGAGTCGGAACCAAGTGATTCATCTTGTCTATCTGTTTTTCTTTTATTTTTATTTTCAGCATTTTAGTTAGTTTTTATTTGCTTAAAACATTTTTCTAAACTTTTTATTTGATTAGACGTTGAGGATAAACCGGTACTAAAAGCTCTTGTGTCCTTGGACGACCTCGGTATCTTACCAACGCTATACTACGCTCACGATGGGTGCACTTGCCCAAATGTATGTTTAGTGTTAGTAAAATATCGTGTTTTATAAATTTAAAACTTGGCTAAAAAAGTGTTAAAGGGGCTTAAAATATACACCTAATATATATAACACTCGACACCCATCAAGTTTTTGGCGCCGTTGCCGGGGACACAAGGATTTTAAGAAAGCTTAAAATCGACGGCCTAATCAGTTTTTCAAAACCTTTTTAAAACGCGCGCACATTTTCTGCATTTTAGTTTAGATTTGCATTTACAGTAACCTGTACACGGGGCCGTGTTCGCTGAACACGGGGCCGTGCTGCACATTTTCATAAAAACACCCAGTAACAGTAGCTTGAACACGGGCCGTGCTCGCTGAACACGCCCCCGTGCTCAACGAAATCAGTAAATTTAATTAAAACGCCCAGATACAGATCCTGAACACGGGGCCGTGCTCACTGAACACGGGGCCGTGTCCACCCTCTGTTTCCGCTTTTATTTTTGTTTTCTGATCTCGAGACTTGGTTGTGGTCTGCTGAGTGATTCTTATGGATCAATACTCAGGAGGTTACAACTACACCTATGAGGAGGATGATTATAGGAGTAATTATTGCACTAATTGTCGTAACACACACTCGGTTCAAAATAGTCACTCATATCAACCATCCAATTCATACACCTACTATGAGGAGCCCAGGTACGAGCCATCGACTTCATACTCATCCTATGAAGACCAAAGGTATGAACCTCCTCCCTCATACTCATCTTTTGACGAACCAAGGTATGTGCCTTCTTACTCATACTTTGGGGAACCAAGATATGAGCCACCACCTTCGTATACTTACTATGAGGAACCATGGCGTGAACAACCCACCTCATATGAGTATTATGAAGAACAAAATTACGAACCTTATCCATCATATACTTACAATGAAGAACAATGGTGTGAACCATCTACTTCATATGGGTATTATGAGGAACAAAGGATCGAACAACCGGATTCGAGCTTAGAAAATCCTGATTCTTTTTCTATAACCGAAGTGACCGATAGGATATTAGAACACATTAGAGTTATCGATCGCTGTATAAAAGAATCTCGCGCAAGGGAAGAGGAGTCCCGCGCAAGAGAAGAATTAAAAAAAGAAGAGATAACCGAAAGTGTAAAAATGGAAGAACAAATAAGTGAAAAACCGACACATGAGTTAAACAACGAAAAAGGTGAGTCCGACAACGTTATAATGCAAGAAGAGTCTAATTTTGAAGAAATTAATCTCTTGTCACCTTCTTTTGAAAATCATTGTTTAGTACCCACTCATGCTAAGTTTTTAAAAGAGTTAAACACTAACACTAAAATTGACGAAACGGTAAGTGTTAAGTTAACTAATGATCAAACCTCGCTAATAAAAGAAGACCCATTTGAAATTAACATTACACCGGTTCCATGTTTCTTTCAAAATTCGTTTATTAGTAATGTCACAATCGATAAAGATCTTTGTGTTAACATAATGCCTAACTACATTTTCGAAAAATTAAGTATTAGTGATTTTTCTCCACTTCAAATACCCATTTTTCTATCCAATCGAAAGGTAATAAAATCAATCGGTGTAGTTGAGGATGTATTAGTTCAAACAAATCAAATGGTAATCCCGACCGACTTTGTCATCCTCGATGACGCTCCTCTAGTGTTGGGACGACCATTTGTAAAAACTCACGAAGCTTTGAAAAACCGGAAGTTCAACAATCTACCTCTTCAATTAGGGGCATTTAAAAAGAGTGTCGATCTTGAGCGTTCAATAAATATCCATTCGGCAATAATGACCCCCTAATTGAAGATGAGCCAGAGCCACCCGATAAGGTGGGTCTAGCCAAGGACCCTTATAAACGTGGCGCACCACGGAGGCATTCCGCGGAACTATCCTTAGTTTAATTTAGATTAACTTTTATATTTTCTAGTTTAGTTTTAATTTTCAGGAATAAAACACACTCGGGATGGTGAAGGATACTAAGGGAAGCTTGAACCAACAACCCATGCACAAAAACAGAGCCTCCCGACAATTTTTCTTCGGTTACAGTAAGTTCGGCACGGGCCGTGTCCACCCAACACGGCCCCGTGCTGCACAGTCTGCAGAAAAAGACCCAGTTCAGGTAACTGGACACGGGCCGTGTTCACCCAACACGCCCCCGTGTCCAGGCTTCTGTTTCTCTTGATTTAATTTTGTTACTGGCACTTGAACACGGGGCTGTGCCCGGACAACACGGGGCCGTGTTCAGCGCCCAGTAACACAAAATTTTTGCTTTTTACACCTTTTTACACATTCAATCAACCTAAAAACTTATTTTTGGGACACATTGAGGACAATGTGTAATTTAAGTGTGGGGGGGGGGGGATGCTAAAACCTTGAATCTTGCAAGTCCTAAATACAAGCCTTACACAAAACTCTATTGGAACCGCTAATCACCCCAAATTTTTTCAAAAATTTTCATTTTTTTTTACTTGTCTAGGTTTAACTTGGGAATTTCAAAATTCTAAAAAGGTTATATTTTTACAAATTTACAACCGATAGCGTCGTGATAAAAAGAACCAACATAAGAAAATTATGAAAAGGCATGACAAGTTTAGTTAAAATTTAATTATATATACTTGATCACATAAAAACCCATTCCCACAAAAGTGAGTTTTGAGCCTTTATTGAGCATACAAATATATATCTTTAAATTAAATGCTCATTTTTCGTTTCTTGTGTGAATAGCCGCTTGGTTTTTACGACTCTAGAACTTGCCACGACGATACATTCCCGGTCCTTACCAACTTAAACCCGAGGAAGTAAATGATGGAGGCATTAGGACTAACCCTTTTTATTTCTACACCATTATTTTTTTTTTTTTTTTTACCACCTACCCAAAATCCCCCTAGTTAGCCCCTTTGAGCCTAAACCTTTTCATTTCATAACCCAAACCAAACACCCTTTTACCCACCAAAACCTTTTCATTTTTAACCCTTTGTTTTAGTAACTAGCTCGGTTTTTCGTATGACTTTTCAAAAAAAAAAAATTGTGTTGATGATGAAGCAAAAGAAAATAAACAAACAAGTTCATCAAAAATAACTTTCTTTGAATAATAGCTTCATCAAAATAAAAGTTACAAAAATAAAGAGTCTTACGAAAACCGACGCTTGTTACGCTTTTCGCCCTTTTTCTACTAACCACTAACCCTACCACCTACCTTTAACCCAAGCCTAACCCTTCACCCGCAAAGTCCTCTTGATATTTACAAAGGTATATAAGTTAAAAAGGAGGAGGATTGATTGCTTGGCAAGCCTATGGTAGGAGTAAGTTCCATGCCACTCTCGAGTGATCCACAAAAATACATTTTCGGCCGAGTGTTGAGTGATCCCCGTGAGGTATGTGAACTTGTATATAAACAGAATTTTAAAAAGGCATGTTATGCCCAAATAAGTAATTTATCTTATGAAAAGTTTTAAATAAATCATGACGAATAGGATTGTAAATAAATAAAAATAAAACTAAATAAAGAATCTTGGAAATCCCGACACTCTATGACAAGCCCGAAACCTTCTTTTCTACCCATTCCATTTGGGAGTGTAATAGCCACATATTAAAGAGTTTTGCTTGAGGACAAGCAAAGATTCAAGTGTGGGGGTATTTGATGTGTGCAAAATGCAACATATAAATTACATCAATTGTGGCATAAAACTAACCCTTTTGTAGTACTAATGTTGGAAAAAGTGTGCTTTTGTCTTCCTTTTGTATTTTCAGGATTAAATGAGCTCAAATTAACAAAAGAAGCAAAAAGACATCAAAATCTAACATAAATACAAGAAAAGGAACAAGACGTGACATGCCCGACCCCACGACAACATCTTCCTAAGCAAAACAAGATAACAGAAGACTGAACACACCCCGTGCTCAGCCAGCACGGGGGCGTGCCCAAGTGTCAGCAGAAAAGACAAAGTGGTAGAAGCTTCTATTGCCCACCACGGGGCCGTGCTCAGTGGACACGGGGCCGTGGTCAACTATAAGATTCGCACAATCCAGGAAAATCTTCATAGTACAAAGATTCTTCTGCACACGGGGTCGTGCTCAGCGGACACGGGGGCGTGGTCAACTAATAAGACAAGCTGCATTAAATGAAGAAAGAGAAGGATGTGGACACGGGGCCGTGCCCACTGGACACGGGGCCATGCCCGAGCTTCTGTTCAGCCTATAAATAGGAGTGCTTGGATCAAGCTCAAACCATCCCTTGGCACACCACCTCTCTCACACTTCACCCACCACCCACCACCACCACCACCATCATCCGTTGTCCATCATAGAGTGTGTGAGTCGTCTCGGGATCCAAGATTGATCGTAAGAGTTCTTGACAATCAAGGCCATGTTTGCCTAAGTCTCTTACATCACTTGGTGAAGACAAGTGTCTAGTGTAATACTTTTTATTTCTAATCTTTTCGCACTTTTTATTTGGTTTTGTATTAATGACTTTAATAACTAGTTTCTTATGTTGAAGGTGATCTTTCCTTATCGTTTGTCCGTGGTGTCTTGGCATTATTTTACTGTCTATATAAAATAAAAGATTTTCACCATTCATATATCCACGGTCTATATGGAGGTATGTTGGCTACCTGGTCGGGGGTTAAGGGAACGGTTTGGTAAAGGTCTTGCCATTGTTCAGCGTTTAGAGGTCCTGCAATGGACCTGGGTCAAATTTAGTAGGACCTCCTTCAATACTTAACGGTATTGGATGGCGGGGGTCCAAACTCTTTGATCCCCTCATAAGTTAACTACTATTAATACTATAACCCGGCTATTTAGGACTGTATCCCTGCTGACTCAGACTACTTAGTCGAGGGTAACGTCACCTTCAAAAGAGGGGCCTACCATAATTTGCATTAATAACTTAATTAATTATCTTTCAATAATCCGACCCTTTAGGATTGTATCCTTGCTGACTCAAACTACTGGGTTGAGGGTAACGTCACCTTCAAAAGAGGGGCCTACTACAATAACTAAGATAATCTCTTAAATAAGTGCAAAAGTGCGGAAATAATCAAAGGTTACACTATACACGAGTCGGAACCAAGTGATTCATCTTGTCTATCTGTTTTTCTTTTATTTTTATTTTCAGCATTTTAGTTAGTTTTTATTAGCTTAAAACATTTTTCTAAACTTTTTATTTGATTAGACGTTGAGGATAAACCGGTACTAAAAGCTCTTGTGTCCTTGGACGACCTCGGTATCTTACCAACGCTATACTACGCTCACGATGGGTGCACTTGCCCATATGTGTGTTTAGTGTTAGTAAAATATCGTGTTTTATAAATTTAAAACTTGGCTAAAAAAGTGTTAAAGGGGCTTAAAATATACACCTAATATATATAACACTCGACACCCATCAACAGGCGAGACCCACCGGGTGATGATAAGAGCATGTCGGGCAAGCTGAGTGGGGGCATGTGTATACACGCTTTGCTGGTGGTACATAAGCAACTGGTGCTGGACAGTGATGGGGCTGCTGCTGGGCTGGTACGGCTTGAAGTGGAGCAGCAGTGGTAGTGACAGCACAGTTCTTGTTGCTGGAGCTGCTGTGGTTGTTCTTCTTCTTGCGGCGTGAGGATTTGGACGATTGAGCAGCGGCGGTTTCAGCAGTTGGTGTGGCGGTGACTTGATGCAGATGCTTCGAAGTTTTATCCCAGACACCAACCTTGACCCGCTTGTCGTTGATCTCAGCGGCCAGTAGGTATGTCTCTTCGATCGTTGTAGTCTTGGCCGCTTGCACGAAATCAGCAACGCAGTCAGGCAGGGCTCGGATATACTTCTTGATTGCGATCTCCGGAGTCTTGACTTGATCAGGACAGATAATGCTGAGCTGCTTGAAGCGAGCAGTGAGTGCAGCGTTTTCTCCATCCTTCTGCTTTATGTGCCAGAATTCATCTTCTAACTTTTGGCGCTCATGAGGAGGGCAAAATTCTTACAGCATGACTTCCTTGAGCTCGTCCCACGACACACCGTAAGCTGCATCATTCCCACGTTTGTTCCTCTCAGCCGTCCACCAGTCTAAAGCGCGGGACTGGAAGACGCCAGTTGCGTTGAGAGTGCGTAGGTTATCTGGGCAACCGCTCTGTCATAGTGTGACCTCGATGGAGTCAAACCATTGAAACAAGGCGGTAGGGCCTTCTTCTCCTGTGAACTCTTTTGGTCCACATGCCTTGAATTGTTTGAAGCTGAAAGCAGCTTTGGGAGTCTCAGTTCGGGATTCCTCAGACGATTTGCTCTTGTTTTCGTATATCTCGTTGACAACTTGGGGAACAACTTTCGCCATTTGTTTAGTAATCATAGCGGCGAGACGTTTGTCAGCTTGCTTTCGGTGAGCATCTCGGGAAGCGCGAGATCCAGATGATGACATTTTCTGCATCAGACATCGCCACAGGACTCAACACAATGAAATTGAATCTCACCTCACACGCCTAATACAACTAAAGCTCAGGAACACATCCAATCACATAGTCACATAGGCGCGTAATCACATATTCATATAAGCACAGAAACACATAAGCACGTATAGCACAGAAGCACGGAAACACACTATATTTTGCACGCATTCACCTTCTCCTATTGCACATAGGCGTATAAAGCAGTCAGAATACAGAAACCTATCATTCAAAGTTCGCGGGCGTTCGAGGTTAGCGATTGCGATTAACGAGTACACAGCGTGTATTGTAGCATATGGTTGTACCCCTTGTAGTAGTGATTTGTCAGCGTTTTGAGATAGAAATGCAGTGCGAGTCGTGCATGTCGATCGAAGTGAAAGCAAAAATCGATTAATTCTCCAAAAATTAAAACACATAAACAGGTAAACACACATATAAAACATAAAATCGACGAATCATCAGAGTCAGCAGTTGCGGGCTCAGAATCGAACACATAAAAATCGAAAAATAGATCGTCTGCGGCTATTAGACATCGACTTACCAAAGTGATTCGACTATTCACAAGGACTTGTTGTGCACATTTTGACCTTCAGGACTGTGCTTCTGCCTCGATTCTTATGCGTTTGGCACACATCCCGTTAGTCATGCCGTGACTTCAGGTCGTTGGAGTCCGTCGAGACTTTGGTGAGAGTTTTGTAAAACCAAGTGAAAGTCGGAACAAGTCGTCAAGGTTAGAGTTTCACCCCTGGCTTAACAACTTTGTCCCCGTTTTTGATGAAATCAAAGAGAATTATGCGTCAAAGTATGGATTTCACTCCTGGTTCAACGCAAGTTCTCGTGTTTATAGATGAAAATGCGGGTTGATCAAGCAATTTAGTCGAGAGTTTGCGGTTTTAACGCCTAATCTTGACTTAATCGCTTATTCATAGTCAAAAATTTGAGTGCAGTAATTGTGTAGCATAGGCGAGAATATCGAGGATCAGCAGGTATGCTCACACTTAGTCCCTACTGGACATGTATGAGTCGGTCTGTTGGTTCTTAACTATAGACTAGGTCTCTAAGACATCGACCCGGACTAGGTCGTGTCTTGCCTAATTCCCTATAGTTATGGCTCTGATACCAATCTGTCACACCCGAACCGATGGCGGAAACATCGGGGCATGGCACTGAGCGAAACAGATTGTCCAGAAGTTTCCATAACAATTATCATTACCGATTAATTTAAAGTAACATGTCCCATACCACGTCTTAAAAGATAATACATGTCACACCCCAACCGATAGCGGAAACATCGGGATGAGACGAACAAATCGCTCAAAAGCATCATAACACTATGTGACAATATAATTTAAATCCAATTTCATTAATGACTAAAATTTGAATACATTGTTTCAAATAAAGTCAAATTGCAACAACATTGTTTATTATTGAATGAGTATCTAAGTCCATCCTAACTTGATTTCTTCATCATCTTGTCTAACAACCTGCAACATGTATTAAAATAAAATCAACAAAAGTTGGCGAGTATACAAGTTTGAATACTTAGCATAATAGATTAAAAACTCAAATCCAACATGATTCATAATATGTGATTACTAGTATGCAATTTTTGGCGTACAATATGATCAAACCCTAGAATACAACGCATAAAATAGCCTAATCCCAATAGTTTAGCGGGGTGGTAACTTAACAATACCCAATAGAATAGCGGGCGGGGCGTTAATCCTATAGCGCTATAATTGTTAAGGTGGGCGAGCAAAGTTAATGGGCATATAACGTTCCAAATCGTTCATAGAGCATACAAGAATAACAAGTAATTCACATTAGTTTCATGCTTGATCAAGGATTGAGTATGTTTAATTGAGTTTAAAAGTTGTTTGCATAGATATACATGTCGCATCCCAAAGTGTAAAGGGGAAAAAGGGATCGAGTATACTCACATAATTGCTAAGTCTTCCGATTATCCAAGTATTGACGAGCGTAAGAGGTATGGAGGATGGAACACCGAGGTCACCCTATATGGGAAAACGATGGCGCATGAGTGAACGGAATTACGACGAAGGATTTAAATTGGAATCTCGAGTATAACCAGTTCACACAAATATATATATATTCATATATATTTTATATAGTTTATGTAAAATTTATAAATCAAATGTATCAAGAGTATTGTTGAAAAGTTGTCAAAAATATAAATATTCATATATTTATAACTATTTTATAAAAATTAATGGTTGTTGATAGGTTTCATTTTATAAAATTTACACGTTTAGTTTTGCGGAATTTTACGAAAAACGGGCAGAGTTTCCTCTGTTTTTGGACGATCCCGACAACACAAGTTGTCGATTTACATGTTCAAAATTCAACAATTTATCAACATTTCAATAATACGATGATAACAATATGCGAATACCTTTGAAGGGTTTAACGATTACTAATTTATAAACCGTTATGGTAAATAACTCGTAGATTTAATTGTTACGCATATAAACCATTAGTTGGAACAAGAATAATGTCGAGAGTAAAAGATAATGCATAACAACTGATTAACGAAGAGAAGGTATACCGAACACGAATTTGAACGCGAATCTGAACCGCGACTGAAACGAGGTAGACTCGAAACCCATGTTGACTGTTTGACCAGTTGACTAATGTTGACCGAAGCTGACCCGGTTTGACTCGAACACCGAGCCAAACATCAAATCTGATCGGTGTTGACTCGACTCGGAATCGAACCAAAACTGAGACTCGTAACTGAACCGACGAGCACCAGAGACTGTCGACTTGAACCTGAGCTGTCGACTTGAACCTGAGCCGTCGAAACCAACTTGAATCCGAGCTGTCGGAACCAACCCAAACCCGAGACTTGAAACAAATCTGAATCAGAATCGAACCGTCTTTCATCAGATTTAAAGAAAATAAATGAATCCAGAATGAAAGAAAAGAAATGAGGGATTACCGATTGAAGCTCGTCGGACCAAACCAGCTGCTGTCGTCGGCCTCCTTATTTCTCCTTTCTCTCTCCTTACTTCTCCTCTCTCTCCCCTCCATCTCCATCTCGTCCCGTCATCGGAGATGTGGAAGAACGAAGAAGTGGGGGGGGGCTGACATCGGAGAAGGGGAAGAATCGGAGCAGGTGAGGTGCGGCCGGAGAAGAAAGGGGCGCCGAAGGTCTTCATGGGAGCTGGTGAGGGCAACCGAGAGGGGGTTTGGCTTGAATCTAGTATGAATGCATGAGCTGCATAAAGGGTTTTGGTGTGAGAGGGAAATGGAGGTAACAGGCATTAGTTGTATGTGAAAAAAAAGGGATTTAGGGTTTTTAGATGTAGAAGATGAAAGACCAGTGGTGTTTGTGCGTGTTGTTTTGAGTCTGATATAACAAAATTAAAGATAAGGTGAGGATAAGGTACACTACAAATTTATATGTCTAGGGTTTGTTTAGTGGGTTTTGGGCTTGGGCCCAAGGCCCACAAGCCCAATCCCCGTGTTTGAATGGCCCGATAAAATTCGGAGAGTTGTCGAAATTTTATTATTATTATTGTTATTATTATTATTATATTTTTTTAAACATGGAAATACGTAAAAACGGGGCGTTACAATACAGTTATTACAGACAAAATCTAGGCAAATAGTTCTGTTCCGACAACTCAGATTTTTCAAATAGCCCAATTGTTTATCTGCTTCTAGAGACCCTTGATTTCATTTGTACAAACAACTATTTGTTGGCCTCTAGAGCCTTATCCTAGCCTCGATTTCCTAGCAGATAAGCATCCTAAGCACCTGTCACATACGTTAAAATAAAGTCAATACACATAGTGTAAAGGTGAGCATACAAGTTTGATAATAACATATAGAGTTCGAAAGCGTTACGCATAACCAGCACGTACACATAGTGAAATGAGGCATGTTAGTTATCGACATGAACCTATCGATATCAATGACTGCGGGTTGACTGCCCGAGGCAGTTCGTAATACATGATCACCACTGTAATCCATGCAAATAATTGTCCTTAACAACCCCCGAGTGAACGGGTGCAGAGTCCAAACTAATAGTACTACCGTTGCTAAGACAGGTAGACAACATTCCATGTGTAAACATAACAAACAAGCATTCATTAAGTCACGTATAACATACGGTAACGGTTAGCGTTTAAAGTATTACGTAGTGTGTTCGATGTGATTTTGTATAAGTAACGTATGTAACACCCAAAAGTGCGTAAGCAAAAAGGGATCGAGTATACTCACAGCGATGGATGGATTGAAGGGAGCGCTAGAGAGTAGGGTTAGCCTGAACAGTTAACGATAGCATAAAATATAAGTGACGCGTAAAACGGTGCAAAGTACAATTGGTTCGGATAGCAGTTCGTTCGGATGGTAGTCCGATCAGACAGCCAGTCGTGCGGTTGGTTGTCCGTTCAGACAGTAGTCCGGTCGGATGACTGTTCGAGTGGATTGTTCCTTCTTTTGAGAAGGATGTGTTTGTGTATGATGGCTTGACTTTTGAAGTTTTCGTTGTAGTATTTAGAAAACATTGAAGTGTCTCTACCTTTCAGGTCGGTCGATCGGACAGTCGGTCGATCGGACAGTCGTTCGATCGGACGGCAGCCCGTTCGGTTGGGCACTTCTGTGAGAACAAGTTCACAGCAAGGTGTCACTCGATCGGACGGTTGTTGGTTCGGGTGGCATCCTTTGTGCATTGAACATGTTGAAAATTGTTTAAGTGTTGAAGTTCAAACGTCTCATGATTCGGTTGGCAGCTTGATCGGATGGTAGTCCGATCGGATAGCAACTCGTTCAACATTCAGACTTCAAGTGTTGGCAAAATGGTTGTGTGGGACCAAGGAACAATCCACTCAAACAGTCATCCGACCGGACTACTGTCCGAACGGACGACCAACCGCACGACTGGCTGTCCGATCGGACTACCATCCGAACGGACTGCTGTCCGAACCACTTGTACTTTGCACCGTTTTACGCGTCCTTATCTTTTATGCTATCGTTAACTGTTCAGGCTAACCCTACTCTCTAGCGCTCCCTTCAATCCATCCATCGTTGTGAGTATACTCGATCCCTTTTTGCTTACGCACTTTTGGGTGTTACATACGTTACTTATACAAAATCACATCGAACACACTACGAAATACTTTTAATGCTAACCATTACCGCATGTTATACGTGACTTAATGAATGCTTGTTTGTTATGTTTACACATGGAATGCTGTCTACCTGCCTTAGCAACGGTAGTACTATTAGTTTGGACTCAGCACCCGTTCACTCGGGGGTTGTTAAGGACAATTATTTGCATGGATTACAGTGGTGCTCATGTATTATGAACTGCCCTGGGGCAGTCAACCCGCAGTCATTGGTATCGATAGGTTCATGTCGATAACTAACATGCCTCATTTCACTCTGTGTACGTGCTGGTTATGCGTAACGCTTTCGAACTCTATATGCTATTATCAAACTTGTATGCTCACCTTTACACTATGTGTATTGACTTTATTTTAACGTATGTGACAGGTGCTTAGGA
Source organism: Helianthus tuberosus (assembly GCA_030545235.1). NCBI lineage: Eukaryota > Viridiplantae > Streptophyta > Magnoliopsida > Asterales > Asteraceae > Helianthus > Helianthus tuberosus. The sequence continues at coordinate 19,028,492 of CM060355.1, forward strand.
TGCTTATCTGCTAGGAAATCGAGGCTAGGATAGGGCTCTAGAGGCCAACAAATAGTTGTCTGTACAAATGAAATCAAGGGTCTCTAGAAGCAGATAAACAATTGGGCTATTTGAAAAATCTGAGTTGTCGGAACAGAACTATTTGCCTAGATTTTGTCTGTAATAACTGTATTATCTTTTAAGACGTGGTATGGGACATGTTACTTTAAATTAATCGGTAATGATAATTGTTATGGAAACTTCTGGACAATCTGTTTCGCTCAGTGCCATGCCCCGATGTTTCCGCCATCGGTTGGGGTGTGACAGTTGAGAATGTCATCCTCGTTACTCCCACTAGGAGGATTAGTGTAATAAAGGTTATAAATACCGCTAAAGCGGTTGATGATCTTGCTCATTTTACGCCAGTTGCCAGAGACGGAATCGACATCGCGCATCGGGCCTTGCTCCATAATCGAGTTAAATTTCTCCGTTATCGCCTTCCAAAAACCAACACCCGTTTGGCTGTTCCCAAAATTTTTAAAAAATTTGCCTTAGTAAAATAAAAATTATATCTTTTTAGAATTAAATTTAAAAAAAAAGTTTGGTTTATACCGACAATCGGGTTAGTTGAGGACTTAACCCACGCCATTGCTAGCGCCTCCTCCTCTAATTTTTTTCCAAGGTCTCGCCTTTGGTTTCGACTACGGTTTCAACCGCCTTCCCCTTGTTTTTTTGCGCTTGAGATTTTGTGGTGGTGAATCGGGGACGACTTCTTCTTCGTCATCGTCAAGTCGAACCAGCGAAGTTGGCGGTTGGGATTCGAATTGCGCTTGAGATTAAAACGAGTTGCGTAGCATCATTTGTTGGAGTGCTTGGAAATGTTGCATTTGTTGGAGTTGAAACATTTGTTTGAACGCGTTGGGTGATTGTTGGAAACCCGAAAAGGAAAATTGCGTAGAAACCCATGAAGGATCGATAGTCGGAGTGTAACCGGGCGTCGAAAAAAAGGTTAGCTTGATTCGGGTTCGGGTTGGGATTATTCGGGTTGGGATTGTTTGGGTCGAAGGGATTCATGATTTTTTATATATAAAAAGATGGAGTTTTTTTTATAAAAATGGATGAGAGAAGAGAGAAGTGGGGAGATTTTGGATGGAGAGAATTAAAAAAATGGAAGATGTGGGTATTTATTTAAAGTAAAAAAAACTTTTTTTTTAATAATATAGCCGTTGTCAACGGCTAATTTTCAAAAACATGGGCCCGTCGCGAGCGGCTGCAGGCAGACGGAGAGGACGGGATGGGGCAGGGGGGGGGGTGTTGAGGTCCGGCGCCAGGCCTGGACGGGGCTGGGCCGGCCCCCATACCTTCTAGTCTAACAGGTGTTCGATGTTTTGACGCTATGAGCGACATATGGGTTTTTGGGGCTAATTCTTGGGTTCCGGTTTGAAGTGACTTCGGATTAGGATGATCATTTGGTATCAGGTATCGGTATTGTATCGCATTGATTATTTTTATACCGATACTAATTTTTTCTTTTTTTCGGGACCGATACCGGTATTTTAGTTGATTTACCGGTAAACACCGGTATCGTACCGTACTGATTATATTCGGTACGAGTATCCATTTTTCCCAAGTTTTTTTCTCGAACCATACTTTCGATAATCATCCAATACCATGCTCATCCCTACTTCGGGTTCTGGTTCCCATGTTATTGGTCCCATAGTTTATTTAAATAAATTGATCAATTTCCAATTTTCTTTTTCAAGCGGATACTAGGGATCAACTTCCGATTGCTCATTATTCGTAGGGTATCTTATGTACCCACACACAGATATTGAGTATACCCATTAGTATCAATCGCCTTCTACGCTATGTGGCTTTGGCAATCTTGAACATATCGTGCTCACCGTGCTTTGATTCCAAACGTTCATACATCTTCCTATAGGCAATGCTCTTTGCCTCCATCACTTCCTTCTTCGCTTCCTTGTTGGCCATTTTGTATCTCTCCTTCAATCTAACTCGCTCCTCCTCATTCGAGCACCTCAAAAGCTCCCTAAAACTCCCTTGCCTGTCCTTTATTTTGGTTTGCATTTCCTCACTCCACCACCAGGACTCCTTTTACCCTTTACCCGCTTGCCTTTTTGTAGTGACCCATCTTACTAGCTTGTTAATTAATATATACATAGGTAGAAATGCTCAAGTGAAAGAGAAGCGCCTTTGTGTTGAGAATCCAAACTCTGCATCAGCAACTAAGACTGTGGGGTATGGGGCGGGGGTTGGGGCGTGGGTTGGCTGAAAACGCCCAAGCCACCACCCCGGGTGGGCTTGGGTTTCGGCGTGGCCCAAGGGGCGGGAGTTTAAAGCCGGGCGTGGGGCGGGCTAGCGATCCTATGTGGCCGGCTCCTATTCGCTGTTGGCCAGGTCATCATAGCGGGGCATTTAAAATTCAAAATCTAATCGTTTGGCCAAGCCAAGCGGTTCACCCAACCCAACAGTCAACCACCCGGCTATATATATAACCCCAACCCCACCGGCTACCCCAACCCAAACAAACTTGTTGGCTGTCCACCGCTACCCCAACCCACTTGATCGAACCTGCTACCCAAACACACTTGATCGATGGCCTCTTGGACACACGAAGAAGAGCTAGCTCTCGTCATGAGCGTCGTTGACGTAATGAAGGGCCGACAACCCGGTGAAAAGCGTTATTGGCCGGAAGCTTTTGCTAGCTACCGACATAACGTCGGAAACGACCGGCACAACTTAAACGCGTGCCAATATAAATGGCGCTAGCTACGGCCGAAGCTTGATCGTTTCAAAGCCTACTACGAAGCCGTTCCGAGCGGTGAGTTAAGCCACGCGGACCGGGTGGCGGTGGCGAACATTGAGTTTCGGGGCCAGGAGCGAAAGCCGTTCGACAAGCTCGCTCTTTTTGAAATTTACCTAACGCTCTAGGTTTTTTTTTTTTTTAATCCTTTTTAGGTTTTTTTTTTTGTAATTTTTATGAATTTTGTAATTTTTAAGAATTTAATAAAATTTAGGCTTTTTTTGTAATTATTTGTATTTTTTTTTAATAAACTGCCAAGCCACGCGGTTCACCCACGCCCCGCCATACCCCACGGACACGTCACTCACCGGTGTGGGGGGGGGGGGGCTCGAACTACACGTGTCAACTCATGCCCCCAACCCCGCCCCAGCATACCCCATGGTCTAATGGTAACTTCTTGTTTGGCTGGGTTTTAAAACAATTTCAATTGCTGCAATCTTACCAGCTTGTTAATTAGTAAATACATACATAGGTAGAAATGCTCAAGCGAAAGGGAAGCAGTCCTGTGTTGAGAATCCAAACTCTACATCTGCGACTACTTGTAACTTCCAGTTTGGTTGGGTTTTAAAACACATTAAGATATTTGGATATGAAAGATGAACTTGATCATTTATTTTCCTTTTTACAAAATTACATGTTAATTTGATATGTGATACGAACCGAATCGTTTATAAAATGATCCTAAAAAAATAGATAGGAACTTGAAGAGATAATTAGAGAGAAAACCAAGAATTAGTTCATATTTCATTTCATTCCTAATTAAAATAGAACAAGTAGTTAGCTTTATATAGCCTTACATAAGAAAATAATTCTCCACTAATCCACTAACAGTCTTAATTAACTAACCACTAAACATGACATAAGGAAAATAAATCAGGGAGTTAATTGCTAAAATCGTCTTTGAGGTTTGGGCATGTTTGTCATTTTCGTCCAAAATGACACTTTTGTACCAAATTGCCCCTAACGTTTGTAACTTTTTGTCATTTTCATCCAAACCACTAACTTAGTTTATTTTTTCTGTTAAGTTAAGGTTATTTGGATGAAACTGGCAAATATAAAATCACAGGGATGATTTTGGCAATTTACTCAAACCCTTGTTAGTTTATTTTACTTATTTATTTTTGTTACATATATAATAAAAAAGAATATATATGGAGTTTTTAGAAAAAAAAATTAATAGTTTTGTCACATAATTTTTATAAATTTTCATCCAAATCACTAACTCAGGTTATTTTATCTGTTAAGGTGAAGGATGTTTTAAATTTTATAAATTAAGACCGAAATTATTTACAGCTTCTTTATATAAATCAGTTTTATGAAGAGAAAACGTCATTGGTGTGCAACACATAACAATCGATTACAACTTTTAGTATTTATCAGTTGTAGAGATAGAAAAAATTGTAAAACGTTACATATTTTTTAAAAGTGTTGAGCACTTAGGATATATGTTGGTAGAAATAAAATATTTATTTAATTAAGATTATGAGGGTAACTAACTAATACTTATTCTGAGTGTCTTGAGTAAAGAAACTTTTGGTTCATAGCATTATAATTACAATTTGATGGGTAATTTTAAGGTTTGGTAACGATATGTTGTTTGATAGGGGGCACTGGCTTCTGTTTTTCCTTAGGAGCGAATTTAAAAGAGTAGAAGATGAATTACAAACTTGGTACATATGATAAAATTTTTTTTATTTGACCTTTTTCAATATGGTCACCAACATTTTAGTTTTATAAAATTTAGAGGTTTAAATAGATTTTATTTTTATAAAACTGATCTATATAAAAAATTAGAAATTAATTTTTGTCTTAGTTTATAAACATCTTTCGCCTTAATAGAAAAAATAACTTAGTTAGTGGTTGGATGAAAATTTATAAAAATTATATGACAAAGCTATTATTTTTTTCATATAAAAATTGCATGTATATTCTTTTTTATTATATATGTAACAAAATTAATTAAATAAAAGAAATTTAAAAGAGTTTGAGTAAATTGCCAAAATCGTCCCTGTGGTTTTATATTTGCCAGTTTCATCCAAATATCATCAACTTAACAGAAAAAATAAACTAAGTTAGTGGTTTGAATGAAAATGGCAAAAAGTTACAAACGTTGGAGACAATTTGGTACAAAAGTGTCATTTTGGACGAAAATGACAAACCTGCCCAAACCTCAGGGACGATTTAAACAATTAACTCTAAATCAGGAAATTAGAATTACATGTGAACATGTCATGGAGATCATGGGCACTTATCAATATGTAATCCCCACTTTCCCAACAGTGACGAAGTAAAGCGATGCATCAGCACTCGTTTCGTTTGGTTGCATTTTTATTTTTATAATGTTCATGTTTTTAACAATTTATTTGTTTATTTATAATTAATAATTAATAATTATAGCTTTTGTCCATGGCTTTATAGCCTAATGGCATATTAGGGGTGAGATAAGGCTTTGAGACTAATAGGTCATGAGTTCGATTTCCACAAAGGGCTTTTCCTATATTTATTGGGTTTCCTCTTGAATTGGTGTATAAGCATTATGCCTAGTGGAGATGAATATGATCGGATGGTTTCGCTTGTGACACGATAATACTCTAGTGGTCCGTCAATGATCCAAATTTGTCGTTCAAAAAATAAAATAAAAAATAATTAATAATTAATAGGTACAGAAGCTCTAGGGAGCCCCTTTTATTTGTTTTTATTAGAATTTCCACCTGATGCTGGTAACATAACAATGATGGTTTGAGTTGTGAAGGAACAGATAATATGATTTTTAATTTTTTAAAGAAGATATAAAATATCCATATCCATATTATCCGAGGGTGTGGTATAAAGCCCCTAGGGGTTTTATCACGTTACGTCAGATCCACGTCAACGCTACGTCATATGGGGGCTATAAAGCCACTTCCTTTAACTTGAATGGTATGGTATAAAGCCTCCTATTAAACAAAAAAAAAAAGATTTTATTGGTTGAAAAGATGTGGCCCCCACTTGTGGCTGCACACACCTTTAACCTCCGCTATCACGTTGGCGAACAAACTATGGCGCCCCCCTTTGAATGCCTCGGTGTGGCCAATGGCGCCCCCGGGGCGCTATGGAGCATGATGTGGCGGGGTGGCGCTATGCCACACCCTCCAGCCTAACAATTAACAAATCGTAAGTAGGTATTAGCTACGAGCTACACTTGGAGGATTATTGGAGCTTCGTTGCTAGTTGCTAGGGTTCCAGATATGCTCTCGAGAAGTGGTGATACCTGTTTCATAATGGACCCCTTCCGAAGGAATGCCATATCATCGTTGACAAATACGCCTCGTCAGGTAAAGTCTTGAAACATGATCCATGGTATCAAGCAGGGGCGGACCCACCGCACCCCTTGAAAAAATAAATTTAATGTATATTTTAAGCAAAAAACCCGACCGCACCCCTTGAAAATATAGTTGAACACCTCATCCGCACCCTCGGCAAATAATTCATGGGTCCGTCACTGGTATCAAGCAGTGGTTGCCATTGGTATTTAACATTTTTCACCTTTTATTTTCTCCGCCTTATGATTGCGACAAGTAACTAACTTTACTATATTATAGATTGTAAAGTTGAGGTGAAAGGATACCTATAACAATCCTCCTAGAACCCTTAATGTGACCCTAAAACGTTCCTTATATACCCCGTATACGAGAAACGGACCCGAAATACCCTTATACTTAGAAAAAAACAAGAAAAACAAAGTTTGGGAGTCTCTCGCGGGCCGCGACTCAGACCCCTTGGTCTCTCGCGGGGCGCGAGCTCTGATTACTTGTCGGACACCCAGGTCGCCACGTGTCAACACGTGGCAGGTCTAGATATGCTGATTGGTCAAGGCTATGGCCTAACCTACGCTTGTCGTGGGCCGCGAAGGCCTTGGCCTTCTCTCTCGCGAGCTGCAAGCCGCCTTACGATCAGCCTATAAATAACAGCTTCGAGCTTCATTTGAATTCGTTCATTTCTCGATTTCTCTCTCAACTTTCTGAATAGCTATTATTATACCCGGGCATAATACCCACTATAAAACGAAGCTTTGCCTAGTTGTAAGTATTATAACCCTGCTATTACCCTACACGATCGATTTAGGATTTCCGTTACGCATGTCGGCTCTGCCCGACTCAGTCGTTGGAATTCTGTCTCGTGTTACACCCGATTGATCTAGGACTTCGTAATGCATGTCAAGGCTCTGCCTGACTCAGTCATTGAAGTTCTGTCTCGAGTTGGATAGTTAATGTGATTTGGTTATTTTACTAACACGCGTGCATTGTTTAATTTAATAGATAATAACCAGGAGATACACCAGGAAGCCTTAGTTTTACCTAAGTGATCAATGTGAGTTCATTCTCTTTTCTCACCGTTTGTGAGTCATTTTATCAACTGTTTTACCAAAACCTCAAATGTTGTAATTATAAGTAAATAGTAATTGAGTCAATGTATTCTACAATTACTGTCGGTATGTTGGGGTTTTGTATACAAAATGTTTGAGACGTTACCATTGGACAAAGAGTTAGCCAATGAGTAATATGACCCACAAGTCAGGTGTTGATATTACCGAATGAGTAACTGGGTAGATATAAACATTGTAATCACTCTCAATACTGTGAAGATAATTAAACTGGGATGCACTCACCAGTATTTCTTGCTGATAAAACTTTTTAAAACGCGTTTCAGGTAACAAAATGTGAAAGCCAATAGAAGCCAGCTGGAGAGCACTGAAGGCTTGGAAAAGTGGCTATAAAAGTTACCTAAACAAAAAGAAGTTTTGTCTTTTGATAAACTAGGGTTTACCCCTCTAAATAAATTTGTAATGAAAACTTGGGTTCTATCCGATTTATTTATTATACAAAGTTTGGTGTTTCAACTCTGATAAAATATTTCATAACTACGGCCCTGATGAATGTTTTCCGCTGCCAAATTGATAAACACCGATACCACCCATCTGAGCTCGCCGCACCCGCTCCCGGGGTAGGGGTCGGGGGCTGCGACAGAAAGTGGTATCAGAGCTACAGCCACTGGTTTAAGCCAAAGAAGTGTTCTATTGACACTTAAGTTTTAAATTCTGTGTTAGGAAATAACTTATGTGATTATGTGTTTTGTGTTATTTGACTATTTGTTAGTTTACAGTATGAGTGAGCAAGGAACTTCAGACGCTTGTCGTCACTTAGATAGTTTACCAAAAGATGAGGGAACATCGTCTCAGCCAGATCTCTTAGGGTACTCAGCCGATACTAAGGAAGGAATATTTATTTTAAGGCACAGTCTGAGGAACCTTTTACTACTAAGAAAAGAGGTTGGTTTAGTAGAGGAGCACACGATAGAAGAAAAAGAATGAAAAAGTTACAACAGCAGAGAACGATAGCCAGAGCTAATAAGGAAGTAAATGCACAAACTCAGGAAACAGGCAATAGACCACCGTGGGAAGAGAAACTAGATAGACAGTTGGCCGATTTACATATGTTAGCCACTACAACAGTAGACTCCAACCAAATAGCTGAACTGCCACTATTACCTTTATTCCCAGATCAACAAATGTTAGAACCTGACCAAGAAAACCAATTCCCTATACCTGCATTTGACCTTAACGAATTTCCTAGAATTCCAACTCCACACCCTTTAGAATATGACTCATGGTTTGACGACAATAGGTCGTACTCGGCTTTATATCCTCCCAAAGAACCAATGCCTTTAGAACATGATCCGTGGAGGGATAATGATAGAACATTTTTCGAAATAAATAGCGCAGACCCTTACGAGGAACTCGTGCCTCATCCTGAACCATTAGACCCACCAATGAGTCGAAAACAGGTGCAGGAACTCCATCAGTATGGAGAAGATTTAGTAAATGAAGGGAATAGATGTAACGCCCTGCTTTTTGCTTTTAGCCTATAAATAGCAAGTTTCGTCGGACTTCCCATTAATTGACTCTTTTACCCTCGTGGTACTCTATTGTGATACTATTTAGACGATGAAACTAATTTAATCTTGATTACATTAAATTATGACTCTATGAACGATGTTAACCTATGATTCTATGTGATTCTATGAACGATGTTAACCTATGATTCTATATGATTCTATGAACGATGTTAACATATGATTCTTTGAACAATGTTAACCTATGATTCTATGTGATTCTATGAACGATGTTAAACTATGATACTATGGAACGATGTGAACGGTGTGAAACTTAACTCTATGTGACACTTTTAAACACTTTGAACGATATTGAGTCTTGACACTTTGAACGATATGAATCTTGAATCTTTGAACGATACGAAACTAGACTCTTTGAACGATGTGAGTCTTGGCTCCTTGAACGATATGAGCCTTGACTCATTATTATGCTTGATGCTATGGAACGAGAAACATGTTTAAACTATGTGGAATGACAGAAGCTTATTTAAACTATATTCGAAACACGAGTTTTATTCTTGATTATACGAATCTTACACTTGGATACTATGAAACGCTGAATTATTCACAATAATACGCAACGCAACACTTAACCTCGCTCGCGAACCGAACCAAAGGCGAAAACTAGCAAACAAGTGTCGGCTGTCTGAATGGACATCCGATCGAATGACCATCCGACCGAAAGGCCATCCGACCGCTGCTCACCTTGCACCGTCTTAACCCTTCTCTCTTGCCTATAAATACTCGTACACTTCACTATTCACTTGATGTGACAGCTCCATTCGACCCAACTCACCCTCAGCTTGTTCTTAGACGTTTTCCTCTCGATTTAAGCTCATTTGGTAAGTCTTTCCACTCAAATCTTGTACAATCATCATCATTACACATTTCTTCATCACTTTCCTCATCAAAATCACTTATTTTCACCAAGAAATCACCCGATTTGGACTGTTTTAAGGATGATGTTCACTTGGTGACGTCATCCTATCAACAATGGTTAGGATCTAAGTGATTTCCATGACTTTTCAACTAAACATTTCAAGATTTCATGCTTTTCATCTATTTATTTCAACTCTTTTACACTCATCTACTCGTAAACCAATGGAACCCGAGCTCATACCGATTCTCTGCTTGTTCCGTAGTCGAGAACCGGCCTAATAACGGATTTCCACCGGAGAGATGACCGACTAACGGGTCAAACATGAAATTCCGTTGAGAAACAGTGTGGCTGATCGAATGGGGTGATTTCCATCCGCTCGAATACACTGGACCTGGGTGTGATTTCTGTTGTTTGACACGTCGTCACGCCGTCTCAGTTAAAACTCAAAACTTTGAACTTGGAAAACTTGTGAAACTTTCAAAATATCAGACTGCCACTCGAATGGCCATCCGATCGGATGGCCATCCGATCGAATGACCATTCGACTAGGTGATTGGTCTCTTTACAGATTTCAAACTTTTGATCAAATAGCCATCCGATCGAATAGCCATCCGTCCAGATGACTACCCGACCGGATGACTTGTTTATATACTACAACGAAAACTTCAAAAGTTCTCAAACAATTTACAACACACTCACCCAATCGAATGGCCATCCGTTCGGATGGGTTATTCCCATTCGTACGGCTCACCATTCGACAATCTGTTTAACTTACTGTTCAACGCTGACGCTACCATGCTATACTCAGGCTGATCTAGCGCCCCCTTCGATCCAATTAATAGTGTTTGGTTCTATGCACCCACTGTGAGTATACTCGATCCCTTTTTGTTCTAAACACTTTTAGGATGCAACATGTATTCTTTATCAATACACTTGACACTTGAAACTTATTCAAAACATACTCTATCCGTGTGAAACATGAAACTATTGATACTTGAAACTATTGAAACTTGAAATTATTTTGTGCTATCTGAACGTTTAATCCCTGTGTGTAGTTCCGTCTTAACAATAGTAGCGCTATAGGAGTAATGCACCTCTCTTTGAGTCTTGGGGAGTATTGTTAAGTATCGAATCTATTACCTCCTCTTCGATGCGTCGATGTAGGAAAGGCAAAATTAACGCATTGGGAAACTTGGGCTATCACTTGGACTGCGTGGACTAGCACGGCTGAAACTATTTATTCGATGTTCATATTGGATATGAGTTTTTAAACTTGAAACTATTATGCTATGTATTCAAACTTGTATACTCGCCAACATTCTTGTTGATTTTATTTTAATACATGTTGCAGGTTGATAGATGAAAGGAACCAAGAAATCAAGCTAGGATGATGCTTAGAAACTCATCTTAGATAAATAGACGATTTTGAACAATATTAAATCATGATGTTATTTTGATACTTTATGTTGGTTGTGGAACGTGTTTGACATTATTAGTCTTATTCATGAAATTTTGATTAATCTATATTGAAACGAGTAGTGTTATGGAATCTCATGAGCAATCTGAACGCTTAGTGCCGTGCCACGATGTTTCCGCCATCGGTTGGGGTGTGACAATAGAATACGACATATAGGGGAAAAACTAGTTTAGAAATACGATGAAAATGAGATGAGATACTGGATGAATAATACCTAGATATACGTGTAATTTTGTACTTTGATAAAAAAAATATAGATAGACTAAAATAGACTAAAATAGATACGGATACATAACTACTAGTATGTTTAAATTCCAGTTGTAGTTTGTAATTGACGCATATATATATATGAAAAGAGTAAAAGTCGCAATGTTCGACGTTTTTTATCAATCTGTTTGTATGATTGTGTATACATATTTGTACTAAATTTTATTCTGTAATACCTGATAAATGTTCACAATTCAGATGGACAACGAAGTAAATCAGGAAAACCAGAATAATGAGAATAACGGAAACCAAATAGATAACAGTGCCATCCAAAATATAGTAGCACAAGGAATTATAGATGCTATGGCTTATATTATCAAGACTGCTAAGGAAGCAGAGAATAAATTTATATGTGAAAGTAAATGTCAACACACTGAACCAAGTCACAGTGTGAACGATAATAATAGACCCCTTATCCAAGCTCCAATTCCTAAAAGAAGAAGAACCATCTCTTACGGTTGTTCTTATAAAGAATTCTTGGCCTGCAAACCAATAGAATTCTAAGGCAATGAAGGATCCATTACAGCCTTACGTTGGATAGAAAAGACGGAAGCAGTCATAAAAATAAGTAAATGCGCAGATGAAGATAAGATTATGTTTGCTTCTAATCTTTTAAAAAATGCAGCTCTAGAATGGTGGAATACTATTCTCCAGTCTAGGGGAAGTGAGAGAGTTTATAATATGGAATGGATCAACTTTAAGGAAATAGTTGAAAGAAAATTCTGTCATCCTCATGAAAAGGAACAAATCGCCAATAAGTTACTAAATCATAAAATGACTGAAATAGACTGCAAAGGTTACACTACCATATTATTCGAATATGCTAGGATAATGCCAACCTTAGCCTCACCTGAACCAGTGCTAATTTCCCGTTATGTTTGGGGATTAATTAGTGAGATTAGACATATAGCCAAGTCAACTAGACCACAAACCATAGAAGAAGCAGTAGAACTAGCCAATACCTTGACTGATGAATTGGTATGTACGCAAGAAGAAAACCAGAGAAAGAACTTAGCGTAAAAGCTTACCCAGGAATTTCGCTACGGTAATATCAACCGTGGGAAGGGTACAGGTTCTTCCTCTACACCTTACTGTAAGTATTGCAAAAGAAAGCATTCTGGAAGATACTCCATATATTGCAACTTTTGCAAAATATTTGGACACAAGGAAGAAGACTGTAGAAAGAAACATAATAATAGGATATGCATCAATTGTGGAGAAACTGGGCATATCAGACCGAATTGTCCGAAACTAGCTCTAGCCACAACCAACAAGGCTAAGACATCTGAAGCACCTAAGAAAAATGCCAGAGCATTTGTTTTGACAGCCGAGGAAGCCAAGATGATCCCAGATGTGATTGTCGGTACATTTTTAGTTAATAACATATTTTCCAAAGTATTATTTGACTCTGATGAGAACCAAAGTTTTATCAATACTTCTTTCCACAAACTTCTCAATCAACCCTTAACCAAACTTCAACAAGATTGTCTGATAGAGACAGCAAACGGAGAATCCATTAAGATTAGTGAGATCTTACAGGGAGTAAGAATAGAAATCCTAAACCATCATTTCTTTGCTAACCTTTATCCAATGAATCTAGCCGGATTCGATGTTGTATTAGGAATAGATTGGTTGGTAGCCAATCGTGCCAGTATTTTATGTGATCAAAAGTCAGTGCAAGTAAGTACACCAAGTGGTGAAAAAATCACAATTAAAGGAGATAAGCCAACCAGATCGACAAAATTCATCTCTGTGATGAAAGCCGCAAGTTATGAAAGGAAAGGAGGAATAGTGTATGTGATTTCCGTAATCATTAGTACTAACGGAAAAGAATTAAAAGATATTCTTGTAGTATCTAAATTCTCAGACGTTTTTCCAGAAGAGTTACCTGGATTACCGCCTGATAGAGAGGTTGAATTTAGAATTCATCTAATACAAGGGACAGCACCGATTGCCAAAGCACCTTATCGATTAGCACCAACAGAGATGCAGGAATTGAAGAAACAATTGGATGAACTTCTTGACAAAGGTTTTATACAACCAAGTTCATCACCGTGGGGAGCACCGGTGTTGTTTGTTAAGAAGAAAGATGGATCGATGCGTATGTTCATTGATTATCGAGAATTGAACAAGATTACGATTAAGAATCGGTACCCACTACCGAGAATCGATGATCTGTTCGATCAACTTCAGGGAGCTCGATTCTTTTCTAAGATCGACTTACGCTCCGGATATCATCAATTGAAAGTACAGGAAGAGGCCATTCCTAAAACTGCTTTCAGAACAAGATACGGTCATTATGAATTAACCGTCATGCCATTTGGTTTAACCAATGCCTCAGCCACATTTATGGACATGATGAACAAGATATGTAAACCATACCTAGATAAATTCATAATTGTTTTTATAGATGATATTCTAATTTACTCTGAGAGTAAAGAGGAGCATGCAGCGCATTTGCATACACTTCTAACATTATTGAGAAAAGAGAAGCATTATGCTAAATTCTCAAAATGTGAGTTCTGGTTACAAGAAGTACAATTCCTTGGACATCTGGTCAATCATGAAGGAATTCATGTAGATCCTACAAAAATCAAGGCAATTACTAAATGGAAAATCCCTGAATCATTAACAGAAGTAAGAAGTTTTCTAGGACTGGTAGGATATTATAGACGATTTATCCGAGATTTCTCTAGAATAGCCCTACCATTAACCAAACTGACCTGTAAATATGTTAAGTTTGAATAGGGATCGAAACATGAAGAAGCTTTAAGATTCTTAAGCATAGGTTAACCAACGTACCCATACTCGCATTACCAGAAGGAACTGAAGACTTTATAGTCTATTGTGATGCGTCTAAGTTAGGTTATGGATGTGTGTTGATGCAACATCAAAAGGTTATAGCTTACGCCTCTAGACAACTTAAGAAACATGAAGAGAATTATACAACCCATGATCTTGAGTTAGGAGCCATAGTTTTAGCCCCTTAAGATTTGGAGCCACTATTTATATGGAAATAAATTTATTGTCTTCATCGATCATAAGAGTTTAAGATATATTTTTTGGCAAAAAAGAATTAAATATGAGACAGAGACGCTGGATGAAAGTTCTTAGTGATTATGATTGTGATATCCAGTATCATGCTGGAAAGCAAATGTAGTAGCTGATACTTTAAGTCGAAAGTATCACGAAAAGCCAAAACGAGTACGTTCTCTCAGATTAAATCTGCAGATAGATTTAAATGAGAAAATTAGAAAGGCACAAGAAACAACATTAAAGGACGATGCTGAAGGTTTGAAAGGTGTGATTAATGAACTAGAACAAGGAACAAATGAAATTTGGAGATTCCATAAGAAAAAGATGTGGATACCTAAACAAGGAAACCTACGCCACAGAATTCTAGAAGAAGCTCATAAATCTAAGTATACGATACATCCTGGAAGTGATAAGATGTATCAAGATCTAAGAAAGAATTTCTGGTGGATAGGAATGAAAAAGGATATAGCAAATTATGTTGCTAAATGTCTAACTTGTTCACTAGTTAAAGCTGAGCATCAGAAACCCTCAGGACTATTGCAATAGTTAGAAATGTCAATCTGGAAATGGGAATTGATAACAATGGACTTTGTTACCAAATTAACCAAGACAAGAAAAGGAAATGACACAATTTAGGTGGTTGTAGACAGATTGACCAAATCTGCTCATTTCTTACCAATGAAGGAAACTTTTAGTATGGAACATGTTGATGCACAAGAATGTCTGTTGACTGCATCTTCATCAAGTCTTAAATCAAGAAAGTCAAGATTGGATCTTAAAAGTCAAATTAGGGTTTAGTTTTGATTTAGAAAGTGATTAAAGGGGTTCCGTTTGAAACTAATGTTTGAGTTAAAGGGTTCCGTTTGAGATTAGAGGGTTCCGTTTGAAACCATCGTTTGAAAGGAGGGTTCCGTTTGAACCATGTTATGTTAAGTTCAAACGGAAGGGTCTCATTGTCTATATATAGGAGTATGTTAGTCACATTTCAAACGGAACAGGTACGGAACAGTTGGATGGTTGTGAATGTGAGCGAAGGTGCTGCCAAAATTTCGTTAGAAAACATTGTAAAAGCTCACGGTTGTTAAAGAAAAGAAAGATTAAAGGATACAAGTTGTTTTGGACGTTGTTTACTTTGATTCCGCCTTAGTAATCGATGTTGAACTACCTTAACTGACTTTCAGGGTCACGTACACGATCCAACAAGTGGTATCAGAGCTCAGAACGAGGAGTTCATACCAAATACAGCTTGAAATCATCGGATTATCTCACTTCTACCTTTCTTTTCTGATTTAAACTTGTTGTCGCGGTTAAAATGGCTTGAAACGATCACATAGCAAACGAAATTCACTTTTAACTAATCCTTGAAATTTTGAAACCAAAATTCGACCTAAAACTGATCGAAATCATTCAGACCGTTTGAAAATGTTCGCGAGTTGCTGACGTCATACCGTTTGAAATTGAACAATCGTTTGAAATTGATCTATCGTTTGAAGTGGTCGTTTAAAATCTTTGTCGTTTGAAACTATTGATTCAAACGGAACAGTCCATCGTTTGAATCTTTGTCGTTTGAAACTATTGATTCAAACGGAACAGTCCATCGTTTGAATCTTTGTCGTTTGAAACTATTGATTCAAACGGAATAGTCCACCGTTTGAATCTTCATCGTTTGAAACTATTGATATTTCAAACGAAACAGTCCATTCCGTTTGAAAACAACCATTCCGTTTGAACAGGTTTCTTTTGAATCTAATATTTTCCAAAACCAAAATTTTTCTAAGTGTTGTCTGATTTTACAGGTACATTCACGATGGATGATATTTTCTTAAACCCGTTTAGCGACATGTACGCATTCGCTGGAGATTCAGGAAACAATGATACTTCATCAAGCAATGTGAACGAGAATCCACCGAAAGAAAAGAAAAAGGAAGCTTGGGAATCGGAAAGTGCTTTTGGAACGTTCAATAAACCCCCAAAGCTAATGGCTATTGAGGAGTACAGTCGTTGGTCCAGAAAGTTTGAAGATTGGATGATGGCATTCGTGTTTCCAAGTTGGAAAAGTCTGAAGAATGGTTATGATCAAGGAAACAAGAATGGTGAAGTCTTAACAGCATCTGATGAGATTGATTCATTTGTAGCCGAACAAAAGTGTGTAGCATTGTTATTTCAATCTGTTCGGGAGGATATCATCTCACTGATAGACTATTCAAACGCTAAAGACCTCTGGGCAAAGTTAAAACAGAAATGTTTAGGAAGTACAGAGATAGTGAAAAACAAAAAGAAACTTCTTAGGAAAGAGTTTGATATGTTTGGTTGTCTTAAGAATGAGTCAGTGTGTAAAATGATAGAGAGGTTCGGTCATCTGAAGCTGGAATTAGCAAGACATGATATCAAGTATTCTGATGATGAACAAGTAGACAAGTTGTTCGATTCATTGCCAGACGAGATGGAGTGGAGATATTATGCTCTTATGCTTAAGAACACTATTCCTTCTGAATTGTTGAAACCAGATTTGGTGATTGAAAGACTTGAGAGTCATGAGCTGGAGTTGAAGAAGACGTACAAAGTTAATCACTCATCCTACCAGCAGAATTTGGATTTGTATTATCCAAAAAGCATGATGCCGAAAACTACTTCTCCAAAGACTGCATTTTCTGCTGAAAATGTGTCTACAGCTGGCAAAGAAAGTCAAAGTGGTCAAAGCAGTGGTAGTCATAGTGGTTATCACAGTGGATCTTCATCTTCTGGAAGTCATTCTGATGCAAAGAATCGTTTTCAATGCAACATTGCAATAGACTTGAAGAATGCTCAGAACTTTGATGAGGAATCGGCCAAGCAGCAGATGATCTTCCTAGCATCGGTGTTGGAATCATATGAAGGATTAGTAGCTGGGAAGATAGGCAACACAAATCTGACGAAAGAAGATTACGATCAGATTGATCCGGAGGAAATGGAACTGATCGATATTCGTTGGGCTATGGCAAGTGCTGTTCGTCGTGCACAAAGATTCATGGAAATCACTGGTAGAAAGACAATTGGTGGTGCATCTACTAAGTTGGGATTCGATAAATCGAAGGTGACTTGCTTCAAATGTAAGCAGAAGGGTCATTTCAAACGAGAATGCCGAAACGCTTATGCTGATGAGTCGGAGAACCCTTTCAGAGATGATTACTACAAGAAGGCGATTTATTACCAGAATAAATCTGAGCCGCCTAGATTGAAGCAGGTTGAAGATAACAGAGAGAAATCTAGAGCTCTTGTAGTGATTTACGATGATGAGGGGTATGATTGGAGTCAAGAGGTTCTACCAGAAGAAGATGCGGTTGGTTACGCATTTATGGCGAAAAATGAACCTATTCCATGGAAAGATGAGAGAACTGAAGAGCAGAAGTATAAATACAGAAAAATGATTTCGGAAAACAAAATTACTAGACTTTCTAGTATCTTTTTGGAAGCAAAGAGAGCCAACAGATGGGATCCAGACAGAGAGTGTTATCTTGATGAGTATGGAAATATTGCAATTGATCACAAAACTCTTGATCTGGAAGTCTTAATCAAGGACATGAAAGAAAATGATGAGTATTGGCAACACAAATGGTGGGGAACTCCAACTTCGAAAATGATTGAAGAGGAGAAAGAGAGAAAAGAAATAGAAGGAAAAGAATCCAAGAAGATTGATACTGGAGTTATCGATACTACGCAGGAGTTGACTGCAGAGAACCTGGGAAAAATGGCTGACAAAGTGCTGGCTGCTAAGGCACTTGAGGTAGACTCTAACTCCGTGTCTGAGTCAAAAAGCCAGGTCAGTTCAGATGTGTCAACAAATGCGTCAGGTAAAAAGATCGAAGGAAATGCTGATTGCAAAAATTGCAACAAAGAGTGCAAATTTTGTAATACTGTCACGTATCTCAACGGTGAGAAAATTAAAGATCTGACAGCAAAGGTCAGAAACGTTGAGAATCAGATTCTTGGTCGTGACAAAACAGTTAAAGCTTCAACTGAACGGATAAAAGAATTAACTGCTCAAATTGAAACTGATAAAATTGATCATGACAAAATTAAACAAGAAAATGAAAAGTTGATTCTTGAAAACCGTCAGATTTGTGAAAAATTTGAAAAACTCAAAAGCACAATGAAAGATTGTGATGATCGAAATGGTAAAACTTTTAAAGAAAATGAACATTTAAAAGAAGTGCTTAGAGTTAAAGAAGAATCAATCAATAAACAACTGGATGAAATCGCTAAATTGAAACTTAAAGTTCAAGAGGCTGTAATCGAAAACGAGCGAATCCAGTTGAAGCTTAACAGTTACAGCTCCGCAAGCTTTGTTTTGCAACATATCATTCCCAAACCCATCGGGAAAGACAAAGCGGGCGAAGATGTGTATTCTGATGGAACTGGGGTGGGTTTTCATCAAGTACCACCACCTATTCTTTATAATTACACTAAAAAACAGTCTGGGTTGGTTGAAATTGAAGAAGAAAGTGAAGTTAAACTTCCAGAGAACATTGATGTCATGTTCACAACTTCCAATGATGATAGTGTTCAGACAGAGATTGTTAAAAGTACAGCTGAAAGTGTTTTGAATAGTGATTCAGCTGAAGATGATGGATGTTTCTTGGACAAATATATTCAGAAATCAAAATCCAAAAACAACTTAAGTGATGAACCGGGTCTTGTGATGTACAAGATGGCTGGATCTGATAAGTTGTATTCGGATTCTGAGTTTCCGATTGAGAATGTTAATGTGAACAAATTGACCAATGTTTTCAAGTTGGTTGAAGTTGAGTTGTCAGAAGTGAACAAGTTCAGTCAAACAAAGAGAAAAATGAGTTTTGAGAAAGATAAATCATACTACAAAAAGCCTGTTGTTCCATCACGTTTTTATAATAACAATCGAAACAATTGGTCGGGTGGTTATCAGGGTGGTAATAGTTATCAGAAAAAGAGTTTTCAAAACAAAAGGTTTGCTGAAAAGAAGGTGTTTGTGAACAGTTCAAGTTCACGTTCTGATGAGGAAAATGAAATTTTTTCAAAATCAAATAAAGAATTCTTTGAGAAAAGAGCTTCACATTATCAGTCTGAAGGCACAAGTCGAGTTGTTGATACTCGAACGTGTTTTAGATGTAATCAAGTGGGTCACATTGCACGAAAGTGTACTAATGTGAAGCCTAAGACTGAAAATGTAAAGATTCAACAGAAGAAAGTTGATGTGAAGGGTAAAGCACCAATCATTGTTGAGAAAAAGAATGTGAAAAATGACAACATCAAAGTGAAAAATGAACCTGTTAAGAAAGTGGTAACTAAAAATGACAAGTTTTATAAACAGGTTGCATTATCTCAACAAGTTTGGAAACCAAAAACTGAAATGAAAATTTCAACTTCTGAAGTGAAAAAGGCTGAAGAATCAATTTCGGTTGATTATGATGCAAATTTTCCACCTTTGAAGGCTGAAAATTTCAAAATTCAAATTGCGAGAGTCAAGGTTACACCTAAGGCTGATAAGGCCTGGGTGGACACCATGTTCGAATAAGCACTTTGAATTGCCGGAGCTTCCTGGATCGCGAAGCATGAATCGGCATCTTTCTTAAAAGTTGGTTAATTTGAAGTTTGGTATGTGCAGGATCTTCCAAGAGCCATTTCAAGATGGATCATGGATAGTGGCGCATCTCGACATATGACAGGAAAAACTGCATTGCTATATGATGTGAGGAATATAAATGGTGGTTATGTGGGATTTGCTGGTCATGAAGGTGGTAGAATTGTTGGTGAAGGAACGTTATCCAATGGGATTGTGACGTTTGAGAGAGTTAACTACATCACTGAGCTGGAGAACAATCTGCTTAGTATTTCGCAGATTTGTGACAATCAGTATACTACTCACTTCACTGATAAAGAATGTTTGATTTTGAAACCTGGTTTTGTTATTCCTGAAGAATGGATTATCATGAGGGCACCTAGAGTGAATGATTTATATGTGTTAGACATGAGTGTAGCGACTACAACAACTGGTTAAGCACATTGTTTTGTGTCTAGAGCAACTGAGAAAGAATCAAGATTGTGGCACCGTAAGATGGGGCATATTCACCTAAGGAAGATGAATCACTTGGTGCACAATGATTTGGTATTGGGAGTTAATATCAAAAGTTTTCATCTGGAAGGGGAGTGCATTAGCTGCATCAAAGGCAAGCAGAAGAAAAAGTCACACCCTACAAAGCAAGTCAATTCAGTTTCGAGACCGCTGGAAAGACTTCACATGGATTTGTTTGGTCCGGTGAATGTCAAAAGTATTACAGGAGATTACTATTGTTTGGTCGTTACTGATGATTATTCCAGATTTTCGTGGGTTTCTTTCTTGAAGTCGAAAGACGAAACATTTGACAGTTTGATGGGGCTGTTCAGAAAGATTGAGAATTTGTACCAAAGGTGTATCAAGAGAATTCGTAGTGATAATGGTACTGAATTTAAGAACAGCAAGATGGAAGAATTTTGTGATGAAAGAGGTATTTTGCATGAGTTTAGTGCTCCGTACACTCCGCAGTAGAATGGAGTCGCAGAACGCAAAAACCGGACACTAATCGAGACGGCTAGAACTATGCTTGCAGATTCAAAGTTACCGATTAATTTTTGGGTTGAAGCTGTGTCTGCCGCATGCTATACGCTCAACAGGGTTCTAACTGTCAAGAAGTTCAACAAAACATGCTTTGAGCTAATCAATAACCGTAAACCGAATTTGAAATATCTAGAACCGTTCGGATCACCCTGTACGGTTATAGAGCCTTTTGGAAAGTTTGGTCCGAAGTGCATTGAGGGAATATTTGTTGGATATGCAAATCCGTTGAGACGTGTCTTCGTTCCAAGTGAGAAGCGGATTATTGAAGCTGCAAATGTTGAATGTCAAGGTTATACTATGCCGCCGCAGAATCCTGGTGATTCATGGCGTTATCATTATGACAAACTTTGGGATTCGTTTGACATGAGAGAAGAATCAGAGGATGATGAAGATTTCTTTGATGAGTTGGATATTTTGCATGAATATGAGTCGCAGTTAAGGTTCCCAGCTGAGTATTCGAGGAGACCACAGGAAACTTCAAATGATGATGAAGCAGGTCCAAGTAATGCTGGTGAACATGATGATGTCCAACAGAATGAAGTTGCTCAGGATAATCAGTAGGTTCAGAATGATAATCTAGAAGCTGAAAACATGCCAGTATTTGATCATGGTGATTCAGATTCAGATTCTGAGGGGGAGCAAATTCAGATTTCAGGTCAAACAAACCAAGTTGGTGAACAAGATGCAGAGCAAAATGTTACTAATCTGGAGGGTAATGTAGATGTTCCAAGCGAAGTGATGCCGCGAACTTTTTCATATCATCCAGAGGAGTTGATCATAGGAGAATTGCAGACAGGCGTTCGCACTCGAAATCAGATTGATAAAGGGCTTACATGTTTTTATACAAAAGTTGCTCCTTTGCAAACTGAATTCTCATTGAGTTGTTTTATCTCGCAGGTTGAGCCAAGAACTTACAAAGAGGCGCTTACTGAAGACTCTTGGGTCAATGCTATGCAGGAGGAACTTAGTCAATTCGAGAAATTGGGAGTGTGGAAGTTAGTTGATTTGCCGGATGGTCAGAGAAAGATTAACACCAAGTGGGTGTTCAAGTGTAAGAGGGACGATAGAGGAGTTGTCGTAAGGAACAAAGCTCGACTCGTTGTTCAGGGATTTAGTCAACAGGAGGGGATTGATTTTACCGAAGTCTATGCTCCTGTAGCACGACTAGAGGCAATCAGAATTTTCCTAGCATTTGCGTCTTGGAAGAACTTTAAAGTTTATCAGTTGGATGTTAAATCGGCGTTTCTTTATGGGAAGGTTAAAGAGGAGGTTTATGTCGGTCAGCCACCGGGCTTTACCGATCCAATCCACAAAAACAAGGTCTACTTATTGGACAAAGCGCTGTATGGTTTACACCAAGCCCCGAGAGCTTGGTACGAGACTTTGTCTCAACATCTACTAGCCAACAAGTTCATTCGTGGAAAAGTGGATGCTACTCTCTTCACTAAAGAGGTCGATGGTCATCTTCTGATAGTTCAGATTTATGTGGACGATATAATCTTTGGGTCAACAAATGAAAATCTATGCAAAGATTTTGAATCAGTGATGAAGCAAAAGTTTGAAATGTCATCAATGGGGGAGATGAAATTCTTTCTGGGATTACAAGTTGAACAACTTCCTGAGGGAATTTTCATTCATCAGTCAAAGTATGTTCATGATATTCTAGAGAAATTTGGGATGTCAAGTTCTACTCCAGCTGCTACCCCACTTGCAACAAATCATGGGATTCACCCAGATCTCACCGGAGACAGGGCTGATGAAACGTTTTACCGTTCCATGATAGGTTCTTTAATGTACCTAACTGCTTCACATCCTGATATCATGTACCCAACGTGCCTCGCAACAAGATTTCAGTCTAACCCGAGAGCATCGCATATGATTATTGTAAAAAGGATATTGCGCTACCTGAAAGGAACTCCTTCATTGGGGTTGTGGTATCCTAGGAAAGGCGACTTTACGCTCGAAGGGTATTCCGATTCGGATTTCGGATGCTGCAAAGTTAATTCAAAATCAACAACTGCAGGATGCCAGTTCTTTGGTCCTAGATTGGTTACCTGGCAGTGTAAGAAACAAACGTCTGTGGCGTTATCTACATGTGAAGCGGAGTATGTTTCTGCTAGCAGTTGCTGCTCTCAGATCTTGTGGATACAGCAACAGATGCGCGACTACGGTTTGCAGTTTCTTAACACACCTCTTTTTGTTGATAATGAGGCCGCAATAAATATAACAAAAAATCCAGTACATCACGCTAAAACTAAACAAATAGAAATTCGTCATCACTTTATTCGTGATTGCTTTGAGAAAAAGTTGATACGAATTGAGAAAATCCACACTGACGAACAGAAAGCTGATTTACATACCAAAGCTTTTGATAAAAATCGGTTTAAATATTTGATGTGTGTAAAATGCAACATATAAATTACATCAAATGAGGCATAAAACTAACCCTTTTTTAGTATTAATATTGGAAAAAGAGTGTTTTTGTCTTCCTTTTGTATTTTCAGGATTAAATGAGCTCAAAAACGCAAAAGAAGCAAAAAGACAGCTAAATCCAACATAAATACAAGAAAAGGAACATTAGTGGACTGCCCGAACCCTCAACGGCACCTTCCAAAGCAAAATAGAGAAAACAGAAGGCTGAACACGCCCCGTGCTCAGCCAGCACGGGGCCGTGCCCAAGAAGCAGCAGAAAAGACAAACCTATAGAAGCTTCTATTGCCCACCACGGGGCCGTGCTCAGCGGACACGGGGGCGTGTCGAAAGTACAGCAGGCGCATTTATTGTAATTGCGAATTACAATTAATGAGGAGAGAGAGTGTCAGACGGACACGGGGCCGTGTCCAGCGGACACGGGGCCGTGTCCAGCTCTCTGTTCAGCCTATAAATAGGAGTGCTTGGATTCATTTCATCTCATCCCTTGGCACACCACCTCTCTCACACTTCATCCACCACCCACCACCATCACAACACCATCATCCACCACCATCATCCATTGTCCATCGTAGAGTGTGTGAGTCGTCTCGGGATCCAAGATTGATCGTAAGAGTTCTTGACAATCAAGGCCATGTTTGCCTAAGTCTCTTACATCACTTGGTGAAGACAAAGTGTCTAGTATAATACTTTTTATTTCTAATCTTTTGCACTTTTTATTTGGTTTTGTATTAATGACTTTAATAACTAGTTACTTATGTTGAAGGTGATCTTTCCTTATCGTTTGTCCGTGGTGTCTTGGCATTATTTTACTGTCTATATAAAATAAAGGATTTTCACCATTCATATCTCCACGGTCTATATGGAGGTATGTTGGCTACCTGGTAGGGGGTTAAGGGAACGGTTTGGTAAAGGTCTTGCCATTGTTCAGCGTTTAGAGGTCCTGCAATGGACCTGGGTCAAATTTAGTAGGATCTCCTTCAATACTTGGGCACGGGGCCGTGCCCACTCAACACGCCCCCGTGCCCAAGTTTCAGTTACTGAAAACAGAACCGTTAGATCCCGACGGTTGGTAATTTCTGACATAAACATGAGTGATAGTAATTATTTTTACTTTCGGCACTCTTATGGTAAGTGGTGTCAATTATGTGGTGGCGAACATGAAGAAGTAAAATGCTACTTCCTAAATTATAGGCCCCACTACATGGACCCACCATCTTCTCACAACCTTAAGAGAGGCGAAAGTAAAAATAAGCACTATTTCTCCCTCGAATGCGCCCAGCCTGATATTCTAGGGGAAATGCTCCTTAGCGAGTTATTTCAACTAGAAGAGCTCATTCTGAAATGGATAGAAGAGCTTGGGAAGGATTTTATTGATCCGCCCCAAGACGATACCCATGAAGAAATGTTGGAACCGCATTCCGACAACCTCGTTGCTCCCGAAAATGCCTCCGTACCTAGCAAAGACTTGGACGATAGTCGTCCCTGTGTCGATTGTGCCGTGAAGGACTCTCCATCGACTTCGTTCGGTGCATACATAGACCTGAGCGATTCGGCATATACCTTCTTTAACAAGAGCCCGGAAAAGGGTTGGACTTGTCCACCTAGAATGAAAATAGGAATTACCCTCACCAACAACCTCTTGCGTTCTCGCCTTAGTCTAGGACAATTAAGGTATATTAGGCACTTTGGGGTTGTTCCGACCAGTCAGGAGCCACCCGATACTAACAAGTTCCTTAAAAAACTAGACAACTTCATAAAACAGTCCTTAGACACGGGGCCGTGCCCAGCCAACACGCCCCCGTGTCCATCGAAAGATTCCTTTCTGATCAGTACGTCAGAATACGGACAAACTGTGTCAGAACTCCACCTGAACACGGGGCCGTGTCCAATGAACACGGGGCCGTGTCCAGGTTGCTGTCATTTTCTATAAATGCAGCCAAGAATTCTGCACATTTGGACCAACTTGGGGCAGAGATTTGCAGGAATCTTCTCTCAAACTATCCTAGGTAAGTCTAAAAGAAGGTTCCAACAACCCATCTTGTCCCTTCCTCTTTTAGTAATTTCCTTCTTCTTCATCTTTCTCCAAGAGCTACCATTGAAAGTTTGGAATTCATCCAACTCTATGGTAGGGATAAGTGAGTTTTGTTCAAAGAATCTTGGTAAAAACATGTTATGAAACATTGTTTTAAGTTATTAATAACCAAAAAGGCCCCACAACGTTCAGAAAATAACTTAAAACTCCAAGTTTCCTTGTTCCAAAACTCTGCAGAAATATGAACACGGGGCCGTGCTCAGTGAGCACGGGGCCGTGTCCGGTCACTGTTTCATTAAATAAACTATTTTTAGTTTATTTTTCGTAGGATGTCGAGTGAAAACAGCGATACATCTTCTGTGCATTCGTCAAACAGCCGAAGAGGAAGAAGACCCTCCATTGAAGCTACACTTGTGCACTATGTGATAGCATTAAGGGAGGCTCTCGACGAAATGACTTCAGTAGAGGAGGTCCTTATCGACCGTATTAACGATCTTACGATGGGACTTGAAAGCAGCTTCCAAGAAATTAACCTCTTGCACCAGAGGTTAAATATTCTTGTAGCACCTCCAATGGAACCAGTCCTTCCACAGCAGGATTGGAACCTAGCACTCGGAATCAACAACCCTACCGGGTGGGAAGACTTGCCAGCGGAACCTCCTGTGGAACACCTACAAGAGATCCCGGTGGAGGTTGAAGCTCCTCAAACTAATGCCAATGAACCCTCCTTTCTCCTTCCAAGAGAGGTGGAAGAATGGCTCGCCGACATTTGAGGAGAACCGCACGCGGAAGATGGAGTTCAAAAAGGCCTTGGTTAAACCAAGATTAATTGCTTCTTGGAAATTTTGCTAACTAAAATAAAGTAAAGGCTAGAACTCCATGGTTTGATTTCTTTGTTCTATCTAGTTTAATTTAGGATTATGTAAGTTCTCTCTATGATGAAATGAAATGATGGTTTGGATGGTTTGTAATGAATAAAACACACTCATGGTGGTAAAGGATGAAAAGGAGAACGAGAAAAATGATCCCATGCACAAGAACAAGGCAACCCGACAATTTTCTCCTGTTCAGAAGATTCAACACGGGCCGTGCCCAACCAACACGGCCCCGTGTCGAACCACCTGCAGAAAACGCCCAGTACAGGTACCTGGACACGGGCCGTGTTCACTCAACACGCCCCCGTGTCCAGACTTCTGTTTCTCTTATTTCAATTTTGTTACTGGCACTTGAACACGGGGTCGTGCCCGGATAACACGGGGCCGTGTTCAGTGCCCAGTAACACAAATTTTTGCTTTTTAAACACTATTTTACACATCTAATCAACCTAAAAATTTATTTTTGGGACACATTGAGGACAATGTGTAATTTAAGTGTGGGGGGGATGCTAAAACCTTGAATTTTGCAAGTCCTAAATACAAGCCTTACACAAAACTCTATTGGAACCGCTAATCACCCCAAATTTTTTTCAAAAATTTCATTTTTTTACTTGTCTAGGTTTAACTCGGGAAATTCAAGTTCTCAAAAAGGTTATATTTTTACAAATTTACAACCGATAGCGTAGTGATAAAAAGAACCAACATAAGAAAATTATGAAAAGGCATGACAAACTTATTTAAAATTTGATTATATATACTTGATCACATAAAAACCCATTCCCACAAAAGTGAGTTTTGAGCCTTTATTGAGCACACAATTACATATCATTTGACTAAATGCTCACTTTTCGTTTCTTGTGTGAATAGCCGCTTGGTTCTTACGACTCTAGAACTTGCCATGACAATACATTCCCGGTCCTTATCAACTTAAACCCGAGTAAGTAAATGATGGAGGCATTAGGACTAACCTTTTTCATTTCTACACCATTATTTTTCTTTTTCTTTTACCACCTACCCAAAAATCCCCCTAGTTAGCCCTTTTGAGCCTAAACCTTTTCGTTTCATCACCCAAACAAAAACCCTTTCAACCACCAAAACCCTTTTTCATTTTTTTTAACCCTTTATTTTAGTAACAAGTTCGGTTCTTCGCGATCAAAAAAAAAATAAAAAAAAAATAAAATTTCGTGATGATGATGAAGCAAAAAGAAAATAAACAAACAAAGTAATCAAAAATAACTTTGTTTGAATAAAAGCTTCATCAAAATAAAAAGTTGCAAAAATGCGAAAACCGACACTTGTTACGCTTTTAGCCCTTTTTCTACTAACCACTAACCCAACCACCTACCTTTAACCCTAGCCAACCCTTAATCCACAAAGTCCTCTTGATATCTACAAAGGTATAAAAGTTAAAAAGGAGGAGGATTGATTTCTTGGCAAGCCTATGGTAGGAATAAGTTCCATGCCGCTCTCGAGTGATTCAGTAAAAATACACCTTCGGCCGAGTGTGAGTGAATTCCCCGCGAGGTATGTGAACTTGTATATAAATAGAATTTTAAAAAGGCATGTTATGCCCAAATAAGTAATTTCTTTTATGAACAGTTCTAAATAAATCATTACGAATAGGAGTGTAAATAAATAAAAATAAAACCCAAAAAGATCTTGGAAATCCCGACACTCTACGACAAGCCCAAAACCTTCTCTTCTACCTATTCCATTTGGGAGTGTAAGCCACATATTAAAGAGTTTTGCTTGAGGACAAGCAAAAGTTCAAGTGTGGGGGTATTTGATGTGTGTAAAATGCAACATATAAATTACATCAAATGAGGCATAAAACTAACCCTTTTTTTTGTACTAATATTGGAAAAAGAGTGTTTTTGTCTTCCTTTTGTATTTTCAGGATTAAATGAGCTCAAAAACGCAAAAGAAGCAAAAAGACAGCTAAATCCAACATAAATACAAGAAAAGGAACATTAGTGGACTGCCCGAACCCTCAACGACACCTTCCAAAGCAAAATAGAGAAAACAGAAGGCTGAACACGCCCCATGCTCAGCCAGCACGGGGCCGTGCCCAAGAAGCAGCAGAAAAGACAAACCTATAGAAGCTTCTATTGCCCACCACGGGGCCGTGCTCAGCGGACACGGGGGCGTGTCGAAAGTACAGCAGGCGCATTTATTGTAATTGCGAATTACAATTAATGAGGAGAGAGAGTGTCAGACGGACACGGGGCCGTGTCCAGCTCTCTGTTCAGCCTATAAATAGGAGTGCTTGGATTCATTTCATCTCATCCCTTGGCACACCACCTCTCTCACACTTCATCCACCACCCACCACCATCACAACACCATCATCCACCACCATCATCCATTGTCCATCGTAGAGTGTGTGAGTCGTCTCGGGATCCAAGATTGATCGTAAGAGTTCTTGACAATCAAGGCCATGTTTGCCTAAGTCTCTTACATCACTTGGTGAAGACAAAGTGTCTAGTATAATACTTTTTATTTCTAATCTTTTGCACTTTTTATTTGGTTTTGTATTAATGACTTTAATAACTAGTTACTTATGTTGAAGGTGATCTTTCCTTATCGTTTGTCTGTGGTGTCTTGGCATTATTTTACTGTCTATATAAAATAAAGGATTTTCACCATTCATATCTCCACGGTCTATATGGAGGTATGTTGGCTACCTGGTAGGGGGTTAAGGGAACGGTTTGGTAAAGGTCTTGCCATTGTTCAGCGTTTAGAGGTCCTGCAATGGACCTGGGTCAAATTTAGTAGGATCTCCTTCAATACTTCACGGTATTGGATGGCGGGGGTCCAAACTCTTTGATCCCCTCATAAGTTAACTACTATTAATACTATAACCCGGCTATTTAGGACTGTATCCCTGCTGACTCAGACTACTTAGCCGAGGGTAACGTCACCGCCAAAAGCGGGGCCTACCACAATACTGCATTAATAACTTAATTCATTATCTTCCAATAATCCACCCCTTTAGGATTGTATCCCTGCTGACTCAAACTACTGGGGTGAGGGTAACGTCACCTTCAAAAGAGGGGCCTACTACAATAACTAAGATAATCTCTTAATTATGTGCAAAAGTGCGGAAATAATCAAAGGTTATACTAGATACGAGTCGGAACCAAGTGATTCATCTTGTCTATCTGTTTTTATTTTTATTTTATTTTCAGCATTTTAGTTAGTTTTATTTTTCTTAGTTTAAAACATTTTTCTAAACTTTTATTTTGGTTAGACGTTGAGGATAAACCGGTACTAAAAGCTCTTGTGTCCTTGGACGACCTCGGTATCTTACCAACGCTATACGACACTCAACGATGGGTGCACTTGCCCATATGTGTGTTTAGTGTTAGTGAAATATCGTGTTTTATAAATTTAAAACTTGGCAAAAATAAGTGTTAAAAAAGGGCTTAAAATATACACCTAAAATATACGACACTTTCACGCACATCAATATTTGTTAAAACTGAATGGTATGAAGCTTCTGTCGGTGTCGGATGGCATAATTGGCGTTGATGAAAGTACTGTTGTGGATGAAGACGAGAAACAATCTGCAATGGTTTGTCGAATTTTTACTTGTTTTGGTATTTAGGGGGAGTAGATATTTGTACATAGTTTATTTTTCAGAAAATACAAAAACAGTAAAAAATGCAAAAATACAAAAACATGATAAAATTTGAAAAAGAGCTTGTGTATATAGGGAAAATGATAGTACATCAGCTAGACGATTACAGTATGCTAAAGATTTGAAAAGTCTAAATGAATTAAACAGTCTCACTAATGATGTATCGATAGGTTTTCGCACATTTAGTAGATTTATTCGGGATATAAACCTAAATTCAAACTTGTGAATTCGTGGGAAACACTACTTGGATATATAGGTAACCCCTGAAATCTCGTTTGAAAGGTCTCTTAATCTGATATACTAGGTCTTTATACTCAATGATGTCTGGGGTATTATTCCGGGACTTCTGCTGAACGGTAGTTCTGACCTAGTCCCTGGCTAATACTTGCTGCAATGCTTGAAACACAGCATTAAACCCTCAGCATGCTGAAACAATAAAATTGATAAATGCTGCTGTTGTATGCAAAAAGATCCTCTAAAGGGGACACACCGAAAAGTCGAAGCTGATATCTCTCTGCGTATACGGAAGTATCGACCTGAGATCTCTCGGCCCTCGCATACCTAATTTATATACAGATATCATTGTAGTATTCTCACCTGTAAGACTAATTATTGAGATTCTGGATACGGGAGTATATTTAAGAGGTGGGACACATGAATGATCTAAGTTCTTAATTCATCTAAATCGTATCCTGAGTAAATTGAAATTTGTGTGGGAATTTAAGATGGATCAGTATATTGACAATCGAGGTGAATTGTTTAAATCTGAGTATGTAATGTAGCTTAACGGTACTTGTGATTTGTCTGAAAAGCTGATATGATTCCCTGACACGCTCACCAAAAATATGTTTGTAAATAGTTTACTTTGTTTACTTTCTGAAATTTAAGTTTTCTATATTTCATTTCTTAGCTTAGAACACTTTGATAAAATCCAAAAAGATTTTATTTCTGCTTTATTTTTCCGACAAACCAAAGTGGAGAGTTAATTGTTGGATTCTCAGATGTTTGAAGCAGATGCAGGAGATTCTGAACTGAAGAATGAGGAGAGCTTATCTTTTATGAAGTTTGTATTGTTTGAAATGATAAAAACAAGTTCATTAATTTGATACTTGTTATTTTCAGAAAATGTTTGAAATTATTGTTTTAAAATCAGTTTGTTTCGTCTAATGATCAACCAAGGTCATTAATTTGGACTTGGTAGATTAATCAAGTAATCAGGGTCATTAACTTGGACCTGAATACTTGAGTGGATTTCTAAAACTGATTAAGTTTGTGGGTTATGTTTGAAAGATAGAATTGTAATGTTTATTGGTTGAGTAACAGATTTGGACTTCATTATTCCCAATGGAAGCAAATTGTCAAAGTTTGAACCAGATATCTCAGATTCAGCATATCGAGAGGGGGAGTCTGTGAAAGGGGGAGTCTGGATCAACAGTACATGGGAGTGTGAAGATAGAGTGTTTATGATGAAAAGACAGAGTTAGAGAAAAGACTAAGATTGAAGACTCAGGATCTGAAGACTACGTCAACATCCAAGGGGGAGTCTGTTGATGCACAAGAATGTCTGTTGACTGCATCTTCATCAAGTCTTAAATCAAGAAAGTCAAGATTGGATCTTAAAAGTCAAATTAGGGTTTAGTTTTGATTTAGAAAGTGATTAAAGGGGTTCCGTTTGAAACTAATGTTTGAGTTAAAGGGTTCCGTTTGAGATTAGAGGGTTCCGTTTGAAACCATCGTTTGAAAGGAGGGTTCCGTTTGAACCATGTTATGTTAAGTTCAAACGGAAGGGTCTCATTGTCTATATATAGGAGTATGTTAGTCACATTTCAAACGGAACAGGTACAGAACAGTTGAATGGTTGTGAATGTGAGCGAAGGTGCTGCCAAAATTTCATTAGAAAACATTGTAAAAGCTCACGGTTGTTAAAGAAAAGAAAGATTAAAGGATACAAGTTGTTTTGGATGTTGTTTACTTTGATTCCGCCTTAGTAATCGATGTTGAACTACCTTAACTGACTTTCAGGGTCACGTACACGATCCAACAGAACAGTTAGCCAAGCTATATGTAAATGAAATTGTCTCATTACATGGAATTCCTTTATCTATCGTATCTGATAGAGATAGCCGTTTTACTTCTCATTTTTGGACAAGTTTCCAAAAAGCAATGTGAACCAAGCTAAATCTAAGCACATCTTATCATCCACAGAAGGACGGACAAAGCGAAAGGACATTACAAACAATGGAAGATATGCTTAGAGCATGTCTGATTGATTTCGGAGGAAATTGGGACAATCACTTACCATTAATAGAATTTTCCTATAATAACAGCTATCATACTAGCATTAATGCTGCACCATTTGAAGCACTTTATGGACGAAAGTGCCGAACTCCAGTTTGTTGGGCAGGAATTAGAGAGAATCAACTATCTGGACCTGAGATAGTGCAAGAAACAACGAACAAGATAATTCAAGTCAAGGACAGACTGAAAGCAGCACGAGATCGTCAAAAGAGTTATGCAGACAATAGACGAAAACCTTTAAAATTTCAAGTTGGAGATAAGGTATTATTAAAAGTTTCTCCATGGAAAGGAGTAGTCAGATTCGTTAAAAGAGGAAAGCTAAGCCCAAGGTATGTTGGACCATTTGAGATTATTAGAAGAATAGGACCAGTAGCTTATCAGCTACAACTGCCAGAGGAAATGGCAGGAATACATGATGTGTTTCATGTATGTAATCTCAAAAAGTGCTTAGCAGACGAATCATTAGTGATACCTCTTAAGGACATTAAGGTAAATGAGAAACTTAAGTTTATAGAGCAACCCATTCAGATTGAAGAGAGAAAGATCAAGAATCTCAAACACAAGAGACTAGTTCTGGTCAAAGTGAAATGAGATTCCAAGAGAGGACCAGAATACACTTGGGAACTCGAATCAGAAATGCAAAGGAAATACCCACACCTGTTCTAGTAGACCTCGAGGACAAGATCTAAAATAAGGTGGGGAGGATATAACAACCCTCCTAGAACCCTAAATGTGACTCTAAAACGTTCCTTATATACCCCGTATACGAGAAACGGATCCGAAATACCCTTATACTTAGAAAAAACGAGAAAAACAAAGTTTGGGAGTCTCTTGTGGGCCGCGACTCAGACCCCTTGGTCTCTCGCGGGGCGCGAGCTCCGATTACTTGCCGGACACCCAGGCCGCCACGTGTCAACACGTGGCAGGTCTAGATACGCTGACTGGTCAAGGCTACGGCCTAACCTACGCTTGTCGCGGGCCGCGAAGGCCTTATCCTTCTCTCTCGCGGGCCGCGAGGCGTCTTACGATCACCCTATAAATAGCAGCTTCGAGCTTCATTTGAATTCGTTCATTTCTCGATTTCTCTCTCAACTTTCTGAATAGCTATTATTATACCCGAGCATAATACCCACTATAAAGCGAAGCTCTGCCTAGTTGTAAGTATTATAACCCTGCTATTACCCTACACGATCGATTTAGGATTTCCGTAACGCATGTCGGCTCTGCCCGACTCAGTCGTAGGAATTCTGTCTCGTGTTACACCCAATTGATCTAGGACTTTGTAATGCATGTCAAGGCTCTGCCTGACTAAGTCATTGAAGTTCTGTCTTGAGTTGGATGGTTAATGTGATTTGGTTATTTTACTAACACGTGTGCATTGTTTAATTTAATAGATAATAACCAGGAGATACACCAGGAAGCCTTAGTTTTCCCTAAGTGATCAATGTGAGTTCATTCTCTTTTCTCACCGTTTGTGAGTCATTTTATCAACTGTTTTACCAAAACCTCAAATGTTGTAATCATAAGTAAACAGTGATTGAGTCAATGTATTCTACAATTACTGCCCGTATGTTGGGGTTTTGTATACAAAATGTGTGAGACGTTACCATTGGACAAAGAGTTAGCCAATGAGTAATATGACCCACAAGTCAGGTGTTGATAGTAGCGAATGAGTAACTGGGTAGATATAAACATTGTAATCGCTCTCAATACTGTGAAGATAATTAAACTGTTTTGATTAAACCGAGATGCACTCACCAGTATTTCTTGCTGATAAAACTTTTTAAAATGCTTTTTAGGTAACAAAATGTGAAAGCCAATAGAAGCCAGTTGGAGAGCACTAAAGGCTTGGAAAAGTGGCTATAAAAGTTACCTAAACAAAAAGAAGTTTGTCTTTTAATAAACTAGGGTTTACCCCTATAAATAAATTTGTAATGAAAACTTGGGTTCTATCCCATTTATTTATTATACAAAGTTTGGTGTTTCAACTCTGATAAAATATTTCCTAACTACGGTCCTGATGAATGTTTTCCGCTGCCAAATTAATAAACACCGATTCCACCCATCTGAGCTCGCGGCACCCGCTCCCGGGGTAGGGGTCGGGGGTTGCGACAATACCAATGGTCGGCCATACCCGGGGCACGTTTGTCATTTTCGTCCAAAATGACACTTTCGTATCAAATTGGCCCCAACGTTTGTAACTTTTTGCCATTTTCATCAAAACCACTAACTTAGTTTATTTTTTCTGTTAAGTTGAGGATATTTGGATGAAGCTGGCAAATATAAAACCACAGGGACGATTTTGGCAATTTACTCAAACCCTTTTTAATTTTTTAATTTAATTATTTTTTTACATATATAATAAAAAAGAATATACATGGAGTTTTTAGAAAAAAAAAATAATTTTGTCAAATAATTTTTATAAATTTTCATCCAAATCACTAACTCACTTTATTTTATTTTTTTTGTTAAGGTGAAGGATGTTTTAAATTTTATAAATTAAGACAGAAATTAATTACAACTTCTTTATATAAATCGGTTTTATAAAGAGAAAACGTAATTGGTGTGCAACACATAACAATCGATTACAACTTTTAGTATTTATCAGTTGTAGAGATAGAAAAAAATTGTAAAACATTACATATTTTTTAAATGTGTTGAGCACTTAGGAAATATGTTGGTAGAAATAAAATATTTATTTAATTAAGATTATGAGGGTAACTAACTAATACTTATTCTGAGTTACTTGAGTAAAGAAATTTTTGGTTTATAGCATTATAATTACAATTTGGTGGGTAATTTTAAGGTTTGGTAACGATACGTTGTTTGATAGGGGGGCACTGGCTTCTGTTTTTCCTTAGGAGCGAATTTAAAAGAGTAGAAGATGAATTACAAATTTGGTACATATGATAAAAAAAATTTATTTGACATTTTTCAATAAGGTCACCCGCATTTTAGTTTTATAAAATTTAGAGGTTTAAGTAGATTTTATTTTTATAAAACTGATCTATATAAAAAATTAGAAATTAATTTATGTCTTAGTTTATAAACATCCTTCTCCTTAATAGAAAAATTCAATTAGTTAGTGGTTGGATGAAAATTTATAAAAATTATGTGACAAAACTATTATTTTTTTTCATATAAAAATTGCATGTATATTCTTTTTTATTATATATGTAACAAAATTAATTAAATAAAAGAAATTTAAAAGAGTTTGAGTAAATTGCCAAAATCGTCCATGTGGTTTTATATTTGCCAGTTTCATCCAAATATTCTCAACTTAACAGAAAAAATAAACTAAGTTAGTGGTTTGAATGAAAATGTCAAAAAGTTACAAATGTTGGGGACAATTTGATACAAAAGTGTCATTTTGGACGAAAATAACAAACCTGCCCAAACCTTAGGGACGATTTTAACAATTAACTCTTCTTATAATTTTGATAAATGTTGCTTATTTATTCACTCTTGTGATTATTATGGAACATTCTCCCCTTATAAAAACACTCCTCCATTCATTCCTCCCTCCCCCACCCACACACACACATTTCTTATATCCCATGTCGTCATTATTCATTTTTGTGTTTTCAGTTCTTATTCTCCACACCGGAGACACAACCCTATCCGGCGCCTATGTTCCGGTATCCCGCGGTAATCCCCTGCCCACACGCGGCGATAACGATCCGCTGAACCTGTGGGCGAAACGAACGCTCCTTGGCTTCATCAATAAGGCTTCTCAAACTTCTCCATATAGTGCATTAAATTCGGACAAGTCCTTACCCGCTTGCGGTGGGAATTGCAATCGCAATCCATACTCCGCGACATACTGCGATGGAAATTGCAAGAGCAATCCATACTCCGTGGCATCCTCTGCCGATAACAAACCCGTCTCTGATCCGCTGAACCTTGAGGAGAAACAAGCGCTCCTTAGCTTCATCAATAAGGTTCGTCTTCCTAACTGTAGTTCATTAAACTGGACAGAGTCCGAATATGCGTGCTCTTGGAAAGGTGTTACTTGCAACCCCAGTGGCATCACCGTCCTCTATCTCCGCTTACCACTAAAGAATCTCACCGGAGAAATACCTCCTAACACAATCGGAAAGTTAACCAGCCTCCGTGTGCTGTCCCTCGGACGTAACAGACTCTCCGGCCAGATCCCTTCTGATTTCTCCAATCTCAACTTCCTTACCACACTTTACTTAAATCGCAACTTCTTTTCCGGCAACATCCCTTCATTTTTCTCCACTCTCTCCTACCTTACCATACTTCGCTTAGATAACAACAGCTTTTCCGGCAACCTCCCGGACATGATCAAAGCACAGGATCTATCCACTTTTGATGTTTCCTATAATAAACTAGATGGTCCAATTCCACGTTCGCTTTCTGGCTTTCCGGAAGATGCATTCTCCAACAATTCTAACCTTTGTGGTCCTCCTCTCTCTCCATGTAATGCTTCATATTCGCCACCTGATCAGTCTGATGGAGAAGGAGACAATATGTCTACCCCGAAACGACGTGCAATTTTCGGTATTTTTAGCGGATCAACGATGATGTTACTCATTTTCCTTGGCTCTGTAGGGAATAACATGTATCAGTATATCAGACCATACGAGAATAAGCACCTAGTCACATTTGGGGATGATACTTTTGATTTGAAGGATTTGTTGAAGACGACTGTTGAGGTTTTGGGGGGAGGGAGTGTAGGAACGTCTTATAAACAGGTTTTTTTTTTTAAACACCTGACTCACACTCCCACACCTTTTTAATTTTACTTTCACTTTTGTTGTATGTACATGTTTTTTAGAACTATTGACTGCATACTCTCTAATTCTATATTATCATGAAAGGTGCTGGTGGGAAAGAATAAGACGGTGGTTCTGAAAATATTGAAAGATGTTGTGGTGACGAAGGATGAGTTCAAAGCAAAAATGGATGTTTTGGGGAAGATAAAGAACAGATATGTGGTTCCGTTGAGAGCTTTTTATTATTCGGATGAGGAGAAATGGCTTGTTTATGATTACATGCCCGCTGGTAGTTTATCTGCTCGTCTTCATGGTAATTTCTTCATCTCTAATTATTATTAATTTGTAGCGTTAGAGGGTTCAAAGTCAAGGGTTCATCTTAAAAAAAAATTAGGTTGATGGATGTGACTTAGTTTTAATTGTCACCTGCGCTACGTTAGTATTCCCTTCCATACCACTGTCTCTCTCCTCCAGGGTTGTGGTCACCATCCCCTCCTCCTCCTCCTCTCTCTTTCACAAGCTCGTGATGATCGTGGAGATCCCCACAAAGGTCATGACCATGACCAAGGGGGGCGGTACGCGTGCCATCACCTTTCACGACCACCTTCACGATACCACATCGTATGAACTTATTATTCGTGACAACATTTTTATTTCTATTTGTATACATGAAGGAATTTTTTTTTAGTTTAAAACTATTTAAGTGCGTTGGTTATACTCGGTAGCACGTTTTGTTGGAAAATCTTTGAATCCCATGTATCATGAAAGCTCAAGATATGATATGCTTTGGCTTTGAATAAACTATGACTAAGACAAACTCCATTATTGCCAACGATGAGTTGAGTGCAACTTATTAATGCATCACTATAATTGAGCTTCATATGCTATATATAATTAAAGGCTTATACTTTTCTTTACATTAGCCTTTATTAAGAAAACGAATATATAAAAAATCATTATTTTAATAAAAAAAGCTTTATCCTAAAGTTTAAGATAATGTAAAAGAGAGCTATATATAATTAAAGGCTTATACTTTTCTTTACATTAGCCTTTATTAAGAAAAAGAACATATAAAAAATCATTATTTTAATAAAAAGAGCTTTATCCTAAGACCGTGGGGTATGGTGGGGCTTGGGACTTGGGTTGGGCATTTGGTGACACGTGTAAAGGGAGCCAGCCCACTGCCAGGTTACGTGGCCGCGGGGCATGGCGGGGCGTGGGTTGGGCCTGGGTTGGGTGCACCGCGTGGCATAAATGTTTAAAAAAAAATACAAAAAATTTATAAAAAATCACACAACATTTATAAAAAAACCTACAACTTCATTAAAATTTTAAAAATTACATAATCCTAAAAATTACATAACTTCTAAAAATTACAAAATAAAAAAACCTAAAGCGTTAAAAAAATTTCAAAAAGTTCGATCTTGTCGAACGCCTTCTTTTCCACGCTTCGAAACTCTATGTTTGCCACCGCCACCCGGTCCTCGTGGCTTAACTCGCCACCGGGAACCGCTTCGTAGTAAGCCTTGAAACGCTCGAGCTTGGGCCGTAGGTCGCGCCATTTATGTTGGCACGCGTTGAGGTTGTGGCGGTCGTTACCGACGTTTTGTCGGTAGGCCGCGAATGCTTCCGCCCAATATTTTGTTTGGCCCGGTGGCCGCCCCTTCATAGCGTCGACGACGCTAGTTACGAGTGCCATTTCTTCTTGACGGGTCCAGGATGCCATAGTGGTGTTGGGTTCGTGGGATGGGGGGGACCAACGGGGTAGCGAGTTCAAGACAGTGGGTGTATTGGGTGGGGTTTTGGTTCGTGGGATGGGGGACCGGTGGGTTGGGGTTCCAATATATAGGACTTTGGGGACCCGGGTGGCGGTTATAGAAGATGGGGGGATGGGGGGACCAGTTTGAATTTCAAAATTTTAAACACCCGCCTGCCCACGTGGCGGGTGACCCAATGAGAACATGCCAGCTCGCTTCGCCATACCGCCCCACGCCCGACTTGAAAGCCAAGCCCCAAGGGGCCACGCCCAAACCCAAGCCCACCCGGGGTGGTCACTTGGGCGTTTTACCCCAACCCACGCCCAAACCCCCGCCCCATACCCCACGGCCTAAAGTTGAAGATAATGTAAGAGAGAGAATTGTTATTTACAAAACACCTCTTTCATCACTTTCTTTCTTATTTTTAATTAATAATTAAATTATAATTTTAATTCTTGTTGTAACTTAAAACAAATATTTTTTAAGTAAATTATATAAATTATCTTTAGTTAGAGCATTCACATTGGAGTCTCCATACTTATCTCTATAAAAACAAATATTTTTTCGAAATATCTCACATTCGACTCTCTATCTCTATCTATTTATTAATTACAAACACTTATTATATTATTTTTCTCTTTCCTACACAATCACATAAAGGCTCATTCTATACACACCCCCCCTTACTGATTATACCCCCCTTGTGAGAGGAAAACTGTCGGTCTCACGCAGGCCCCACCTATAAGTATGTGAGAGGAGGGGGGTGTAGAAAGTAATAGAGGGGGTGTGTATAGTAGCACCCTCACATAAATTATATAAAATAAAGGTTCCAATGTGAATACTCGTATATCAACTTGTATTCCTTGTCTTAAAAAAAATACACGCAAAATGTTCTTCATTACTAAATTTTACATGCTCTATGTCCTGTACGATAACTAATGTTTTGAGTTAATTTTACGGTAAAAAGACCATTTTGCCCAAATGACATAATCTGTAATTTATTTATAAAAGACATAATCTGTAATTTACTCAAGTTTTTTTTCTTTTATTTTTTTTTTTCGTTTATTGTTTTCTTTTCTTTTTCATTTTTATTATCTTTATCATTATTGCTTTATCGATTACTTTAAAATTTTATTAGTTTATTAATTAACATACTTTTTTATAAAAATATATAGAGTAAAATGCACGGATAGTTCCTGTGGTTTTGTAAAATAATATATATAGTCTCTAACTTTTGGAAATTACACTAGTGCTTCCTGTGGTTTGACAATTTGTTACTCGGATAGTCCCTAGAGTGGATGAAGGTTAGTTTTCTCAGTTAAATGGATGTGAAATGACAAAACCACCCTTACTATTAAATATAATAACTTAAACATTAAAAGAAATATATATTTTTATTATTTATTTAATCAAGTGGGGCCCACCATCCTTATTTTTATATCACTAAAAGTTTAAAACAAAAAGAATCAGGGTATATTCTACCCACTTTGCTGTAAAGTGGTAAGAACCCTAATCCCCTTTTCAATTTTAATCATCCAAATCAACGAATTGGAGAAATTGAAGATATAAATCCATGGCATCTCGTCGTCGTATGCTTCTCAAAGTCATAATCCTTGGTGACAACGGGTTAATTTCTTTAAGTCCTTCAATTTTCACATCTATAATCAATAATTTACTGATTCGAGTTCAATTAAACTATTTTACGGTGTTTGTTGATCGATTACAGGGTTGGAAAGACATCTCTCATGAATTAGTATCCTTAATGTACTTGATATTTCAGATCCTTTGATTTCATGCATTTGCCCTAATTTCAATTTGCTAATATTTTTGTCAAAGGTGTGCACAAGTCATCTAAGAGTAAAAACGGACGAACACCTCTAGCAAACCTGAGTGTGAATGATTTAGTCCACGAGAATCCCAATATCAATGTTCAGGAAAAGGGTTCGGCACTTGATTCTCATCATTCGCCATCTCCTGTGCTTGTCGCTGCTCCAATGGAAGCTGGAGATACTCCTGCAAACCCTATCGGTGTGTCTGGCAGCCCAAATTCGTTTGATGATGCTGTGAAAGCTATCAATCAAGGTAAGCAACAAGATGTCTCCTGTTATACACTGTCTAAATCCCCCTGTACTACCAATTTGATGCCATCGGACATCCCAACCCCTACCAAGCAACTTAATTTTGATACGAAAGTGAACATGGAGGTGGAAGGGGGTTGGGTTATTTATAAGGGAGGTTGGGGGGTTTTGTTTCTAGATTTCTTGTGACCGGAATCTCGTCGACATTACACCGGAGATACAACTTCATCGCTCTGTTGAGTGTTGATTGGTGAGGGTTATATTAGGGGTGGGTTAGGTTGATGAAGATAAGGATGGTGGGCCCACTTGATTAAATAAATAATAAAAAGATATATATTTCTTTTAATGTTTAAGTTATTATATTTAATAGTAAGGGTAGTTTTGTCATTTCACATCCACCTAACAGAAAAAAACTAACCTCCATCCACTCTAGGGACTATCCGAGTAACAAACTGTCAAACCACAGGGAGCACCAGTGTAATTTCCAAAAGTTGGGGACTATAGATGTTATTTTACAAAACCACAGGGACTATCCGTGCATTCTACTCAAATATATATTTTTCTATAATTTAATGATTTTCATTTGTTTGATTAAATTGATTACTTTTCTTATTTTTACAATTACTGTATCTTTTTATACTATGTTTTTACATAAACCGTTGGTGTAATCGATTTATTTAATCACTTTTACAATTATTATAAGTTATTCAAATGAAGTTTAGACTAAAATGTTGATAAAAATAAGCACGTCGGTCATGCGTTATGACATGTCGATTTAAACATAGATAAATAGCATTGCGCGATGTCATACATTTTATAACATGTCTAAAATAACCCGTTTCTTTATAAATAATGTTACAAAATTTTGAAATTTTATAGAATATCCTAGTTTAAATAGCCATGGCGCTAATGGATGGTTTGTAGGTGCAACAACCAGAGAGTTTTGTGATACATTTTCCAGAGACGGCTTTGGAATTGTAAACACGATGCTCATCGATGGATTAATACTTCATAGCGGTTAAAAACATATTATTTATAAAATATTAAAAACATGTTATTTATAAGTAACATGTATTTAACGGCATTAAAATATTAATCCATCGACAATGCATCGTCTTATCATGCATCGTCTTATCAATTCCGAAACTGTGTATTACACGGGTTAAATAATTATAATATAATTGGTTAATACATATAGTCGTCAACATATGTCTTTATAAATGAACTTTGATGTACTATTTACTTATTATAACATTTTACTTTGTATTTTATATCTTATGAGACACATGTGTATTAGATGAGGTTGGATCAATAAAATATTAAACGGTTATTAATAAGTGGTAAAAATAAAATAATTAGTTGGGAAAATAAATATTATATAAATAAGAAAGAAGTGGAAAATTATTATTTAATAGAAGAGGCAAACAAAAAATATGATGCAATATTATTTTAAAATAGGGAAAAAATCTCATGGCTTATGTAAAATTTTAAAAGATACGATTGAGAAACAATAAGTCTAGAGCTTCTCAAGTTTCTGAATTAGTCTATGACTTCTTACATGATTCTAAGCCTATATATATATATATATATATATGTGTGTGTGAACGGGATTAGGAGAGAACGATTTGAAGTGTGAGAACGATTTTCAGCCATAGGATCTTTGTGATTTGTAGCTAAGATGATGTGGTGACATTTTTGTAAATAATTGGAACCTTATAACTACAAAGAGGGATAAAATTAGAAGATCCAAACAAGGGTGCACATGCTAATCACATGCCATTTTCCCCCATCATATTTAAACGCTAATAACTTTTTTATACGTGATTATTTTTCTAAAAAAATTACACCATAAAACTCAGCGTTTTTTTTATCTTTTCAACGAGTATACTATTGATATACTTTTCGAAAAAAATATGAAATGGGTTTTATGGCGTTTTTCTGAACCAGGTATTTTATGACGTTTTAGACTAGTTATTTTTATGGCGTTTTTCTGAACTATGTGTTTTTATGGCGTTTTCCTGAACTGGGTGTTTTATAGCGTTTTAAACTGAGTTTTTCATGGTGTTTTTCTGAACTGAGTGTTTTATGGCATTTTAACTGCGTATTTTCATGGTGTTTTTTTGAATTTGGTGTTTTTATGGCGTTTTATTTGAACACCCAGTTCATGTGTGGGTTTTTTTTTTGACAATATTACCCCCTTAGTGTAATTTAGTATCAATGCCACATGTCAACTCCAAAATCGTTCTCACCGTTCTCACACTTTTCATCGTTCTCTCTAAATCCTGACCTTGTGTATATATATATATATATATATATATATATATATAGAGAGAGAGAGAGTTAGGTTCATTTGTTAACAACCACTTGATAGTGAACTGTGTGAACTAATCCTAGCCCTTGATTATCAGTACACAAGTGTAAATCAATGACCAGGATTTGATGATGAAAATACAATAGTGTATTTTTTGATTTGATGATGTAAATCAATGGTCAGGATTTGTTCACTCAGTTCACAAATACACTGGTGCTCACCCTAGAACCCCACCATATATATAGGGGTTGGTTAACGTATAATATTTCTTAACGTACAATGCGTACGAGATGAAATTATGCACGTTATAAAACTCAAAACCCTAATCACGCATGTTGAAAAACCATAATCACGCATGTTGAAAAACCATAATCACGCATGTTGAAAAACATAATCACGCATGAACATAATCATGCATGCAAAAACCAGAAATTACGCATGGGGTAAAACAATAATCACGCATGGTATAAAACTAATCACGCATGTTGTTATTTCATCTCGTATATATTGTACGTTAAGAGATATTGTATTTTACATTTTCACTATATATTGTACGTTAAATTATTATTCATGTAAAATTTAAAAGATACAATTGAGAAACTATAGTTATTACATTTATACCATATTTTTTTATTTTTAGATTTTTTAAAACTATGAAACCAATTAGTTTATTTTTATTCTTTTTATTGACGTAATAATTTGTGTCGTGCCAAGATAGTCGTATGATAATTTAAATCATCTAAAGGATCATGTATAAATGAGTTGTATACTTGTATGGATTATTTAAAGTGGTGC
This sequence comes from Helianthus tuberosus, assembly GCA_030545235.1. Taxonomy (NCBI): domain Eukaryota; kingdom Viridiplantae; phylum Streptophyta; class Magnoliopsida; order Asterales; family Asteraceae; genus Helianthus; species Helianthus tuberosus. Next base: position 19,072,453 of record CM060355.1, read on the forward strand.
AAGTGATTGTTTTGTAGGTTCAGTCCTAACACAATTCAACTGGGACCGTCGTGTGCAAATTGCACTAAGTGCCGCTAAGGGGTTGGCATACTTACATGTAGTCGAAAAAATTGTTCACGGCAACATTACATCATCAAACATCTTCTTCCAACAAGAAACTAACAATGAAGTTTCGTTGTCCGACTACGGTCTCAACACACTTTTTCATGGGTCAAGAAGCTCCCTGAACCATCGGGTCACCGGTTATTGGGCCCCAGAAGTTCTCGAGACACGGGAATTCACCTTTGAATCTGATGTGTATAGCTTTGGGGTTTTGTTATTGGAGCTTTTAACTCGCAAAATTCCTGACCATGCATCATTGGATAAGGAAGGGGTCCACTTTTCTGACTGGGTCGATTCAATTGTATGCGAGGAACCTAAGGTTGAGCTTTTTGATGTGGAATTAACGAGGGATCATAAAACTGACAAGATGGTACAGTTGTTGCGAATAGCGAAGGATTGTGTATTGATTGTGCCAAATCAACGACCACCAATGTGTAGTGTGGTGAGCATGATGGAGGATATGTTGTTGAGACAATCGTCGGATTATAACTCAAAGGGATACAATGATAGGCCCTCTTTAATGGAGCTCGTGATACTCTAAGTACCATCACGCCCGACACAACATATGATCGATCTGATGTGATTTGGTGGTTTTGTCTTCTTGAAATTGTGTGTGACTTTTATGGGTCGGGTCAAGTTTCCATGGGGTTGATTGTAAATTATTATTAGATTGTGAGGTTGTTTGCCTGTGGTTGTAATATGTTCTAAAGACTTACCTCTTGAAGGTGACCTTCTCTAAGCTGCATTCTCCTTGAAAGAATTAATCAATGCAGTTGCTATAAAGCAGGAGCTGATTGGTGAAACTGTTGTTAAAAGTGGGAGTTGATTGTTGAACCTATTTTAAAAGGGTGCATCTATTGGCACACCAATGTGCCTATTGGCACACCAAACCCTAGTTGAATCCGGCTTTACCTATGCTGCGTATAGCTCTATACGCAGCGTATAGGGTTACACTTATACGCCGCGTATAGAGCTATACGCAACGTAGGTAAAGCATGGAACCCAGAGCCTGATCAGCAATCATTGCACAGAAAACAAGGGTTTATATACGATGCGTATAGCTCTATACACAGCGTATATAAACCATCTGAACTTTTGGGGTCATTTTGGGGGGTTTGAAGCATCCGTTTTTCATAAAGTTTATATACGTTGCGTATAGAGCTATGCGCATCGGATATAACCTTTCATAATTTTGTTTGGTTATTTGGCATATTTGTGGTATAAATTCTCACCCGGTTACAACGTTAACTCGCTTAAGATATATAACGAGTTAAAAATATATAATGTTTTTTATTATTTAGTCGATGTCGTCGTTAATTTATTTTGTCGATGTCGTCGAAAAGCGTATGACGTTAAAATTTTTTGAAAAACGTATATACGGTTCAAATATATAATATCGTTATCGAGCTTTTAAATAAATTATTATACCAAGTCTAGTGCCGTTCGAATACTATAAACGTTTAAATATTATACCGTTAATTATTTTTAAATAATCGTGTACGGTCCGAATATATTATATCGTTTGAATACTATACTGTGCGGTTCGAATACTATAACGTTAAAATATTATAGCGTTAAATAATTTGAAATACCCGGGTACTTTTCGAATATCTTACACCGTTTACATCAAAATTTTTGATATATACAACAAAAGTTTGATATATACAGCAAAAGTTTGTACATACATAACAAAATGATAAAATACTGTGGTAGTGGATTCTGCTGCTCATGCTGCTCCTCCTGCTCATGCTGCTGATGCCATTCCACAGGCGGAACGAACTGTCGCGGAGGTAACCCCTCACGCTGTGAAAGCCTATGCAGCTCTACAGCTATCCAATCCACCACATACGCCAGCCTGTCAACGTCGCGACGTAGCCACTGATATGATGGGGCAGGACCGGGCCCAACATGTCATGGGAACTGAGCCACCACGGGTGGTCCACTCGGCTGTGGTGGCTGCGGAATGACTATGTCCGGCTCATGCTCCTCCGGCACCTCCGGATCGCGCGGAGGATATACCAGCTCGAACTATGCCGACAGTTGTGTAGGTGCGTAAGGCTGGCCGTCCGCACCCTTAAACCGCTTCCAGCATGGGAATTTTTTTGGTAACATGCATTCCCAATATCGTGTTCATCCCCATCCACTTCGGCTGTATCGTCGGGCCTACACGCGGGTGGTTAGTCTCTGGGTGATAGCCTAACGAAAGGGTTATCTTAGTGACGTAGGCGCCACCGTATAATAATCTGCACTCTTGTCGATGATGCGCGAAGGCGAGGTACTGCACCAACCCGTGTGCGAGAGTGCACGACCTCTTGTACAAGAGGCAATATTAAAAAAAACAGGTCACCGCTTGTACACCACTCCCGGCTCTTGTTTCGAGCGGTGATGGAAGTGGATATCATCTTATGAAATTACTTGCACAAAAGGAAACCAGTCTGTAACACCTCACAAAATCATGTCTAATATAGTAACGACACGTGTCATGAACTTTAAACGTGTAACGAATTGATTTCAAGGGACTAAAGTTGACAAACGAAGAAAGTATGGATGTAGAAAGATTCAAAGTGTCAACATTTGAAAATTTTGCCTTTCAATAACCCGACACGATATTTATGCTCTTAAACGAATGAATTGTGAAATGTATGAAGCCGTTTGTGAAAGAAAGTGAAAGTTTATAAGACACGAGGGTTAAATGTGTCAACATGTTAAATTACTACCTCTGAGTGACCTTTTAACAAATCCAAGACTTTGTAATGATTAATTATACTCTCAAGAATAAGTGATATCAGTTTCACATGGTTTCGAGATCGTTAGGAAGGTTTTCAAGATTATGGGTTAAAAGCATCAATATTAAGAAACTTATGATTTCGGTGATCGTTTAACGAAACCGGGCCTAACGGAGTTTGGTTATACTCCCATGATCCTCTACAAACTAACTACAAGGACCTTTTGTGCCTAAAATGAAGTTATATAAAGTCACAAAGGACCAGGGACTAAAAGTGTCGAAGCTGAAACATTTTTAACCTGAAATCCAGGTCGTCGCGGGGCGCGTAGACCCCCTTGATTTCCTACGCGGGCCGCGAGAGATGCCCATTATCAGAAAAGAGTTGCCAGCTGCAGGTTTCTGCTGTCCACCGCCTTTGCATGAGTTCTGATCAATACCAGGGGCTTGTAAATGGTTTTTACTTCCATGGGGACACCTGTGATCATCATATTAACTCCCTAACCAGCTGGAATCATCTTAAGGGCTCTCCAATTCCTATATAAAGGGCCTTGGTTGCAACACTTGTTCTTGCACACTTCAAGTTTTTACTCTCAATTGATCTCTGGAGCATCCTGGACTAGGTAGCTTTCTCTAGTTCAATTTTCGTACTAAGGACTCTTGTAAGCATCCTTAGCTTCTGTAATTAAGGTTTTGTTAGTCTAATGACCGAAAGTCAATGACGTCGTAATTACGCTTTGACTTTGTGATTAATCACTAACGGTCCAGCCATTATTAAAATTGAAAGTGGCTATGTGTTGGTAATTATGTAGGTGTTAAACCCTTAATAGGGCACCTTCTAATTATCACGTTATCTCAGTCAATTGTCGGGTCAAACTACTTAACAGAAAAGTCAAACGAGTAAGTTTTTGCAAAATAAATCATAACTGATAATGTAGAAGTTATAAAATACATTTTATCACTTAAACAACTTGGTAAATAATATAAGAACATGTTTAGGCATGTTCGACCCGACAATTCTGAGTATTAGGCTCGGTTCGCAACTGAAAGTCGCAAAAGTAGACTTTTTCTTTGACTTTCAGTTCTGACCCGATTTAGCTTAGTTTAGTTATGCCTTAGGGTTCCTTTAGGACCATATTTTATGTTAGTATAACCCTCTGAGGTCATACTTCATGGTCCCTTAGAAATCAGAGATTATTTGCATGTTCCGTTAATTGCTTAAAATTGACCATTATGCCCTTTTGTTATTAAAATGAGATTTTTGAAAATGTGAGAGGACATAAACCTTTATTACTGATTTATAAGTTTGTCCAAAAAATTTGACATCAGTTTCTGGTCTAAAATAAAAGTTATGCAAAATATCGTAAAATAAAAGCTTTTTGTTAATTAAATGGCATTTTCAGCATAAATCATATTTTAACCCAATTTTTGACACTAAACTTGCTACCCACTGTCTAAATATAATATCTAGGGATTTTTTGGAAATTTTTGTCAAATTATATACTGACCATAACATAGAGTTCTAGCATAAATTCGGTGAATGACGGTAATACCCTTTTTGTTAATAAAATGAGTTTAACACATGATTTGCCTACCAAACCTTTTCCTACTGATATCATATGTTAAATAAAATATTTTAAGCTTTAGAAACTGATCAAAACTCCAGAATTTTATAAACGTCTTGAATACCGTCAATTACCGACTTTTACGCTTATTAGGTGCATAGTATGGTTTAAAACCATGTTTAACACCTAAGACTTATTACCTACTGATCTTATAAATAAATTTTTATACTTTAACAATAAGTATAAGTCTTGAACTCAGATTTCTAAATTTGACCTTTAAAGCATATGTGAAATGACCAGAATGCCCCTACAGTGCATAGTTTGGCCATAAAAGATAAATCTCACATATGTATGACATCTTACTGATATAACTTGATAAAATAAATATTTTTACTGAATATTTTAGACCAGAACCTCAGTTTTCTATTAAACCTCTTTTATAACTTTAAAATGACCAAAATACCCTTACGAGGCTTAAATTGGTTTTTAATTCGTTTTGGGCATAATGGAAGATATCCTACTGATATCACAACATATTTTAAGCATAATAACTTATGGAACTTGTACATGAGTCATTCGGTTACCCGTTATGCATATACGCGTTCGGTATGATTTATGTAACTAGTTTGCATAAATTAGCCGAAACGGGTCAAACCTTATCATTTATACTTCAAAATCCAGAATGTATTTAGTTTACCTATTTTATAAAAGTCTTCATACTTGTTGGGTCTAAATCACATTCCAATCCGGTCATCGCTTAATCTTGCATATTGAACCGTAAACCTTTCTTTAAAACTAACCGGTCTAAGTTATAACTTAAAATAAGACCCGTTAGGAATCTAATAGGTTATTAAAAACCTTCGTTCTAGATTAGGAGCCCAGTAAAAGCTACTTGCACTTGCTGATTAGATTATACGACTGAGAATAAATTTCATTTTAGCTCAGGTAAATACTTTTATCTTATTTTCCCTATACGAGCTTGGGATATAGTAAATTATTACCGCTTGGTCGAGTATTGAATATTTAATCGATTAGTGGTATAATCATTGAGATAACTCGTTTTAATCTGTCTTGTTTGATACAAAGCAATTAAGGGGTTAATATGACTGTGTCCTGGATATCCTCGGCTCATTCATTTGAAATGGCCACGACTTAAGCACGTGGTGTAGGCATACACCTGATAGTTGCGTATGTAAAACGGTATCTCACTCGTGAGGAAACTTCTTGTGGGCTTATACTAGTGGTTTGTCTATTAATCTTGTCTCAGCTCTTCTAACCGGGCCCTGAACGTACGACAAACATGTAAAACTGTATACAAGATTATTTTAAATAATTGTCCCAAGTTATAAAGGATTTTATGCCTCGTGCATCCAAACCAAATTTATAAACACTTTTCAAAAGAGTCAGTTAACTGTATTTACCAGAGTAAACTGACGTATTTTTCAAAAAGATTAAGTGTAGGTACTACGCGTAATGGGCTGGAAGCTCCTGAGTATTAGATAAAAAGTCTTGCAAGCTCTTAATACTTTAAGTCTGTCGAACAATATTTTCTTTATGTTTTAGATCCGCCTGTGGATCCACTTACAACCGTTGTGTAATATTTTATTATACTTTCAATTCGGTTTGTATTATTACTTTAGACTTCCGCTGTGCATTAAACTGTGATTATTTGACTATTATGATATCAACTACGTCACGATACTCCTCACCGGGCCCACCGATAATACGTGGAGATATCGGGGTGTGACCTAGTCAGCAAATAATAATCAGACGACATCGACTAAATAATACAAAAATACAATATATTTTTGACTTGTTACAAATTTCGACGCGCGTAACGGACCTACGCTCGTAACGGACGACGTCGACTAAATAATAAAAATACAATATTATTTTGACTCGTTACTGATTTCAACGCGCGTAACGGACCTACGCTCGTAACGGACGACGTCGACTAAATAATAAAAAGATTATATATTTTAAACAGAAAACTGTTTTTTTTTAAATACAGTAAACTCTTTGTTTTAAAAAAAAGTTTTTATAAAAAACAGAATACAATTTTTATAAAAAAAATACAGAAAAAGAGTTTTCTGTTTTAAAAAATAGTATCTTTATTATTTAGTCGAAGTCGAACCGTAAGTTTTGTTAAACTAAGTTTGTCGTTAAAATATATAAGTTTTGTTATTTAGTCGACGTCGTCCGTAAGGCGCGTAGGTCCCTAACGAGCGTCGAAACTAAGATCGTCGTTAAAATATAATTTTTTTATTATTTAGTCCATATCGAACCGTAAGGCGCGTAGGTCCCTAACGAGCGTCGAAAGTAAGATCGACGCTTTATATTTTAGTCCATCCCCGTACTACCACCAATATTTTTCAATCGACGGGTAACAATTACATAACCATTCTCTTTTCCCGTTGCTTGTACCCAATTCTTCAAATCAGTTAGAGACATGAAACGCTAAAAAACAGTTACGTTATTAACAATAATAATATTAATAATTAAATAACAATAATACGTATTTTAACAACAATACGAATATTAACAATAATAAAAATAATATAATAAATTTTTTAAAAATAATAAAAATAATAATTATACTTTTAACAATAACAATAATAATAACAAAAATAATAATAATAATTATAATATTAACAGTAATAATATAATTTTAACTATAATAATAATAGTTATAATTTTAACAATAATAATAACAATAATAATAACAATAATAACAATTCTAATATTGACAACAGTTATATAATTTTAACAATAATAATAATTATAATAATTTTAACAACAATAATAATAATTATAATATTGATAATAGTTGTATAATTTTAACAATAAAAATAATTATAATGTTGACAATAGTTATATATTAATAATAATAATAATAATAAGAATAATAATAATAAAAACAATAACAATAACAATAATGATAATAACAATAACAATAATAACAATAATAATAATAATAATAGTAATAATAATAATAATAATAATAACAATAGTTATAATAATAATAGTTATAACAATAATAACAATAACAATAACAATAATAATAATAATAATAATAATAATAACTATAATAATAATAATAATTATAATTTTGGCAATAGTTATATAATTTTAACAATAATAATAATTATAATAATTTTAACAACAATAATAATTATTATAATATTAAGAATTATAATAAAAATACAAATATTAATAATAACAATAACAATATAATTTTAACAATAATATTAATAATAATAATAATAACAATATAATTTTAACAATAATAATAATGATTATAAAAATAATACAAATATTAATGTGATACCTCCTATATTTGAAACAGATTGCCCGGGGTAGATGGTTGATAATCATCATACAGTGGTGCGTTACGAGGCTTATAACTGTATCCACCATATCCTTCGTATCCACCGTATCCTCCGTATCTATCCGAACTATCTTGTTGCACGTAAGAAACTTCACCCCCGTATCCGTAACCCGGATACGATTGCTGCGTCGGGTAATATGGTTCATCAACAGGTGCATTCTCAGCACCCTATCCTACATATCCATCCAGATTACCTTGTTGCACGTACGGAGATTCATGCCCGTATCCGTAATCCGGATACACTTGATGCGCCGGGTAATATGGTTCATCAACAGGTGGAGTCGGAGTCTCGTTCAAGCCTAGCAACTGTATTTTTTGATCAACAGGGACTCCAGACACAACCTCCTCCTCCCCATTAGCATCATTTACTCCCCATGCGTCGTTAGAATAGTGATTAAAGAAATAATTCTCATCCCAAAATGATGACATTTTAACAATATTGTGTTTGATACAGAGGAAATGAATGTATATAAAACAAAGGAATTGAACCAACTCAAATTCTGTTTGAAGTCGAAGGTAGATATGGATGTCTAAATAGACTTTTGAATTCACAATCATACGCCTCGTATAGCTCTATACTCTGCGTATAGCTTTATTCACGTGCCTAGACAACATCGTATCAGTGTCAAATCTGTCTGACATATGCTGCGTATAGGTCTATACACAACGTCTTACTTTATGTACATACGCTGCGTATAGACCTATATGCAGCATATGCCAGACTGATTTGACATGGTACTAGGTTTGACTGTCTGGTTGTGTACCTACCCCATACCTACGCTCCGTATAGACCTATATGCTGCGTAGATGGGTAACCCTATACGCTGGGTATAGGTCTATACGTAGCGTAGGTAAACCCTAAGTGTGTAGATAGTCAACCAAGGTGTGCAGATAGTTAGAGCCTTTTTTTAAACACCTTTTAATTTTACTTGTATAAACATGTTTTTTAGAACTACTAACTGCATACTCTCTAATTTTATTATCATGAAAGGTGGGAAAGAATAAGACGGTGGTTCTGAAAATATTGAAAGATGTGGCGACGGAGGAGCAGTTCAAAGCAAAAATGGATGTTTTGGGGAGGATAATGAACAGATATGTGGTTCCGTTGAGAGCTTTTTATAATTATTCGAATGATGAGAAATGGCTTGTTTATGATTACATGCCCGCTGGTAGTTTATCTGCTCGTCTTCATGGTAATTTCTTCATCTCTAATTATTATTAATTTGTCATCAAGTGTGATCAACTAAGGGCGGGCGGGGCCCCCATCACTCACCACCCACTCATCACTTACAACATCCAATCAAGTTCTGCCATGTCATTGAGTTTTATTCCATCACTGGTGATGGATTTTAGTGGAAATACCCATCACTCACAACACCCAACAATAAACCCTCACATTTTTCAATTCTTCACGCGTGATAATTTTGACGCGTTATCAAATTAACGCGTGATAAAAACAAGCGGCGACGATGTTATTTGTTGTTCCACATGTGGTGGGGGTTCACCACGGGGGCGCCCCAACCCCCCTAATAGTATATATTCAAGATTAGATTTAGAGTGTGTATGTGTTCATTTTAAAAAAATTAGGTTGATGGGTGTGGCTTACTAGTGAACTTTTAGTTATCACCTGCGCCACGTCTGTATCTCTCTCCTCCAGGGGTGTGGTCACCACCATCCCCTTCTCCTCCTCATCTCTCTTTCACAAGCTCGTGAAGATCGTGGAGATCCCCACAAAGGTAAACACCACGACCAAGGGGGCGGTACGAGCTCCATCACCTTTCACGACCCCCTTCACGATACCACATCGTATGAACTTATTATTCGTCACAACATTTTTATTTCTATTTGTATACATGAAGGAAAAAATTTTTAGTTTAAAACTATTTAAGTGCGTTGGTTATACTCGGTAGTACGTTTTGTTGGAAAATCTTTGAATCCCATGTATCATGAAAGCTCAAGATATGATATGCTTTGGCTTTGAATAAAGTATGACTAAGACAAACTTCATTTTTGTCAATGATGAATTAAGTACGACTTATTAATGCATCACTATAATTGAGCTTCATATCCTATAATTAAGGGCTTGTACTTTTCGTTACATTAGCCTTTATTAAGAAAAATAATATATAAAAAATATTATTTTAATAAAAAGAGTTTTAACCTAAAGTTGAAGATAATGTAAAAGAGAGAATTGCTATTTACAAAACACCTCTTTTATTACTTTCTTTCTTATTTTCAATTAATAATTAAATTATAATTTTAATTCTTGTTGTAACTTAAAACAAATATTTTTTTAAGTAAAGTATATAATTATCTTTAGTTAGAGCATTCACATTGGAGTCTCCATACTTATCTCTATAAAAACAAATATTTTTTCGAAAACATCTAACATTCGACTCTCTATCTCTATCTATTTATTACTTACAAACACTTATTATATTATTTTTCTCTTTCCTACACAATCACATAAAAATGTAGAGAGTTGAATATAAACCTCTAAATGTAGAGGTGTACCTTATATACATATACATATACATATACATATACAGGATTAGGTTCAAGAGTGAACACTAGTGTAGTTTGCGAACTAAGCGAACTAATCCTGACCATACACGTGTGTAGATCAATGGTCAGGATTTGATGATGAAATACACTAGTGTATTTTACGATTTGATGATAAAATCCTAGCCATCCACGTGTGTAAATGAATGTCCAAGATTTGTTCACTCAGTTCGCAAATACACTAGTGTTCACTCTAGAACCCCACCCTACATATACATACATACATACATACATACATATATATATATATATATATATATATATATAGGGTTAGGAGTTAGAGAAAACGATGAAAAGTGTGAGAACGGAGAGAACGGTTATGGATCGTCAGATCAAAACAATCTATGGACTAGATGACGCGGTGACGTTTTCATAAATAACATCACTTTTATTAGTGTGGCGCGCTTCATTAAAGGTAAAAAAAAGTCTTTTTACTTCTCTACACAAAACGCCAAACTCATGAATAAAACGCTATAAAAAATCCCGCCTTAACCTACATAGCACACATCATCCTAATCTAAATGCCATTAGATATAAAACGTCAAACTTTGTTTTTAACCGATAAAGCTGAACTAACAGTAACTGAAACGACGGAACTTAATTACTATCATTTATTATAATAAAAATCGCGCCTAAAATACGCGCCAAAAACTTCCTATATAAATAACCTCTCAGACCTACTAATAACCACACCAAACCCCAAACGCCATATTTTCCTATATACCATTCATCTTAGAAACGCCAAAAAAACCCAAATATCAAAGATTCCATTCAACGTTTCTTTAAGATACACTATTTTCTCAGTAAACTTTCGCTTGATGTGATGGGCAAAATCATCAATATAAACACCAAAACATACAAAAACCACAAAAATTGCAAAAAGGTCATTTCATGGAGATTCAGTTTTGTTCTCAATAAAGTTTAGCTGAACGGGGTGGACAACATTGTTAGACATCTTTCTTGACTGGGGATTAACAATGTTATCCATCTCGTTTAGCAAAACAATTTTGAGTTTAGCATGACCAAAATTAGAGGTTTATAGTAGTTTTATATAGTTGCGTTGTTTTTTTTGGCGTTTGATTTGCTTGTCCGATCTTATATTGTTTGTTATGTAACTTCGAAGTAACATGTTATGAACAAATAGGTAGAAAAAAAAGATGTGAAAAAATGATGTATAAAGAATGATGTAAAACGCCAAACGGAGATTTGTGTGTGTTCTGTAAGAATAAAAAATACAAAACGCCAAAATACTCTTCACTGGCTCTCGAAGACCTTGTCGATCTTCTTTTAATTACTGCCTGTTTGCATGTCGATGCGTAGTGTCCATATCTTTTGCAGTTCTGGGGCAAAACCTTTCACTCGAGGAAGCAACTTTGTCTGAGAAAACACAGTGAGGAACAGAAAAATTAGAAAAACGCCATTAAAAATAGAAAATGTCTCGTAATAACATTATAGATTAAAACGCCATTAATTGAATAATAAACAAGACATAATAAACACATAATTTGAAAACGCCATGATGAAAACGCCAAAATACGCACACCGTAACTTTATTGATTAACAAAAATATTGAACCAACAATACTAATGCGACGTGATAATGAAAACGCCATAAAATGAATAATTAAAAACAGTTAACAACATAAATAATTAACAAAAATATAACATCATAATATAAACGCCATAGTTAACAAAACTGATGTTTACACAAATTAACAAATAGTAATAACTGGTGTTTACAAATACTACTAAATAATATTCAAAACTAATCAGGTGTAAAACGCCAATGATATTAAAAACATAAGAAATATACTAAATCCCAAACGACAATTAAAATTAATAATGAAAAATCCAATTATAAGTTCTTACTAATTGTTTAACTACCAATTAAAACGCGATTAAATTGGATACATGAACAACGCCATTGAAATCATACAACACATTATGAAATATTAATTTGAAAAAAACAATGAAACAAGCATAAAAGAACAAAACGCCACATCTGTTGCATGATTTGCTGGAACAAAAATAGGAAAAGTCATCTAATTTTACTTTGTCGAACAGAATCCACGTTAGACGCCATAGATAGATCTGAGAAAGCTTGCAAAGGAGGTAACAACTAACACGAAATCTTTACAGTTTTAATTTGAAACAGATTTATAACGCGAATGAGGAGGGAACGTATAAAAGGACAATCGTACCCCTGCATATCAATTAGTGCCCCCTGCCACGTGTTGGGCCAGGATCCGTTCTCACATTTTTCACCGTTCTCTCCTGATCCCGTAACTATATATATATATATATATATATATATTTCCGTGTTTCCTCTATTCTTTTCTCTATATTATATAGAATGGAGGCTCCAATGTGAATGCTCATATATCAAATTGTATTCCTTGCCTGAAAAAAAAAACACGCAAAATGTTCTTTATTACTAAATTTTACACGCTTTATGTCCTTTAGGATAACTAATGTGTTGAGTTAAATTTATGGTAAAAATATCATTTTGCCTAAATGACATAATCTGTAATTTATGTATAAAAGACATAATCTGTAATTTATTCAAGTTTTTTTATTTTTTTTCTTCCGTTTGTTGTTTTCTTTTCTTTTTGGTTTTTTATTATCTTTATCACTATTATTTTATCGATTACTTTAAAAATTTCTTAGTTTATTAATTAACATATTTTTTTTGTAAAAATATATATTTTTATAATTTAATTATTTTCATTTGTTTGATTAAATTGGTTACTTTTCTAATTTTTACAATTACTGTAACTTTTTATACTATGTTTTTACATAAACTGTTGGTGTAATCGATTTATATAATCACTTTTACAATTGTTATAAGTTATTCAAACGAAGTTTACACCAAAATGTTGATAAAAATAAGCACGTCGGTCATGCGTTATGACATGTCGGTTTAAACATAAATAAAAAGCATGACGCGGTGTCAGTCATTTTATAACACGTTTAAAAGAGTTAACTGCCATTTTCGTCCCTGTGGTTTGGTCACTTTGGCCATTTCAGTCCATTTTTCAAAAATGCGCCATTTTCCTCCCCGACGTTCTGGAAAGGTGCCATTTCAGTCCAAAAATCATAACCCAGTTAAGTCGGTTAGTAAATAAGGACTGATTGTGTAAATTTGTAACATAAAGGACCATTTAAGTAAAATGTATAAATATTAATATAATTATAAAATATATAATATATATATATATATAATGTATACACACCACCGCCGCCGGAACCGGAGCTCCGGTGGTCACCGCCGCCGCCGCCGGAACCACCACTCTCTCTCTACTCTCTCTCTATGCTCTGCAATCACCACCACCATCAACGTCATCATCATCATCGCGATCTTCATCATCATCATCAGACCTTCATCGCCACCGCCGCCGCCTGCAACTCACCGGAAAAACGCCATTTCTTCTATTTCTTCTATTATCTTTTCTATTTCTTCTATTATCTTTTCTTTTTTTTTACCGAATACGGTGAAATTATATATTGGTACTGCTTCTGATGTTGTACTTCGTAGTGGTAGCACCGGCTGCGACATACTAAATTCCAAACACCCCTCTTTCTTCATTAGAGGCGATGATTGATGATAATGTTGTTGCTGTTGTTACTGCCTTCAAATATTATTTCCCACAATACAATGGAAACATATTGGTATTCTTTTGGTCTTTCTCCTGGTAGAGGCTACATTATGAGGGAAAACAGCTATTAATAGAGGCGATGATGATGATGATGAATTTGTCGTCGTCTGAGTGGATCGAACAAAGCTTGAAACAGACCGTATCTTGGCGGGGTAATATCCGGAGGCTTCTATTTGAAGCAAACGTGATGTTTGCCGCCGCCACCGCACATTCTCGTTCATCGTTCATCACCGCACCATCACATTCTCGTTCATCACCGATTCACCATCACCGATTCACCGATTCACCATCACATTCTCGTTCCATCGTCATTACTCCGACACGCTCCTCATCACCGCACAATCCGAACACCGCAGTCACCTCCGACAACCATTAACACCACCGTCTCCTCACCGCTGCACCATCACCATAACCCACCACCACTTCACCGTAAACCACCGTTCACCTCTGTCATCACCTCCGTTCACCGCTGTAAAACCGACAACCTGCAACTCATCTTCATTAATCATCATCACAGTCGGAGAGAGAGAGAGAGAGAGAGAGATAACGACGCGACGGTGGGGGTCGTGCCGTTTTTTCGGTGAGTTGCAGGCGGCGGCAGTGGTGATGGTGGTGGCAGTGGCTGTGGTGGCGGTGGTGGGAACTGGTGATGCAGGTGGTGGAGAGTGTAGAGATAGAACAGGTGGTGGCGGTGGTGGGAACTGGTGCGGCGGCGGTGGAGGTGAAGGTGATGGTGGTGGTGGTGGTTTAGAGAGAGAGACGAACTGGTGCCATTTTCGTCCCTGTGGTTTGGTCACTTTGGCCATTTCAGTCCATTTTTCAAAAATGCGCCATTTTCCTTAAATGGTCTTTTATGTTACAAATTTACACAATCAGTCCTTATTTACAAACTGACTTAACTGGGTTATGATTTTTGGACTGAAATGGCACCTTTCCAGAACGTCGGGGAGGAAAATGGCGCATTTTTGAAAAATGGACTGAAATGGCCAAAGTGACCAAACCACAGGGACGAAAATGGCAGTTAACTCCGTTTAAAATTACCCGTTTCTTTATAAATGACGTTATAAAATTTTGAAATTTTATAGAATATCCTAGTTTAAATAAGCATGGCTCCAATGGAGGGACTGTAGGTGCAACATCCAAAGAGTTTTGTGATACATCTTCTGGAGACGGCTTTGGAATTGTAAACACAATGCTCATTGATGGGTGAATACTTCATAGCGGTTAAAACCATGTTATTTATAAAATATTAAAAACATGTTATTTATAAGTAACATGTATTTAACGGCTATAAAATATTAATCCAACGACAATGCACCGTCTTATCAATTCCGAAACCATATATCACAGGGGTTAAAACTATTTAAGTGCGTTGGTTATACTCGGTAGTACGTTTTGTTGGAAAATCTTTGAATACCATGTATCATGAAAGGTCAAGATATGATATGCTTTGGCTTTGAATAAAGTATGACTAAGACAAACTCCATTATTGCCAACGAATGAGTTAAGTACAACTTATTAATGCATCACTATAATTGAGCTTCATATGCTATATATAATTAAGCGCTTGTACTTTTCTTTACATTAGCCTTTATTAAGAAAAAGAATATATAAAAAAATGTTATTTTACTAAAAAGAGTTTTATCCTAAAGTTGAAGACAATTTAAAAGAGAGAATTGTTATTTACAAAACACGTCTTTCATCACTTTCTTTCTTATTTTCAATTAATAATTAAATTTTAATTTTAATTCTTGTTGTAACTTTAAACAAGAAGATGAGGATGAAAAGGAGGAAGAAGTTAATGAGGAAGACGTAGAAGAAGAGGATGAATATGAAAAGAGGGTGAAAGCGGTTCATGCTAGTGGTGAGTTTAATGTTGTTTGATATGATAAACAAGCTTTCTTTGTGCCTCCATTGCAAAAGTAGCATTTGCATGTGGTGTCCACGCTTTTATTTTTTATTTTATTGTTCTTACTTTATTGTAAAATGTTAATTATCCTTATATTAATTTCTAAAGCTTTTGAACAGTGACTTTTGAACCATCATATAGAGCAACCAAACTTGGTATATTTTTGGTACCGATTTGGTACCGACTTTTGACATTTTCGGTATCGATTCGGTACCGGCTTTTGACATTTTCGGTATCCGTTTTTATCCTCGAATACTGATACCGTACCGGTGCCGTACCAGGTATATTCGGTACCGGTACCCACTTTTGGGGGGTTTCGGTACCGAGCTCATACCTAACATCACCTTTGAGCTCATGCCACGTAGCAACACAAGTATTGCACCGTTTAGATTGCTTTTCATACACGTGGTAAGTAAATTGTATTTCGTTTGAATTAGGTTTTATATATACAACTTCTTTTGTTTTCTTTTTTGTCTTTTTCTGTAATGAATGAATTGTAACATATAAAATTTACTTGGATATTTAAATTATTTATTAGCAAATGATATAAAATCCTGTATTCAAACCAGTATTGTATCGGTACCAAATTTACTATTCCAAATCATTTTCGGTACCAATTTGATACCCACCTTTTGGCGTTTTCAGAATCGTTACTTTCGGTTCGACGCCGGTCTAGCACCATACCTGTATTTACTTATTTTTACCTTCAAATATCATACCGTATAGTACCGAGCATTTTCGGTGCCGGTACCTAATTTCGATTATTTTCGAGATCGGTACTTTCGGTGCCATTACCGGTACCGAGCTCATCCATATTTTAACGTGTTTGTAACGTCATAACTGAACTGAAAACAATTGAATTTCCAACTTCCAAAATGTAGGACGTGTGGGTCCTACTATTATATATTAGATTATTTAAAATCGTTTTTAGGACGGAGTAACTATCATTACTACGTCATTTTTGTCTATGTTTTGATATTCGGTATCCGCTTGCCGTTGTCGGCACGCGTTTTGCAGACATTGTATCCCCGCCGCAACGCGGGGTCGGACAATCAACTAGTTTATTCAAAAAGCAAAGGGTGCTTGATTATTATTCATGAACTTATACAAAAGAGTCAATAGTCTTTCTAGAAGTATTTAGGAAGAGAGATATTAATTTTTACTAGTATTAAGTCCCCGCGTTGCGGTGGGGGCGTAAAACCGTGACAAATATGACTAATGTCACAGTACCATCAGCAACCATCAACACTTAAGTTGCGGTGTGTTAATACGGATAAATTAGACCGAAACGTAAAACATAGAAAATAATAATTAAGTCGATTTAGGACCTGCGTGTTGCGACGAACATATCAAATGAGAAAAAATAGGCAACATAAAAATGTTGAACCACACACGCACATTACGTTAGTTGATTTGCAAAATTTAGAACAAAGCATAAAACAAAACATAAAAATGTTGAACCACACACGAAATTACGCCGTGTTAACTCGCAAAAATTAGAACAAAAGGTAAAACGAAAATTTTGCGAGATACAAAACGTATAGGGGCCAAAGTTGAAAGCGAAAAAGATGTGAAGTTAAATTGGAAGAATAAAAAAACTTTTGACTTAAAAGTAAAAAATCAAATTAGTGTTGGGTTAAAAGTGTAACATACATAATTTTTTTTTGAAAACCTCCCTAAACATATTGTACAACTTCTCTATAATTCCATAAATTAGAAACAATTTTGTGCATAAGGTTTTATAATTCATGTTTTTGGGTGGTTTTCAAAAAAAAAAGTTGGATTTTTTAACTTTAACCCAAAAGCTTTTTATGTTTTGCAATTTTAACCCATATAAATTGTTTTTTTTTTACACTTTTAACTCAAAAGTTTCATTATTTTCAATTTAACCTCACAATATTTTTACCTTCAACTTTGGTCCCTATACTTTTCATCTTTCGTAAATTTTCGTTTTACGTTTCGTTCTAAATTTTGCGAGTTAAGACGGAGCGGCGTGCGTGTGTCGTTTAACGTTTTTTTGTTTCGTTCAAAATTATGCGAGTTAACACGACGCAACATGCATGTGTGGTTCAATGTTTTACATTTATTTTTTTCGTTTGACAAGTTCGTCACAACGCGCGGGTCCTGGATCGACTCAGTGTTGGTAGTCGCTGACGGTGGTGTGACATTAGTGTCATTTGTCATAGTTCTACGCCCCCGCCGCAACGCGGGGGAGCTTAAATCTAGTTAAGAAATATAAAACAACTAGGCCCATTTTATACAATTAAACAAATAAGCACATATCAAACTATAACCATTCTATATATCTTAAGAAGAAGTGTTGGTGGCCTACTGGCCTTTATGCCACCACACCCTTATCTTTTAAACTTTGTCACTAGCACCTTTTTACTTTGAATTTTCACAATCATACTCTCATTTTTCAAACTTTGTCATCATCACCCCTCTACTTTGCTTTTCTACCATCTCCCCCTCAGCTACTACACATTTAAGCCATCACCCATTTACTTTTATGTTTCCACCACCACGCCTCATCTTTTACATATTTTCGCCACCACCATCTACTTTTACACTTTGCTTTATATACTATTATACATTCCGTTCTTTACCCTACATTTTTTCCTCAAGTTTTAGACTTTGTGTTTCTACTCCTTACAATATTACCCCATTTTTAACGCCCACCCAGCTTAAAAAATTGCAATTTTAACCCCTAGATTACTATTCTTACTTTTTCAAATGCAATGCATTGTATATAATGAAATGTCTTAGGCATTGTGTTTTTACACCTCGTGTCTACCTTTGTGTTTTGCATTTTTTTTATAATTGTCTTTTACGCATTGTGCTTTAGACTTTGTTGTAATTGTCTTTTACACATTACGTTTTACGAATCGTATGTTGTCTTACTACACGTTTCCATCCGTCACACGTTGTATTGTATTTTACACTTCGTGTCTACCTTTGTGTGTTTACACTTTTTTGTAATAGTCTTTTACACATTGTTTTTACAATTTTTGTAATTTTTTTTCACATTGCGTTTACGAATCGTGTGTTGTCTTACTACACATTTCCACCCGTCACACGTTGCATTGTGTTTTATGCTTTGTGTCTATCTTTATGGATTGGGGATATCGTGGAGAGGAGAGTGGAATTCATCGTCGGTATCGGACATTGAACGGTTGTTGGTGGTGACGGTGTGGTGGCTCATGGTGGTGGTGGTGGTGGTGGTGTGGTGGTTGTTTTCCATGGTGGTGGGGGTGGGGGGAAGATGAATAATTGGAAGGGGTGAGGTTTAATAAGGGGGAAAAAGCAAAATTGCTCTTTGTGGGTTTGGGACCAATTATTAAAATAAAATAAAAAACATTATTATTTTGATATTAACTTCTCTATATTATATTAAGTTGTTACTTTTGTAAAGAGAAATTCACATAATTTGAAAAATCACAAGTGTTGATGAAAGTTCATGGAAACAATTAAGGTAGTGTTTTGTTTCATTGATTGTAATAGAATTGGAATGTGAATGTGTATAGAAATTGAAATTTTATTTATAATTTAGGTGTGTTTGTTTTGTAAAATGGAATGAAATTTGGATGGAATTAGAATGTAGATTTAATTCCTTATATTTTTCAATTCCAATATTTTCTTGTTGAAACAAAGAAAATAAGGAGTGAAATCAACATTTCAGTTCCCTCGAGATTCTATTACATTTTGTGAAAAGAACACTACCTAAGAGTATTACAAGAGGTTACACTTTATATTTGTTCTTTTAAGCAGGGGCGGACCTATGTACATACAAGGGGCAACGCCGGCTACCGCTTGGCGCTCTGGCGGTAGTATAAAATTAGTGTAAATTTTGGAAAAATTTGACCTTTTTTTATACTATTAATAGGTGAAGTAAATGAATAGTGGTTTGTGGTATCTTTGTAATTTATGTAGTGATTAGTGGTAATTTTTTGATTTATAATACTCATTTTACCCCAACGTTGTAATAGTATCAAAACTAGTGCTTAAACTTTAAAATGTTACTTTGATCCCCTAACCTAAAGTTTGGGGTTTACTCTAAAATTAATTTCTTGCAACATTTTTATTTTTATTTTATGTATTTTTAACGTATTCATGGGGTGGGAGTGGGATCAGACGTGATCGTTAGGGGTTGCAAATCGTGTGTTGTTCTATGAAAGGGTAGGGCTGTCCAAAAAGCTCGCGGCTCGGAGCTCGCTCAGAGTTATCTTGGAAAAAGCTCGCTCGATATGGCTCGGTTTGAAAGTGAGCAGAGCCGGCTCGGCTCGGTTTGAAAGTGAGCTGAGCCGGCTCGGCTAGAAAGTGAGTCTAGCTCGGCTCGGCTCGTGACGAGCCAAATTGGCTTGGTTTGGCTCGCTTGGTATCTCGGCTCGGCTTAGCTCGAATTATTTTACTTATAATATATTTATTTTTATATACATATAATATATTACCAAAAAAATGATTATTATTTACATGTATTTAGGCTTGTAGTTTGATATCTATGATATATTTAAAGGTTGATTGCCGTGCTAATGAACAAATATTGTATTTACTTAAAATATAAAACTTATTTTGCGTTGTTAAACGTGATTTTGGCTTGTAATGTATTAGTTTGAACTTATTTTGAATATGTTCATTTGAAGTATTGAATAATATTTTAGAATACTGAATTTTGAGAGCTATGTATTAATTTTTATTTTTAAACTCGAGCCAAACCAAACCGAGCCGAGCCCGAGCTTAGATTTTCAGCTAGATTTCAAATCCGAGCCGAGCCAAGCCAGCTTTGTTTATAATTGAGCCGAGCCCGAGCTTGTCCTAGCTCGGCTCGGCTCCTGAACAGCCCTATAAAAGGGTGTGATATTCTATGCGAAAGGGTGTGTCAATGTGTTGTGTATTATCTATTTATGCAGGAAAGGGTGTGTGTTTTTTTTTTGTATGTATAGGTAATCGTATAATATACATTTGTGTTTTTTTAGAAAATTTTAATTTGAATATATTAATTTTGACAAAAAAAAAAAAAACGGGTTGAACCAGTCGTGTTCGGGTTCATATATGTATGACACAATTTCGGGTTCAGGTTGTATTCAGGTTGGTCTAAATTTTCGTTTATTTTTTATTTTATCAATTGCATATATAGGAACTTTACATGTATAATCTCATTCATGGCTATAGAATTTATTGATTTTTTTATTTTTAGAATTTTTTTTTGATATTTTAGTATTTTTTAGAATCTTTAGAATTCTTTGACTTTTAGAATTTTTTTTATTTTTAGATTTTTTTTATTTTTTTTTAGAATTTTTTGTGATTTTTTTTAATTTTTTGGGTTTTTTTAGTTTTGTTATTATTTTTTTTAATATGGATCGATTTGGATAGTGATCCATCCATTTAAAATTATTTGGATATGGATCGGATCATGATCCGTTTAAATTGACCGTGCCAAGTAGCACTAATGTTACATAACTACTAGCGACCAATAATACCGAAAAAGCAAGTAAAAATAAATAAAAAGGAAAAAATAACACCGAACGAAAAGCATACGTAAAATCGTTGAACCACGTATGCCAGTTGCGACATGTTAATTCGAAGAAAGAAGACTGTAATGTAAAAATAGAAAAGAATAACTAAGTCGATCTAATACCACACGCGTTGCGATAAACCTGTCAAACAGGGAAAAATAGACGCGTTGTGACGGTCCTTTCAAACGGGAAAAAATAGTCGAAAAAACTTTGAAACCCACACGTATGTTACGGCGTGTTTACTCGCAAAAGTAGAACAAAACGTAAAAAGAAAAATTTGAAAAAGATGAAAAATACATGGATCAAAGTTGAAAATAAAAATGTGTTGGGGTTAAATTGTAAAAGATGAAATGTTTTGGGTTAAAAAAAAAGGGTTAAAATGCAAAAAATAAAACCTTTGGGTTAGAAATAAAAAATTATTTTTTTAAATACTCCCCATGCTTGAAATACAAGCCATAATGCACAAATATTTTCCTAATTTATAATATGGTAATATATTTTAAGTAAATTACATAAATTATCTTTGGCTAGAGCATTCACATTGGAGTCTCCATACTTATCTCTATAAAAGCAAATATTTTTTCGAAAGCATCTCACATTCGACTGTCTATCTCTATCTATTTATTACTTACAAACACTTATTATATTATTTTTCTCTTTCCTACACAATCACATAAATTATATAAAATAGAGGCTCCAATGTGAATGATGTTATATGAAATTGTATTCCTTGTCTTAAAAAAAACACGCAAAATGTTATTTATTACTAAATTTTACACGCTCTATGTCCTTTAGGATAACTAATGCTTTGAGTTAATTTTATGGTAAAAAGACCATTTTGCCCAAATGATATAATTTGTAATTTATTTATAAAAGACATAATCTGTAATTTACTCAAGATTTTTTCTTTTATTTTTTTCTTTCATTTATTGTTTTCTTTTCTTTTTCGTTTTTATTATCTTTATCACTATTGTTTTATCGATTACTTTAAAAATTTCTTAGTTTATTAATTAACATATTTTTTTTTATAAAAATATATATTTTTTGTATAATTTAATTATTTTCATTTGTTTGATTAAATTGATCACTTTTCTTATTTTTACAATTACTGTAACTTTTTATACTATGTTTTTACATAAACTGTTGGTGTACTATTTACTTATTATAACATTTTACTTTGTATTTTATATCTTATGAGACACATGTGTATTAGATGAGGTTAGATCAATAAGATATTAAACGGTTATTAATAAGTGGTAAAAATAAAATAGTTAGTTGGGAAAATAAATATTATATAAATAAGAGAGAAGTGGAAAATTATTATTTAATAGAAGATGTAAACAAAAAATATGATTCAATATTATTTTAAAATACTAAAAAAAATTGCATGGCTTATGTAAAATTTTAAAAGATATGATTGACAAATAATAAGTATAGGGCTTCTTAAGTTTCTGAATTAGTCTATGACTTCTCACACGATTCTAAGCCTATATATATACATATATATAGAGTGGGAGTTGGCTAGAAAGCCTAAGTTTTCTAGAAAGTCTAGGAAGCAATAGGGAGGTGACATGTGGATTTTAGTTTTTTTATTCAAAAGGGCATGATGGTAATTTGATTATTAATTTAAGTTTGGAATATTATATATTCTAAACTAACTATCCAGATATTTATGGAAATATATATCTCTTTGATAATTTCAAATCATTACGATATCAAAATGATAGTTACTTTAAATTATGAAGTTCAAATCATTAACAATTTCTTCATGTTATGTTTTATCAGTTACTGGGTCCATCACAATGTGTTTTAACAGTTACTGGTTTCAGTTACTGTTTCACCACAATATGTTTTATCAGTTACTGGTTGATATGATTTTGGCATTCTTGATGTTGTGTTTTATCAGTTACTGGTTCACGTTGTGTTTTATAGGTTACTGGTTTCATCACAATGTGTTTTATCAGTTACTGGTTTCAGTTACTCTTTCATCATAATGTGTTCAATCGTTTACTGGTTGATGTGATTTTGGTATTCTTGATGTTGTGTTTTATCAGTTACTGGTTTCATCACAATGTGTTTTAGCAGTTACTGGTTTCAGTTACTGTTTCATCACAATGTGTTTTTATCAGTTACTGGTTGATATGATTTTTGGCATTCTTGATGTTGTGTTTTATCAATTACCGGGTTCATCACAATGTGTTATACCAGTTATGATTCATGAATGGCATGTTCTTTTGTATTTTATCTACTGTTTCATCACAATGTGTTTTATCAGTTACTGGTTGATGTGATTTTGGCATTCTTGATGTTGTATTTTATCAGTTACTGGTTTCATCACAATGTGTTTTATCAGTTACTGGTTGATATGATTTTAGCATTCTTGATGTTGTGTTTTAGCAGTCAGTCACTAGTTCGTCACATTGTGTTTTATCGCTAAAACACACTACTATGAACACATCTAGATCTGATTTATCATTACTTTTTGTATGATTTGGTGTTTTCAAATGTGAGGGATTAGAGAGAGAGAAGAAAAATTGTGACATTTTTGGAGGTGGTTTTATAATTGGTAGTTATTTCTTTACTTAAAACAACTTAAATGTCACATTTACCCCCAATCAATTAAATTAGCCTATTTTAAAGACACGTATATTACCAAAATGCCACCAAAATGATCTCAACCATTAAACACAGTCAGTCATCTGATGGCCCAGTTCGCTTCTTACACTTTCTAGGAAAAACACACTTTCCGCAGGATCCCCACTCCATATATATATAATAGGAGGAGGTTCATTTGAGAAGAATCTTCTTAAAAGAAGAAAAAAATGATTAATCTAGACCCTATATTTTTTTTATCAATGGTTGTGAAACAAGATATCATTTTTATCCACTTTTAATTAATGTTTTAATTACTAAGGGTACTATAGACATTTTGATGTAGAATATTAATAAATATTTTAAAGAGTTACTCAAGTCTTATTAATGCAACCATAAATTTCTCCTTTACCATCTTTAATGTACCGGCTCCTACACAAATTTTATTAGAAGTGACAAAATTATTTAAAATTTTTGTGTCCTACACATATTTTATTATAAGTCGCAAAATTATTTAAAAGTGTTTTAGTCATACACATTCTGTATCCTACACCAAAATATTGTTTTAATGGTGTAGGAAACGTTGAAAATGTAAGATCATGTGTAGGATTGTTTTTATTGTGTAAGGTGCACAACTATTTTATAAGATATGCTCATTAAATGATTAGGTTCTTTAATTTGAATAGCAAAATAAATAATAGACACATTAAATGATTTGTTTAAATTACCTTTGTATCCTTTATTCTTTTGATTCTTAATTTTTAATTTCTTCTCATTTGAACTCTCCACTATATATATATATATATATAGGGTGGGGTTCTAGAGTAAACACTAATGTATTTGCGAACTGAGTGAACAAATCTTGGCCGTTGATTTACACACGTGGATGGCTAGGATTTCATCATCAAATAAAAAAATACACTAGTGTATTTCATTATCAAATCCTGGCCATTGATCTACACACATGTATGGCCAGGATTAGTTCGCTCAGTTCGCAAACTACACTAGTGTTCACTCTTGAACCTAATCCTATATATATATATATATATATATATATATATATATATATAGGGGCCGCTAAAATGAAAACCACATCCAGTTGCGAGAACCACTCTCCACCAATCAGATAATGACAACTAAAAGGGTAATATAGTTATTTAATCAAAACCATCAAATCATCTCTCTCCTTTTTAAAATCTCTTTTTAAATTCTTTTCAATTTCTCTCTCTTCACATTTCTCTCTCATTTTTTGTTATTTTTTAAAAGTTTTTATAAAAAAAAATTGTAAATTTTTTTTTGTAAAAAAAAGTTTAAAACCATAAAAAAAGTTTTCGTAAAAAATGTAAAAAAGTTTAAAAACGTTTGTGTAAAAAAAGGTTTTTGTAAAAAAAGGTTAAAACCGTGAAAAAGTTTTCGTATAAATTTTTGTCTTTTGTAAAAAAAAGTTTTTATATAAAAAAAAATTTGTAAAATTTTTTTGGTAAAAAGGTTTTTGTAAAAAAAAACGTTTAAAACCGCAAAAAAAGTTTTCGTAAAAAAGTTTAAAAAACGTGTGTGTAAAAAAAGGTTAAAACCTTAAAAAAAATTTCGTATAAATTTTGTTTTTTGTTAAAAAGTTTTTGTAAAAAAAAAATTTGTAAAAAAGGTTTTTAGTAAATTTTTTTTTTTTGTAAAAAAAAAGTTTAAAACCGTAAAAAAGATTTCGTAAAAAAAGTTTAAAACGGTAAAAAAAAGTTTAAAAATGTGTGTGTAAAAAAACGACGCAAAAATACGAGGTGAAAAAACGGGGCGTAAAAAAAGGGGCGTAAAAAAACAGCACGTAAGAAACGGGGTGTAAAAAACGGCGCGTAAAAAAACCGGGTGATAAAACGTCGTGTAAATACAGGGGCGTAAAACGGCGCGAAAAAACAGGGCGTAAAAAACGACGCGTAAAACCGGGCATAAAAAACGACGTGTAAATCCGGGCGTAAAAAACGTCTTGTAAAAAAATCGGCTCGTAAAAACGTTTTTTGTAAAAAAATCCTGACAAAAATTGTTTTTTGTAAAAAAAAATCAGATTTTAAAATGTTTTTTAATTAAAAAATCTGATTTTAATAAAAAACAATTAATTTAATAAGACGAAAAAAGTAATAAAAAACAATATATACAATAAGACAAAACAAACAAATTTACTAAACTGCCCTTTTGACATTAAAATATTAAAAATATAATTAGACAAAAAGAATTTAATATTGTTTTTATAACTATTAATCACATCCATCCATCTCCAAAGATTAATGGTTGGAAAGTGGTTCTCGTGGTTCTCTTAACTTGGGGTGGTTTTCATTTTAGCGGCCCCATATATATATATATATATATAGGGAGAGGATCATGAGAAAACTAGATATAAATGAGAAAACTAGAAAACCACTAAAAAGGAAGGGGGAGACTTTTAATGAAGGAGGGGGGACTTTTAATGAAGGAGGGGTAAAATTAGAAAAAAAAAATATATAACTTTTCAAACATTTCCCATTTCTCCATACGTTATCATTTTAAAACAAAAATGGCACCATAAGATCACAAATTTTTGTATCTTTTATTCAAGTATATTCGAGCATATTTTTTATGACATAAAAAAAGATTTATGGTGTCGTCTTGTTTTCAATACTATTATTATAGTAGTGCACATGTGCAATATAACATGTACTACAATTGCATTACATGCTTAAAATTAGCTTTTTGAGTCTAGTTTAGCTTTTAGGTTTAGTTTTTTTTGGAGGTTTAGGATTAGGATTAGGTTTTTGGGTGTGCGGGGTAGGGGGTTTAGGTTTTTTTTTTTTTTTGGGGGGGGGGGGGGGTTAGGTTTTTTTCGGGTTTATGTTTAGGGTTTAGTTTTAGGTTTTCGGGAGGGTGGGGGGTGGGGAGGTTAGGCTTTTGGTGGGAGGGTGAATTTAGGTTTTTGGGGGGTGGGGGGTTTAGGTTTTTGGGGGGTGTCGGTGGGGAGTGGGTTAAGTGGTTTAAGCTTTATGTATTAGTGCACATGTGCAATACAAAAAAAAAATTAAATTTTTTTTCTAGGCATAAAAACTAGCGATTTTTTTATTAAAAATTGTAAAAAAAAAATTTGGTATGTTTTTAGGTTTTTTTTTAGGCTTTTTTGGTTAGTTTTTTTGTTTTCTCATTTAAACTAGTTTTCTCATGATCCATCCCCTATATATATATATATATATATATATATATATATATATATATATATATATATATATAAAGTGTATCTTACATTATGGCTTAACGTACTTCACGTACAACAACGTTCGTGATTTATTCTATAACATGCGTGATTAAGTTTTCAATATACGTAATTATTGTGTTTCAACATGCGTGATTTTGAATTTTTGAGTTATAATGTGCGTGATTTTAAAATGAACGTGCATAATTACTGTCGTACGTGAAGTACGTTAAGCCGTAATGTACGTTAACCTTCCTCTATATATATATATAGAGTGGGGATCCTACGGAAAGTGTGTTTTTCCTAAAAAGTGTAAAAAGTCATAAAACACAATAATTTCAGGCATAAAACACACCTAAAACTCACAAATAATAGAATGAATATTACTAAAACACCATATTCAAACTCTAATAGTCCATAAAAACTTCAAACGCACCATCGTAGAACTATGAATATAAAACACAAAATGCTAAACAACATAAAACACAATAATATTTGTCATTCCATAATCATAGCCTTAACATCTAAAACACAACACAAAACCCACATACATGATGTTTTAGTAATCTTCATCATATTATTTGTGGGTTTTTGGTGTGTTTTATGATTGACATTATGGTGTTTTATGACTTTTTACACTTTTTAGGAAATTTAGACTTTCTGGCCAACTCCTAGCCTATATATATATATATATATATAGGATTAGGTTCATTTGTGAACAACTCCCTTGATAGTGAACTGTGTGGACTAATCCTAGCCTTTGATTATCAGTACACAAGTGTAAATCAATGGCCAGGATTTGATTAGGATTTGATGATGAAAATACACTAGTGTATTTTACGATTTGATGATGTAAATCAATGGCCAGGATTTGTTCACTCAGTTCACAAATACGCTAGTGCTCACTCTAGAACCCCACCATATATATAGGGGTTGGTTAACGTACAATATTTCTTAACGTACGATGCGTACGAGATGAAATTACGCACATTATAAAACTCAAAACCCTAATCACGTATGTTGAAAAAACATAATCACGCATGCTGAAAAAGCATAATCACGCATGAACATAATCACGCATCTAAAAAATCAGAAATTACGCATGGGGTAAGACCCTAATCATGCATTTTATAAAATTAAGCACGCATATTCTTTCATCTCGTACATTTTGTACGTTAAGAGATATTGTATTTTACATTTTCACTTTATATTGTACGTTAAAATATTATTTATATAAAATTTAAAAGATATAATTGAGAAACTATAGTTATTACATTTATACCATATTTTTTTTATTTTTAGATTTTTTAAAACTAAGAAAACGAATAGTTTGAAGGATCGATTTGTGACCCAAACGAGTCAATCAGAAGAGCTCTAGTCTGTTTCAGAGGCGAAAACTAAGAAACAGACGTTGAAAATAGCTTGTTTCACTATTAATCGTCTTGTTTATTGATTATAATCACTTTACAGATCAAACGACGCTTCGGCAGCAGTTCGGTACCGGAATGATGAAAGTTACAAATGATCTCGCTTGGAAGGTATATATAGGGGTCAAGATTTCGCTTGAAGATGTCAGATGCCATTTCAAGCGAAATCACACATGATGATTTCGCTTGAAATTGTCACTTGACATTTTCAAGCGGAATTACCCACTCAAGCGAAATTACTTCCAAAACAACATAAAACCTCCTATTTTCTCAAACAACACGCCCTGATCTAACAAATCTAATACTAGACTCGATACAAGATAAAGTCGACAGACGTATGCACCAACAGACTCCCCCTCGGATGTTTACGAGCTTAAGTGTCAAGTCTTCAACGTTTTCAGTCTTTATCAGTCTTCGGGCTTCCAGAATCTCTATCTGGCTATTATCACTTTCTGATTCTTTCTTCCAGGATCTCGACCTGGCTCTTGTTTCACTCTAATTCTCTTGATCAGATCTCTTGATACCTTAAATTTATCAGCATTAGCAAATTCAAAATTGTAACCTGACTCTTTATCATTCAGACTCCCCCTCAACTGGTGCTGAGATTGTAGTCTGGCTTTTACTCTGCTCACATATTCACAGGTTCAGGTATCTCAAACTGGCTCAGCTGCATATTCTCTACCCAAAACATAAGTTTCATCAAAGATAAGATACAACAAATTTAGAAACCCTGCTAACCACTTGAAAATATAATCTGAACAAAAAGATTTATCGTGTAAGTCATTGATAAACCACTTATATGTATATCAATTTCATTTCAAATATCTTCAAACAAACTTTCCCAAACCAGTTCGTCATGTTTAGCACTCAGAATTTTGAAAATCAGCTCTTCAATATCAGTTGTCTAAAATCTTTTTGGATTTTTCAAAATTTATGCTAAAGCACACTGAAAAACAACAGAAATGAAATACAGTAAAGAAATATTTACAAGCAATATTTTTGTGAGTTTGTGTAAGAGGAACATATCAGTTTATGAAACAAATCACCAACACCGTTAAGCTTTAAACATTTTAAGTTCTAAACGATTCACTTAGATTGTCAGTATATTGATCCACTTAAATTCTCACACAAAGTTCAGCTGTTTCGAGATACGAGATTAATGTTTTAAGCACTTAAACTTATTCGCGTGTCCCACCTCAGAATATACTCCCGTATCCAGATCCCAATATTCAGACTTACAGGTGAGTATACCTAGATGATATCTGTAGGGGTTTAGGTGCGAAACCGTGGGAGCTCAGGTCAGAACTTACGTTCAGCAAAGAGATGACGGCTCGACTTTAGGTGGGTCCCCTTTAGAGGATCTTTTTTACAACAGCACATGATTAGCATTTTTCAATGTTTCATCATTTTTTGTACTGAGGGCAGGCTTTTATTTCAAGCAAGCATAAAGTATTCTCCGGGGACTAGGCCATTGCTTCCGCAAAATTAGAAGTCCCGGGATAATACCCCAGATATCACTGAGCATAAAGACCTAGTATCTCAGAAAGAGGGGTTCTTCAAACAAGATTTCGGGGGTTACCCATATATCCGAGAGATGTTACCCACGATATAAGCAAGTTTGAATTTAGGTTTATATCTCGTCACAATCTACTAAATGTACAAAAACCTACTGGCACATCATCAGTGAGACCGTTTATCACAATTTGACTTTCCAATTCTTTAGCATGCTGTGATCGTCCACTGATGTACTATCATTTCCTCTTTTTGACAACAAAACTCGTTTTGAATTTTATCATGTTTTTGACTTTTCAAATTTTCAAACACATTTTAGGAAATTTGAAAACAAACTATACAATAAAGTGACAACTGATATCAAATCACTTCAAATCGCCATCCACTTGGCATAAACAATCAGAACTCCCCCTCACAACAAACTATTTTCCCATTGTGATTTCAAAACACTTAAGTTTGTTTTAATCAAATGGTTTTTCCGGAAAATAAGTTTTGTTGATTTTACGAACCACTTGTAAGTTAGGGGATAAACTCATCATTTTGTTCTCCAAAATACCACTTGTAAGTATGGTCCAATCAAGTTCAACTTAATGACCTTGATTAACCATTTGAAGATGAAAACCTTCTTCAACCACTTGCAGGTTCACTCACCAACCATCCCATTTGAAAATCAAAATATAAAAATATAAAGATATCACCTGTAGATTTACCAAACAAACATTTCAAGAATGATGCCGATTCCTGCTCCACTCTTACCAACCTGGGAGCTCCGGCAAGTCCGGATTTTTAGTTAGGAAAAACTTTCCCCCAAGCCTGACCATCCTTGGGAGATTCTAGTACACATCTATCCCACCAACATTTTGATTTATAAAATTCTTTTGCATTTTTAACCTTCCCATCAACCATCTTTCCGAAAATATGTTTGACTTTCCCATTGAAAGTCTTTTCAGCATCAAATTCTTTTTCTCCAGCAAAGAATTGACCTGAAATTTCAAACCTACCTTTTGATTTCAGATTATCTTTCGACAATGGCGGAAAATTTTCTTCGTTCAACTCAGGAACGGAATTATCAATCTTTTTCTCAACACATGACTCCTCTGATTTTATGGAATCAGATTCATTGTCAGAACTACTTTCAGACTTTACAACCCATTTTTGTTTGTTTAAATCAACTTGTCTTTTGTAAAACCATTTTGAAGTTTCACCAACTTCCACAGTCGATTTATTAACACCTTTCATTCTTATTTCAAAGTTAGAAGACACTCCCTGTTTTGAATAAGTGGACTCTTGGCAATTCCAAGCAATGTGTCCAACTTTTTGACACTTAAAGCAAGTTCTTCTGTCAACTCTTTGAGCAAACTTCTTCACATTCCTCTTTACCTCAGCAAGAAACTCTTGATTTGATTGTTTCCAGAATGGTTTCTTCTGCTCATCTTTAGAACTTCCTCCTGCAACAAATGTTGTTTTTGGTTTATAATTTTTCTCATTTTTATAATTTTCTGAAGAACTAAAACCAAGACCTTGCTTTTTGAAATTACCGTTGTGGTTTGGTTTCTTTTGATAACCATAACCAGAACCGTAACCCTTTTTCTTGTTCAATCTCTGTTGAACTCTTGAAGTGTACTTTTTAGGTTTTTTAGCAAGATTTAAATCTTTTATTTCATAAATATTAATTTCTGTTAATTTGAAAACCTGTTTGGTCATTTCAGTTTTAACACTTCTTATTGGAAATTCCTCATCAGAATATAATTTGTCTGAATCATTCAAAGTATAAGCCACTTTGATTAATCCATCATTCAAATTAGATTTTGATAACAGGAATTCTTTATTGTAAACCCGTTTAATCGATGAACTCGGACTCTTTTCTGACGAACTCGGACTATCAGACTCAGACTCCGGTTTTAACTCTTCATCCATTTCTAACACCTGATCGACCACTTTCTTTAATAACTCGGACTCATGATCAGTGTCAGACGCTGTGAATGTAACATCAATATTGTCTGGTAATTCATTAATGATTTCAGACTTTAACTTGATGTTGATTGCCTTTTTAGACGCTCCTCATTAGGATTCCTGGGAGAATAACTTTCATGGATCGGGGGCGGACATCTGTTATAATTGACACTTTGTTTCTTACCAGTATCAGTATCTTCAGTCTTTTTCTCCATGAATGCTTCAAGACCTGCAACAGTAGGATAAACACGATCAATCAGATAATCACATGTTGTATAACTCAGCAACAATCGTTTAATCCTTTCACTCTCAATCTTCTCAAGTTCCAACTCTTGCTTTAGCTTAGCACAATCTTCGATATACTCATCGATTACGCTCTGCTTTGTCATTAATGTTGCGCTCATCTTTGTCATTGCGGTCTCTATCTCAAAATTTGTCTTTTTCAGACTATTTACTGTGTTGTATAGGACATCATATGATTCCTTCACATACTTCATGTCAGACAACAAATCTTCTTTTATCTTTTCCAAATCAGCAATCTTCTTGTCTTTTTCATCACAGTCTCCCCATTTCCAAAACAAGATGACAATATCTGTCAATGGTCTGTTTTGTTGTTTCATGATCAAAAGCTACAAACATATCAAAAGATTTCTTCAGTAACGCCTTTCTGTTTTTAATCATATATGCACTCCCTTTGAACTTTTGAATCAAAGCTTCCCAAATTGATCTAGCTATACCATTATGTTGGAGCAAAACAAAGATATCTTCCTTAATCGCTTGTTGAAGAATACTGATCATCATTTTTTCACTTGTGTATTTCAATTTATCACTTTCAGTAAAATCACTAAAACCCTTTTCAAGCCCACGTTCATTTTTCGGTTTTTCGTAATCTTTCTCCAACGAACACCATGCATCAAACTTATAAGCTTGCACCCAGTTTTCAAAACGATTATGCCACCCTTTAAAATCTTCAATGTACATAAGTTTTGGCGGTTTCTGGTGAGTTCCCGTTTCATTCTCACTGTACAATGTTTCAGCAGCAGTAACAGGTGCAATTGGTGTAGCAAATGCATTGTAGAATTCCTCGTCCATGTTACGGGAAAATATTTCACAAAAATACAAGTTTCAAACTGAATCTCTGTTGAAGCGAAATCACTTTCAAGTGGAAACACCCTGCTCAAGCGGAAAAAGTGTCTCAAAC
Organism: Helianthus tuberosus; assembly: GCA_030545235.1. Taxonomy (NCBI): domain Eukaryota; kingdom Viridiplantae; phylum Streptophyta; class Magnoliopsida; order Asterales; family Asteraceae; genus Helianthus; species Helianthus tuberosus. The sequence goes on from CM060355.1 coordinate 19,105,762, forward strand.
GAAATCACCTTGAAGCGAAATTCCTGATTTCGCTTGAACCACCACAATTTCAAGTGAAATAATGTCTTGAAGCGAAATAGCAGATTTCGCTTGAAACAACTCAAGCGAAATACCCTTCTGAAGCGAAATCACACGAATTCAAGTGGAATATGGAGTTTTTAAACAGAATCAAACTGCTGATCTCGCTTGAACTACTGCTGACATCATCAAATTTGATCTGTTTTCAAGCGGAACTACGTATTTTATCAAGTTTTAGGTCGAATTAATGTCCATAACTCTCAAGGATTCATTAAAACACTGTTATGCTTGTTATATGTGAAATTCAAGACTTTTTGACCGTGAAATTTTGTAAAATTTGTAAAAGAAGGTGTAGAAGACAGAAAAATGGCTGTTTTTGGCAATAACTCTTCTTCCTGAGCTCTGATACCACTTGAAGGATCAATTTGTGACCCAAACGAGTCAATCAGAAGAGCTCTAGTCTGTTTCAGAGGCGGAAACTAAGAAACAGACGTTGAAAATAGCTTGTTTCACTATTAATCGTCTTGTATATTGATTATAATCACTTTACAGATCAAACGACGCTTCGGCAGCAGTTCGGTACCGGAATGATGAAAGTTACAAATGATCTCGCTTGGAAGGTATATATAGGGGTCAAGATTTCGCTTGAAGATGTCAGATGCCATTTCAAGCGAAATCACACATGATGATTTCGCTTGAAATTGTCACTTGACATTTTCAAGCGGAATTACCCACTCAACCGAAAGTACTTCCAAAACAACATAAAACCTCCTATTTTCTCAAACAAAGCGCCCTGATCTAACAAATCTAATACTAGACTCGATACAAGATAAAGTCGACAGACGTATGCACCCACATAGTTTATTTTTATTCTTTTTATTGACGTAATAATTTGTGTCATGCCAAGATAGTCGTATGATAATTTAAATCATCTAAAGGATCATGTATAAATGAGTTGTATACTTGTATGCATTATTTAAAGTGGTGCAAGTGATTGTTTTGTAGGTTCAGTCCTAACACAATTCAACTGGGACCGTCGTGTACAAATTGCACTAAGTGCCGCTAAGGGGTTGGCATACTTACATGTAGTCGAAAAATTGTTCACGGCAACATCACATCATCAAACATCTTCTTCCAACAAGAAACTAACAATGAAGTTTCGTTGTCTGACTACGGTCTCAACACACTTTTTCATGGGTCAAGAAGCTCCCTGAACCATCGGGTCATGTCACACCCCGATATTTCCACGTATTACCGGTGGGCCCGGTGGGGAGTATCGTGACGTAGTTGACATCATCATAGTCAATAATCACAGTTTAAATGCACAGTGGAAGTCTTGGTAGAAAATATATTAATACAAACCGAAATACAAAGTATAATAAAATATTATACAACGGTTGTAAGTGGATCCACAGGCGGATCTAAAACAGAAAGAAATATATTGTTCAACAGACTTTAAGTATTAAAAGCTTGCAAGACTCTTTATTTAACACTCGGAGTTTCTAGCCCATTACGTGTAGTACCTGCACTTAACCTTTTTGAAAAATACGTCAGTTTACACTAGTAAATACAATTAACTGACTCTTTTGAAAAGTGTTTATAAAATTGATTTGAATGCACAAGGCATAAATTCTTTTATAACTTGGGACAATTATTAAAATAATCTTGTATACAGATTTATATGTTTGTCGTCCGTTCAGGACCCGGTTCGAAGAGCCGGATTAGATTAATAGACACACCACAAGTATAGGCCTACAAGAGAGTGAGATACCGTTTATACGTACGCAACTGTCAGGTGTATGCCTATACCCCGTGCTTAAGCCGTGGCCATTTCTAATGAATGAGCCGAGGATATCCAGGACATGGTCATTAACCCCCCAAATGCATTGCATCAAACAAAACAGATTAAAATGGGTTATCTCAATGATTTAACCACTAATCGATTAAATATTCAATACCCGACCAAGCGGTAATAATTTACCGTATCCCAAGCCCGTATAGGGAAAATAAGTTAAAAGTATTTACCTGAGCTTAAAATATAATTTTTATTCTCAGCCGTATATCAATTCAGCAAGTACGAGTAGCTTTTACTGGGCTCCTAATCTGGAACGAAGGTTTTAATAGCCTATTAGATTCCTAACGGATCTTATTTAAGTTATAACTTAGACCGGTTAGTTTTAAAGAAAGGTTTACGGTTCAAAACGCATGATTAAGCTAAGACCGGATTAGAACGTGATTTAGACACAACAAGTATGAAGACTTGTATAAAATGGGTAAACTAAACACATTCTGGATTTTGAAGTAAAAATGATAAGGTTTGTCCCGTTTCGGCTAATTTATGCAAACTAGTTACATAAACCGTACCGAACGCGTATAAGCATAACGGGTAACCAAATGAGTCATGTACAAGTCCCATAAGTTATTATGCTTAAAATATTATGCGAACAATGGCTTGACCGTTTACGGTCTTACTAAAAGTCAAAGCGTTTATCGAAAACGCTTGACTTTTCGGCTCTAAAAGCCAAATAAAATAAACTTGTCATGAAAGGACACTTGCATATGGTCCTTAGGACAGAAAGGAGGTTCCCAAAAGTTTAGGATCCTCTTAGTTTGAGAGCAAGAGCAGATTGAAATGAATGATGCAAGTGAATGTGGTGAAAAACCCACCTATTTATAGTATTTTGAGAAGAACAAGACTGTGACAAGTGTTGGAATGGGTAACAAGATCATAACAGGTGTTATTACAGCTGTTAATAACAGCTAACAGCCCATAGATTTGATAGAAATGGTTGGCTATGAGAGTGGGAAACAAGAAAAGATCAAAACCATTGTTTTAAAACAACTTGTTGTTGCTGTGCTTTTCTGGCGGCCCGCGAAGAAGCAGCCCAGTGGGCTTCACGGCCCGCGAGGATGTCTGGCCCAGCTAAACATGTTTGGCAGTTCGACAGTTCTGGTCCCTGTTATGTTTTAAGCACTTTGAAACTTTTATAAATGACATATATGGCACCTTATGTTCTTGCTTCATATGTTAAATGCTAATATTAGGTATGAAACTTTATACGGCCAACCTCAGGCACATTCGGAAGTTTAACTGATCCTTACAAAGGTGTAGATTTAAAAGTTGACGCTTTTGGTCCCTCTAACGCGCAAATTTGCGCGTATCATTGTTTAATAGTGTCAAGGACCTATGTAATCCATATTAGGCATTCTCGAGAGTATAATAGCACTTCATAATACCTCGGGTTCGTTAAAAGGTCGTTCAGAGGTATAATTAAACATATTGACGCTTTTAACCCCTTTAACTTGCAAAGTAGCGCGTAACGTCACTTATAGGCATAAAAGCCTTAGGTGGCCAATATCGGGTATTCGCGAGATTATAATCACACATCATGAAGCTCTCGGTTTGTTAAAAAGGTCACTCAGAGGTAAGAATTAACATGTTGACGCTTTTAACCCTTCGTCGAGCAAACTTTCACATAATTACGCAAACGGCTACTCTCGATCAACAAGTGGCTCATTTGTGAATATGAATACCGTGTAACATCATTCAGAGGCTTATATTAAGTACGTTGACACTTTTAGTCCTTTTGCATTCAAAGTTTTTGATTTTTCACAAAATTAGTCCCTCATGGTCAATGTTTGACCTTGTTAAGGTTTAGTACACGTGTCAACACATCATTGGACGTGATTTTACGAGGTGTTACATCCTCACCCCCTTAAAAGAAATATCGACCTTGAGATTTTCTTAAAATATGGAAGTACTTTCTGTTGTATAATGGATTTAACCTCAACAACATATTTGGGCCTCTAAGGGCACCCCAATTGACCTTTATGATAGGTACATGTTATCTTTCGTAGCTTCTAATCCTGCCGACCCTCATTCGATACTGGTTTCTCGTCAAACCATAATTTTTCGTTAATCTGTATATCATTATGTGACAATGCTATTGACTTATCGGTGAGACATATCCTTATATCACTAGTGTGAAACACAATGATATTACCATCAAGCTCCCTTGGTAAGTTTCAACTTATAGGCTACCAATCTTGATATATTTGATTCTCTCGAATGATCCTATAAATCAAGAGCTTAACTAGCCCATTATATTAAAATTCAGCACACCCTTCTAGGGCGATACTTTCAGTTGAATCGTATTCCTTATTATGAACTTAAGAGGTTTGCGACTTTCATCAATCATTGATTTTCCGCCGATTACTGGTAGCTTCCAGACGATCATAAATTCATGTGATTCTATCCGTCGTTTCCAGGGAAACTTTCAGATCCTAATGATTGGACTTACCAAAGTCCTGTCCGTCAAACGGACGTTTGACATTCCATCTATACAAGGTCTCCAAAGGAGTAGACTTGATGCTTATATACTAACTATTAGTTATAGGAGAGCTTATTTAAGGTGAGATGGTTATTCCAACTACTGCTTAAACTAATCTTAAAGAATAGCTAACCTCATGGTTAGTCGAACAAATCGAGATCCTGGGCAGCTGGTGGCGATTCTTAATTGTTGCCTAAATAGGGTTGCGGTAATCAATGCATAAGCACAACGAACCGTCTTTCTGAAATAATAACTCCGGAGCTCTCAAAATTATGAATTAGGCTTCATGAAGCTTTATCTTGAAACTCATATGATTAGGGTTTCAATCCTTCCATTATTGTTGTTACTAACCGATATGGAGCTTTTACAATAATGTAGCCCTAAGCGGGATGTTTTCCTTAACTCTACTAGCCTCTCAGGAGATAAACAGAATGGTTCCTTGGAGAAGATAACCAAGACACACCGAGATTTCCGAGATATTCTAAATCTCAGTCTGGAGAAAGAGTACTTTAGATTTTTATGAATGAAGATTATTCGCCGAAAATAGAAGGAAAGGTCTCTATGATTTTTGTTGGTAAGTTTTACCTTACACTTAATATCTGGAGTTCTTATGGGAGAATTCTAAAAGTTTGCTAAGCTTATGGTCTATGAAAGATTTAGTAGCACCTGAATCAAAACAAAATTCTTAGCACTAATATCATTGATTCATGATAAGGCATGTTCTTGGTGCCATTATTGATACGAACTGCCTCTGGCATTCATCAGGAGGGTTTAGGCGCCTCCATCCTTAGTCTCTCTATACTTAGCTATACTATCTTTGATAGTTTTAGGGCAGTCTCAGCTTTAGCTGGTTTATTTCTTAACCCATATAACGTGAGTGGCTGAGATAGATCCATAATGGATTTATAAGAAGCAGGCTTTGAAACCTTAATATGCCCTCTTATTCCAATGCTAAACCACCAAAACTTTAATGCATTAAACTTAGATTTTGGGTTAACCAAAAAGGGCACTATCTCAGATAATGAATTAAAGTCTGTAACATACTGTCGACAGTCTAGAACTTTTATGGTGATAGTCAGAAAATTCTGATTCCACCTTTTCCATTTCGTGTTGCGGACATTAGGTTTTTCTGATAAGGTCCGTAAACTTGGACCCTCCCATATTATATGAGGGTATCCTTCTTGTGGACTTTGTTAATGTCCTTACCAACTAAGGGCATCGCCATCGAATGACTGTGACACATAACTCACAATGTCCTTTCCAGCACAACCGCTGATACACATAATGGTTTCTATTTCATCCAACAATTTCATGCAATCGATGGCTCCTTTTTCGCCATTGAAGTCTCTTGATTTGCAAGAGACGAAGTACTTTTAAGTACATCCTTTAGAGGAACGGAGATCCTTGCTATATATGATCTTATCTGGTTTATTCTTCGCATTCAGAGTATGAATAAAGCTCTTCTCATGAGCAGAGGAATGTGTTCTAGAGCAAGTAGCATTTGGCTTTTTGATCCTTTTCATGACCTTCCTCATAGCTTTTCTATTAGCTGTGTCAATCACAGCTTGGAGATTAACTCCGATAACCTTGAGGTTCACATTTGTTGTATCGTTTGCATTTGTCGCATCTATATCATCGCGACTATTGTTTGCCCCATCTGAGTTTTCCATACTCGAAGCTTGGTACTAAACACCTAATTTCAACAATTGCTTAGTTGTATTTACAATAGCTAGTCATCATCCTGACGACCTAATATACACTATCCATGGTATCATTAAACCATATAGGCTAATAGGTCATGAACATTCCTAACGAATGTTATTTGTATGTATATCAATTATATTCAGCCTAGGTCGCAAAAAGACCATTAATGGCGTTTAGGGTTTGGACCGAGTCCATTACCCTTTTTGACAGGGAATCAAAATGTCTCAACTGTCTTTGTCATATTTGACGATTTTAGATAGCTCGAAGGCTTGCCACAAGGACTTCTAACTTGTGAAATACGAGTTTGTCTTGAAGGACATATAAACGTAGCATATAAACTTGTCATGAAGGACATTAATAGTCATATGGCACGAAGGCCTTGTCACAAAGGACATATAGGATATGGCACAAAAGGCCTGTCACAGAGGACATTAATATTTAAGCCACAAATCTTATTGGATCAGGGAATTTAAGCTTTGAACATAGTTCTTCACCTTTGGGCAGAGAGTCATAGACTGCATCTGACATTGCTTTGTAAGGCGATTTATTTTGCCACATAGGCAAATCAATGGACATCACCAATGGATGTTTATATGTATATGTATATATAATTATCGTATTTAAAGGTATTAGTCATGATCTTATCGATCTTATAGACTATAAGGCTTGGGCATTGCCCATCACCTTTGACGGTGAACCATAACGGTCACAATTGTCAACGTCACTAGTGGACAATATAGTATATAGCCCGTAGGCGAAACATCACTAAAGGATGTTAAATAATGTAATCATCGTATCAGATGATATTAGTCATGATCGCATTGATCATAGAGACTATTATGCTTGGACATAGTCCAATATCTTTAGACAGGGGGTCGTAGACCACAACTGTCATTGTCTTTTTTTTTGGATAACAAGTTTAGCCCGTAGGCACTTCATCACTAACGGATGTTTATATTTTGATCATCACATTGATGATACTTGTCATGATCTAATTCGATCTTATAGGCTTTAAGGCTTGGACATAGTCCAAAATACCTTGACGGCTGGTGTGGTCTCTCAAGTCACACTGCAAGGAGAGTTAACATGTTCTTAGATGTTAACAAAGATTAATTTGTCTTAATGGTTACACAATATTACCATGATTGCATTGATCATATAGGTTTGGAGGCTTGAACATAGTTCACCACCTCTGGATAGAAGGGGTATCTCCCTTAACTATCATAGTAGAATGAATAATTATCCTCAACTACCGAAAGTTTTGGCCAATTAATGTGGACTTGCCACTTGGCAGGGGTAAACCATTAAGAGGAACTTTTGAAATTATTTAGCTGATCGATAAAGTTCGAATTAAATTGATACTATTGTTTGATAAAGGATGAAATGAATACCTATATAAAATTTTCAAAACTTTCCGTAAATCATTAAGAAATCTACAATAGTGCCTTAAACAGGACTTTTAGTATCTTATTTGTTCACAGAGGACTAAAAGGAAAATATAAGTCCGTATGGGGACTATCAAAGTATTATAAGTCCGTATAAGGACTATATTGAAACAATTTGCCCACAGAGGGACTATTATGAAACGTCATGTCTACAAAGGGGTTATAATAAAATACCATGTCCATTAAGGGACTATAATAAAATCGCGTGTCCACGAAAGGACTATTTTGAAATAGTATATTCCCAAAAGGGATTTTAATAAAATAACATGTCCATAAAAGGACTTATATTGATACAGCATGCGCACAAAAGAGGCTTTGCTGAACAGATGTCCTCATAGGGACTTAAATCGAAAGATGTGTTCATATAGGGATTATAATAAACAATTGTCCATACTAGGACTATATAGAAAAGATGGGTCCTCGTAGGGACTTTAAAGTAATACTAGTCTACGCGGGTACGGAAGGAGAAATATTAGTCCACATAAGGACTATAAGGTATGTCAACCTTGGGACTATAGTGAAACGATATGTCCTCGAAAGGACTTTGATGAATTATTATATTCGCCAGGAGACCTTGATGAAATAACGTGTCTACAAAAGATTTTAATGAAATAACATGTTTACAAAAGATTTTATTGAAATAACACGTCCATGTAAGGATTATAATGAGGTATAATGTCCATGAAAGGACTATTTTGAAGTATGATGCCCACGAAGGGACTATTATTGAATATATAATGTTCTTGAAAAGACTATTTTGAAATACCAAGTCCACGAAGGGACTATATAGAAATATGACGTCCACTAAGGGATTTTATTGTAATATAATGTCCACGAAGGGACTATTTTGAAATATATTGTCTTCGAAGGGACTACGATAAACATACGTATATTCAAAGTCTTATCAGGAGACGTAGGTCCACAAGGATTATGATGAAATAATATGTCCACAAAGGACTTTAGTAATCAAATGCCCGTACAGGAACTTAAAGGTAAAAATTTAAATGTGATGGAAGAAGGGTTTCTAATGTCTTCCTCGCTTTATTCTGATTGTTTCTTTTTCTTTATTTATCGTGCGCGGTAGTGACTCTGAAGATCTTAGTGAATAAAGTAAGCATTTCAAATCAGAATCCTTTGTAGAAATAGAATCCAAGGATTCAATGGTTAAAGAAATGTCGTGGATTACGGATTGGGTTTTGACTGGTATAGACCAAGTCTGGAATTTCAAAATTCGGAGATAGGAATAGGGATTAATAATATCCACATGTTTCATTTTCAATATGGGAGCTTTAAGGATTTCCAGGTATAGACTCCACCGGTACAGACTTCAAGATTTGAGCCTCAGGGACCTCCGGTATGGACTCCGAAGTCTGGTTAAGGATTTAAACAAGTTTGATTTTGGGAATAGGTCCATAAAGGTCTTTCCTCCAACTGGTTGCACGCTTATCCTAGCCGTGGTACAAGGCTTGGCATTCTTAGGCTTCGGTCGGGAAGAACCTTTATCAACGACTTCTGTTCCTGGCGACATATTCAAAACACATAAAATCGAAAACAATGAATACTTAATAGGGATGAGAGCATTCCTATGTTAAGTCTAGACTCAGAAAGTCTAAGGAATATGCTACTGTGTCATTTGAGATTAAACACTAAAGGCTAGTGTTTAATTCACTCAAACATTGGCTCTGATACCAACCTGTCACACATCGATATTTCCACGTATTACCAGTGGGCCCGGTGGGGAGTATCGTGACGTAGTTGACATCATCATAGTCAATAATCACAATTTAAATGCACAACGGAAGTCTTGGTAGAAAATATATTAATACAAACCAAAATACAAAGTATAATAAAATATTACACAACGGTTGTAAGTGGATCCACAGGCGGATCTAAAACAGAAAAAAATATATTGTTCAACAGACTTTAAGTATTAAAAGCTTGCAAGACTCTTTATTTAACACTCGGAGTTTCCAGCCCATTACGTGTAGTACCTGCACTTAAACTTTTTGAAAAATACGTCAGTTTACACTGGTAAATACAATTAACTGACTCTTTTGAAAAGTGTTTATAAAATTGATTTGAATGCACAAGGCATAAATTCTTTTATAACTTGGGACAATTATTAAAATAATCTTGTATACAGATTTATATGTTTGTCGTCCATTCAGGACCCGGTTAGAAGAGCCGGATTAGATTAATAGACACACCACAAGTATAGGCCCACAAGAGAGTGAGATACCGTTTATACGTACGCAACTGTCAGGTGTATGCCTACACCCCGTGCTTAAGCCATGGCCATTTCTAATGAATGAGCCGAGGATATCTAGGACATGGTCATTAACCCCCCAAAGGCATTGCATCAAACAAAACAGATTAAAATGGGTTATCTCAATGATTTAACCACTAATCGATTAAATATTCAATACCCGACCAAGCGGTAATAATTTACCGTATCCCAAGCCCGTATAGGGAAAATAAGTTAAAAGTATTTACCTGAGCTTAAAATATAATTTTTATTCCCAGCCATATATCAATTCAGCAAGTACGAGTAGCTTTTACTGGGCTCCTAATCTGGAATGAAGGTTTTAATAACCTATTAGATTCCTAACGGGTCTTATTTAAGTTATAACTTAGACCGGTTAGTTTTAAAGAAAGGTTTACGGTTCAAAACACAAGATTAAGCGAAGACCGGATTAGAATGTGATTTAGACCCAACAAGTATGAGGACTTGTATAAAATGGGTAAACTAAACACATTCTGGATTTTGAAATAAAAATGATAAGGTTTGACCCGTTTCGGCTAATTTATGCAAACTAGTTACATAAACCGTACCGAACGCGTATAAGCATAACGGGTAACCAAATGAGTCATGTACAAGTTCCATAAGTTATTGTGCTTAAAATATGTTGTGATATCAGTAGGATATCTTCCATTATGACCAAAACGAATTTAAAACCAATTTAAGCCCCGTAAGGGTATTTTGGTCATTTTAAAGTTTATAAAAGAGGTTAAATAGCAATCTGAGGTTCTGGTCTAAAATAATCAGTAAAAAAATTATTTTAACAAGTTACTTCAGTAAGATATCATATATATGGGAAATTTATCATTTATGGCCAAACTATACGCCGTAGGGGCATTTTGGTCAATTCAAATATGCTTTAAGGGTCAAATTTGGAAATCTGAGTTCAAGACTTAAACTTACTGTTAAAGTATAAAAATTTATTTTTAAAATCAGTAGGTAACAAGTCCTAGGCGTTAAATATGGTTTTAAACCATACTATGCGCCTAATTAGCGTAAAAGTCGGTATTTGACGATATTTAAGATGTTTATGAAATTTTGAAGTTTTGATCACTCCTTAAGGTTCAAAATATTTTATTTAACATATGATATCAGTAGGAACAGGTTTGGCATCAAAATGATATGTAAAACTCATTTTATTAGTGAAAAGGGCATTATCGTCAATACCGAATTTACACTAGAACTCTATGTTATGGCCAGTATAAAATTTGACAAAAATTTCAAAAAATCCCTAAATATTATATTATAACAGTAGGTAGCAAGTTTGGTGTCAAAAATTGGGTTTAAATATGATTTATGCTAAAAATGCCATTTAATTAATAAAAAACTTTTGTTTTACGATATCTTGCATAACTTTCATTTTAGACCAGGATCGGATGTCAAATTTTTAGGACATACTTATAAATCAGTAACAAAGATTTTTGTCCACTCACATTTCCAAAAATTTGGTTTTTATATCAAAAGGGCATAACGGTCAACTTTTAAGCATTTAACGGAAACATGCAATGAACTAGGATTTCTATGGAACCATGTTGTATAACCTCAGAGGGTTATACTAACATATAATATGGTCCTAAAGGAACCCTAAGGAATAACTAAACTAAGCTAAATCGGGTCAGAACTGAAAGTCAAAGCAAAAGTCTACTTTTGCGACTTTCGGTTGCGAACCGAGCCTAAACTCAGAATTGTCGGGTTGAACATGCCTAGACATGTTTAATTAATATTTACCAAGTTTATTAAAGTGACAAAACTGATTTTATAGCATCTACATCATTAGTTATGAATTTTATTTAAAAACAGACCCATTTGACTTTTATTTTAATTATTTTGACCCGACAATTAACTAAGTAAACGTGATAATTAGGAGGTGCCCTTTTGAGGGTTTAACACCTATCTAATTACGATCACGTAGCCATGTTCGTTGCGAACAATGGCTTGACCGTTTACGGTCTTACTAAAAGTCAAAGCGTTTATCGAAAACGCTTGACTTTTCGGCTCCAAAAGCCAAATAAAATAAACTTGTCACGAAAGGACACTTGCATATGGTCCTTAGGACAGAAAGGAGGTTCCCAAAAGTTCAGGATCCTCTTAGTTTGAGAGCAAGAGCAGATTGAAATGAATGATGCAAGTGAATGTGGTGAAAAACCCACCTATTTATAGTATTTTGAGAAGAACAAGATTGTGACAAGTGTTGGAATGGGTAACAAGATCATAACAGGTGTTATTACAGCTGTTAATAACAGCTAACAGCCCATAGATTTGATAGAAATGGTTGGCTATGAGAGTGGGAAACAAGAAAAGATCAAAACCATTGTTTTAAAACAACTTGTTGTTGCTGTGCTTTTCTGGCGGCCCACGAAGAAGCAGCCCAATGGGCTTCACGGCTCGCGAGGATGTCTGGCCCAGCTAAACATGTTTGGCAGTTCGACAGTTCTGGTCCCTGTTATGTTCTAAGTACTTTGAAACTTTTATAAATGACATATATGGCACCTTATGTTCTTGCTTCATATGTTAAATGCTAATATCAGGGATGAAACCTTATACGGCCAACCTCAGGCACATTCGGGAGTTTAACTGATCCTTACAAAGTCCCTGTTCCGTTCAAAAGATCACCCTAAAGTGTAGTTTCGCGCGTTGACGCCTTTAACCCCTTAATTCGCGAATTCGCGCGCATCATCGCGAAACGGTATAGAACTCTTACATGGCCATTATTAAATACTTTCGAGAGTATGAACGAACATTGCGGAGTTTCTATTTTGTTCAAAAGACCTCTCTAAGGCGTAGTTTCGCTAGTCGTCGCTTTTAGTCCCTTAATCGCACAAAGTAGCGCGTAATATCGTTTAACGATATCTAAGCCTTTCGTGGCCCATATTGAGTATTCCCAAGCATTTGCTTAAATATTACAATGCTCCCGTTCACTTAAATGGTCACCCAAAGGTGTAGATTTAAAAATTGACGCTTTTGGTCCCTCTAACGCGCAAACTTGCGCGTATCATTGTTTAATAGTATCAAGGACCTATTTAATCCATATTAGGCATTCTTGAGAGTATAATAGCACTTCATAATACCTCAGGTTCATTAAAAGGTCATTCAGAGGTATAATTAAACATATTGATGCTTTTAACCCCATTAACTTGCAAAGTAGCGCGTAACGTCACTTATAGGCATAAAAGCCTTAGGTGGCCAATATCGGGTATTCGCGAGATTATAATCACACATCATGAAGCTCTCGGTTTGTTAAAAAGGTCACTCAGAGGTAAGAATTAACATGTTGACGCTTTTAACCCTTCGTCGCGCAAACTTTCACATAATTACGCAAACGGCTACTCTTGATCAACAAGTGGCTCGTTTGTGAATATGAATACCGTGTAACATCATTCGGAGGCTTATATTAAGCACGTTGACACTTTTAGTCCTTTCGCATTCAAATTTTTCGATTTTTCGCAAAATTAGTCCCTCATAGTCAATGTTTGATCTTGTTAAGGTTTAGTGCACGTGTCAACACATCATTGGACGTGATTTTACGAGGTGTTACAGGTAATCGGTTATTAGGCCCCGGAAGTTCTTGAGACATGGGAATTCACCTTTGAATCTGATATGTATATCTTTGGGGTTTTGTTATTGGAGCTTTTAACTCGCAAAATTCTTAACCATGAATCATTGGATAAGGAAGGGGTCCACTTTTCTGACTGGGTCGATTCAATTGTATGTGAGGAACCTAAGGTTAAGCTTTTTGATGTGGAATTAACGAGGGATCATAAAACTGATAAGATGGTATAGTTGTTGCGAATAGCGAAGGATTGTGTATTGACTGTGCCAAAATCAACGACCACCAATGTGTAGTGTGGTGAGCATGATAGAGGATATGTTGTCGAGACAATCGTCGGATTATAACTCAAAGGGATACAATGATAGGCCCTCTTCAATGGAGCTCGTGATACTCTAAGTACCATCACGCCTGACACAACATATGATCGATCTGATGTGATTTGGTGGTTTTGTGTTCTTGAAATTGTGTGTGACTTTTATGGGCCGGGTCAAGTTTCCATGGGGTTGATTGTAAATTAATATTAGCTTGTGAGGTTGTTTGCCTGTGGTTATAATATGTTCTAAAGACTTACCTCTTGAAGGTGACCTTCTCTAAGCTGCATTCTCCTTGAAAGAATTAACCAATGCATTTGCTATAAAGCAGGAGCTGATTGATGAAACTGTTGTTAAAAGTGGGAGTTGATTATTGAACCTATTTTAAAATAAGATTTCAGTTTTAACTTGAACTAATTTAGATGTTTAAATATGTGATAAAATTAGATTTAGGGCATGTTTGGGATTGCTTATTGAAACTCCTTATTGACTTATTAACTTTTACAAGTTAAAAAGGTGTTCAGAAAAGTGACTTTTGTCCATCCTTATGACTTTTTGAAGATATTAAAAAGAAGTTTTTGAGTAGTTAGAGGATTGTGACTTTTGCAAACTCCTTATAACTTTTTGTAAAAGTCAATAAGGAGGTTTGAAAAGGAATTCCAAACACCCCCTTAGACGTCTATTATATTTTCATAAATGTTTAAGAGGTATTTTCTATTATATTAGGTAGACATGCACAACATGCTACCTGCAAATCAGGTTACATATTACAATAACCAGTAAGAAATTGAAAGATTGTTAATTTAGATAAAGTTTAGTGTTACAATATGATGGTGTATTGTGTGTTAGATAGTAGAGTAAACTGCCAAAATGGTCCATGAGGTTTGGTTACTTTTACCACTTTAGTTCAAAACTCAAACCTTTTGAATCTGTATCCTGTGGTTTCAATTTTCTTGCCATTTTCATCCAAAATCAAAATATTGTTAGGTTTTTTTAGTTAACATCCAGTTTTTTTTTGTCTTTTTCCACCCTTTTAATGAAGGGCAAAATGGTCTTTTAACGTTTTATTATAACAAATTAAAAAAATTGATCCTTTTGGATTTCATTAAAAGGGGGGAAAACAAAAAAGTTGGATGTTAACTGAAAAATCTGACCAAATTTTGCTTTTAGATGAAAATGGCAACAAAATTGAAACCACGGGGATCCAGATTCAAAAGGTTTGAATTTTGGACTAAAGTGGCAAAAGTAACCAATCCCCAGGGACCATTTTGGCAGTTTACTCTAGATAGTATCTAACAATTGACGTGCATGAGGTAGTATATGAATGTACAAAGAACGGGGTTTCAAATTTATAAATACGATTTCTAACTTTTACTAACTACACACCTATAGGAAAATGCATATATCGTTTGTCTAATATATCATTGGTAAGAAACCGAGTATCGTCTACAGGTTTAGCCGATTAAATAGTTTTGAGGTGTCTATGCTAACAAATAAAAATAGATATTAAGTAGGCTCAAACTATTGGCACACTGCTGCTGCCTATTTGCACACTTAGTGTTTATATACGTTACGTATAGAGCTATACGCACTGTATAGAATGCATGGATTTCAGTTCCTCCTGGCCAGCAATTATTAGCACAGAATACTAGGATTTATATACGCTGCGTATAGAGTTATATACAGCGCAAATAACCTACCAGAATTATAATTTGTGAATTTGGTGTTATAAATTCTCATCCGGTTTGGACATTAAATCTTTTAAAATATTATACTGTTAAAATCTTTTGAAAAACTCCAGTACGATTCGAATATCGTTATCTTTTAACTTAAAATATTATACCAAGTCTGGGTGCGGTTTGAATACTTTAACGTCATTAATTATTTTGAAATACTCGAGCACGGTTCAAATATATTATACGGTTTCAATACTAGGGGATGGTTACGGTACAAACCATATTTATCCTACAAACCGTGAGAACAGATCCTAACACTTAAAAAATTAAATTAGCATATATTAAAACGATACATACATAAAACTAGCACTTCTAAATTATATTAGCACATATATGAATGATATCAGCACTTTTCTTTATGGAGAATTATATCAGCACATTGAAAACAAGAGGATGATCCAAATAAAGAATTGACTGTTTGTTAGCAAAATTATAGGGAATTCAATATAATTGATATTATTTAGGTTATTATTTTATCATTTCTTTATCATTGGTTTGATACTACATGACACTTTTTAAAGAGTTGTTATAGTATGTATACGAAATGTGGTTTGTATTTGATCCTACTCTTATATATACTATACCGTTTAAATTAAAATACTATACCAAATCTGGGTGCGGTTTGAATACTATAACTTTTAAAATATTATACCATTATATATTTTGAAATACTTGGGTTCGGTTCGAATATATTTTCCCATTTCAATACTATACTGTTTAAATTAAAATACTATACCAAGTCTAGGTGCGGTTCGAATACTAAAACGTTAAAAATATTTTCCCATTTAATATTTTGAAATACAAGGGTAAAGTTCGAATATAATGTTTCAATACTATACCATCTAGACTAAAATATTATACCTAGTCTGGGTGCGATTTGAATACTACAATGTTTAAAATATAATACCGTTAACTATTTTAAAATACTAGGATACGGTTCAATATATTATACCGTTTCAATACTATATCGTTTAAATTAAAATAGTATACCAAGTCTGGGTGCGGTTCGAATATTATATCGTTTAAAATTTTTATACCGTTAAATTACGATTTTGGCCCTGTGGTTATATCACTTTTACCCTATTAGCCCAAAAAGGAATCTTTTGACATCTGTACCTTCAATGTCTCTTTATCTAACTATTTTGGCCCCTACAACTAACACCATCCATAACCCAGGTTAAAAATATGTCATGTGCCCCTCACATGAGGGGCAATTAACTCATTTCAGCCACAAAAAGTATTTGATACCTATTTAATTCAGTTTTATACCCCACCCTTTTCTCTCTTTCTCTCCTAGTCACCACAGTTTCCTTCACCTTCTATTGTAACTAAGAACCATCAAAGACGGTATCGAGACTCGTCCAAAAGTTTCAAAAATGAAAACTCAGAATTACTACTACGCAAATTCTGATTGGTGTTCTTGAATCCAAATAGAAGCCTTTATTTTTTTAGACATAACGAATCTGCCTGTAATCTATGTTTGACCCAACGAACCCAGATGTGCCGCAATACAATACTCTGGGTTGATCAATCACGCCACTATCATAGTTTATTTCTCGTCTATGTGTGACCCATCCACCGTTGTCGCCACTTAGACGTTCAAACCGCTTCCAATACACCAAGGTCTCTGCATCATCCTTGATTCGGTTAAATCCACATTCATTCTGGACAAGTGATATGATACTTATCTCTTGTATTTATGTTCTTATATTTAATTAAAGTAAGAAAAAAATAGGAATATAAACACACTCCATCATTGCCCAAACTCTTGAGTCTCCATTAATGTTGTTTTACTCACCACCACCAACTGCTTCTTCAGATCCGAAATTGAAAGTCTTGCTGTTGAATTCACATGAATCGTAACTATACAGATCCGAAATTGAAAGTGTTGCTGTTGAATTCACCTGAATCGTCATTTGGAAGTGTTGCTCCGAATGTTCCCCAATCCAAAATTGAAAGTCTTGCTGTTTTGAGATAAGTTGTCTTTGAATTCTTCTGAAGTGTCGAAATTGAAACTGTTGCTATTGTTGTTAGTGCTCCAACGAGCTTTCTAACAAAATTAGTGAAAACTCTCAAATTGTTAGTGCATAGGTCTGTCGATTTCGTCTTGTATCGAGTCTTATACTAGAATTGTTAGATCAGGGCATGTAGTATGAGAAATTTAGGGTTTTGAGTGTTGTTTTAAGCTAATTCCACTTGTAGGAGGTAATACCGCTTGAAAGTGGCAAACACCATTTCAAGCGAAATCACAACTCTATAAATAGCACTCAAGCGAGATCAGTTGTAATCTTCTTGTTTCCGACACCGAAGTGCTGTCGAAGTGTCTATGTGTTGTAAATTGCTTCTAGATCAATAAACGAGACAGTTAATAGTGAATACAAGCTAAAAAAAGACAGAATCAATGAATTCCGCCTCTGATTTTGTTTGAGACCTCTTTTGATCGACTCCTTAAGGTCGTTTCACGATCCTACATGTGGTATCAGAGCTCAGGAGGAAGAGTTCTTACTGTTTAGCTCGTTTTCGCTGGAAAATTCTGACTTCTACACCTTCATTTCAAAATTAATCAATTTTCACGGTTAAAATGGACTGATTTTCACGTATAATGTGCGAAACATAGTTTTAATAAATCCTTGAGAGAATCAGTCCTAAAATCGGCCTAGAACTTGATCATTTTTGCCAAAAACAGATCGGATTGATGATGTCAGCAACATTTCAAGCGAAATTAGCAGGTTAATTCTGCTTGAAATCGTTATTCCACTTGAAAATTTCATCTGATTCCGCTTGAAATAGGTAATTTCGCTTCAAAGGTATAATTCCGTTTGAAAGATTTCAAGCGAAATAAATAATTTCGCTTCAAGAACTTATTTCGTTTGAACGTTACAAGCTAAATCAGTATTCCGCTTCAAAATCTTATTCCGCTTGAGAGGTATTCCGTTTCAAAGGGTAATTTCGCTTGAACAGGTTGTTTTTGAAGTATGACGAAAATGTTTGATGAACAAGAAAATGATTATCTTGAAAGGTTAAATGATTGGTATCGAGGGTATTTGGACGATAGTTATAGAGATGTGAAAAAGGATAGTTGGGTGAAAAGGTTTAAATACTTTGTATGTTTGAAAAATGAAAAATTGGATGATCTGGCAAACCGATATGTAGTCTTACTTGATCATTTAAAAAAATATGAGATATATTTGACAGATGCTGAAAAGATAACAAAGTTTGCAGATGCTTTACCTGCTGAATGGGATGATATACTGAAAAGTATAAAACAGGATTCTGGTTTTTCAAAATTACATCTAAAAGGTTTCATCAGCAAACTTAAAACTCATGAGTATGAAATTTATGAGAAAAAGAGTGAATTGATGAAAAAAATAAGAGGAAAGTTTGATAAAATGAGTTTGGATGTGATTGATGAAATGAACAAAAGAGTTGATGTATGTCTTAGTGCAAAAAATGTTTTGACATATGATAACAAGAGGGGTTGTTACATTGATGAGAATGCGAATCCTCTTGATTTCGTTAAAATTTTTTGTGCAGGAACATACAAGATAGAGAAAAAGGAAATCTCAAAGAATAAAGAATCTGAGAAGCTTGGATCTTCGAATTCTGAATCTGTGTGCTCTAAATGTGTTCAATTTGAAGCTGACAATGTCAAACTCTTGAAGGATTTGGAGAGTTTAACATTGGAAATCAAAAATTTGAAGGACGAGAAGAAATCTGATGATAAACAGATTCTTGAAATGCAGGAAAATTATGAGAAATTGAAATCTGAAAATATCAAACTACTGAGTAATTTGGACAGTTTGACATTAGAAACCAAAAATTTTAAAAAATCAGAAAAAGATTTTGAAAATAAAATAAAAATATTTGAAAATGAAAAATTAAAAATTGAAAAAGATTTTCAAAGTCAAATAAAGATTTTAGAAGATGAAAAATCTGTTATTTTTAAAAATAATCTTGAAAAACAGATTGAAATAAATTCTCATCTTCAGAAAATCATTCGGCTTGAAAATGAAGCTGAAATTGCTTGGAATAAAAATTGATGAGCTTGAGAATAAATTGAAAGGTTTTGTGAACTCAACAGTACCAGATTATATTTGTCCAAAACAGATCAATTCTGTTCCAATAAGTGACAATGTCACAAATTTTGACAAAGTCAAAATTGAAGATTGTGATGAGAAAACTGATGATGAAGTTGAGAAAAGAAAAATATTTTTGAAATTAAACGAAATGTTTCAAGAAACTGTTTTACATTCTACTGAGAAAGGTGAATGCTCAACGCAAAAACCTGTAAAGAAGAATGTGGAACAAAAACAAAAGGATAAAAAGCTGAAAAATTTTCAAAAAGAAAATAAAAGCTCATCAGTTCAATCATCCAATCGTGATAAAAAAACACAAAAATTGGAAAATCAAAACTCAAAAACTGTTGGTAATAAGTGGTGCAGGTTTGACCACAGTGCTCAAATGCCAAATTCAGCTTTCAAGAAGAGAAATGATTACCACAAGGCCAAACAATGCCATGATCTAAGTGTTTGGTATGAAAGTGGTGATTGGTACGATCACAGAGTGTGTTACACTTGTGGTGTTCGAGGACACATTGCTGTTAACTGCCAGAATCGGAGTTTTGAGACAAGAAGATGCTTTGAATGCCAAATCAAAGGCCATATTGCAAGAGATTGCCCAATGAGATCAAAGGAAAGATCGAGGACTGAATCTCAGAAAAAAGCAAAGAAACCAGCCAAAGTCAAAGAAAAGCCCAAAGAACAGAAAGTTCTAAAAAAGAAAGTAAAGCTTTCACAAGGGCAGAAAGACAGACTGAGGAAGAAGAGGAAGAAAGCACGAGAATATCTCGAAAGGATTTTGTCCTCGGATACAGCCAACAAAGCAAATAATAGTTCTGATAAATCGTTTTGCTCTCCTAAGACTGATAAGTCAAACAAAACGAATTCATCAGACGCAAATCTGAGGACAAAAGAGAAGAAAAATAAAGTTGTTGGCAATGAATTTGTTTCTTCAGAAACAAAGGAGCAACATGTTGGCGATGAATCTGACGTATCAAAGTCAGACAAGCCACATTCAGCCACTGATTGTGGTTCATTGAAACCAGAAGAGGCATTTGTTGAGGTAAAAATTGAGAATTCTGGTCTAACAATGGATGATGCAAATTTTCCACCATTGTTGAACAAGAATTCAAAATCACCCAAGGACCGTCAGGCTTGGGTGAATCTATTTAAATAGAAAAACCTAACTTGCCGGAGTTCCCAGGTTAGTAAGCGTGGAACATGAATCGGTACATTTCTTGAGAAATTCACGAAAGTGATTTCATCTTAAAAGTGGTAAATCAGGGACATTAAGTTGTACTTGATTTTCTACAAGTGATTTTTGATGTTTGAACTTAAAAATGTTAGTTTTTTACAAGTGGTTGAAGAAAACAAGGTGATGAATGATCCCCATGTTTGAGAAATGACTCACAAAAATTATTTTCCGGAAAAACCATTTTGATTAAAACAAACTTAAGTGTTTTGAAATCACTATGGGAAAATGTTTTGTTGTCAGGGGGAGTTCTGATTGTTTAAGCAAAGTGAATGGAGAATTGAAGTAATTCTCATCATGTTGTCACTTTATCTTGTACAGTTGGTTTTCAAATTTTCCCAGAAAATCAAAATTGAGACATATTTTGATTTTAGGGGGAGTAAAAATTTTAAAAAAATTAGAAAATTTGAAAATTCCAAAAACATTGAAAAATGCAAAAATGAGTTTTGTTGTAAAAAAAGAGGAAATGATAGTAGATCAGTTGGACTGTCACAGCATGCTAAAGATATGGAAAGATAAAATGTGATAAACAGTCTCACTAAAAATGTGACGGTAGGCTCAGCTAGACTAGTAGATTTGCGATAACGATACAAACTTAAATGAAAAAGCCTAGTTCTAGTGGGAAACATGGTTGAAAGCATAGTACTTAGTTTTGTCTTTCTTGATTGTGTGCCTACTCAGTAATCGCTGAATGCTAAAACAACATAAAAACCGGTTAAGTTTGTGAACTTTCACAACTTGCTGAAAAGTCACTGTGATTGTCCATTTCATTTTGCAAAGATTTAAACTTGTTTTATTTCTTTATTTTGTTTAAGCATTGGACATTCTCTGCGTATACGTGAGTATCGACCTGGATGTTATTGCCTAAACGTTCTGCGTTATTTGCTTTGGTGTTTCGTTTAAGCTTTGGATCACCTATGCGTATACAGAAGTATCGACCTGGTGGTTAAAGCCTAAACAGCTTCAACTTGTTTTATTTTTCTTATTTTGTTTAAACATTGGACTTTCTCTGCGTATACGGAAGTATCGACCTGATTTTTAATGTTTAAACATTCTGCGTTGTTTTCGCACATATCACAATTGATGAAAGTTTAAAGGCATTACTTGAGTTAGTGTATTGCATGATGAGGGGATATGCTGAGATCGTGGGGTCCATAAGAACTTAGTGTAATATTAATATACCTTAACGTATCGGTAAGCATTTCGAAAGTTTTTATATTGAGTTTAAGTGGACAACAATATCGTCAATCTACGTGAATCGTTTAGAACTGAAAATGTTTAAAGCTTAACGGTGCTAGTGATTGGTCACATAAACTGATATGATCCTCTTACATAAGCTCACAAAAATAGTGTCTGTAAATATTTCTTTACTGCATTTCATTCTATTCAAAAATCCAAAAAGATTTTCAGTGTATTTTATCATAAATTTTGAAAATTACAAAAAAGATTTTCGACAACTGATGTTGAAGAACTAATTTTCAAAATTCCAAGTGCTAAACAAGATGAACTGGTTTGGGAGTGTGTATGCTGAATTGAAAATTTTTGATTTGTAAGAGAAGTTAGAATAGTTAATCAAGGTCATTAATTTGAACTTGATGTAACTATTATGATTGAATGGTTTCAATCAGTAAGTTTTTCTTATTGATTTAAGTAAAAACTTATGTGGTGGTGAGAAAATTTGTGCAGGAGATGAGCTGAACAGAGGTAAAGCCAGGTTGTGATCTCATGGTGATAGCTAATTCCAGACAGCGATCCCAGCATGATGAAAGGGGGAGTCTGACGAGGTTAGAGCCAAAGAGAAGATCCTGGTACATTCTAAGAAAGAAAGGAGACCGATCAAGATTGAAGAGTCGTTATGATGAAGACTCTCACTGAAGATTCCGTCAACATTCAAGGGGGAGTCTGTTGGTGCAGTTGTCTGTCGACTTCATCTTCGTTCGAGTCTTAGATAAGAATATTGAAAGAGCCCGAAGACCGGTAAGGACTGAAGATTGATAAGACTCGATACTTCAGACTCGTCAACATCCGAGGGGGAGTCTGTTGGTGCATACGTCTGTCGATTTCGTCTTGTATCGAGTCTTATACTAGAATTGTTAGATCAGGGCATGTAGTATGAGAAATTTAGGGTTTTGAGTGTTGTTTTAAGCTAATTCCGCTTGTAGGAGGTAATTCCGCGTGAAAGTGGCAAACACCATTTCAAGCGAAATTAACATAAGCTATTTCGCTTGAAATGGCTAGTGCCACTTTCAAGCGAACTCACAACTCTATAAATAGCACTCAAGCGAGATCAGTTGTAATCCTCTTGTTTCCGACGCCGAAGTGTTGTCGAAGTGTCTATGTGCTATAAATTGCTTCTAGATCAATAAACGAGGCAGTTAATAGTGAATACAAGCTAAACAAAGACATAATCAATGAATTCCGCCTCTGATTTTGTTTGAGACCTCTTCTGATCGACTCCTTAAGGTCGTTTCACGATCCTACACAAATTGGGTAAAGTTCGAAGGTTTTTAGACGGAAGGGTTTGGCTGGTGGCAACGCTAAAGAGAGGGGAGCATGAGAGGTGGTGGTGGTAGGTTAGGTTTCAAATGTGGTGGGAGTGGTGGTGGTATCTTGGAGAGAAAGAGAGAGAAGGGTGGGGTATTAAATTGAATTAAATAGGTATTGGATATTTTTTTGGGCTGAAATGACTTAATTGCCCCTCATGGGAGGGGCACCTGACCTATCTTTAACTTGGGTTATGGATGGTGTTAGTTGAAGGGGTCAAAATAGTTAGATAAATAGACGTTGAAGGTATAGATATCAAAATATTCCTTTTTGGTCTAATAGGGTAAAAGTGATATAACCACAGGGACTAAAATCATAATTTACTCTATTAATAATTTTAACAATAATACAAATATGAATATTAATAATTCTAACAATAATACAAATATTAATATTAACATTAATAATAATAATATAAATAATAACAATAATACAAATAATAATAATAATAATATTTTAACAATAATACAAATTTTTATTTTAACAATAATAATAATATTAAAAATTTAAACAATAATACAAATATGAATATTAATAATTCTAACAATAATAAACGTAACACCTCGTAAAATCGTGTCCAGTAATGTGTTGACACGTGTCCCTATTCCTAATTATGCCTAATGTTGGCTAGGAGGGACTATTTTTGCCAAATGATGAAAGTATGAATGTGGAGGGACTAAAAGTGTCACCATGCTGAAACTATGCCTCTGAGTAACCTTTTACGGTGTCCGGATTCTCAAATGAGTCACTTCTTGGACGAGAGGAACCGTTTGTGAAATTATATTAAAGTTTGTTAATTGGAGGACTAAAGGCGTCAACGTGTTAATTTATACCTCTGAGTGACCCTTTAAATGAACCGAGAGCTTATTGATGTTCGGTCATACTCCCGGGTGTGCCTAGTATTGGCCATGAGGGGCTATTTATGCTTATTATGATAAAATATAAGAGTATAACGGTTAAGGGGCTAAAGGTGACAAGTTTTCAAAGTTATTTAAGACCGCCGCGGGTCGCGTAAGGATGGGACTAGGCCCATCGCGGGCCGCCAAGGCATGCCCAACATCGAAAACATGCTTGTAGCCCACACAAACTGCCAAAACACTTCCATTTCGATACCATGGGTTGTATGCTGGTTTAGGACACGTATGAGGACAATTGTAAGCACCTCCTAACCCTCCATTACAACTGGTACCCTCACAAGAATCCCTCCAACACTATAAATAGAGTGTTGTTGCAAAACTTTATCCTTGCACCTTCTGTGTTTTCATTCCTCTCATCTTTCTGGAGATTCCCAGCTGAAGGGAGCTTCCTAATTAGTGCATTTTCATCTAAGGTTCACTGGTAAGTGATCCTTTCAATTTCATTTTCGTTTATTAGGCTTTTAAAGCCAAAAGTCAAGCATTTTCGATAAATTCTTTGACTTTCGGTTTAGACCTTAATGGTCTGGCCATTGTTCGAGATGAAGATGGCTACGTGATGGTAATTAGGTAGGTGATAATCCCTCAAAAGGGCACCTCCTGAAAATCACATTTACTAGGTCAATTGACGGGTCAATGTTTTAATATTTAAAAAGTCAAACTAGTCAGTTTTTGAAATTATTATAATATGATCTTATAGGTGTTCTAAATTATATTTTAACACTTAAACAACTTGGTAATAATTATTAGAACATGTGTGAACATGTTCAGCTCGCAATTCCAGTTTTAAGGTCGGTTCGCAACCGAAAGTCGCAAAGTTTGACTTTTTCTTTGACTTTCGATTCTGACCCGATTTAGATTAGTTTGCTACTGATTTAAGGTTGCATTATGATCGTAATTTAATGGAGCATAACCCTCTGAGGTTATATTACACGATCATAATCATATTCATATTCTGAGTTTTTGTTCAAGATTCGTTAATATGCCATACTTTGACTAATTTGCCTTTTTTGATAAAAATAAGGTTTTAATCCATAACGAACTTGCAAATGATTTATGTACTGATATGTTAATGTAATTAACATATTTTGATGTTATTAAACTGATCATAAACTGAGTTTTCGTATAATATCGTAAATTATGTTTTTAAATTACCAAAGTGCCCTTTCGGCACATAGAATGAGTTTAAACATAATTTCTCGTATCAAACTCATTACCTACTGATATAATATCATATCTAAAATATTTTGGGATATCAAATCAATTCCTAACCTGAGTTTTGATTAAAGATCGCAAATAACGTCATTTAATGACCGAAACGCCCTTTTGGCGCATAATATGGTTTCAAACCATAACTATCAATCAAAACTTGATACCTACTAATGTTATAACTTATTTATAATGTTTTCACACTAGGTACATGATCTTAACTCAAATTTATAAACAAGTTTTCAAACTATGTTCATATTGACCAAAATGCCCCTTCGGTGTATAGTTTGGTCTTAAATCATAAAACTCACATATGTTTGATATCCTAATGATATTATATCATAAATAAAGTATTTTTACAGAATGATCATGATCATAACATCAGTTTATACGCAAGTTCCTTTAATACGCCGCTTAATGACTAAAACACCCTTATGAGGCATATTTTGATTTTAAAACCTTAACGGACATGTAAGTTGATATCCTACTGATATTACAACTTATTTAAAGTATATTGGCATATAGAACTTGTTCATGACTATACGCGTACGGTTTGGCTTATGTAACTAGTTTACATAAGTTTACCGAAACGGGTCAAACCTTATCATTTTTATCTCAAATTCCAGAATGTTATTTGTTTACCCATATTATACAAGTCTTAGTACTTGTTGGGTTTAAACTACATTCTATTCCGGTCATCGCTTAATCAGGCGTGGCTTACCGTTTTTGATATTTTAAGCTAGTCGGTCTAAGTATACGACTTGAATAAGACCCGTTAGCATTCTAATTGGTTATTTATACCATCAATACAGACTAGAGCCTTCCAGTAAATTGCTACCTACTCTTAATTAATTGAATACTGCTGGGCTATTTATAAATCTTGCATTTTAAGACGAGTGTTAGCTCAGGTAAATGCTCTTAACCTATTTTCCCTATACAGGCTTGGGGTACAGTATATTATTACCGCATGGTCGGGTATGGGATCAAAGACCAATGTGTCGGGAATCAAAACAACCCGTTTTAATTCGTATTGCTTTGATTTAAACATTAGGGGTTAATACAACCGTGTCCAGGATATCCTCGGCTCATTTACATGTAAGTGGCCATGACCTAAGCGTTGGGTGTAGGCATACACCTGACAGATGCTAATGCTTTATTATAATGATTTTATAACCCAATACAGGTTTTGCCCAATATGGGTATTCCTAATATGGGAATAAGTAGTGTGTCGATTAATCATGTCTCATCATAGTTTCCGGGCCCCATATGTATTGTCAAGCTTGTAAAACTGATAACATGAGAAATAGTTTATCCCAAGTTATTTATGAAAATTATATGTACCATTGTGTACATGAAATTTTTTTTGAAACATTTTCAAAATGTGTCGGTTGATTGTATTTATCAGTGTAAACTGACGTATTTTCAAAAGACTAAGTGACAGGTGCAAATACGTAAATAGGCTGGAAGTTGCTCGATAATACTAGAAGAGGAATTTGCAACTCCTTTGCATAAAGCCTATTAGTCTGATGTTCTCCCTTTTGTACATTTGATGATCCGCCTGTGGATTTTATTACAAACAAGTCTGTATAATTATTTTTGAACATTTGGACGCCTACACTTGTAATAACATTTTAATTGCAAGACTTCCACTGTGCTATCTGTGATTGTTTGACTATGACGATACTAATCTTACATCACGATACTCCCCACCCGGGCCCACCGAGATTGTGTTGGAATTTCGGGGTGTGTCAATACAAATATGAATATGAATATTAATAATTCTAACAATAATAATAATATTAATGTGATACCTGCATAGTTTGAAATAGATTGCCCGGGTTAGAGAGTTGATAATCATCATGCAGTGGTGTGTTCGGAGGCTTACCACTGTATCCTCCGTCGAACGGAGTACTCGGGTTAGGATGTTGCTTACCATAATACGGTGGTGTGAATGGAGGCTCATCACCATATCCTCCGTATCTATCCGAATTATGTTGTTGCACGTAAGAAGCTTCACACCCGTATCCGTAATCCAGATACGCTTGTTGTGCCGGATAATATGGTTCATCAACAGGGGCATGCTCAGTACCATATCTTTCGTATCCATCGGGATTACCTTGTTGCACGTACGAAGATTCACACCCGTATCCATAATTCGGATATACTTGATGCACCTGGTAATATGGTTCATCAACTGGTGGATTCAGAGCCACGTTCAAATCTGGCAACTATTTGTTTTGATCAACAGGAACGTTAGACGCAACCTCCACCTCTTCATTAAATGCTCGATCCCTCCTAAAAAATGGTATCATGAATATCTATTAATCTTAAAAAACAACAATGAAGAAAGTTAAGTTGGTAAACGATACCAGATCGGTATCAGGCACCCCCCACGAGTCATTAGAATACTGTCCAAATAAATAATTGCCGTTCCAAAGCGATGCCATTTTAGCTCCACAGTCGTGCGACAAACAATAAACTGAGGAAGTGAAGAATGCAAGTGATATATTTTTCCTTGATTCGTAAGTAGACGGAAGTCTAAATAATGTTTCAAATTGACAATTATAAGCCTTGTATAGCTCTATACTCAGCGTATACCTTTATTCACGTGAAAGACAACATCGTATCAATGTCAAATTTGACAGACATACGCTGTGTATAGAGTTATACGTAGCGTATAGGAGCCTCGTATACAACCTTATATAGCTCTATACTAGGCGTACATATTGATTTGCTAGTGTACGAGGTTGACCATCTGGTTGGGGACCTACCCCATACCTACGTCACATATAGAGTTATACGTAGCGTATAAATCTATACGTGGCGTAGGAAGAGCTAGGGTTTGTTGTGCAAATAGACAGCCTGGTGTGCTAATATGTACACCCATTAACTAACGTAATATAATAACGATTAATAAAATATTGTCATCTCGGTTCAAAATCCTCCAATTTAGGACTTAACATGTATGAGAATGATAGGCAATATCACTTTAATCACGATTACTAACTCGACTCACATCAGAGATATCAACTCAAATAATCCAAGCCGACTCTAGTCTAGAGACACCAAATCTCAATTCCGTTGTAAAGTTGTAACGATCAATTAGAAAATAAACACATGTAATTAATACTTTGAAACCGAGTGATAATTATGAGATTGTTTATAAAGACTAGACTAGCATCCGTCAGAATTACCAATCTAACAAATGTTTACAAAGTTAATATGAAAACCTACCGTGTGTTACGTCATAGAGTGGTCAACTCTTGTGGCGGCGGTATAGTTTTCCGGGGAATGCCCAAGCCAAACTCTAAAGCCACTGTGGGCCCGGTTAAGACAACATAGTTCGACCGGAATGGAAAAACGGGTCTCACTAGAGTTAACTTTTTTTGTTAACTTAAGGGCATAATGACTATTTTACTAAAAGTACAAAATGTGTAATTTTCACAAGTTTTTCTTTTCTTTATTTTTATCACTTTTTTTATAGATTTCTTTAATACCTAATTAATTAATTATTTAATCAACTTATTTATTTTCTAAAAAATATAACTTTTCTAATATTTTTGTAAGGAATTTATTTATTTTGGTTTGTTTGATTTATTTACTCATTTCATTTTGTAATCATTATAACTTTATATAATAATATTTTATATAAATCGTCGAAAAAGTTCCGTTGGTTTTACGATTCTCAAAGTAACAACCTCGAAGATATGAAGATACATGTGAGATGAGGTCGAAGTTCTTTACTACCACCTATTTTGTTGTTACTTTTCTATAATCGGGTTTTCTTAAAATTTAATAGATTATATGACGTATGAAGATACACAAAATTAGCGATTAAAATTATAAAACGTTTGGACTTTTGCGGTTTATATAATAAACTTATTATAAAAATATAATAAGTATTTGCTATTAGGCTAGTTTTACAACACGTTATCAGCACGAAAGTGCTCTCGCCTAAACCCTTTGCCAATCACACACCCTACGTTTTTTTTTTCCAAGTTCCGTGGTCGTACACAATGAACCACCACAACTCCAACGACTTTTCGTCACGCCAAACCACCATACATCTTTGTTGGTTTAGTCTCAACCAAACCTCCTCACCTCGTGATCGATCTTTGCTGCAACTTCAATGGTAGCCATGTTACCACGACTCCAAAACATCTCAGACCGTCATTCAAGTAACCAGCTGCATGGTTTGACGACTCGCAACTAACATGCAAGGTAAACAACCTACTCCTTAAGTATATTATGCATACACTCAAAAAAAAAAAAAAAAAACAAAAAAAAAACAAAACAAAACAACGAATCTTGCTTCTGTTGTTTGTTTTGAGATGATGAAAAACCGATTATTATAATAAAAGGTCACTACTTTGTTTTGTAGTTGGCTGTGTTTGAATTATAAATTCTATTTAAAATTTATTTTTGCAAGCAATTAAAAAAAATATATAATAATAAATAAAATAAAGATATGTTTGACCTTTGTATTTGAAGATTCATCATCAATAAACACACATATATATACTGTATATAAGACAGATACCAAATAGGCTACGGCTTGTTAAGATGCTCATATCAATTCGATTTCAGTATAGTGTTCCAAGCATATCATTAGACATGATGTACGTATATTATTAAAAACCAGGAAATTATGACTAAAACAACATTGGTGCTAGCCCAACCAGAAAGAAAATTATATTTTGAGTATTCTAGTTAGAAATACTGTGTGACAACATTGTCACGTCTCTTTTATATATTGGAACTATGAGTTAAAGTTGGAGGTTATTTGACTCATGAGCATTAATTTTAACGAGCATACGACTTGTTGATGATTTTTAAGAATTTAATTTGTAATCCTTTAAACCCATATCATTTATTAAAGTGACAAAATATGTATGTTCGTTTAAATATGTGCATTATAAGGTATTGTTCCAAAATCACGAGTCTATATAGCACAAACTCCTGGCTTGAGTATAAAGGATTATCAAAACTGCATATTATGGTTTAACATTTATTGTTTTTCATGATTTGGTTGAGTCTCTATTTTGTAGTAATTATATATATTTTGTTAGACATTCTATATATATCTAAAATATATTCAATTAGATTAACAAGAATCATGGACAAATAATTTTCATATATCGTGGTACAATTTTGTTTTACTTGATCTTGTAGTAACCATTGTAAATTGTAGTGATAAGTTTTATGACTGATTTTTATAGAGTGACATATTTGTTGAGAAAATTAAAACAAAACTAAATATTGATAATCACATGTATGGTCTTTAATTTAATTGGTTTTATTACCTTATTTTTGTATGTATTATATATGTGTTGATATTTGAATTTCATTAAAATATATAGGAATTGTATTATATATGAATACATGAAACGTTCCAATGACAAGATATATGGTGTCTTATATGAAATTATATGACTAGTTATTATATAACTTCTATTGATGAGAAATTATTGCTATAAATTAGTAGTTAAAAAATCATATGTTGATTTTCATATCTTTACAAATTATATGCTGATTTTCTTATCTTTATCAATATTTGTTTGCTTCTATAACTGTAATATATGATTCAAGATGAATGATTTAATGGTTCTTTCATCATATAATTTTGTTTGTTATGGAACAAACAATATTTTAGTTTTGTTCCTTATGGAACAAACAATATTTTGAAAGTTACGTACTTGCTATTGATAAAAAAGAGAATGATGTATAATGGTTTTTATCGAAAAATTATCACTATTGCAGTTATATTCTTTTTAAGTATTTATATCGATCTTATTGGATAAAAAAAAATTAAGGTCAAAGTTAATTCTTTTATTAGCACTCACATGAAAAGTATAATATGTTCAGATATGACACCTGAGTGTCATATCCTCTGAATCTCATTATCTAGTTATAAAGTGTCATAAGATGTATGATTGATAAATCTTATATGATTCAAACGTTTAGTCACTTCTTATTGATGTTATGTGAAGAAAAGATTATATAGAAGGAAAATTTGGATACAAGAATTTTCATTGACATAGCTGAGATATATGCTCCTGAAGTAGCATATCAATATGAGAGTCATGAAAAGTTTGAAATGATATATATTCATGTGACTGAGTAAAGAATGAAAAGCGATGAAACTTGTTTTGGTTCTACTCCATTCCCAGAAGTGAATGTGAGTAAAGAATAAAAAGCTATTGATCATTGTAAAGATTCGTGATCATGGACATAATTGAGAAAATTGTAATGATGAGATCGACCATGAGAATTATATAATGGTCAAGTTAATAAGGAGATTGACTATTAAAACTGTAGTGATGGTTATAATGAGAACGACCACCAAAAGTGTCAAACTAAAGGAATGTTATATGAGAATATATAGTTTGGAATGATGATACGGTCTTCTCTCATATGTTATGTCTTGAATTATCATGAGTGCAAGTGATACATATTGATTATAAACCAGAAGTTTATACATCATGGTTATTTAATTAGTTGGCATGACCGGTTAGACCACACCGAGTTGATGATGTTGTGAAACTTAACGAGGAATCAAAAGATTATTGCTGAAAATTAAACTTGTCATCTTTGCTCTCAAGGGAAATTAATGATTCACCAACCAAAGTAGGTAAGAATCCATAAATATTCTGGAAGTGATTAAAGGATATGCATATCCCAACATGATACCATTTAGTGTTTTAAATCGATGCATCGTCTAAATGGTCATCGAATCCACAACCTAAAGTTTGTGTGATTATGGCTTAGCTAATGTGATCACAAGCATATTATTCCAGATTGACATATTTATTTCAGTCGTAATAGTGAATTGGATTCCCAAGTTATTGATCATCATTGGAATACACGTTTTGTTGAGACATCGCTAAACGTCTATGATTGGTTACAAAATCTATGATCATGAGAGTAGAAGTTCATATGTTATGTTATTTTTACACGCAACATTAATTCACATCAAGCCAATAAGTCATAATACTTTCTACCCGTATCGTTGGTTTTTGGTCAGGAACCAAAGATGTCCCGTCAAAGATTTTGGTTGTGCGACATATATTGAAACTGATCCACCACGATGCACAAAGACGGGACCTTAAAAGTGGTTGGGAATATATGATAATGAATAGAGCCATTGTCGAGATATTTAATTACGGCTCAATTATTTGATATCCATATCAATGGATTAACATTCCCAACATTAGGGGGAGACAAAAAGCAGTTGGAAAATAAATGAGTCGGTATGAATTATCATTGATCCACAAAAAAAAAAAAAGTAAAAGTGTGAACCAGAAGTTCAAAGAATAACTCATATACAAAGATTAGTGAATCTATTACCAGACGCATTCACTGACCTTAAAAAGGTGATTATGTCACATATACCAACTGCTAATGCTCCAATTAAGATGAGTGTCCTAGAAGGACAACCACATGTTTGTAATGTGTCTATTGCACGCCTGAAGCGTGGTAGACTAGTCGATTCCAATAATAAAATTCCTCGAAAGTTGGAGCAACTAATTAAGATGGTCAGGTCGGGGTTATATTAAAAAGGTCTCCTGAAGAGACATTAGACATGATGGTTCAAGAAGAACCTCAGGTACCTGA
Source organism: Helianthus tuberosus (assembly GCA_030545235.1). Classification (NCBI taxonomy): domain Eukaryota; kingdom Viridiplantae; phylum Streptophyta; class Magnoliopsida; order Asterales; family Asteraceae; genus Helianthus; species Helianthus tuberosus. The sequence continues at coordinate 19,138,747 of CM060355.1, forward strand.
AACTAAAGAGATCTCGATAAGTTGTATCATGTCTAAGATGGAATCGAAATAAAATCGACGTCGTTATACTTTTGTATATAATATAGCGCTTGTAATGATGAAATGATGAGGATCAAGATTTAAGATCTGCCTATGAACGAATATCAAGAAATAATTGGCCAAAACAAAAAGACGCAAATGAGGCAGAGTTGAATTCTCTATTGAAATGGAAAGTTTTTGGACCAGTAGTCCATACAACAAATGTTGTAAAACATATTAGAAACAAACAGTTCTTTTATGCGAATCAATAAATGAAAAGTAAATGGTATTAGGAAAAATTGGTGGCACAAGGATTTCGCAAAGACCTAATATTAATTATGAGGAATCGTATTCTCCAGTGGTGGATACAATAGCTTTCCAATATTTAATTAGTCTGGTAATAATATAAAAAGGGAATTGACATGCGTATTAGAAATGTTATGTATCATTTTGATACTAAAAGTTTACATGAAAGTCCTTGATGGATTTAAATTGTCAAATTCATGTATATACTATCGAATTGAATATCACTGGAACTCCGCATGAGTATCCTAAAGTAATTGAGTGCTTAGAAGGTTAACTGAAACATCTTATGGATGTAATTCTTGTGCACCAATAAACATACATAGAAAACTTGTACCTTGTGATTATAGCATTTCAATGTACAGTGTAGAAGCGTGGTACAATATGAATTTTACAAATGAAGCAAGTGTTCAAGACATCCTTGCATATAATATAGAAATCAATAAGGAGTTTTATGTAACAGAACTCCTAAAAAAAGGTATATGCACATACGTTGTTCAAAATGCAAAGAAGTATGTGAATAATGGTAAGTGCCTGAAGCATTGGTTTCAAAACCTCATGAATGTATCTTTATAAACTTAAAAAGATAATATGGATAAAATAGTCGGGTTAGGTGTTGTACAATTCATGAGATATTCTGATAAAGAGCAATATGAGTTTGATAATATTATCAATCTTTATCAAAAGTCCTCTTCTAAAGTTCACTTTAATCACAATTTATAGTGATGATGTCTAAGCACCATCGAGAGAAACTGTCAAGCTTTTAGAAGGGGAAATTTTGAATGACCCTGGCACAGTCTAGTTACTATTCAACCTGCAGTACGAGTATATTTGTGATCGTGTTTTTATCCATCGATCAAACTACATCTAGAAGATGTTGAGACATTTTAGTATGGACAAAGCTCAACCTTAAAGTATGTTAAAGATTGTCTAGTCACTTGTTATAAGAATGACTATTATCATCTCGTATAAAAGTAGAGACTTTCAGTCTAGAAGTACCATAGTTATGCATATGTGCATTAATATGTTTTGCTAGATATGTATGGTTATAATATCTTTCACTTGAGCTTATTGTCATAATATAACCTTTGTCAAGTGAAGAGACATTGGAATGAGTTCAAAGAAATATTTCAGGTATAAACGATATTTGATTATATTTTACTAACCCATCAAAACAAGTTTGGTTAGTCTTGTAGATGCGGGAATGTAACAAAACACAGTCGTGGACATATGGTATTTTTTTAAAGGAGGCACCTAAAGTCTCGTTAGAAGATTATACAACATTGCTCAACATAAAGGATTGCACATTAAGGGATCGAGCGACAAATCATTGGCTACAAGAGCTTTGTTCGACTTTCAAGGAAGATGGATACACGTCACTTAAAGGATACATGTTAAAATGAGGGGAAGACTTATTCAAGTTGCACTCTTTTTCCCTTGACTAAGTTTTGTCCCATTGGGTTTTCTTAGTAAGGTTTTTAATGAGGCAACATACCTGATCCAGAAGTATCAGGGGGAGATAATACGCATTACACGCTGCACTCTTTTTCCCTTTAGCTATGGTTTTGTCCCACCGGGTTTTCCTAGCAAGGTTTTTAACGAGGCAGCATCAAGCGTATTAAGTTGATAACCAAGGGGGAGTGTTATGAATATATTTATTCTTATTATTATGGTTATCAACACCTAAAATAGACTAGGCTTGTTCCACAAGTTTTCTATATTATATATACCATCTTGTACATCTTCTTTAGACATCCCAATCAATAAGATCAATCTCTTTCTCCCTATTGTTCTCTTATATTCTTTGCTATTAGGCTTTACAACAAATAAGTATATAATGAGAAAAGTAAATACCTTAATAAACAAATGAAAATAGATAAATTGTATCAAAAATATTATAGAAGTTGTATATATATAAAATACATGAGATCATTAATTAATTAATTAAATTTTAAAGAAAAATCTATAATATAAACATGATAAAAAAGAAAAGTTAATGAAAATGACACAAATGTGCAAAAGTTTCAGTTAAAGGAAACATAGTGTAATTATTAAAGCAAAAGAACATTATCTGCAGTTTATTATATAACTTTAGAACATTATCTATAATCTACTCTATCTTGTGACATATAATATGGATGTTGTAAAAGTTAATGAAAATGACACAAATGTGCAAAAGTTTCAGTTAAAGGAAACATAGTGTAATTATTAAAGCAAAAGAACATTATCTGCAGTTTATTATATAACTTTAGAACATTATCTATAATCTACTCTATCTTATGACATATAATATGGATGTTTTCATTTATGGATGTTGTAAAAGTTAATGAAAATGACACAAATGTGCAAAAGTTTCAGTTAAAGGAAACATAGTGTAATTATTAAAGCAAAAGAACATTATCTGCAGTTTATTAGGGTGATCGGGGCACTCGCGGGGAGGGGATCGGTGACCCCATTCCCCGATCGGGAACACCGTCGCCATCACCGCGGGGACCCTAATTGGGGAGGGGTTTCGGGGTTGGTTCACCGCGTTGAAATGGCACAAAGATTGAGGAACGGTCATTTTTTTAAACGGTCAAATTTAAAAAAAAAATCAACTTTTAAACAAATATAAATAACCACACCCACCACTAATTTTTTATACTCTCAAACCACACCCACTTCACTAATTTTTTACAACACCCACCACTCTCAAACTTTTACCACACCCACCACTCTCAAACTTTTATACTCTCAAACCGAGCAATGGAGAACCAACCCCGCGAACCCAAGAAAAAAACTAAGGGACGGGGCTCGCAACCGTCTCGTGGTGGTTCGAGCGGTGCAAGTGCACAACCACAACCCCCTTTCGGATATACTTCACAACCACCCCCGTTTTTTTACCAACAACCTTCACACCCCTCCTTTTACAACACCCAACCACAACCCACTTTCGGCTATTATCAAAATTTGTTATCAATGGATCCACCTCAATCCCCCGCCTTCGACCCGTATGGTTTTCGTTCCCCACAAGTTCCATATACACGAGAAAATGTTGAACGTCCTCTACCTATTCACGAGGACGAGGAAGTAGTGCCCGAAACTCAAAATTTGGGCGACTATGAAAATGACACCGGCGACGATGAATATAATGTGGATCAAGACGCCGGCAACGAAGAAGATGACGCTCTACCAACGGGAAAAATGGAGAGCCAAAAATGGACAAAGGTCCAAGAAGACGCGTTGGCGAAAGCGTGGGTACATTGCTCTACCAACAAAAAAAAGGGCAATCAACAAAACCGCGATAGTTTTTGGCGTAAGATTTTAAATCATTTTAACGACACCGTTGGTGGAAGTAACCGGACCGTGCATCAAGTACGGTCTAAATGGGGCCCGATGATGACGAAAATAAACTTGTTCAACGGCCTATACCAACAAGCGGTAAAAATTATATTTTTTAACGTTGTATATTTTTTAATTTTGTTTACTAATATGTAAAAAATTATATTTTTAACACTTGTTATTTTATAATATGTAGGATTGCACACGAGGAAGCGGGTGTAGCAATGTCCACGTGATGAAAGTCGCTTTAAAGGAATTTAAAGAAAAATATCCGAACGGTTTTCAACATATCGAGGCATGGGAGGTCGTTCGAAAACACGACAAATGGGCCCAAGTCCCATTGTTGGGTGAGGAAGGGGAAGGTTCAGGACAAAAAAGAAAGCCCGTTGAGGTGGACCCTTCCATACCCGATATGAACGAAGACCCCTCGCTACAAAGAACACAACGGCGAGACAAGCGTCAAGCGACATCGTCCGAGGGCTCGGCCGAGTTGGCGGCACAATTCAAATAGTACACCGACATGAAAGAAAAGAAGCACGTGATTGAATTGGAGGCGGTTGAATTGAGGAAGAAAAGAGAGTCGGAGGCTCGCGAGCTCATATCGGAACAACGCGAGACGATGAGAAACTACAATTACGATCGAGATATGAAAACATTCCTCAAGCCGCACGACGATGCTCCGCCGGAAATGTTGCCGTTCATCCTCGCCCGAAAGCGCTACATCGCTAACAAGTACGGGTGGCCGTGCAATTTCTAAAATTTTATTTTCTAGTTTGAATGTAATTTTTATTTTCTAGTTTGAATGAAAGTGTCCACCACATATTGGACTTTTATATATTCGACAAAATGCACTTTACATCAATATCGCAGGTAAGCGAGCAACAAGCTGCGCCGCTACCCCTTTCTGGATAGCAAACCCTAGCCTATTAAAAACAAACCCCTGCCCCCTGTTGATGAGCCACTGCTGTGGACAACCTGTTGGACCCTGGTCAGCAAACGGATAGCTTCTGGAGCCAGGGATCCAAAGGTGTCGAAGGCGAAGGGGACAAATGCATGTTGGTTATCAGCACATGCTTTAGCGTGTTTGTCCACCTTTTTAGATTTTGCTTTCTTTACCGCTTGTCCTGCTACAAACCCATTTTCCCTTAACCCAGCTAAGGGAGAGACTCCTGTGAGATCTACACAAGCATGTTTCCCTCCCGCCCAGCCAAAGACGAGCAGGTCCGCTGGTCTCAATGTAGATCTCCCTTCCATGGGGTCTGTAAGGAAATTCACAGGGGCCTCCTTCTTGGCAGAAATCTCCGCTCTCCTCAAGATGTCCCCCAAAACATCCCTCACCCAGTCATGCCGGTATTTGAAACCAGGGAGCTCCTTGCAATGAACAGCATGCTCCCCGTATTTATCCATGCAGGCTTTACGGCAGATTGGGCAGGTTTCGTCTTCTGGATACATAGGGATCATCAGCCGGTATTTGAGGATAGCCCTGTACTCAACAGCCGACATGCATTGCCCCAGCCCCTCGATCGGGATAACCGTCAAAAAGTCTTGCGCATGGGGGCCTTTCAAGCACTCAATCACCGCCTTCTGGCGGGGAGACAGATCAAGTGTTTCTCCCAGATTCCGAGCGATTTTCTCAAATAGAGCATTCGCCAAAGTTTTTTGTGGCTTTGGGGGGGGGGGCGGTGTCCATATTAGAGAAACCGCCAATGTCAAAGTCTGGAAGAGAGACACTTAAATACTCGAGGGCCTGTTGGTAGTCTACGTCAAGCTTATCAATCCCACTGTTCCGAAGGATGTGGTCTTGCAATACACACGACTGAGCTCTAGACGCCACAAAAGCATAAACTCCAACATCCCGAGCTCTAGTTTGAATGTAATTTTTATTTTTATTTTCTAATTTGAAATGTCTTTTGTTAAATTTTATTTAATTTTGATTAATATTTTTTTAATTTATAAACATGCATAATTACAACAAGTAAAAAAAATAAAAATAAAAATAAAAAAATAAAAAGTCACCTAAGAGGGGAGTGCCGCCATCAAATTGGGGTGTGAGGGGAGTTTAAGAGGGGAGTTGACGTGGCATAACCTGATTGGGTGTGCGTAAGAGAGGGGACTCCCCTTTATATAACTTTAGAACATTATCTATAATCTACTCTATCTTATGACATATAATATGGATGTTTTCATTTATGGATGTTGTAATTATTAAAGCAAAAGAACATTGTCTGCAGTTTATTATATAACTTAAGATGTATAACAATAAGAAAATCAAATTAAGTTGTTATTTTTCCCTAACATTTAATATTGATACATATATTTTAAATGGAAGATCACCAAAATAATATAGCTGACCCATCCTTTTACCAAAATAAAAATGTGCTTCTGATACGAAAAAAAGACAAAGGTTACATCTTAGTCGTCTGTAGCTATTGATGTCATGGTAAAATGGTTGAGGGCAGGCATCGTGATTTTACCTTGAAGCTCGGATTTGAGTATCATTCATTGTACTTTAGGTAGGGGCACTCAACTAGTTTGGCAATCTTTAGGGGTTTTATCCAATTGAGCGTCGTGTCACTCTCTGTGCCAGCCCTGTTCTAATGAACGACCGTCTAGCATGAGTAGGGGCGCACCTCCAATACAGAGGTGCGATAAGTCGATGTAGATAATTTGCCTTAAAAAAAGAATCTTAGTCGTCTGCAAAAAAAGTTGGATAAATCTTTATTTAAATAAGGGTCACCTTATATATATAGGGTGAAGTTAGTCTACAAAGTTCAAATTTCTTAAAAAATATAAAAAGTCATAGAACACTATAATTTCAGACATAAAACACACCTAAAACCTACAAATAACAAAATGAAGACTACAAAAACATCATATTCAAACCATAATAGTCCATAAAAACTTCAAACACACAATCGTAGAACTATGACTATAAAACAGAACATGTTAATTAACATAAAACACAATAATGTTTGTCATTCGATAATCAGAGCCTTATCATAAAAAATAACCCACATATATCATGTTTTTAGTAATCTTCATTTTGTTATTTGTTGGTTTTTGGTGTATTTTATGGTTCATATTTTGGTGATTTATTACTTTTTACACTTTTTATAAAAGTTAGACTTTGTAGCCAACTCCTAGCCCCTATATATATATATATAGGGCAAGGTTATTGTAAAAAAAAGGTTAAAAGTGTGAGAAATATTGTGGAGATGACATGTGTCCTCAATCTAAATTAATTCAAAAGCGTAAATAAGTAATTTTATCATTGATTCAATTAATTCAAAACCTTCCAAAACCGCCACCTTATTTATAGGAACATAATTTTTTTTAAAAGATCTCTATAAAAACATCACGAATAACACTGCAACCACCATTCAGCACGTATATAACACCATTCAATAATTATATAACACCATTCAATAAGTATATAACACCATTTTAAAGATCTCTATAAAAACACTACGAATAACACTGCAAAATCACCATTCAGCACATATATAACACCATTCAATAATTATATAACACCACTCAATAAGTATATAACACCATTCAATAATTATATAACACCAATAACACCATTCAATAAGTATATAACACTATTAAAGACACTACCTCCATTTTCAGAATGTGTTCTTAGTATAATGTTCATAGTATGGTTATTGTACATGGTGTTTTAAACCTGCATGCATGGTGTTTTACATCTGCATGCTAGTAGATGTTCCATATTTCATATGTTAAAACACCATGGTATTTTAAACCTACGTTCCAGTAGATGTTCTTCGCATGTTCATCGTATAGTGTTTTACACCTGCATTCCAGTATGTGTTTAAAACACCACGCTTTGAATCACAATACAATTAAAACACCACTGTATGAACATAGACAAAACATCATGGACTAAACATCTGATTGAAACATATTTTTTTCTCTATATAAGTATAGCAATATGGTACTCATATTAAAGATAAAAAAACGTTCGTTATTATGGTGTAATTTTTTTTAAAAGGTGACGTATAAAAAGTTATTGACGTTTAAAAAAGACGGGGGGGGGGGGGGGGGAGAGTTGCATGTGCATTAATGTTAGTTTCTAAATTTAAATATGTTAAATTTACATGTATACCCTTAATCTAGAAAATTAATATGTTTAATAGTAAACATTATTTACAATTTTGCCATTATGATCTCAACCATTAGATCAAAGATCTAATGGTGTAGATTCTTTCTTACCTTTCTCACAAAAAACCTCTTTTTTACAGGAACCTCTACCTATATATATATATATATATATAGGGTTAGGATTTAGAGAAAACGGTAGAAAGTGTGAGAACGGTGAGAACGCTTATTGATCGTCCGATCAAAACAATCTATGGACTAGATTGGCGCGGTGACATTTTCGTAAATAACACCAATTTTATTACGTGGACGTGCTTCATTAAGGGTAAAAAAGTAAAAAACCATTTCTCACATAAAACGCCATTGAAAAATAAAACGCCAAATTAATACAAAACGCCAATTTTACCGCTGCGTACTTTTTTCTGTGTTTTTATTTAAGCTCTCTAGCTACAAAAACGCCACAAAATATGAAACGCCATTATATATAACGCCAAAGCTTACATCCGGATAAATGTTAATTACATTTTTTGTTATAAAAATAACATCCCGCCTAAACTACGCGCCACAAAAATTCTATAAATAGAAACGTCTCACCACCTTCCGTTTATCACACCAAAAAACACACACAAAAACACACAGTGGTTGCTAAAAAATTTACAACTCAATGTAAAACGCCAAAAAATACAATGACGGCCAACATCTTTTCTTTGATACTCAGTAATGTTCTGCATGAAGCTTCATTGAATGATTTGTTACGTGAGTCTAGTAGGATTTTGCTGCATGAGATGGACAAAATTGAAAAAAGAGGGACCGATGACACCCATATGTCATACTGTCATCTTTGTTCCTGAAGAAGGTTTGGATGATAAGAAGAGACCTATACCAATGTAAATGCTACTTTGGCCTCGATGATTATAATGAAGACGACAGGCAGATAGCATCCACCCACACGGGGTTGATCTATGTCTCCAACATCCACAAAGACACTTCAACACATGAACAAAGAAAATAAACAACGCCAAACCCAAAACGCCATTTTTTTGTCACATTTCTTGTAGTTTCAAAAGAAAAAAGAGACTTATGACACTGAAGATTTAAAATCATAAGTTGCTTTTACTTTGTTTTTTTTAATTTTCTTTATCTGTTGTTTGTTTTTTAATTTCAGTTAATAAACAACAAAAGAATATTAATGCTATAATGAAAAATATAATAAAACGCCAAAATGAGCAAATGCTTGTAAAACGCTATAATGCCATAAAAACGCCACCAAAAAACTACCAAACTATATTAAAATTAATTTGAACAACTAATATTATAAAAAAAACGTGAAACAATGTGCAATGAATATAAAACAAAAGAAGTCCAATCGTTATCTAACCGCCATGGGAAAACAAAACGCCATAATTACAGTCGTCAAAGATTTGACGTGTTACATCATAAAAACATTTGAGTCTGAAAACAAAACACGGTAAACTGCAAAAAACAGTAAAATGAAACGACGGAAAACATAATTACTAACATTTATTATATTTATTTATCTTTTTCAAAACACCATAATTACCTGTCATACGTGGGGAAAAAAAGTCAATATAAAAGAAGACCATGAGAACCCAAGCTCAAAAACGCCAAAAAATTTGACTAAAACGCCACATATTGTCCAAAACGCCAAAAATTTTAAAAATGGCTAAGGTTATTGCATGGAGGTTTGAAAGAAAAGAGCAACGATTCATCATAAAGTTCTCTAATAGGAGAAGGGTAAAGGTAAGGACAATCAAAGCCATGCTTGAAATGAATGAAAAGGTTCAGAAGGATATCCTGACCCTTGGGGTTCCAATGGACAACGATTGTGAAATAACCAGAACTGTAATAAAAAGATTGAAGAGAAAATTTCCGGCAGAAGATGATGATGATATTGACGATACCCCTATACCAAAACTTAGCAGTTGGGTATTGCATGAGGAAGAAGGAACACTTGAAGTGACTTATAAAAACGGGGTGCAATATTCAAGGCCAATGGAAGAAATGTTGAAGACGGGGTTGCTATCTATCATTGAACAACTCTGTGATTTAGCACCTTCAAACGATCCAAAATCCAAGGGTGCGTTGATATTCAAGAATAGGCTGCAGCAAAGAAGAGCCGAGCTAATGGCGTTATACGCAAAAATGAAATTTGATGATGAAGAATCTGAAGAAAGTGATGAAAAAAGCGATGGGTACATCTCTGATGTAATCCCACCTACGGAAGACTATTAGTTTATTTTGATTTTCGAGTTATTGTAGTTTTATAATGTAACACCCTTAATATTGGACAGAATTTAAATAAAAATTATATTAACTTCATACTAATCAGAGTTTACAAAAAAACTTTTCGTGTTTAAAGACCATACATATTTGCAATAGTATCCAAAACAAACCCAAGATAATACATAACAAGTTTGAAGTTAACCCTTGCTAGTCAACTATCGACTAGTTTAAAGGATTCAAAACACGTTTAACAAACCATTTACAACATGATTAAAGTCTAGACAAGGTTAAGTATGTGCGGAAGCTTCAAAATGCGTGTTCGGTTCTTGACAATGTGCTTGATCACCATCCGGAAGGACCTCATCCATACCTAGGTCTTTCGGAACTCTACCTCCCGTTCTGGCGGTATTCCCGGTAGGTCTTCCGGAAATACGTCGGCATATTCGCGTACCACCGGTACATCTCCAATCTCTAGTGATCTCTTGTCTGGTTCGTTAGCGTATATGATGAATGCCCTACAACCGTGCCTCATGAGCTTGCGAGCTTTTAGCATTGAACACATAACGGGATTACCCCTCTTTTCACCGTATATGGTAATAGATTTTCCACTTGGAGATGTTAGTTTTATCTCCTTGCAGAAACATACGACTCTCGCATGGTATCGGGATAGCCAATCCATCCCGACTACTACTTGGAATTCCCCCATCGACATAGGGATCAAGTCTATTGAATATTCTTCATCGTCAATGTTTATCTTACAATCTCGACAAACATCACACACAAGGAAACTTTTGTTATCACCTATTTCTACTTCTAATGGCATAGGCAATTTTGTTAGTACAAAAGAAGGATGTCGAATAAATCCATGTGAAACAAAGGATTTATTCGCACCCGTATCAAATAACACATGTGCAGGAATTGAATTTATGGCAAATATACCTGAGACCACATCGGGCTCTGTTTTTGCCTCCACTGCTGTTAACTGGAAAGATCTTGCCTTTGCTCTTGGTGTCTCAGTGTGTGTATTCTTGTCATCTTTCTTTCCGATCAACTCTGGGCACTCAGATTTCTTGTGGCCTGGTTGGTAGCATTTGTAACACACCGACACCTTTCCCGGGCACAATGCAGTCGTGTGCCCCGTTTTCCCACATATAGGACACGGTTTGTCCTTGAACCGGCACTCACCCTTGTGCCCCTTCCCGCATATCTTGCTGTTTGATGACCCGCTTTTCCCTTCTTGTTTCTTTGAGGATTCTGTTGTGCGCGCCTTTTTAGTTGGGCTTGGATTGACTATCTGCGCCCTTCTTTCACCTTTTTCAATCTGTTTCTTCAACTCTATCTCACGTTCCCGAGCAACGTTTATAATCTCGGTGAGAGTTTCATACTTTGAAGGAGTCATAAACTCCCTATACTCAGCGCTCAACATATTATAATAATAATATATTTTCTGCTCCTCATTCGTTATCAATTCATCACAAAACTTCATCTTATCCATGAACATTCCCGTGATTTTATCAATAGATTCACCCTTGTGTCGAAGCTGCATGAATTCTTCCTTGATCTTGTTAATGACTGCCTTGGGGCTGTGATGTTTAAGAAACGGCGTCTTAAACTCGTCCCATGTCATAGCTTTAGCCGCTTCGCTTCCAATTTCTTTCTTCTTGTTATCCCACCAGTCTTTCGCTTGGCCCCTTAACTGACCCGTGCCATAGGCTACGTAATCGTCTGGATCACAATGAGTCCTTTCGAATACTCCATCCATATCGCTTAGCCACCGTTGGCATATTATCGGGTCAACCTCCCCGTTGTAGATTGGCGGCTTGCACGCCATGAACTCTTTATATGAACAAGACTTTCGTCCTCCCGACTTCTCCTTTGCGAAATTGGTATTATTCTCCAATTTCTTAATTCTTTCCTCCACCACTGATAATACCGTGTTTTGGATTTTGTCGATGAAACCCGACAAACTGTTTTCGATTGCCTTTCCTACCTCCTCAGCAATCACTTCTCTCGTTTGCTCGGTGACTCTTGGCACCGTATCATCATTACCTTTATCCGTCATCTTTAACTGAAATGTTTACATCAAGCGTTAAACATTTCATTTATAGCATACAGTTTATTTACTTCGGTTTATTCAAGTTCATAACTTGTTTTTACCGCTCTTATTTAATGCACTTTCCGGGATTGAGTGTACTAACACGCTCTTCCCATGCATATCAATTCATCATTCCCTTTTTATACTTAGTAACTCTACTTAGAACAATTAATTCTTACCGGATGCTTGATCAAGCTTGAACCGAACACTTTGTTGACAACCTTAAGCTCTGATTACCAACTTGTAACACCCTTAATATTGGACAGAATTTAAATAAAAATTATATTAACTTCATACTAATCAGAGTTTACAAAAAAACTTTTCGTGTTTAAAGACCATACATATTTGCAATAGTATCCAAAACAAACCCAAGATAATACATAACAAGTTTGAAGTTAACCCTTGCTAGTCAACTATCGACTAGTTTAAAGGATTCAAAACACGTTTAACAAACCATTTACAACATGATTAAAGTCTAGACAAGGTTAAGTATGTGCGGAAGCTTCAAAATGCGTGTTCGGTTCTTGACAATGTGCTTGATCACCATCCGGAAGGACCTCATCCATACCTAGGGTCAAACACTAAAAACATTAGTTTTGACATTAATACAATACATATAAACGAATTCCGACATCGAAAGTTGTTGGATAAAATACAATTTTTATGGGCTCCACCGTAACTTACGGTGTCTACCGTAAGTTACGGTAGACCCTGAAAGATTCTGGTCTGCCGTAACACAGGGATAACCCACCGTAAGGTTTTTGATTTCCACCGTAAATTACGGTGGAGACCGTAATTTACGGTGGACTCTGGGAATTTGCCATTTGACTATTTTGTGAATTTCGCTCAAAACCGTATACCGTTTTAGGCTATTTCCTTCCTGTATGTCTGTAAATTCATTACGGACGTGTTCGTTTTGTTATCATACCAATATTTATCTCGCCGATCATTCGGCTAAAAGTTACTATACTTGTAATTATTCGATCCCTTCTAACTATAAGGGTATATTTCAAATTTCTTCTTCTCAAGCCTTTTAGATGCCATTACCCAAGTTCCCGGGCTTGTACATCATTCGTGACTTCATGTTTCCTTGGAACTAAAAGCTCGTTTTCTCGGAATCCAACATTCCGTTTCAAACGACACATTTTATTGACCTCTAGTGTTTGTCCCGATATCACGGGTTCATAGACTTAAATTAACATAACCCATTTATAGGTGTGGTACAATCCATCACCTAGCGAGATATGAAACTTTCAAGTCTCTACTCACGTGATTCCTTTACAAGGATCATTTCAACCCGTTTGGCTATCTAGTGAAGACCATCACTTTGTTGACAAGCCAAACCCAATTCCAAATCTCTATTTTGACCCGTTTGATGGTCTAGTGAACTTCATCACTTAAACGACGCATCAAACGCATCCATTACACTACGGAATCATTTATACACTAAAATCAAACATTTTTACATAATGTAACGAGACTAAAGTCACGCACCTTTAAAGCACACCTTTTCCGCGTGTATCTCCTCCGGCGTGTCCACCTGACGTTCCAGAATCCTTGCCTAAAGAGTTCAATTCAAAACAAGTTTAGAACTCTTTCATAAGCTTTAACGCTTTATTTCTTAATATATATCAAATCTGCGTTTTACCCAACATTTAACATTTTAACCCTCATTTAGGCGTTTTATCAAACACCTAGCGGGTCAGATTTCTACATGATATAAACCAAGTTCATGACTTGAGTTTATCACTCTAATTAACTTCAATTAGACTATATACACATATTTTAACATCAACAATTTAGAGATTTCCTCATAATTTTCAGTTTACACTAGAACAAGAGTTTTAATCCTAGTGTTTATCAAGTTCTACTAACATACTAATCACCCACTATGGTGATTATGAACCTTACAAACATCATGCAAGATTTTGACAAGAATTCATCTAGGGTTTGTCCCTAAACTTTATATCACTTCCAATTTAATTCATGCATGACACAATCAAGCTCAATTTCAACTTTTCATGATTTGCCTAGAACTTGAGATGAATCAAAAATACCGAAATTTACATACCTTATGATCCCTACAACAAGGAGACCACTAATCTCTATTCAGATTTTGATTTGAACTTGCTTTGAGCCTTCAATTCGTGGTTTTTGTGATATCTAGGGTTTTGAGAGTGGGGGGTCGCCCTTCTCTTGCTTCTGATCGACCAGACATCCCAAATGGGGTGTTTGGTTTTGTTTTTAATTAAAATTGATAATGCAAGTTTCAATTTTGACAATATGAGCCCCTCCACTTTTGTTTAACATATAGTTTGGTCATTCTAACCCTATTTCGAGTTATTTCTAGACTTCTTGTTAACTTGGTTATAATTTCCTAGTTAAATAAATTCTTGTTTATTTATACTTTATAATTCTAATATAAAGTTTTATATTTTCGGGATGTTACAAGTCCACCCCCCTTAAAAGGGTTTCGTCCCCGAAACTGTAATACGTACTAAATAGTTTAGGGTAGAGCCGTTGCATCTCTTCTTCGGACTCCCATGTGGTATCCGCACCCTTCCTGTGTTCCCATTTAACCTTCACTTGGTTAATTACTTTGTTCCTCAAACTCTTCTCTTTACGATCTAATATCGCAATTGGCTTTACTGCATAGTTGAGGCTGTTATCCACCTCGATATCATCATAGCGAATACGAGCGGTTTCATCTGCTAGACATTTTCGGAGATGTGACACGTGGAATGTGCTATGAATCCCACTCAACTCCTCGGGTAATTCGAGACGATATGCTACTTTACCAACCCGTTCGGTGATTCTGAATGGCCCAATAAATCTTGGGCTCAACTTCCCTTTTTTTCTGAACCGTATTATTCCTTTCCACGGCGATACTTTCAGCATTACCTTATCGCCCACTTGAAACTCAATTGCCCTATTTCGTTTATCCGCGCACGACTTTTGTCTATCCTGAGCTGCTTTTAGGTGGGTTCGGACCATGTCGATCTTCTCATTCGTAGTTCGGATTATATCAGTAGGTGCTAGTCCTCGTGGACCCACTTCTCCCCAACATACCGGGGTTCGACACTTTCTACCATATAACATCTCATACGGGGCCATTTTAATGCTCGATTGATAGCTATTGTTATATGAAAATTCGACCAAGGGTAGATAGACATCCCAACTACCCCCGAAGTCAATAATGCAAGCCCGCAGCATATCCTCCAACGTTTGTATTGTTCTTTCACTTTGCCCATCCGTTTGTGGATGGTAAGCGGTGCTAATGAACAGTTTAGTCCCCATTTGTTCTTGGAAGTCACGCCAAAATTTCGAAGTGAACCGAGTATCTCTATCTGACACAATGGATATCGGTACCCCATGACGGGCTATGATTTCATTAGTGTACACCTCCGACATCTTCTCGGATGTATAAGTCTCACGAATCGGAATGAAGTGAGCACCTTTCGTCAATCTGTCCACGACTACCCATATAACATCAAACCCGCGGTTGGTTTTGGGTAATTTGGTCAACAAATCCATGGTGATTTGTTCCCATTTCCAAACTGGGATGTCCAATGGTTGCAACTTACCATATGGCTTTTGGTGCTCCGCTTTGACTTGCAAGCATGTCAAACACTTCTCCACATATTTCACGATGTCTCTTTTCATTCCGGGCCACCAATAATTTTGTTTTAAATCGTTATACATCTTGGTCGCCCCCGGATGTATCGAATAACGAGATTTATGGGCCTCGTCAAGTAGAAGTGCCTTGGCCCCACATGAGTTTGGAACCCAAATTCTCCCAAATCGAGTTTTCAATCCTTGGTTATTATCCGCCAGGTCTTTTAACTGCCCAATTATTCTTTCCCTTTTTACATTTTCTTCCTTTATTCCTTCAATTTGAGATTTCCGGATTTGCTCAAGCAAACCCGATGTCACAATTAGTTGCATCGATCGTACTCGAATAGGCGTATAATCTGTCTTTTGGCTCAACGCGTCTGCCACTACATTAGCCTTCCCGGGGTGGTAATGTATTTCACAATCAAAGTCTTTGACGGTTTCTAACCACCGCCTCTGCCTCATATTTAATTCCTTCTGATCGAAGAAATACTTCAAGCTTTTATGGTCGGTAAAGATAGTACATTTCACCCCATACAAATAATGCCTCCATATTTTTAAGGCGAACACCACCGCCACCAATTCGAGGTCATGGGTAGGATATTTCTTCTCATGAGTCTTTAGCTGCCTCGAGGCATAGGCTATAACCTTACCTCATTGCATCAAAACGCAGCCAAGCCCCGAATGTGATGCATCTGAGTAAACTACCATGTCGTCTGTTCCATCCGGTAATGACAATACCGGTGCATGGGTCAGTTTTTCCTTAAGCGTTTGGAACGCCCTTTCTTGGTCTTCACCCCAGATAAACTTTTCGTCCTTACGGGTTAATTTGGTTAATGGCATAGCAATTTTGGAGAAATCATGTATGAATCTTCGATAATAACCCGCAAGCCCCAAAAAGCTTCTGATCTCCGAAGGATTTTTCGGTGGATCCCATCTCGCCACGGCTTCTATCTTTGACGGGTCTACTAACACCCCGTTTTCACTAATGATGTGCCCGAGGAATTGTACTTCTCATAACCAGAAAGCACATTTCGAGAACTTCGCATACAATTTCTCTTTTCTGAGCGTCTCTAATACTTCACGCAAATGATTTGTGTGTTCCGGTTCATTCTTCGAATATATCTAGATATCATCAATGAACACTATTACCGACTTATCTAGCATGGGATTACAGAGCCGGTTCATGAGGTCCATGAAAGCCGCGGGTGCATTAGTTAACCCAAAGGACATCACAAGGAACTCGTAATGTCCATACCGTGTACGGAAAGCCGTCTTCGATATATCTTCCTCCTTGACTTTCAACTGATGGTATCCCGATCTAAGGTCGATCTTGCAGAACCAACTTGCGCCTTGCAATTGATCAAATAAATCATCGATTCTTGGGAGTGGGTATCGATTCTTCACCGTAAGTTTATTTAACTCCCTGTAGTCGATACACATGTGCATGCTCCCATCCTTCTTTCTCACAAATAGCACCGGTGCGCCCCACGGAGACACACTAGGCCGGATAAACCCTTTGTCTAACAGATCTTGAATTTGCGACATCAATTCTTGTAATTCTGATGGCGCGAGTCGATACGGCGCCTTGGCCACAGGTTTCGCGCCCGGAACCAGTTCGATCCCGAACTCTACCTCCCGTTCTGGGTCTTCCGGAAATACGTCGACATATTCGCGTACCACCGGTACATCTCCAATCTCTAGGGATATCTTGTCTGGTTCGTTAGCGTATATCATGAAAAACAGTATGTGACACAACGCCAAAAATGACATGGAAAAAGCCATAACGACAAAAAATTAACTATGTGACACAAAAAGAATTAATTCAACGAGAAGAAAATCTGAGAAAAACAGTAAAACGCCAAATAATTAATAATTCTAGATAACGCCAAAATTATCTTGCACGAAAAAAATAAAGCAGCATGTCAAACGCGAAAATCGTGAAAGGAGAAAAATACTAAAAAGACAAAAAAACCCCTCAGACCCTGATTATTCCCCGCGCCACGTGTTGGGCCAGGATGCGTTCTCACCGTTCTCACACTTTTTTCCGTTTTCTCCTGATCCCGTTTCTATATATATATATAGGGTGGGGTTCGGCTAAAAGTCCATTTTTACTACAAAGTGTACAATGTCATAAAACACCATAATTTCAGCCATAAAACACACTTAAAACCCATAAATAACAGAATGAAGATCACTAAAACATAATATCCAAACCCTAACAGTCCATAAAAACTTCAAACACACCATCGTAGAACTATGCATATAAAACACAACATGATAATCAAAATAAAACACACTAATGTTAGTCATTCGATGATCGTAGGCTTATCATTCAAAACTATAACAACCCTCCTAAAAATATTCCGACACCCCTAAAATAATTATAAGACCCCTATACGCCTTAAAATACACCCCGTGTACTAAAAGTGGGCCCTAAATACTTTAAATTTATAAAAATAAAATAAAAACAAGAATTTGGGGTCGCTCGCGGGCCGCGAAGACCATGGTGGTCTTCTACGCGGGGCGCGACAGCTAGGAGATCAGGTCGCACCCTGAGGTGCCACGTGTCAAACGAATATCGAGTCTAGTCCAATGACCAGGCCAAGCTAGGCCCTACGTAGTCTACGTCGCGGGCCGCGAAGGCTTTGCCTTCGTGCTACGTGGGCCGCGAGGAAGTCATAATCAGCTCGTATAAAGGGAGCTTCGGCAGTCATTTTCCGTCGCTCACACACAACTTTCTCTCTCGAATTATGAATAGTATAAGCCATACTCGGGCGTTATACCAACTAACATAACGAAGTTCTGCCTCGTTGTAAGTATTTTAACCCCCGGTTACGTATTAGATATGCTGCCCGATTGATCTAGTGCTCCGTAACGGCTGTCGAGGTTCTGCCCGACGTAGGCGTTGGAGTTTCTGACTCGCGGAGGGTATAACTAATGTAAATATGGGTTATTATACTAACGCGTGTGCATTGTTTATTTAAATAGATTATAACCAGTAAAACACAAAGGAAATCCTTAAAGTAGCAATGTGAGTAATCTTCTTTTTGTAAACCATTTTGCAAACTGTTTTTACAAAACCTCAATGTGTTACATTATAATGCCAGTGATTGAGTATTTGTAATTCTACAATTATCGTCGGTATATTTAGGGTTTTGTATACAAAATTTGTTACTACACTGTTGTGACAACTCGTATTTCAAACCTCTCTTTGTACTTTGATGTAACGTATGTGGACCCTATGTGATTATATGAACTTTGATGATTAACTGAATGTTATGTTATGTGTTTATGTATAACGATTGTATGTATTAGGATCACAAGAGATAAACCAATCGCACAACACCAACCCGAACGCACAAGCCTTTGGGCTGTGGTTCCTTAACACTCTCGGCCCACACCGAATGGGCAACCCATTAGGAGGGTTCGGCCCACTCCCTTGTGTCGCATAACTCATGAGGGGAGTGTATACTCCTCATTAGCTGCAAGAATCTCATAACACACACAAACCCTAATTCTCTTCTCTCTCTCTCTCTAACTCGACGGTAGTGCAATCCTCTCTTCCTCGAAGCTTTTGATTCGGATCACCTTCATCCTATCTGTAATCGGTTAGTGTTTCACGATTTATGTGTTGTTGAATGATGTATGATCAATATGATTCCATATAATGATTTAGGGATGTTTCGAGATTGATTGTAATGAGGTTTGGTGTTTGTTTGTTCGGCTCATGTTTGTAGTAGTTACGGATCAATATAGGGTGTGTTGATGTTATGAATTGAATGATGATTTAAAATCTGAAAGCATGATATTCGGCTGAGATGTATACATGTTCGAATGATCGTTTGATGGATTGACTTGTGTTAGTATGCATGCTAGAGATCGAAATCATGAATTATGTTAATATGCCTAGGTGTTAAGGTTGTTGCTTGTGTTTTATTCATGCTTAAACGGATTAGGGTTCATATGAATCAATTGGTAAAACATTTGTTTGATCGATTATGGTTGGTTTTGGAAACTGTTAGCATTGATTGATTGGATAAGAAATTTGGAAACCATTTGAATGATTTTAACTATTGCATGAATTAAGGGAATTAGTTAACCAATCGCACAAGTTCTCTCGGTCGCACAAGATCAGGTCACACAAGACCTGATCTGATCGCACAAGGTGTATCGCACAAGCCGGGTACTGTCACATTAAGCACAGTGTACAACTAAGATATGCATGATCGCCCAAGACTTGTGGATCGTACAAGATAGTGCCGATCGCACAAGGCTTGGGCCTCACATGAATTGCATTACTGTTGGGCCTCAAAGCCCAAGTCCAGTCGCACAAGTCTTGTTCAGTCGCACAAGGTGAACTGGACCGCACAAGATTATTAAACTACTGTTTGCTGTTTATTTGTTGGGCCGTATACGTGTTGGACTGCTTATGTTATTTGGGCCGGGTATCATTGGGCTTCATTAGGTGAATCGCACAAGTATGAATATGTTATGTTCTTGACTGTTAATGTGTTGCCATGATCAATACGTGTTCGTAATCTGTTAGTTTATGTGTAAACATACGTGCACAACTTGAACCTAGACCTGACTTGTATGGTGACCATGTTAGGACGTGGTTGACCTCTAGCAGCTCGATTGACTTTTCGTTTATCTGCCGAGCTAACCTAAGGTGAGTTCACACTTTCTACAAAGCATGGGATTCCCAGGGGTTGGGGATGGGTTAAGGAATATGGATTCCTCATCCTCCTTGGGTAGGACAGTACGGGTTAAGGAATGTAATTCCTCGTCCTCTTGGACAGTTTAAATTTCACTAGACCAAAACTCTATCACGAAGTCCCTCCTTTTTATATCGACTTAATCGCCGGGCCAATAGCGAGCGGGTCATTAGTTAGATAGCGCTATTTAGGTCTGACAAGCCTCACACCGTGCCGCAGAGGACGGGCGTGAACTAATGGATCTGGGCACGTCAATGATGATAGACATTGATGCTAAGGGCACATAAACATGACTAAAGTCAGTGGTGGATATGGTAACGAGTCTAGTAGTATATACATGGGGTAGCCCCCACGGCCGGAGAGCCAGAGGATTAAACATGGGGTAGCCCCCACGGCTGGATTGCCAGAGTAAACGGGATTAAATAAAACACGTTTTCAACTATCGGGTAACCCCCACGGCAGGGATGCCAGTTAAAGGAAACTGTTTTTGGAACAACTTAAAACAAACACCCAACTGTGAACTCGCTCAACTTTGTTGTTGACTCATTACTACATGCTTTGCATGTCATTAGGTACTTAGCAGGAGCTTGCATGTGGAAGAGTCGTTGTGGGACATGGACTGTTGAGTTCCATGTGAAACATTTGAACATTTAAAACTTATAATTTGGTTTCTCACTTTGTGCTTCCGCTGATACTTGAATTTGGTTACTTTATTTTTGGACGCCAATTATATTATATTGGGTTTTATGTTTACTTACATGCTTGTTCAATATGATTGGTGGCTTGATCCTGGTCATGTCACGCCTCCAAGCGGTGATACCCCGCATGTGGATTTTGGGGGTGTGACAGATTGGTGCCATTGGTTATAGTGAACTTGGTTTTAATAAGGGAAAAAGTTTTTGTTAAAACCAGACTATAACCTGTACAGTGCTCAACGATCCACAACGACGCTTCGCTCCACGTGCAAGACTCAACATTCTAGGTGATATGATTTATGTTTATATTGCCTACTTGCTAGCTACATTGAACATTGCTCATGGTATGCTTAGTTAGTATAACCACTGTTGCTTGAACCCTGTGTGCTTACTCTCTTCTGTCACTCCACGTTTACACACTTGCGCGACACTTTCCTTACTTGTGTTTTCTTCGATGTGAAGATCATGAGTGGACGCCTGAACTTAACTCAAGCCCAGCTGACGGCTTTGATCAATGAACAAGTTGCTGCGGTACTTGCAGCCGCTCAGGCAGGAGGTATACCCCGCCATTTCAACTCACTCTAGGATCTCTAGGTCCTACTCTCGCGAACCAACCTTTGTGTTAAACTTTGTCCTTTCTTACTCTCACGACAGGTGAACCTGCACAGCCTCCTGTGTGCACTTTCAAGACCTTTATGGACTGTCGACCTAGTACCTTTAGTGGTACCGAAGGAGCTGTAGGTCTCCTCCACTGGTTTAAGAAGCTCGAATCTGTTTTTGAGATGTGTGAATGCCCTGAGGCTCGCAGGGTGAAGTATGCTACTGGTACTCTCGAGGGTTTAGCGCTCACGTGGTGGAACGCTCAGGTCCAAATGCTGGGGTTGGTTGCTGCTAACGCCACCCCATGGAACAATTTTAAGGAATTAATCAAAGATGAGTATTGCAATCGGGATGACATCCACAAGCTGGAGGTAGAGTTCTTCAACCTAAAGATGACGGGGTCAGAAATTGAAGCGTACACAAAAAGATCGAATGAGTTAGCTATTTTGTGTCCTACTATGGTGGATCCTCCCATCAAACGCATCGAACTATACCTTAAGGGTTTAGTGCCAGAGATTCAAAGTCATGTGACTTCAGCTAACCTCGCCACCATCCAGCAAGTTGTTCAATTGGCTCATCGTCTCACTGATCAGGCGGTGGAGCAGAATAGGTTACCAAAGCGTATTAGTGTTACTACTTCTGATACTCCCGGCGACAACAAGCGTAAATGGGATGGAACTTCAAGCAAGGGTTCAACTTCTGTTCAGTCTCAGCAGAGAAGGACTGACGACTACAAGAGCCCTAGTCAGCAATCATCTGGTAGTTAAAGTCAAGGAGGGTACAGGGGAATTCACCCCAAATGCAATCGTTGTAACCTACACCACAGCGGGCCATGCACCAGGAGTAACTGTCATTGGTGCAACAGGCCAGGTCACGCTGCAAAGGATTGCAGAAGTTTACGCCCCGCGAACCAGAATCGTCAGCAACAACAAGCCTCACAAAATCAACGCCAGCAGCAGCATCAAGGTATCAACAGAGGGTACTTTCAGTGTGGAGCTGAAGGCCACTTCAAGAGAGACTGTCCCCAGTTGAACCAGAATCAGAACAACATCAATAATAACAATCAGGGGAATGGAAACAACGGGGGTAACAACGGCAATGGTGCCAGGGGTTGTGTTTTTGTGATTGGACAAGGTGATGCAAGGAACGATCCAAACGTTGTGACGGGTAAGTTTCTACTGGACGACTTTTATGTTACTGTTTTATTTGATTAGGGTGCCGATACTAGCTACGTGTCCTTAAAAGTTAGCCAAATGCTTAAGCGTACCCCAACACTTTTGAACACCAAGCACACTGTAGAACTAGCTAATGGTAAGAGTTTAGAGGCCACACACGTAGTCAAGGGTTATAATATTGTTCTTGCTAATCAGACCTTCTCTATCGACCTCATTCCTATCGTCCTGGGTAGTTTCGACGTTGTCATTGGGATGGACTGGTTATCCCAACACCAAGCAGAGATTCTTTGCAACGAGAAGATTGTCCGTATTCCTCGTTCAGGTGATGAACCTCTCATGATTCGTGGCGACAAGAGTGGTGCTGTTGTGAGCATCATCTCTTTCATTAAGGCCCAGAAGTGTTTGCGAAAGGGTCACACTGCTATTTTGGCTCTCATTACTGACACCTCGAAGAAAGAGAAGAAGATAGAATATTTTTCTATCGTACGTGACTTTCCTGAGGTATTCCCTGAGGAATTACCTGGCCTTCCGCCTCATCGTCAAGTCGAGTTTTAAATCGAGCTGGCTCCTGGAGCAGCGCCCATAGCTCGAGCACCTTATCGTCTAGCCCCATCAGAATTGGAAGAACTGTCCACGCAACTACAAGAGCTTTTGAATAAGGGTTTTATTCGTCCTAGTTCTTCGCCCTGGGGAGCTCCAGTGCTATTTGTGAAGAAGAATGACGGTACCTTCAGAATGTGTATTGACTACCGCGAGCTCAACAAGGTGACTGTGAAGAATTGTTATCCTCTTCCACGTATTGATGACCTATTCGACCAGCTGCAAGGGTCGAGCTTCTATTCAAAGATTTATCTAAGATCGGGATATCACCAGCTGAGAGTCCAAGAAGAGGACGTCTCCAAAACAGCCTTTAGAACTCGTTATGGACACTACAAGTTTTTGGTCATGCCTTTTGGGCTGACAAACGCACCTGCGGTTTTCATGGACCTTTTGAATCAAGTGTGCAAGCCTTACCTAGATAAGTTCGTTATAGTTTTCATTGACGACATCCTAATCTATTCTAAGAGTCAGGAAGAACACGAGCAGCATCTACGACTTATTTTGGAACTCCTTCGAACAGAACAACTTTATGCAAAGTTCTCGAAATGCAACTTTTGGCTTCGTGAAGTCCATTTCCTAGGCCACGTGGTAAACAAGGATGGGATTCATGTTGATCCATCCAAGGTAGACTCGATCAAGAATTGGCCTGCGCCCCGTACACCAACAGAAATCCGCCAATTCTTGGGCTTGGCAGGTTACTACAGAAGGTTTATCAAGGACTTCTTCAAGATTGCGCAACCTCTCACCTCACTAACTCAGAAAGGTGTCACCTATCATTGGGGTGATGCACAGGAAACTGCGTTTCAACACTTAAAGGATAGACTTTGTAGTGCCCCTATCCTCTCATTGCCTGAAGGCACAGACGATTTTGTGGTTTATTGCGACGCATCCATTCAGGGACTTGGATGTGTGCTGATGCAACGTGACAAGGTCATTGCTTATGCGTCACGTCAACTTAAGATTCACGAAAGGAACTACACTACACACGATTTGGAGCTGGGAGCTGTTGTTTTCGCACTCAAGATATGGAGACATTACCTCTACTGTACCAGGTGCACCATTTACACCGATCACAGGAGTCTTGAGCATATCTTCAAACAAAAGGAGTTGAACATGCGTCAACGTCGATGGGTCGAGCTATTGAATGATTACGAATGCGCGATCAAGTACCATCCTGGCAAAGCCAATGTTGTGGCTGACGCCCTCAGCCGAAAGGACACTACGCCTAAGCGCGTGCGAGCATTACAACTCACCATTCAATCTAGTCTTCCTGCTCAGATACGAGATGCTCAGGTTGAAGCATTGAAACCAGACAACGTCAGGGCTGAAGCCCTACGCGGCTCAAGGCAATGGTTAGAACAAAAGGAAGACAGCGCATTCTATGTAACAGGACGCATCTGGGTCCCACTCTACGTAAACTTACGCGAACTTGTGATGGATGAAGCACACAGTCTCGTTACTCAGTACATCCTGGTTCGGATAAGATGTACCACGATCTCAAAACTACATACTGGTGGCCTAGCATGAAAGCTCACATAGCAACCTACGTTAGTAAATGTTTGACTTGTGCGAGAGTCAAAGTCGAATATCAGAAACCCTCAGGCCTACTTCAACAACCACAGATACCACAATGGAAATGGGAGCAAATTTCCATGGATTTCGTTACTGGCCTGCCTAAATCTCAACGTGGAAATGATACTATTTGGGTGATCGTGGATCGACACACAAAGTCTGCACACTTCTTGGTTATCAAGGAAGCGGATAAGTTCTCCACTCTAGCAGACGTATATCTTAAGGAAGTTGTCTCGAGGCACGGGGTGCCCACCTCTATTATCTCTGATCGTGATACACGTTTTACTTCTGAACTATGGTAAGCAATGCACAAGTCATTTGGCTCACGTTTAGATATGAGCACAACTTATCACCCGCAAACGGATGGGTAGTCTGAACGCACCATCCAGACCCTTGAAGACATGCTTCGTGCATGTGTTATCGATTTTGGCAACGGCTGGGAAAAGCATCTCCCATTAGTGGAGTTCTCGTATAATAACAATTACCACACCAGTATCCAGGCCACTCCGTTTGAGGCATTGTACGGGCGTAAATGCTGATCACCTCTTTGTTGGGCAGAAATTGGCGACAGACAGATCACTGGCCCAGAACTTGTGGTAGACACAACAGAAAGGATTGCTCAAATACGACAACGAATGGCGGCAGCTCGTGACCGTCAGAAAAGCTATGCTGATAAGGGCAGGAAACCACTCGAGTTCCAGGTTGGGGATCGAGTGCTACTCAAAGTCTCACCCTGGAAGGGTGTTGTTCGTTTTGGTAAATAAGGCAAGCTGAATCCACGATACGTTGGACCGTTCGAAATCATTGAGAAAATAGGCAGGGTGGCCTACAAACTAAACCTACCAGCAGAACTCAGTGGAGTTCACAATGTCTTCCACGTGTCGAATCTGAAGAAGTGTCTGCCAGATGAGACCCTCATAGTTCCTTTGAAGGAGCTCACTATCGACGATCAGCTGCGATTTGTCGAGGAACCAGTAAAGATTACTGATCGAGATGTTAAGATTCTCAAGCGCACCAGAATACCTCTCGTTCGAGTTCGTTGGAACTCCCGTCGTGGCCCAGATTTCACATGGGAACGCGAAGATCAAATGAAACAAAAGTATCCCCAATTGTTCGTAAATAGTACAACCACTACTGAGGCTGAAGCTACTGCGGAATTTCGGGACGAAATTCCAGATCAACGGGGGGAGGATGTGACACCCCAGGAAAACCAGGAAACTACGCAACTTAACTAGCTTCCTCAGGGAGTACGTGCTAAATTTCGGGACGAAATTTCTTTCAACTTGGGGATAATGTGACAACTCGTATTTCAAACCTCTCTTTGTACTTTGATGTAACGTATGTGGACCCTATGTGATTATATGAACTTTGATGATTAACTAAATGTTATGTTATGTGTTTATGTGTAACGATTGTATGTATTAGGATCACACGAGATAAACCAATCGCACAACAACAACCCGAATGCACAAGCCTTTGGGCTGTGGTTCCTTAACACTCTCGGCCCACACCGAATGGGCAACCCATTAGGAGGGTTCGGCCCACTCCCTTGTGTCGCATAACTCACGAGGGGAGTGTATACTCCTCATTAGTTGCAAGAATCTCATAACACACACAAACCCTAATTCTCTTTTCTCTCTCTCTCTCTCTCTCCAACTCGACGGCAGTGCAATCCTCTCTTCCTCGAAGCTTTTGATTCGGATCACCTTCATCCTATCTATAATTGGTTAGTGTTTCACGATTTATTTGTTGTTGAATGATGTATGATCAATATGATTCCATATAATGATTTAGGGATGTTTCGAGATTGATTGTAATGAGGTTTGGTGTTTGTTTGTTCGGCTCATGTTTGTAGTAGTTACGGATCAATATTGGGTGTGTTGATGTTATGAATTGAATGATGATTTAAAATCTGAAAGCATGATATTCGGCTGAGATGTATACATGTTCGAATGATCGTTTGATGGATTGACTTGTGTTAGTATGCATGCTAGAGATCGAAATCATGAATTATGTTAATATGCCTAGGTGTTAAGGTTGTTGCTTGTGTTTTGTTCATGCTTAAACGGATTAGGGTTCATATGAATCAATTGGTAAAACATTTGTTTGATCGATTATGGTTGGTTTTGGAAACTGTTAGCATTGATTGATTGGATAAGAAATTTGGAAACCATTTGAATGATTTTAACTATTGCATGAATTAAGGGAATTAGTTAACCAGTCGCACAAGTTCTCTTGGTCGCACAAGATCAGGTCACACAAGACCTGATCTGATCGCACAAGGTGTATCGCACAAGTCGGGTACTGTCACATTAAGCACAGTGTACAACTAAGATATGCATGATCGCACAAGACTTGTGGATCGCACAAGATAGTGCCGATCGCACAAGGCTTGGGCCTCACACGAATTGCATTACTGTTAGGCCTCAAAGCCCAAGTCCAGTCGCACAAGTCTTGTTCAGTCGCACAAGCTGAACTGGACCGCACAAGATTATTAAACTAATGTTTGCTGTTTATTTGTTGGGCCGTATACGTGTTGGACTGCTTATGTTATTTGGGCCGGGTATCATTGGTCTTCATTGGGTGAATCGCACAAGTATGAATATGTTATGTTCAAATGTGTTGCCATGATCAATACGTGTTCGTAATCTGTTAGTTTATGTGTAAACATACGTGCACAACTTGAACCTAGACCTGACTTGTATGGTAACCATGTTAGGACGTGGTTGACCTCTAGCAGCTCGATTGACCTTTCGTTTATTTGCCGAGCAAACCTAAGGTGAGTTCACACTTTCTACAAAGCATGGGATTCCCAGGGGTTGGGGATGGGTTAAGGAATATGGATTCCTCGTCCTCATTGGGTAGGACAGTACGGGTTAAGGAATGTAATTCCTCGTCCTCTTGGACAGTTTAAATTTCACTAGACCAAAACTCTATCACGAAGTCCCTCCTTTTTATATCGACTTAATCGACGGGCCAATGGCGAGCGGGTCATTAGTTAGATAGCGCTATTTAGGTCTGACAAGCCTCACACCGTGCCGCAGAGGACGGGCGTGAACTAATGGATCTGGGCACGTCAATGATGATAGACATTGACGCTAAGGGCACATAAACATGACTAAAGTCAGTGGTTGATATGGTAACGAGTCTAGTAGTATATACATGGGGTAGCCCCCACGGCCGGAGAGCCAGAGGATTAAACATGGGGTAGCCCCCACGGCTGGATTGCCAGAGTAAACGGGATTAAATAAAACACGTTTTCAACTATGGGGTAACCCCCACGGCAGGGATGGCAGTTAAAGGAAACTGTTTTTGGAACAACTTAAAATAAACACCCAACTGTGAACTCGCTCAACTTTGTTGTTGAGTCGTTACTACATGCTTTGCAGGTCATTAGGTACTTAGCAGGAGCTTGCATGGGAAAGAGTCGTTGTGGGACATGGACTGTTGAGTTCCTTGTGAAACATTTGAACATTTAAAACTTATAATTTGGTTTCTCACTTTATGCTTCCGCTGATACTTGAATTTGGTTACTTTATTTTTGGACGCCAATTATATTATGTTGGGTTTTATGTTTACTTACATGCTTGTTCAATATGATTGGTGGCTTGATCCTGGTTATGTCACGCCTCCAAGCGGTGATACTCCGCATGTGGACTTTGGGGGTGTGACAACTGTGAGTAGTAACATGACCATAAGTCAGGTCGACAGTACCGTGGGTGGTAATTAAAGTAAGAATTGGAAACAAATGTAATTCCGCCCTCAACACTGAAAAATGATAAAGCTGTTTTGATTAAATTAGGATTCACTCACCAGTATTTCCCACTGACAAATGTTTTTAAAACACGTTTCAGGTAACAAAATGTGAAAGCCAAATAGAAGCCAGCTGGAGAGCACTGAAGGCTTGGGAAAAGTGGCTATAAAAGTTACCTAAATAAAGAAGATGTTTCATTTCAATAAAATAGGATTTATTCCTATAAACAAATTGTAATGAAAACTTGGGTTTTTCCTATGTGTTTAATATTATGAAAATGTGGTATTTTACTCTGATAAAATATTTCCTAACTACGGTCCTGATGTAATTTCCGCTGACAAAAATTGATAAACACAGATACCACCGAAACTGGCTCGCGACCGCCCGTTCCCAAGAGATAGGGGCCAGGGGCTGCGACAGAAGGTGGTATCAGAGCTACAACCACTGATTTCAGCCACAGAAGTGTTCTGCTGACACAAATTTTATTTATCTTGTTAGGAAATAATCTACGTGATTATGTGCATATCTGTATATTATCCTTTTGTGTTATTTGACAATTTGTTAGTTTACAGTATGAGTGACCAAGGGCATTCAGACGCTTACCGTCAACTGTCCAACTCTCCTAGGAACAAAGGAACTTCTTCCCAGCCTTCCCCCTTGGGGTATTCGGCTGACACCGAAGAAGGGATTTTCGCATTCAAAGCACAATCTGAAGAACCATTCCCTCCCTAGAAGAGAGGATGGTTCAGCAAAGGAGCTCACGAACGTAGAAAAAGGATGAAAAAATTACAACAACAGTGGGCCTTAGCAGCGGCCAATTGAGAAATGAATATTCAAACCCAGGATATACTCAATAGGAGATTAGCTAATTTTCACATATTAGCTACCACCGCTGCAGACCCTAACCTAGAACAACTCGTAGCACCACAGCCCTTACCCTTATTCCCAACACAACCTTTGGACATCGAAGTCAACCCAGATAACCAAATTCTAGCACCTGCTTTTGACCCAACTGAAATCCCTAGAGTCCAAGCACCCCCATCCTCCAGATTACGACCCATGGTTTGACAATAATAGGTCGTATTCAGCCTTGTACCCACAAGATGAACCAATGCAAAACCTAACCTCCTACCCGGACCTTGACCCTCTAGACACCTACTTTGATAATGACCAATATATCAGGGAGATTCTAGAGAACCCGTACCCTTACGAAGAACCAATGCCACAATACCCAGACCCGATACCAGCACCTGCACCACCCATGAGCACTGAGAATGTGCAAGAAGTCCGCACCTTTGGTGAGGAGATTTTAGAAGGAAGTGAAAGAATGAGACAAATAGGGGAACGACTCGTCTGGAAATATGACGAGGGTAACATGCAGTATTGGATGGATCCCCACTAAATAGTAATAATAATAATAGTAATAATAATATAACTATATATATGTGTGTGTGTAAGTTTGAAAAAGAGTAAATTACTAGTTTTGTCCTTTATGTTTGTCCAAAATTGCAGGCGCTGTCCTTTGTCTTTAAAATTGATGAGTTTTGTCCTTAATGTTTGCAAATCTTGCACGTTATGTCCTTTAGGCCAAACCCAGTTAATTTTTTTTGTTAAAACTGATCATGTGCAAGGCATGTGAGGGTACTATTGTAATTTCATTATCCATGGACTATTGTGTAAGATAATTTATATCAAGGGGCTAATATGTAAAAATAAAACAAAATAATTTAAAATATTATTTTTATAACCATACATATATATATATATATATATATATATATATATATATATATATATATATATATATATTTCTGAAATTAGCAACCACCTATCACCACCATCCTGCACCTCCACCACCACCCCCTTCACCGCCACCACTACCTCTACCACCCTTCATCATCTACAACCACCATCGGTTTCAACCAAAAACCGATTCCTAACTCAAATTAATGCAAATCTTTGTAATAAACATTGCATCTGACATGGGCAAACCAAACTGAAATCTCCAACTACTTTATATGCCAAATCAAATAGTTGATGTTCAAATACTGACCGAATCAAATTTAAAGATTATATCAAAATATGAATAGTAGAAATGTGCAGACCCAGCTTTCTCTTACTAATTATACAACATAAACTATGACCCAGAGCTGGATGCAAGTAACACCAAGCTTTTATTAATCACAAGTCACACTTCATCCTTAGCATCAGGAACAACAGCTGCATATTAATAAACGCAGAATTCAGAGAGCCGTTTAATGAAGAAAAGATCGGTTTCTTTGTAATAAACTGAAAACTCCACTACCCAAAACGAAGATCCGGAGTCGGAGAATGAGTATATGTTTCAGAATTTCTCGTCGGCGGTTGCGGTTACTGGTACGAATGAATTTGGGGGCGAGTTTTGTGTGATTTTTAGGGTTAGGGTTTTGGAGGATGTGGTGGTGGTAAGAGTTGGAGTAGAGAGAGAAAGAAAAGTACTCAGTAATTTAGAGAGAGAAAGATTAGAGATAGAAAGAGCACCGCACCTAACCCACCACCGCCGCACCTTCACCACCGCATCTCCGCCGCAGAAAGAGGGGTTTCAGAAAGAGGTGATGGTGTGTTTATATGTTTCTGTTTCCGGCTATCCGCCACCGAATCTCCGCCGCAGTTGATCACCATCCACAACCCACCACCACTCCGGCCACCACCACCTGTAACCGCCCCTAACACCACCTCCACCACCACCACCACCACCTGCAACCGCCCCTAACACCACCTCCACTACCGCTAACCCACCTTCACCATCCACCACAACCCACTACCGTATCTGTTAGGGGTCATTTTCTTAACATATGTATCCTGACCAATATCCTGCCTTTGTTTGTTTATTTGTAATCAGGATGCTGGAAGAGGATATTGCTGACATCTTGGGCGATATCCTGAAGCTTATTGAATTAACCACGTGCAGGTTAAGGGCAGAGGCTTGCTAACGGTCACAAGGACTTCTTCTCCTCAAGACTCGGATGAATTTGTTGAGAAAGAGACGTTGAGCCCGAAAGACCAGGTCTGCAACGTTCCAAGAAGGAATATTCGGTGAATCCCGCGAGTTTAGGGTAGTTAGTTATTTTATCTTTACTATAAATAGATGAGGTCGGATCAACTTAGAACACATCATTTCACACTTACACTCTCGAACACAATCACATTCTAGCTAGTGGCAAACACCACACTTGTATTTCATTTTCGTTGTAACACTTAGTCGATCCGTACCACATCCTGCACTGTATCCTGATTTTTGAAGCAATTGAAGAACAAGGCAGCTGCGATTGTCAGCTCCCGAGGTTTTATGCCGGCGATCTAGATTGATCAAGGGCTTTCCTCGTACATCTCGTGTCACTTCCTTTACTTTTTGCTCATTATTTACTCATCGTTTGATCGTTGATACAGTTCAATATCCCGAGCCGTATCCTGAAACTGTTTTTGCAAGTAATTTAATTAACACATTTTTGACACTTACTTTTAGCACACTACCTCACTTAACTAATTTGATCACTTAATTACTTCGGTAATTTTTGACCAAAACAATTTGGCGCCCACCGTGGGGCAAGTGGTGCTCTTTTTACTAAAACTTTTTGTCAAATCGCTAATCGGTTTTCTATTTTCAAAACTTTTTGCTACATTATCTATAATGGCCTCAAGATCAAACATGAGTTCCTCTACTGTGTCTGCTATGACTTCTGCTACTACCGGTTCGGTGCTTCCACCACCTCCTCCAAGGATGCCTGCCTCTACACAATCTCAAGATGTTATCCCGACTCGGAGTGTCCAGGGATCTGCTCCCGTTTTAGCTTCTAATGATGAAATTTTAACCTTATTTGGAAGTGTGCAGGAACAAATGAGGCAGCAACAGGAAACGAACCAAATGCTTTTGAGGGAGATACAACTCCTGAAGGCTGGCTCGAGCAGATCTGCGGAGGACAATGTCACTCCGTTACACCCCAGAGCGTTGAACTTTAGCTCAGCTGTTTATACCGAGGATAATAGGGGGAATATCGTGCCCAGTCTTCCTCAGAATCATACTCCTGAAATACCCTCCTCGATTAGGATGTCAACCATGAGGAGCTCAGGATATGCTTCAGGATATGGGCAAAATCCTCCAACTGGTAACGTGTCTAATAATAATAATACTCATACTACTAACAGTGGTGGATCTTTGCAGGATACGGGTGTAACATCAGCACTTACCAGGGAACTTCAGAAGTTGAAAGACATGATATCTAGCGTACCGGGGGTGGTCCAGCCGATCCCGGAAGTATCTCAAGATAGCCACAAGATATCTCGTTTTGCGTACCCTATATGTGATGCTGAGATCCCAAAGAGATTCCAAACTCCCAACATGAAGCTTTATGATGGGACTACGGATCCTGAGGAACATATTGCTCAGTATAGGGAAAGAATGGAGATTAACCCTATTCCTCCGGAGCTCAAGGAAGCGTGCTTGTGCAAGGGATTTGGTTCTACTCTAACGGGATCAGCCTTGAAATGGCTGTTGAACGTTCCTCCTCACTCAATCACTTCATTTGCTCATTTGGTTAATTTATTTAACAGTCAATTTTCTTGTAGTCGGAGTTTTGAGAAACTAACCAGTGATCTTTACAGGATAACTCAAGGGCCGCAAGAATCCTTGAGGGATTATGTGAACAAATTTAGTCGAGAATCCTTGGATATCCCACATCTTGATGTTGCAACAGCTGTGCAAGCTTTTAAGATGGGATTACAAAAGGATTCTCAGTTTTATCAGGATCTTGTAATGAATCCCTGCAGGAATCTCGATGAAGCTCGTAACAGGGCCTTGAGATATATCCGTCTGGAGGATGACAAGAAGATGCAAGAAAGGATGAACTCGTCCAACACTTATGAATCGACTAATAGGAAGTCAGAATCCTCATTTAAGTCATATCGGCCTAAGCCATATGGTAGAAATGAAAACAAGAGAGTGAATGCTGTCGAAGATGAGGATCCTGAAGAGTATCCTGAGTTGTCTGAATATTGCTTTTCTGTTAATATTCCTGAATTAATGTATGCTATGCAGGGTCTGGGAGACAAGGCTAGATGGCCTCGAAAGAATCAACAAAAGGCTGACTGGAAAGATAAGTCGAAATGGTGTGCTTTCCACGAAGATTTCGGACATATGACTGAGGATTGCATTGCTTTAAGGAAAGAAATAAGCTATCTTCTAAGCAAGGGATATCTGAAAGATCTCTTAGGAAAGAAGAAGAATAAGGGTCAGGATACTGACAAGGATCCTGAACGAGCAGCGTCACCTCCCTCGGATGCCAAGATAATCAACTTCATTTCGGGAGGATCCGACATTTGTGGGACCTCGTATTCGGCAGCAAAGAGACATGCAAAGGAAGCTAAGGCCGAAAGGGGAGACAGACCTGTCAGGATGACTACCCTCACAACTGACAAAGTGATCACTTTTGATGCAGATGACAGGGATACTGTCCAGGATCCTCACCATGATGCTCTGGTAATAACGTTATATGTGGCTAACCATTTTGTACGCAGGATATTGGTTGATAATGGCAGCTCCGTCAACATAATCCAACTAGAAACTCTGAAGAGAATGAATGTATCTCCAATGGATATCACTTCAAAGTCCACCGTGCTTGTTGGATTCAGTGGAGAGGCTAGAAACACAGTGGGAGAGATAAAGTTGCCAGTATACGTTGAAGGAGTCAATTCGATACAACGTTTCTGTGTGATGGATTCTCTATCCTGCTATAACATCATATTGGGAAGACCGTGGATTCACGATATGAAGGCCGTGCCATCAACGTATCACCAATGCATCAAGATACCTACCCCTTGGGGAGTGGTCAAAGTTGATAGTGATCAGCAGGAGGCGAAAGAGTGCTACTCCTCCTCGATGAAATCCTCAGCCAAAACTAGCGCAGCATAGCAATTAAAGTCACGGGCACAGGATATCGTGGAGGATCCGGAGCAGGATGTGAAGAAGGTTATCCTGGACCAGGATAACCCCGATATTTCGGTGCTCGTAGGGACCAATATCCCTCAGGATATTGAGGAACAATTAATTAACTTTTTGAAATGCAGGATGTCTACGTTTGCATGGAAGCATGAGGATATGACAGGCATATCCAAAGATATTATCACTCACAAGCTTGGAATTGATAAATCATTCAAGCCTGTGCAACAAAAAAGAAGGAAGTTTGCTCCTGAGCGGAACACAATTATCCAGGAGGAAGTTGAAAGATTATTAAAGTCAAGAATGATCAGAGAGGTTAAGTTCCCAAGGTGGCTAGCAAACGTGGTTGTAGTACAGAAGAAGAATGGGAAATGGAGAGTTTGTGTAGACTACACAGACTTGAACAAAGCTTGTCCTAAAGACCCATTTCCTCTTCCCCATATTGATGCAATGGTAGATGCCACTGCTGGGCATGAAATGCTGACCTTCATGGACGCATCCTCAGGATTTCAACAGATATAAATAGAGCCTTCTGACCAGGAGGATACCGCCTTCATGACGCCAACAGGTATTTATTGTTATACAGCTATGCCTTTTGGTTTGAAAAATGCAGGTGCAACATACCAAAGATTGGTAAACATGATGTTTAAAGACAAACTGGGGGACACCATGGAGGTGTACATTGACGATATGGTGGTAAAATCAAAGAAAGCTAAGGATCACCTCCAGGATATTAAAGGAGCATTTGATATCCTGGATCAATACAACATGAAGCTGAATCCTGCTAAATGCCATTTCGGAGTGGGGGCAGGAAAGTTTCTTGGGTATATGGTGACGAAAAGGGGGATAGAGGCAAGCTCGGAGCAGATTAAAGCTATCCTGGATATAAAATCACCCTCGAATATGAAGGATGTACAAAGGTTAACAGGCCGAGTAGCAGCTCTAAACAGATTTATCTCAAGATCCTCGGAGAAATGCAAAGACTTCTATGATATCCTAAAGAAGAACAAAAGATTCGAATGGGGGGAAAAGCATGAAGCAGCCTTACAGGATTTGAAACGGTATCTCTCAACCGCACCTCTATTGATGAAGCCGGAAAATGGTGAACCACTATCCCTGTACCTTGCTGTATCAGGGAATGCTGTAAGTGCCGTTCTTATAAAAGACCATGAAGGTCAGCAGTATCCTGTTTATTATGTTAGTAAAAGTTTGTTAGATGCTGAAACTAGGTATTCTCATTTAGAAAAATTGATACTAGCATTAATTATGGCATCAACGAAACTTAGGCATTATTTCGAGACACATATGATTCATGTTAAAACAAACTATCCTATTAAAAATGTGCTTAGGAAACCAGAGATGTCAGGCAGGATGGCCAAGTGGTCAGTAAAGTTGAGTGCTTATGATTTAGTATATGAACCTAGGAATGCCATAAAGTCTCAGGCTTTAGCTGACTTTGTGGCTGACTTTAGTAGTGACATTCAGGATGAGGTAGATCTAGAAGTTCAACAGCTAGGAGAATCCTCAGGATCCTGGACATTATATACTGATGGTGCATCTAATGTAAGAGGAGTAGGATTAGGAATACTACTAAAATCGCCACAGGGGGACATATTACCCCAGGCTATTAGGTGTGAATTTCCTGCTACTAATAATGAAGCAGAGTATGAGGCTTTAATTGCAGGATTAGAGTTGGCTAAGAGCATGAGTATCAAAAATTTGCAAGTATATGTTGACTCTCTGTTAATTACTAACCATTTTAATGGATCATATGCAGTTAAGGGAGAGAAATTAATCGAATATCTCGATATTCTCAAAAAATTAGCAGGATATTTCGATGTTTTTATACTTGAACAGGTACCAAGGGAAGATAATGCTGAAGCAGATGCCTTAGCAAATCTGGGATCGTCGGTCAGGATACCTGAAGGGACACAAATACCAATAGTACATGTCTTATATCCTGCAACGAATCCTCGAGATAAAGAAGTAGCTGGTATTCAGGATCCTGGGGCAGAATATCCTGAAGAGGATCCTAAAACCTGGACGGCTCCAATCATGAAATATCTCAAAGAAGGACACATTCCTGGAGATGAAAATCCTAAGGCATTTAGGATGAAGGTATCACGATTCACTATTATAAATAATATTTTATACAAGAAATCTCTTGCAGGACCGTATTTGAGATGCTTGGAGGATCTTGAAGCCAAAGAAGTCCTTCAGAATATACATGAAGGGGATTGTGGTAACCATGCTGGGGGCAGATCGTTATTCTCAAAAATATTAAGGACGGGATATTATTGGCCAACAATGAGAAAAGATGCCGCAGAATATGCTCGAAGATGTGACTCATGTCAAAGACATAGTAACATACTGCATCAACCGGCTGAACCATTATATCCTATTGTTTCCCCTTGGCCATTTATGAAGTGGGGTATGGATATAGTGGGAAAGCTACCAAAAGCTCCGGGAGGAAAAGTCTTTATGCTAGCAATGACGGATTACTTCTCTAAGTGGGTTGAAGCTGAAGCATTTGTTCAAGTAAGGGACCAAGAAGTAGTATCCTTCATCAAGAGGAATATCCTGACCAGATTCGGAGTACCAGCTGAGATAATCTGTGACAATGGCTCTCAGTTCATAAGTAAGAGGACTACTGACTTTTGCAAGAGTTGGGGAATCAAAATGATCACATCCACTCCGGTACATCCTCAAGCAAATGGACAAGCAGAATCCTCTAACAAGATAATTGTCAACAACTTAAAGAAAAGGCTTGGAGCCAAAAAAGGAAGATGGGCAGAAGAATTACCCTTTGTTTTATGGGCTGATAGGACAACGGTAAAGAATGCAACAGGTCAAACCCCATTTTCGTTGGTATTTGGAGCAGAAGCAGTGATTCCAACGGAGATGACAATACCTACTGCAAGATCTATCTTAAGTGATCCTGAGAAGAATCCTGAAGCCTTGAGTCAGGATTTAGACACTATAGATGAAAAGAGAGATGCGGCAAGGCTAAGGATGGCAGCATATCAACAGAGAATATCCAGGGCATACAATAAGAATATTAGAACCAGAAGATTTAAGGTTGGAGATTGGGTATTAAGAAAGGCTTTCCAAAATACTACTAATCCTGCCGATGGCAAGTTAGCTCCAAAATGGGAAGGACCATATGAAGTTGAATCAGAAGCAGGGAAAGGAGCATATAGACTCAAGAATATGGAGGGAGATATGCTACCGAGATCTTGGAATGCTATACACCTTAAGCTCTATTTCAAGTGAGTCTAGAATTTAATTTCTAACTCAAGATGGTATGAATTCTTACTTCTTTTTAATATGTTTTGATATTATTAATTCTTTTGAACTCAATACTGACTTAAGCATCGGAGGGGTGTTAGCCAAGCTAACACCCACCTTAGTTTACATTTGTTTTGCAAGATATGTTCCAGGATGTAGCTCCAGAATATGCACTCGGGATAACTCAGAAGATTAGAGGATTGGCCCCCTCTCTCACGTTTAAGGGATACTGATCCCTTCACAGGTTTAAAGGTATTCACCTTTCTTCCGAATTGGGTTTAAACACCCCGCCTGGAGCGCAAGTTATTCAGGGATAGTTCAAGGTGGCGGGACCAGTCCATGTAAAAGTGGCTGACAATTTCGTTACCATTGGCTATATCCTGAATTCTAACGGTATATGAGGATTGATCACCCTCTCTCACGAAAGGGTATTTTCATACTCTCTAAGGTTTAAAGGTTTTCACCTTTCTAAGTCTTGGAGTTTATACACTCCCGCCTGTAGCGCATGAAAAATTGGGATTTTCCCCAGGTTACAAAGGATTTATCTCCAGTACATCCTTGGGTTCTGCCCTCGAGACGTAAAATATTGCTTATGCAATGCAAACTGACATTAAATAGATTTCTAAGATACTTGAAGACATTGTACACAGGGGACATCCCTGACAAGATGGTGCTATAAAACTAATGAAGTTTGCGACTAATGCATTAAGTACCTTGCACTGGGGACATCTTCATTGGAAGAGTTGCAAAGGGATTGGAGTTCGGTAATAGGTTTATATCCTATGTCTGGTATGATCTTTCCTTTGTGAGCCTCATTTAAATTTTTAGTAACATCATGTTAAGTATCTTGACATATATCCTCAAAGTCCTTTTAAGGATATTTGATTAGGATGCTTAAAACTAGTATTGGCTTGGAACTTTGATCATCATCAAAACCTGGTTTTGAAGAGATAAACTATTTCTTACTTTCTAAAGAAATTTTTATAAAGTTAAAAGAGCGTCTGAAAGATCTATTTAATAAAAGGCTTCTGCAGTATGTTTCTAAGCATACTAGTCAGAATATTTTGTAAAATAACAGTATGAAATTTTTACAAAGCTAAGACTTACACTAAATAATGCAAAGTAACAGAAAAATAAGTCAAAAGATAGTTATATTATTAACAAGTCAAAAGTTGTGCTTTTGGTAAGGCCCATCCGCCAAAAGCACAATTAGTTGTTACCATAATTTTGTAACGGTTGCAGGATCTGTCTCAAAACAGGACCCGTTCACCTACAACCGTTACTATGTTCAAAACAAATTATACTAATTGATGACCAAGGGCTTCATCCTAAAACCTAGGACCCATCCACCTTTGGTCATCATATTGTTCTAGTGCAGGAAAAGTAAATTGTTCAAGGACAGGAAAAGTAAATTGTTTATGCAACCACAACCATGAAATTAAAAAGTGGGCTACGGCCTTGGCACGTATATCCATCATCGCCCACTCTGCTGCCTAAGGGGCAGCACCTTCTTGAACAGCAAGCTCCTTGCCAGCATCTGCCCCAGCATCACCCTCAGGATTTTTCTCAGCACCATCATCAGCATTGGCCACCTCCTCTGCCGCCTTAGAAGGCTCTTCACCAGTATGTTTTGCAGGATGAGCAACGGGATGACCTCCGAGGCCCTGTAGTTTCTCCTCCCAAGCCTTAACATTCCAGGAAGGGCATTCAAAACCCAGATCCATGGCTTCATAAGCCATCCTTATCCTGGCTTGGAGAAGAGAGATGACCACCGAAGTTTTTAGGCTATCCCGGTATGAGCTCATATTCTGCTGATATTGGAGAAGAGTGGCATCCAGCTTGGCTTGAGCATCCTCGTTAGCTTTGTGGAGGGCGGCCTGATGTTCCTGAGTCATTGCCTTGTATTTGTCCTCATAGTGCTGGGATTTGGCAGCTGCGATGGTCCCTTGATCAGCTATGGTGGCTTGAGCTTTCTCCAGCTGAATCTGCAACATCTTGTTAAGACCGCTAGCATCTTCGTATAAATGCATGAGGCGATCCAGACCCTATAGATAAAGACACAGGTATTAATATAAGCAGGATAAAGACTAACATACTTATACAGGATATTGGAAAGAAAATTCTACCTGTTTGAGAAATGAGATGGCGTCATTGAACCCGTGATTCTCAAGAGAGAATGTTTCAGAAACAGCCGGGGAGTCAGTCTCCTTTCTCTTTCGAGAGCTGGATGCCCTGGTCCTGGATGCCGGAGGGCCTTTGGGAGCAGAAACAGTTTTCGAGGAGGTAGGCTTTGGTGTAGCAGACGATTTTGGCTTGGATTCTTGCTTGGCAGGTTCAAGGCTGGAATAGCAATCCAGCTCATCGAGTTCGAAAGCTTCAAGGTTGACGACTGGTACTACATAAGGGAAGGTATTCTTAAAACTCATCATATTTTTGACAAATAATTAACATATGAAGATATGCTTACCAGACATTTCTGAGCTTGATCTTTGATGAGGATCTGTGAGAGACAGGGAAAAAGTTCTTTCACTGACAGGAAGACGGTAGATTTCCTTGATCTTGGATTCGGATTCTGCGCTAGGAGGCACTAAATCTCTGAAATTCGCTGCATAAAAACATCAGAATATAAGTCCGGGATACAGTTTGAAGATATGATTGGGGATATTCCTAAAACCCTAAATCCTACCCTTGGTTAACCATTTAACCGGTAGATCGAAACCCTTATCAATGGAGTCTCTTTTGACGAAAAAGAATTTTCGTCGCCATCGATCCTCATTCTTGGTGGCTTTAAGGACCAAAGGGCTCTTGATGGAGAACAGAAGATAACGGTGGTTGCCGTGAGATCTTAACCGGTATGCTACGGGAAGGTCCTCAACAAGTAGGTTAGGATAATGGCGAGATTTGATTTGATCCAACACTATCAAGATTCGCCAAACCATTGGCATAACTTGGGCATAACTAAGGTCGGTGAGGTCGAAGAAACTGGAGATAAAGGGTGGAAATGGATACCGGAGTCCAAGGGAGAAAGGATAAGCGAAAAAACAAACCCACTCGTCGGATGATGCATCCGATCGGACTTCCTTGTCAAAGGGGCGAAAGACCGTTCCGGTGGGAAAGGCACCGGAGCCTTTGAGAGCAGCAATATCAGCATTATTGAAACAGCAAATCTCCTTTGCTGGATCGGTGATAAGGTTTTGACTTATAAGGGTTGAGGCGGACCGGACTGAGCGGGATTTGGTTCGTGGTGCCATTGAGTAAATTGTGAAAAATTAAAGAGAGGAAATTAGAAGAGAAGTTACCTGATGCTTGCTTGAAGATAAGGATGACCGAGACAAGGAGTCCCTTGGTTAATATAGGATGAATATAAGGGGGTAAGTCCCGAAAGACCAGGTCTGCAACGTTCCAAGAAGGAATATTCGGTGAATCCCACGAGTTTAGGGTAGTTAGTTATTTTATCTTTACTATAAATAGATGAGGTCGGATCAACTTAGAACACATCATTTCACACTTACACTCTCGAACACAATCACATTCTAGCTAGTGGCAAACACCACACTTGTATTTCATTTTCGTTGTAACACTTAGTCGATCCGTACCACATCCTGCACTGTATCCTGATTTTTGAAGCAATTGAAGAACAAGGCAGCTGCGATTGTCAGCTCCCGAGGTTTTATGCCGGCGATCTAGATTGATCAAGGGCTTTCCTCGTACATCTCGTGTCACTTCCTTTACTTTTTGCTCATTATTTACTCATCGTTTGATCGTTGATACAGTTCAATATCCCGAGCCGTATCCTGAAACTGTTTTTGCAAGTAATTTAATTAACACATTTTTGACACTTACTTTTAGCACACTACCTCACTTAACTAATTTGATCACTTAATTACTTCGGTAATTTTTGACCAAAACAGTATCCACCATCACAAACCCACCACCACATCCATCTTCAGATATACAGAGAGAAGAGAGAGACAGAACATGAGAGAGAGAGAGAACATGAGAGAGAAAGGGCAGATTTTTTTTGTAATTATAAATCTTTTTATTTTGAGTAAACTGCCATTTTGGTCCCTGTGGTTTGGTCACTTTTGCCACTTTAGTCCAAAACTCAAACTTTTTGCATCTGGGTCCCCGTGGTTTCAGTTTTATTGCCATTTTGGTCCAAAAATGAAATCAGGTCATATTTGTCTTATAAAATCCTGCTATTTTGTCATTTTTTACTAGGACAAATCAGGTCATATTTGTCTTATAAAATATGGTATTTATTTATAAAAAAAGAAATGATCATTCTGCCCCAGTGAAAAATGACAAAATAGCAGGATTTTATAAAACAAATATGACCCGATTTCATTTTTGGACCAAAATGGCAATAAAACTGAAACCACAGGGACCCAGATGCAAAAAGTTTGAGTTTTGGACTAAAGTGGCAAAAGTGACCAAACCACAAGGACCAAAATGGCAGTTTACTCTTTTATTTTTTTACAGACTAGCACCTAAACATAAGCTATTTTACAAAATAGTCCCTGAAGAGATGAAATTACAATAGTACCCTCACATGCCTTGCACATGACTAGTTTTAACAAAAAAAATTAACTGGGTTTGGCCTAAAGGACATAACGTGCAAGATTTGCAAACATTAAGGACAAAACTCATCAATTTTAAAGACAAAGGACAGCGCCTGCAATTTTGGACAAACATAAAGGACAAAACTTGTAATTTACTCTTTGAAAAAAAAATCATAGATAATCAAATACCTATTGATGCATACTAGTATTGTATTTTAAATTCCAGTTATGTTTATAATAGATATAGATGCATATTTATAAAATAGAGTAAAGGTCGCAATGACGACGATTTTGGATCAATGTGTTGTTGTGTAATTGTTTGCATTAAATATTGTCTCATGATATTAATACTTGGTAAATGTTTATAATTCAGATGGCCGACCAAGTGAATTAAGAAAACCCGATTAACAACCCGGATAACAATAATAACATAAATGTAACACCCTTGATATTATTTAACGATTTTCGTATAATTTACGAAAATTAAACATGTGATTATGAGCACATATACAATAAAAAATACGGGTTTATTTAAAACCTTTTACAATTTAAGAAAAACATTCGACAGTCGTTCAAAACGACGACGTAACAATGTGCGGAAGCTTATAACTTGATCGTGTTCGGTTCTTCATTGAGCTTGATGTTCACCTATGATCAAAACCAACTCAAAAGTTAGTTTTGATAGTTTAGAAACAAGTATAAACAAGTTTCAACATCAAATAAATGAAACAAATA
Organism: Helianthus tuberosus; assembly: GCA_030545235.1. Lineage (NCBI taxonomy): Eukaryota > Viridiplantae > Streptophyta > Magnoliopsida > Asterales > Asteraceae > Helianthus > Helianthus tuberosus. The sequence goes on from CM060355.1 coordinate 19,182,132, forward strand.
AAATTTCAGATTTGTGCCCCTCGCGCCACGCGAGGGGCTCCGCTTTTCTGTTTTGGTAAAAAATCATACATGGATAATGTAACCAAATCTGATTTTGTGAGGTATGATGCTTGGTTAATTGAACAATTGTATGAACAACGAATGAATGAAATGAATGATGAACACAAGGATTTATACGAGGAAAAAGCCCTTGATCAATGGATGATCTCCGGCATAAAAAAACCTTGAGTTATGGAAACTACTGATCACCGACTATATTAGACAAATAAAGATTACAACTTGGGATGATATCAAGCTTGTTACAATGATTGCCAGTATTTAAGTGTATGATCACCGAGAGAGTTCTAATAGTGTGTGTGTACAAGTGTTGTTAGCTGTATATCTATCAAGCTTGTATCCCCTTTAAAATTAGAAATAAAACTAGCTAACAAACTATTCGCAAATGGTGCAAGCTCCCCAGGATCACCATAATGGTCAAAGAGTCCTTGCACGTGCAGAATCATCAAGCATATTCCCCTAGAATCTCGGTTGGACCAAGTCTTATTCGAATACACATGCAAAATAAGTTAAAACATGATGGAAACAATTGTTAGTATTAGGATAATAATGAGGATCCTGTATCCTTATCCCTGCAGCTTCTTCTGAGGATCCTTAATTCAAACTGGACTGAGGATCCGTGATCCAAGCTACACTTAAGGATCCGTGATCCATAAGCTGTGAAATTCTATCCCTAACAATTGCCCACAAACATGATTAGTTAATATCTAATTAGATAGTCATGTTTGAACGATTTTCAGACTAGTCGTTGCAAGTGGATATAGCCGTTACAGGCTGATGTCAGCAGCAGTCACCTTCCTGCAACAATAATCATTATAAATAGGGTTAGAGATAAGAATGAAATCCTGCATTTATACTCGAGACCCTCTTCTTTAAATCCACATTCAAAGATCTTAGCAGGTATTCTCTTTCTCCCTTCTCTCTAATTTCTTATCCCTGATCCTCTGTTATTCAAAATCAAAGGCGAAGATGAGCCTTCGTTCCTCCCCCGCCAAAAATCCTGAACACAATAGTCCATTAAAGAGTCAGGGTTTAACCAAGAACCCTTCAACGGAGCTATGTCGATTTACTGATCCTGACATCGATCGGTTGTGCTCATGCTTCCCTGATGGCACTATATTCAGACCCTTCGACTCTTCAACCAAAAGTGATTGCATATCAGATACATGGATCACCTTCCCTGCAACCCCTTTTCTGATTGGGTTTACTTATCCTTTCCGTGTTCTCACATAGGGATTCTTCACACTTACCGGCTTATGCTACATACAAGCCATGCCAATGGTATGGAGGGTCCTATACACACTTGAGCACATAGTAGAGTAGGAGGGTATTGACATAGGGATGTCTGAGTTGAGCCAGTTGTATAATCTTGTTAGTCATGGTTTCAACCGATATCTTTTCAAATCTAAGCCTGAACAGCCTCACCCAATCTTGAAAGCCGCCAAGAATGACCCTAACTGGAGGAATCAATTCTTCTTCGTAAGGAGAGATTCTATTCCAAATGGAACTCACCTTCCCAAAAAGTGGAATACAGATGGTAGGATATAGGATCCTTAGATCAGGATAATGGTAAGAATTCTTTTTTGTTATTGAGGATAACTGATCCTTTTTTTTTTGTTCGTGCAGCCATCACCTTATCACATATTCAAGTATCACTTGCCACAGAAGAAATGATAAAAGCTTTCTGGAAGCTTGACCCTGCAATCAGAACATTTCCCCCAAAATCACAAGATCCAGAGGAAATTTCATCCACCTCCCACATTATGTCAAGTAAGTATCCATTTTTATATATAAATATTTAATAAAATAAAGATATGAATACTTATTTATATGTTATGCTTGTAAGTGCTGGCAAGTCTTCCAAATCCGTCTCCAGGTTCAGTGTCACTGATCTTCAAAATATTGCATTTCCCAAGTCCTCAAAGAAAGAGCTGGCTGCAATCTCAACCAAACCCGAGCCTAAAGGTATGAGCACCAGGGGCAAGGGTGCCAAGAAGAGGAAAACCGCTGAACCCACTAAAGGCCTCCCTCTCATGGAACGTCAGCTCCTTGAATATGTCTCCGAAGTAAGGATAATATATCCTGAAATTTGTACTCCTTCCCTGAGGATAAAGGATCCTGATTGCTAACTTTCATTGTGTAGAAATTTGCTGAGGTTCAGATCCTCCTCGATCAACATGTGGCTGAAGTGGAGCAGAAAAGTCTGGACTTCCAACATATTTTCCTTGCCAAGGACAAGAAGATCTCCTCTCTGGAAAAGGACATCAACGCACTGCAAAAGGAGCTGCTTCTTACTCAGATGACGGCCCAAAAAGAGAGGATGGAGATCATGGACGGGGCTAAACATTCTGCTACTATCGCCATGCTGAAGATCTAGTTGTAGATGGCTAAGGAGGCTGCTGATCCCTCTTTTGACAGGTCTCAATGGGATCTGGAGGCATGGAAGCAAAGGCTAGTGGAGCTCGGAGACGAAGATGAACCTGAGGAGGTGCTAGCTCTTGAAGGTGGTGGCAGCGAGGTGAAGGATCCTGAGGCGGAGGCAGCTGGTGGCAGTGGCAAAGGTGACGAAGAGAAGGTTGAAGAAGCAGCGAAGGTGTAGGCTGCATGAATGGGCGATGATGGAAATTTCTAGACGTAGCCGGAGCCCATTTTTTAAGGTTTAGTGGTTTTATTTGGTGGTGTTTTGATTGCAAACAATTATGGTCTGTAATAACTTAAACAATAGTTATTAGGGTTAAGGATCACTGATCCTTAGAACAACAGGTAGGATGACAATTGGTGGAGGGATCCTCTGTTTGGGGGATGAAGCCACTGTTATCCTGCTAACTTTATTTTCCTGCACTTTAAAGACTTTTTAGTATGGACACCCTTTACCTACCCCAGAAGACGGGCCACGTATTGCTGGTAGATGCTCGGGGTAGGTAATTTTGACAACCTTTTGAAGGGTTAAACCGGTAAATAAATAAATAAAACCTTAACTTTTGGCTATTTCTGGTGTTGTTTGTTGTACATTTATTTGTTAATTATTGTTGCACAATTTTATAGCTTACAAGTTATTGTCAAAAGTTTTAAGTGTACACCAAAAATCAGTTTATATCAGAAGATTTAGGATATGATCAGGTATACTATATCTTTCAATCAAAGATTGTATGATCTAAGGTCAAGCATTATGTTATCAAAGGGTTAGGGTATAAGTAATAAATCAAGAATAAAGTTAAAGTTAATAAGGATCATACCGGAGAATCCAAGTTAGGATTCTATATCCTCAACACTTACAACATTTTGAAAATGTAAGAGCCAACAGAAAATTAGGATTCTGGATCCTTAACTGTTTAGCTTTGGATATCTGTAATAATAGATTACTTGGGATTAAGCCAAACATTGTAAAAAGACAACATTAGAAACTGGGGACAAGCCCAATAAACTGGGGACAAGCCCAAAACTGGGGACAAGCCCTATAAACTGGGGATAAGCCCAAAACTGGGGACAAGCCCAAAGGATCTTGTGTAAACTGGAGTATGCCCCAAACTGGCGACTATCCAAACTTAGTGACATGAAAATGCCAAAACCTTAGTTAACGTGAAAACATTAGAAACCTTAGGAACGGATGTATGGTACGTCTACCATTATACTTAGGATCCTAAATACAGCCAGTACAATGAAATTGTCAGCCCCTAAAGCAGGTACTGGTCCCATTGCCTTTAACTGCACTAGGATAATCGTGCGCAACTGGCAAAGGTGTAAGAACCTGATTCGTAGAAGATAGTAGATACCTTAAACTGGGGACAAGCCCAAAAACTGGGGATAAACCCAAAGACGTAGGAGATTTCAATGGATACTTGATCCTTTGTCAAAGATGTGCCAACTTCTGCAAAACTTAGAACTTAGTGAAGAAGGATAAAGGATACTGGATCCTTCTCCTGGTGAACAAATAAATTAAAGAATTAAAGAACTAATAATAAAATCATTACCAAAGTGAGAATCATTTATCCTTCGAGGATGCTAGATCCTTAACCACAATCCTGTCTTAGCTGAGGATCCTCGATCCTTCTTACATAAAGTATTTTTTAAGATGGACAGCATTCCAAGCCCTTGGTAATAGATCACTTTCCATTGTTAATAAACGATATGCCCCCTTTCCTGCCTCAGCTTCAATCAGATAGGGGCCTTCCCATTTTGGTGCTAACTTGCCATCAGCAGGATTTGTGGTATTTTGGAATGCTTTCCTCAACACCATGTCGCCAACTTGAAATTTCCTGATCCTGATATTCTTGTTATAAGCTCCATCCATCCTTTGTTGATAGCTAGCCAACCTTATCTTTGCTAAATCCCTGAGTTCTTCTATAGTATCCAAATCTTGAACCAAGTTTTCAGCATTTCCTTCAGGATCACGGATGCTTGTTCTTGCAGTAGGGACTACCATCTCTGTAAGGATCACAGATTCAGCTCCAAATACTAAAGAAAATGGAGTCTGGCCAGTAGCATTCTTGGGAGTTGTTCTATCAGCCCATAACACATAAGGTAGCTCTTCTGCCCATTTCCCTTTCTTGGATCCAAGCTTCTTCTTCAAGTTGTTGATGATGATGTTGTTAGATGATTCTGCTTGGCCATTAGCTTATGGGTGGACTGGTGTTGATGTTATCATCTTAATCCCCCAGCTATCACAAAAGTTAGTAGTTCTACTCCCAATAAATTGGGATCCATTATCACAAACAATCTCAGAAGGTATGCCAAATCTAGTAATAATGTTTCTTTTGATAAAGGATATGACTTCCTTTTCTCTGACTTGTGCAAAGGCTTCAGCTTCTATCTATTTGGAAAAGTAATCAGTCATTGCAAGCATAAACACTTTTCCTCCTGGTGCTTTGGGAAGTTTGCCAACTATATCCATTCCCCATCTCATAAATGGCCAGGAAGAGGATATATGATGCAGGAGCTCTGCTGGTTGATGAAGGATATTGCTATGTCTTTGGCAAACATCACATTTCTTCGCATAATCCACATCATCCTTCTTCATGGTAGGCCAATAATATCCTGTTCTAAGCATCCTTGAGAATAGTGCTCTGCCCCCAGTGTGGTTTCCACAATCTACTTCATGAAAATCTTTTAGAACTTCTTGAATTTCTGGATCCTCAATGCACCTTAAATATGGACCTGCAAGATATCGTTTATATAATATGTTATTTAGTATTGTAAATTGAGATACCTTGACTTTGAAAGCTCTAGGATTTTCTTCGGTAGGGATCTCTCCATGTTGTATATATTTCAGGATTGGAAGGATCTAGGATCCTGAATTTGACTGTGCACCATCACTAGGTATGATTGAAGAATCCTCCACTATCTTCATAGCTGTGTGATGCTCAATGGCAGGAGTTAAAATATGAATAATTGGTATTCTAACATCCTCCGGAATCTTCAATGATAATCCAAGATTGGCTAAAGCATCGGCTTCTGCATTTTCTTCCCTGGGTACCTTTGTTAAGCTAAAAGAAGAAACGAGTCTGCCAATTTCTTGACTATCTCAAGATATTTGATTAGCCTTTCACCTTTAGCAGCATAAGAACCATTAAAGTGGTTAGTAATTAACAAATAATCTACATGTACCTGTTTTGGTAAAAAATTACCGAAGAAATTAAGTGATCAAATTAGTTAAGTGAGGTAGTGTGCTGAGAACGTGTGTTGAAAATATGCTAATTAAGTTGTTTGCAAAAACAGTTTCAGGATACGGCTCAGGATATAGAGCTGTATCTATGATCAAACAATGAGCGAAAATGTAAAGGGTGACACATGATGTACGAGGAAAGCCCTTGATCAATCTAGATCGCCGGCACAAAACCTCGGGAGCTGACAATCGCAGCTGCCTTGTTCTTCTATTACTTCAAATATCAGGAAACAGTGCAGGATATGATGCGGATCAACTAGGTGTTACAATGCAATTCGAGTACAAGTGTTTGTGTGTAGTGATTGTTTGCTGCCAGAGAGAAAAAGTGTGCGAAAGTGAGCGTGTGCCTTAATCTGATCCGATCAATCTATTTATAGTAAAAGGAAATTAACTAAATATCCTATTATTCCGGGATTTAGCGGATACTCCCTATATGAACGTTGCAGTCCTGGTCTTCTGGGTTCAACGTCTATAACCCAACTAATTTGCCCGAGTCTTGAGGGGAAGAAGTCCACTTGAACGTTGGAGACTTGCAGCTTCTAATCTACACGTGGTTAAATCAGTTACCACCAAGATATCGTATCAGGATGTTACCAATATCCTGATCTGGTATCCTGATCACAGATAAACAATCAAAACCAGAATATTAGTCAGGATATATGTGCATAAAATGACCCATAACAATTGTCCCCAAAATATATCTATTGGTATACCAATTCCAACGGATATATTTTAAGTTTTATCTCTTAAATCGAGGTTAATAAATCGAAATGACACTTGATGTGACTCGGTGCAACTTCCAACGTGATATTTACTCTAAACCCCCTATACTCAGCCTTTATTTATTCAACTTATCCCACATCATTATCATCATATTTCAAGCGATTTCTCAGGTACTTTCCTTCTCTCTTCTTTTCCTCTGTTTTCCTTCATCGAAATCTTTCATGGCTAGTAGAACGAGATCACATATAGGCGACTCAATTCCATCCTTCGAAGCCCAAAACCTTCTTAAAGAACCCGAAAAAGAAGTTTGCTCGTTTGACAATGCTGACATCGCCTCCCTGCAAGCTTCCGGTGCCTTCCCCGTTGGTACAATCATTCGCCCTTTCGACAGGGAAATCCGATCGGATTTTTCTTCTAACGAATGGGTCTGCTTTCTGGCTTATCCCTTTTCTATTGGACCCCGATATCCCTTTCTGGCCTTTATATCCCGTTTCTTCGAGCTTACCGGTCTCATCTATGCCCAAACCATGCCTATGGTTTGGCGGGTGCTAGTGACCCTGGACCGAATCAGATCCCATTTTACTCCTTATCTCTGTATTGAAGATCTCCCGATTGCCTATCGCCTTCGCTCTCATGGCAACAGTCGTTTTCTCCTTTTCTCTACCTCCAAAAATCCTCTTATCCTTAAAGCCACGAAAAATGAGGAGAAATGGAAACAAAAGTTCTTTTTTGTAAAAAGAGATTCTATTACTGGAGGTTTTGACCTTCCAGTGAAGTAGTTGACTTCTGGTAGGATTTAGGGTTTTAGGAGTATCCCCAGTCGTATCCTGAAGCTACATCTTGAACTGATGTCTTTATCTTTTTGTAACACCACGTAAAAACGTGTCCAATTATGTATAGACACGTGTCCTAAACTCTAAACATGAGAAGGATTGAGTTTGAAGGACCAAAGTTGTCGAACAGTGAAACTATGAAACCACAGGGACTGAAAGTGTCAACATGCCAAACTTGTGCCTCTGAATGACCTTACACGATGAATATATTCTTAAATGAGTGATTGATTGGATATAAGAAGCCGTTTATGAAAATAATCGGAAGATTATTAAATTACAAGGGTTAAACGTGTCAACATCTCGTTTCTGACCTCTGATTGACCTTTTAACAAAACCGAGGCTTCGAAATATTCAAATATACTCTCAAGAAAAAGTGGTATAAATTTCACATGGTTTCGAGATCTTTAGGCATGTTTTTAAGACTTTGGGCAAAAAGGGTCAACTTGATGAAACTTGCTTTCATAGAGGTATTTAACTAACCAGAAACTAACAAAGTTAGTTTATTCATCCTAGAGCTTCAACATACTGACTACAAGGGCCCCACATGTCAACAATGAGGTTAAAAAGGGTTAAAAATGAGCAGGGACTAAAGTTGCCAGCATGCAAACTTGTTTTACCAGTTTAACAGGTCCAAGCGGCCCGCGTAAGACACCCTTAAGTCTTACGCGGCCCGCCTCAGCACGCCCAGATCATAAAAACACCTGCAGGTGCGGGTTAAAGCTGTTACACCGCCTTAGTCTAGGTTGTATCGACCTAGGGAGCTGTAAGTCGGTTTATTACACTAGGTATGACACCTGGGGTGATCCCAGAACCCCCAATTACACCTGGAAGTGATCTAAATTCTTGGACATTGCTATATAAAGGACCTTAGTTCATGTGTTCTTGGCACATTATTTGCAACAACTTCAAAAGGACTTGCTCTGGAGCTTCCATCAGTAAGAAGAGGATTATCAAGTGTAGAAAAGTTTGCTAGGACCTTAAGTAAGCCTCTAATTACTTGTTTAGTCATTTAATTTAGCTTAATTACTCTAAAGTCAAACTTATCGTAAAATTAGTTTGACTTTCGTTTTAATTACATGTGGCTTACCCACTGATCAAATTGAAAGTGGTTATAAGACCACATTAGTGTAGGTGATTAACCCTTAAAGGGGCACCTCCTAATCATCTCGTTTGACTGGTCAATTGTCGGGTCAAAGTAGTTTGACAAAAAGTCAAACTGGACAGAAATTACAAAAATGATTCTAATTAATAAAACAAAGGTTCTAAATTATATTTTAACATTCTAATGACTTGGTAATCAATATTAAAACATGTTTTATCAGTCCTAACCCGACAATTAATAGTCTAAGGTCAGTTTATAACCGAAAGTCACAAAAGCTTGACTTTTGCTTTGACTTTCAGTTCTGACCCGTTCAAGCTTAATTCTCCCATGTTTTAATCCTCCATTAGGACCACATTACTTAGTAGTATAACCCCCTGGAGTTATATTGCATGGTACCTAGTGGTTTGAATTATATGCACTTGATCGTAATTATGCTTAATAATGCCATAAACGCCCTTTTTACATACAACTGAGATTTTTAACAATGTGATTGGACTAACACCTTTTCTACTGATATTTAGGCATGTCCTAAAAATTTGACATCAATTGGAGGTCTAGAATAGGAGTTATGCTCAATAGCGTAATTAAGAAGCTTTTGTTATTTAAAAGGCGTAAATAGCATAAAGCCTATCTAAACCCGATTTTTGACATCAACCCTTATACCTACTGATGTAAAATAATATTTTGGGATTTTTAAAGATTTTTAATTATTTTTAGGCTGAGCATAACATAGGATTATAGCTTGATTTCGGTAAATGTCGGTTTTACCCTTTTCATGCATAAAATGAGTTTTACATAACTTTTTAGTGTCAAACCTTTTGCTACTGATTTCATATGATAAATAAAGTATTTTGAACTTTATAAAATGATCAAAAACTCAGATTTCCTATTTTAACCCGAATACCCCTTTAAACCGATATTTAAGCATTTTAAGTACCTAGTATGGGTTAAAACTATATTTGACATATAAAACTTATTAACCACTGATGTTTTAAGTTAATTTATATAATTAAACAGTAAGTCAAAGTTTTTAAACTCAGAAGTCTATTTTGACCATTAAAGCCTATGTAAAATTACCAAAATACCCCTACGGGACATAGTTTGGCTATATAAGATAATTTCCACATATATAAAGTATCCTACTGTTATAACTTATAAAAATACATATTTTTACTGATTTAATCAGACCTGAAACTCAGTTGCACAATTAAACTCTTTTATGGGCATTAAAATTACGAAAATGCCCTTATGGGATTTATTTTGGTTTAAATTACTTTTTGGGCATGTGTGTTAACATCCTACTGATGTATTAACATATTTTGAGCATAATAATGATTAAGACCTGTATATAATTTATTGGGAGACCCGTTACGCGTTTACGCGTTTGGATCGGCTTATGTGACTAGTTTACATAATATAGTCGAAACGGGTCAAACCTTATCATTAAGTTCTCAATTTCCAGAGTGTGTTTAGTTTACCCATATTATACAAGTATCCAAGCTTGTCGGGTCTAAACCACATTCCATTCCGGTCTCCACTTGATCTAGCGTTTAGAACCGTAAGGTTTCTTTCTAGCTAGCCGGTCTAAGTCCTTGACTAAATTAAAGACCCGTTAGCATCCTAATAGGTTAATAAACCTTCTATACAGATTAAATAGCTTCCGGTAGAAGGTGCCTTCAAAAAGCTTTAGGATTTTACTGCTAGCATCAGGTAAATACTTTTAACTTATTTTCCCTATACGGGCTTGGGATATGGTATTATAATAATACCACTTGGTCGGGTATGAAATCATTTAATCGGATTGTGATTAATAAATTGCATAACCTGTTTTAATCTGTTTTGTTTAATAACATAAGCATTGGGGGTTAATGACCGTGTCCTGGATATCCTCGGCTCATTTATTTGAAAATGGCCACGACCTATGCACGGGGTGTAGGCATACACCTGACAGATGCAAATGCTAAATATAAACCCACATGTTGGGGATAACTCCTTTGTGGGTTCTATAAGTGGTGAGTCGGTTAATCATGACCGGCTTCCAACCGGCCCCAATTGTAAGACAAACATATAAATCTGTATACAGGATTATACTTAAATAATTGTCCCAAGTTATAAAAGATTTACGCCATGTGCACCTAAATCAATTTTCTTAAATATTTTCAAAAGAGTCAGTTAATTGTATTTACCAGTGTAAACTGACGTATTTTCTTAAAGACTGATTTGACAGGTACCTCTCGAAATAGGCTGGAGCTATAGGGTATCAATAGAGGATCTTGCAAATTCATAAGATGCCTGCAGTCTGTTATTTTTGTTTCTTTGTACATTTATGATCCGCCTGTGGATCTTATTACATTTCAGTCTATACATTCATAAACTCGAACACTCAGACAATATGGTTTGTAATAGTTTATTCACCAAGCTTTCCGCTGTGCTATTATATTGTGTGTATTGACTATGATGATATCAACAACATCACGATACTCCCCGCCGGGCCCACCGGTCATATGTGGAAATATCGGGGTGTGACAGGTTGGTATCAGAGCCAACATTGAGTGAATTAAACACTAGCCTTTTGTGTTTAATATCAATGACACAATAAGCACAATCCTTAGACTTCCGAGTCTAGGCTAATGACCTAGGATTTTACTCTTAACATTCTTTTTATTGTTTACCTTATATTAATTGTTTTGACAGGAAAATGCCACCAAGACTAAGAGGAAGAGGCAAAGGACCCATGCGTGGAGGACCCTCTAGTAGCACGGGACCCTCCCACTGGCGTACACCATCCGACTCGCTTTCCGGTTCTGACTCCAAGGATAATTGGAGCCATAACTATGAACCAGCAAGACATTCTGTCTCGCTGGGATCCTCACCGTCTGACCCTCCTTATTTTGGGTTGCCCATTCCCATCGAACCCCATCATTCTCCTCTTTCGCAGGGGACTCGTCATTCAAATCAATCACACCACTCTTTCCAATCCCATCCTTTTCATCATTCAGATTCCACTTACTCACCTTCACAATTCAATCCCAACGCTTATGTTAACGACTTTTTGGGCTACAACCCTTTGGGACCTGAGGATCACTTTTCTCAGGAAATGGAGATGGATGACGAACCGGACTCGGATTTGCAAACCGGAACACCAGGCCACCCAATAAGTATCTCCAGCGGTTCCCCATTTCAAGGATCACCGTATAATGGGCCTGATTCATTCCAGGAGAGGATGGGTCAGTATGACTGGTTCTTTACACCTTCATACCATAACTCCCCAGTCCAACCTCCCTTGGATGAACCACAGCTTAGGGTTGTTACCCCACCACCCTTGCCAGTTGAGGATCCACCTCAACAACCTCCCGAGCCTCCAAGGCGAAGGAGGAATGCTAGAATGTCAGTACGTGGGGGACCACGGTTTGCATCTCCTCGTGGCTCAAGTTCGTACCCTCCTATCCCAGAAGACCCTCAGTTGGGTGAATCATCACGCACGGTGACGGAAGTAAACCTTCCGCCAGTTTCACATGCTCCACTTCAGCCACCGTTGGGTTTCGACAATCCGATCCCCACATACCCAGGATCATCTGGGTATAATCAGTCTGGTTATCCATCTGATTATGGAGCTCATGACCCGTATCTTACAGCTGCACAATACCATCATCTTTACCCTTCTTCTTACCTTCCAGTGTATCCCACGGGATACCCGGCACAGGATTATCAATACCCGTCATATCAACAACCTCCTCCTGTTCAGCAACAGCAAACTCAAGTAATCCTAGATAGGTTAGACAGGGTTGAGCATGTGGCTCATGAAAACAAGAAGAAGCACAATGGTTTTGTCAAGGGTCTTATGAACCTTCTCAAGGGCAAGAAGAAATAGGGTGATGTTGGGTTGTTTTGTTTTGTTTGTAATAAAGTCCCTGCGAGGACATTTATTTTGTTTCCTTGTACCAAGTCCCTGCGTGGACTTATTTCAGTTTCAGTAGCCCCTGCCTGGGCAATATTTTCAGTAGCCCCTGCGAGGGCAGTTTGTGATGTTTTTCTCAAGTCCCTTTTTGGGCAACGTTGTAATCGTATCGTAAGTTTTAATGAAGTATTTTCGATTTTAATATGTAGTTTATTTTATCATACTACTTCATTTCAAATTTTACTTAATTTGTCTAGGAAACTCTTAGAGGTATAACCTAGCCAAAATATTAGATGGCTATGATGGTATAACCTTTTTAAGATAATGACTCTCTGTTAATATCTAAAAACATGTTAACAATCTAGAATTGTGCGGTACGAAAAATCACACAATCTTCCTAATGTACTTGGATTTTTTCAAGCCACTATTTTTAGCCTATATGATCAATACGAATCATGGCTAGTGAACATCAATATGATGTATGCACCACAACATCCATTAGAGATGTCTGCTTATAAGCAAAGGTGTAATAATGACAATGAAAGTTCTAATTATAAACTCTTTGTCAAAAAGGCGATGAACTTTGTTCAACCCTTAAAGAGAGCAATGATTATAATCGTCCTTGTGACAAGGCTTTGTGCCATCTAAATGTCCTTCGAGACGAGCTTTGTGTAATATAAATATGTCTTCATGACATTGACAGTATGATTTATATTCTTCTGTCTAATAAAAATTTAAAGAATTATATCTCTTTGAATATTATTTTTATATATGGTCTAAATGGTTTAATAATACCATGACCATCTATTCATCAATGCGATGATCCAATATGTAATTTAAATATATCATTTATGTTTGATATAGTATATAAGAATGGCTGGATCAGATGAAGCAAACAGTCATCCTACAGAAGGCAACAACACCAGGATTAATATCACTGGTGCTGAGCTGCAAGAAATGATAACCGCAGCAGTCGCTCAGGCTATGAATGCTAAATTTAAAGAGCCTAGTATTGTTAGGTCTCAAACTCACTCGAGATCCCATTATCAAACCCATACTCATAAGAAAAGTGAGTCCCAGCACTCATCTAATCAGGGTAGTGAGCCAAAGAGGCAGGTTGTTCTTGAACCGACTCCCCGGTACAACAAGGGTTGTACCTACAAGTACTTTGTCTCCTGTAAACCAAGGGATTTTACAGGAGAAAAAGATGCAATCGATTGCATGAAATGGTTAGATGAGATGGAGACCGTAATAGACATCAGCGGATGTGCTAAGGAGGATATAGTAAAGTTTGTATCACAATCCTTCAAGGGCGATGCCCTTACTTGGTGGAAAGAGTTAGTGCAAGCCACTGGGAAGGTTCCTTTGTACAATATGTCATGGAACAAGTTTGTTAATTTGGTTAAGGAAATCTATTGTCCCCAGCATGAAGTCGAGCGGATAGAGACTGATTTCCTCACCCTAGTAATGAAAGATCTGGATTGTAAATCCTATGTGACTAACTTTAACTCGATGTCCAGGCTGGTACCATACCTAGTCACTCCTGAACCCAAACGCATTGCGCGTTTCATTGGTGGTTTGGCCCCCGAAGTAAAAGGAAATGTTAAGGCTTCAAAGCCAGCCACTTATAGGTCCGCTGTAGACCTATCTTTGTCCCTCACTCTAGATGTTGTGAGGAGTAGGGCAAAGAAAACCACTGATGAAGGGAAGAGGAAGAGAGAGGAAGATAAGTCTCCTGAGTCAAATAAAAAGGGTAAAGGGAACTCTGGTTCCAAGAAGGGGCAGTCGAATGACAAGCCCAGGTGTAAAACTTGCAACAAAAGGCACTTTGGGAAGTGCAACCAAGACCCACAGGCTAAACCATGTGGGATCTGTAAAAAGAAAGGGCACAAGTCTGTTGAGTGCCGAAATATTAAGGATGCAACTTGCTATGGTTGCAATGAAAAGGGGCACATTAAAACCAATTGCCCCAAGAATGCTAAGAAGCCTGAAGAGGCAAAGAAGAACAACGTGAGAGTTTTCCAGATGCAAGAGAGGGAAGCGGTGAATGACGAGAACGTTATAACAGGTACCTTCCTCGTCAATAATAATTATGCTAGAGTCTTATTTGATTCCGGTGCTGATAAGTCTTTTGTAGACCATAAGTTCTGTAAGTTATTGAATCTGCCTATTAAGACTCTAGACATAAAATACGAGGTAGAGCTTGCTGATGGTACCTTAGAAACAGCTTCCACTCTTCTTGATGGATGTTCTATATCCATTAAGAATCATTCTATCCCGCTATCTCTCTTGCCAATGAAATTGGCTGGGTTTGATATAGTTTTGGGCATGGATTGGTTATCGCATAACCAAGCCCAAATTGCCTGTGATAAAAAGCTAGTTATTATCAAAACCCCTTCTGGTGAATCAGCCACCATTCAAGGAGATACACAATACGGATTGCCTAGCAATGTGTCTATTCTCAAGTTATCGCAGTGTATGAAAAGTGGATGTGTCATTTACATGGCACAAGTGACTGTGAATGATCCTAAGCCTAAAATTGAAGATATTCCGATTATCTCAGAATATCCTGATGTCTTTCCTGACGAATTACCCGGATTACCTCCTGAGAGGCAAGTAGAGTTCAGGATAGACATTCTTCCAGGATCAGCACCTATAGCACAAGCTCCTTATCAGCTAGCGCCTACAGAAATGAAAGAGCTCAGAACCCAATTGGATGAACTATTGGAGAAAGGTTTCATACAACCTAGTTCTTCACCTTGGGGAGCTCCAATATTGTTTTTGAAAAAGAAGGACGGATCAATGCGCTTATGCATTGATTATCGGGAATTGAATAAGGTAACGATCAAGAATCGTTATCCTTTACCTAGGATCGATGACTTATTTGACCAGCTCCAAGGGGCGAGCTTCTTCTCCAAAATTGATTTGAGATCTAGGTATCATCAACTTAAAGTTAGGACTAAAGATGTTCCTAAAACAGCATTTAGAACGAGGTATGGACATTTCGAGTTCTTAGTGATGCCGTTTGGGCTCACTAATGCGCCGGCAGCATTCATGGACCTCATGAATAGAGTCTGCAAGCCATATTTAGATAAGTTTGTCATTGTCTTTATAGATGACATACTTATTTACTCTCGTAGCCAAGCTGATCATGAGAAGCATCTTCGATGTATCTTAGGATTACTTCGACAGGAGAAATTATATGCAAAATTCTCCAAATGCGAATTCTGGCTTCGTGAAGTCCAATTCCTTGGACATGTTGTCAGTGAGCGAGGTATCCAAGTAGATCCCGCTAAGGTAGAAGCCGTAATGAATTGGGAAGCACCCAAAACTCCAACTGAAATACGTAGCTTTCTGGGTTTAGCTGGTTACTATAGAAGATTCATTGAGAACTTCTCAAGGATAGCTGCACCATTAACTTCCTTAACCCGTAAGAATGTTAAGTTTGATTGGAGTTCAAAACAACAAGAATCCTTTGAGATTCTTAAATAGAGATTGAGCAATGTTCCAGTGCTAACCTTACCTGACGGGATTGAAGATTTTGTTGTGTACTGTGATGCTTCACACACCGGTATGGGTTGTGTGCTTATGCAACGAGGCAAGGTGATTGCCTATGCATCACGACAACTGAAGCTGCATGAAAAGAATTACACCACCCATGATCTGGAATTGGGTGCCGTTGTATTCGCACTTAAGTTGTGGAGACATTATTTATATGGAACTAAATGTGTGATCTACTCGGATCATAAAAGTCTCCAACATTTATTCAATAAAAAAGAACTCAATATGAGACAACGCCGTTGGATGGAAACACTGAATGACTATGATTGCGAAATACGCTACCATCCAAGTAAAGCGAACGTAGTCGCTGATGCTCTAAGCCGGAAGGAAAGAGTCAAGCCAATTAGGATTAATGCTAAGAGCATTGAGTTGAAGAATAGTCTGAATGAAAGACTATTAGCTGCACAGAAAGATGCTGTTTTGGAAGTTACCTTCCAAATGAAAAGTTAGGTGTAACTACTTAACAGTTAGCACCTGGGAATGATGGAATCCTTAGAATGAACAGTAGGATTTGGGTTCCTATTCATGGAGGACTCCGAGATGTGATCCTCCAGGAAGCCGACAACTCCAAATACTCAGTTCACCCGGGAGGTGACAAGATGTATCAAGATTTAAGGCCTAACTATTGGTGGATAGGTTTGAAGAAATCTATTGCTACCCATGTAGCTAAATGCCTGACTTGTGCTCAGATTAAAGCTGAACATCAAAAGCCTTCAGGACTACTTCAACAACCAGAACTCCCTACATGGAAGTGGGAGATGGTAACCATGGACTTCATAACCAAGTTACCTAAGACAAGGCATGGAAATGATACAATATGGGTTATTGTTGATAGACTGACTAAGTCAGCATATTTGTTACCCATCAAGGAGACTCATAGCTCCGATAAGTTAGCCCAGTTGTATGTAGATAAGATTGTGGCTCTACATGGCGTACCGGTGGCTATTATCTCAGATAGAGATACTAGATACACCTCTCATTTTTGGAAAAGTTTCCAACAATCTTTGGGCACACGTTTGAACTTTAGTACTGCTTACCATCCTCTGACTGATGGACAGAGTGAGCGTACAATTCAAACTTTAGAAGACATGCTTCGTGCATGTGTTATTGATCTAGGTGGCAGTTGGGATGACCACCTGCCATTGATCGAGTTCTCCTATAACAATAGCTACCATACAAGCATTAAGGCTGCGCCTTTTGAGGCATTATATGGTAGGAAATGCAGAACGCCTGTCTGTTGGGCAGAAGTAGGAGAAGCTCAGTTATCCGGACCTGATATAGTCCTTGAAACAACAGACAAGATTGTCCAGATTCGGGATCGCCTGAAAGCTGCCAGGGATAGGCAGAAAAGTTATGCTGATAAGGGGCGAAAATCTCAAAAGTTTGAAGTAGGCGATAAAGTTCTATTAAAAGTGTCACCCTGGAAAGGTGTGATGCGTTTTGGTAAAAAGGGCAAGTTAAGCCCTAGGTATAATGGACCATTCGAGATTATAGAATGTGTCGGCAGTGTAGCTTATAAGCTAAACCTGCCAGAGGAGCTAAGTGGGATTCATAATGTTTTTCACATTTGTAATCTCAAGAAATGCCTAGCTGATGAATCGCTAGCTATGTCCCATAAAGACGTACAAATTGATGAAAGCTTGAGATTCCTTGAACGACCTATATCGATTGAGGATCGACAAGTTAAAAAGCTGCGAAGAAAGCATGTACCTATAGTAAAGGTCAAGTGGGAAGCCCGTAGAGGTCCCGAGTATACGTGGGAAGTCGAGTCCACTATAAAACAGAAATACCCTCACTTATTTCAGTAAATCTCGGGGTCGAGATTTCTTTTAAGGTGGTGAGGATGTAACACCACGTAAAAACGTGTCCAATTATGTATAGACACGTGTCCTAAACTCTAAACATGAGAAGGATTGAGTTTGAAGGACCAAAGTTGTTGAACAGTGAAACTATGAAACCACAGGGACTGAAAGTGTCAACATGCCAAACTTGTGCCTTTGAATGACCTTACACGATGAATATATTCTTAAACGAGTGATTGATTGGATATAAGAAGCCGTTTATGAAAATAATCGGAAGCTTATTAAATTACAAGGGTTAAACGTGTCAACATGTCGTTTCTGACCTCTGAGTGACCTTTTAACAAAACCGAGGCTTCGAAATATTCAAATATACTCTCAAGAAAAAGTGGTATAAATTTCACGTGGTTTCGAGATCGTTAGGCATGTTTTTAAGACTTTGGGCAAAAAGTGTCAACTTGATGAAACTTGCTTTCATAGAGGTATTTAACTAACCAGAAACTAACAAAGTTAGTTTATTCATCCTAGAGCTTCAACATACTGACTACAAGGGCCCCACAGGTCAATAATGAGGTTGAAAAGGGTTAAAAACGAGCAGGGACTAAAGCTGCCAGCATGCAAACTTGTTTTACCAGTTTAACAGGTCCAAGCGGCCCGCGTAAGACACCCTTAAGTCTTACGCGGCCCGGCTCAGCACGCCCAGATCAGAAAAACACCTGCAGGTGCGGGTTAAAGTTGTTACACCGCCTTAGTCTAGGTTGTATAGACCTAGGGAGCTGTAAGTCTGTTTATTACACTAGGTATGACACCTGGGGTGATCCCAGAGCCCCCAATTACACCTGGAAGTGATCTAAATTCTTGGACATTGCTATATAAAGGACCTTAGTTCATGTGTTCTTGGCACATTATTTGCAACAACTTCAAAAGGACTTGCTCTGGAGCTTCCATCAGTAAGAAGAGGATTATCAAGTGTAGAAAAGTTTGCTAGGACCTTAAGTAAGCCTCTAATTACTTGTTTAGTCGTTTAATTTAGCTTAATTACTCTAAAGTCAAACTTATCGTAAAATTAGTTTGACTTTCGTTTTAATTACATGTGGCTTAACCATTGATCAAATTGAAAGTGGTTATAAGACCACATTAGTGTAGGTGATTAACCCTTAAAAGGGCACCTCCTAATCATCTCGTTTGACTGGTCAATTGTCGGGTCAAAGTAGTTTGACAAAAAGTCAAACTGGACAGAAATTACAAAAATGATTCTAATTAATAAAAAAAGGTTCTAAATTATATTTTAACATTCTAATGACTTGGTAATCAATATTAAAACATGTTTTATCAGTCCTAACCCGACAATTAATAGTCTAAGGTCAGTTTATAACCGAAAGTCACAAAAGCTTGACTTTTGCTTTGACTTTTAGTTCTGACCCGTTCATGCTTAATTCTCCCATGTTTTAAGCCTCCATTAGGACCACATTACTTAGTAGTATAACCCCCTGGAGTTATATTGCATGGTACCTAGTGGTTTGAATTATATGCACTTGATCGTAATTATGCTTAATAATGCCATAAACGCCCTTTTTACATACAACTGAGATTTTTAACAATGTGATTGGACTAACACCTTTGCTACTGATATTTAGGCATGTCCTAAAAATTTTACATCAATTGGAGGTCTAGAATAGGAGTTATGCTCAATAGCGTAATTAAGAAGCTTTTGTTATTTAAAAGGCGTAAATAGCATAAAGCCTATCTAAACCCGATTTTTGACATCAACCCATATACCTACTGATGTAAAATAATATTTTGGGATTTTTAAAGATTTTTAATTATTTTTGGCTGAGCATAACATAGGATTATAGCTTGATTTCGGTAAATGTCGGTTTTACCCTTTTCATGCATAAAATGAGTTTTACATAACTTTTTAGTGTCAAACCTTTTGCTACTGATTTCATATGATAAATAAAGTATTTTGAACTTTATAAAATGATCAAAAACTCAGATTTCCTATTTTAACCCGAATACCCCTTTAAACCGATATTTAAGCATTTTAAGCACCTAGTATGGGTTAAAACTATATTTGACATATAAAACTTATTAACCACTGATGTTTTAAGTTAATTTATATAATTAAACAGTAAGTCAAAGTTTTTAAACTCAGAAGTCTATTTTGACCTTTAAAGCCTATGTAAAATTACCAAAATACCCCTACGGGACATAGTTTGGCTATATAAGATAATTTCCACATATATAAAGTATCCTACTGTTATAACTTATAAAAATACATATTTTTACTAATTTAATCAGACCTGAAACTCAGTTGCACAATTAAACTCTTTTATGGGCATTAAAATTACGAAAATGCCCTTATGGGATTTATTTTGGTTTAAATTACTTTTTGGGCATGTGTGTTAACATCCTACTGATGTATTAACATATTTTGAGCATAATAATGATTAAGACCTATATATAATTTATTGGGAGACCCGTTAAGCGTTTACGCGTTCGGATCGGCTTATGTGACTAGTTTACATAATATAGTCGAAACGGGTCAAACCTTATCATTAAGTTCTCAATTTCCAGAATGTGTTTAGTTTACCCATATTATACAAGTATCCAAGATTGTTGGGTCTAAACCACATTCCATTCCGGTCTCCGCTTGATCTAGCGTTTAGAACCGTAAGGTTTCTTTCTAGCTAGCCGGTCTAAGTCCTTGACTAAATTAAAGATCCGTTAGCATCCTAATAGGTTAATAAACCTTCTATACAGATTAAATAGATTCCGGTAGAAGGTGCCTTCAAAAAGCTTTAGGATTTTACTGCTAGCATCAGGTTAATACTTTTAACTTATTTTCTCTATACGGGCTTGGGATATGGTATTATAATAATACCACTTGGTCGGGTATGAAATCATTTAATCGGATTATGATTAATAAATTGCATAACCCGTTTTAATCTGTTTTGTTTGATAACATAAGCATTGGGGGTTAACGACCGTGTCCTGGATATCCTCGGCTCATTTATTTGAAAATGGCCACGAAGTATGCACGGGGTGTAGGCATACACCTGATAGATGCAAATGCTAAATATAAACCCACATGTTGGGGATAACTCCTTTGTGGGTTCTATAAGTGGTGAGTCAGTTAATCATGACCGGCTTCCAACCGGTCCCAATTGTAAGACAAACATATAAATCTGTATACAGGATTATACTTAAATAATTGTCCCAAGTTATAAAAGATTTACGCCATGTGCACCTAAATCAATTTTCTTAAATATTTTCAAAAGAGTCAGTTAATTGTATTTACCATTGTAAACTGACGTATTTTCTTAAAGACTTATTTGACAGGTACCTCTCGAAATAGGCTGGAGCTATAGGGTATCAATAGAGGATCTTGCAAATCCATAAGATGCCTGCAGTCTGTTATTTTTGTTTCTTTGTACATTTATGATTTGCCTGTGGATCTTATTACATTCCAGTCTGTACATTCATAAACTCGAACACTCAGACAATATGGTTTGTAATAGTTTATTCACCAAGCCTTCCGCTGTGCTATTATATTATGTGTATTGACTATGATGATATCAACAACGTCACGATACTCCTCGCCGGGCCCACCGGTCATATGTGGAAATATCAGGGTGTGACACTTTTGTGCAGCAAATTTCAAAGAACTAGCCCCTCCAAGCGCTGAGTCTGAACAGAGGATTAAAAGCATTTACCAATTTCCAAAAAGGAGAGAACTTTTTCCCTGTCATTTGCAAGCCCACGCCAGAGATCCGGCTCTGAGATGTCTGGTAAGTGTATTAGTATGAAATGTATGTAACAGTTTAAAAATACTCAAGAGTTAAATGTTTCTTTCCTTTAAACAGCACCGGTTAAAGCTCCAGAGGTCTTTGATCTCAATGAATTGGACAGCTATCCCGCTCCCCTTTCGGTGAACAAGGAACCAATCCCCAAGGCCATCACATCTTCCAAATCTAGCGGTTCGAAGGCTATTGCTACTCCAAAGCCTCCTCCAGCCACCAGGACTCGTGCTGCCAGCGCCCGGAAGAGAAAGGAAACGGATTCCCCAGCTACCTTCGAGACTTTTCCTTATGAGAACCATGGATTTAATGAAGCCAGTGGGTTCATGACTTCATTCCTTAATCAGGTAAAAATTCCCATCCAATATCCTGAACATGTATGTTAACCATTATCCTGAACATCTTACATATGTTAATACCTATTCTTTTTATTTCAGGGCCTGGAACGTCTCATGCACTTGTATGAGGAGGCCTGTGGTTTTAACAAAATGTTGGAGGCCAAACTCAAGAAAGCCGAAGTTACCATCGCAGACCAAGGGATGATTGCCACTGCCCAGTCTCAGCACTACGAAGACAAACTCAAGGCGGTGACCCAAGAGCACCAAGCTGTCATCCACAAAGTCAATGAGGACGCCCAAGCTAAGCTGGATGCTGCTCTTCGTCAATACCAGCAGGATATGAGTTCCTATCGGGATGGCCTCAAAGGATCTGTTGTAATTTCCCTTCTCCAAGCCAGGTTAAGGATGGCCTATGAGGCCAAAGCCTTGAGCTTTGAATGCCCCTCCTGGAACATCAAGGCTTGGGAAGCAAAATTAAAGGATCTTGGAGGAAATCCTGTGGAACACCCTGCAAAGCATGCTGGTGAGGAGCCTTCTAAGGTGTCAGAGGAGGTGGCCGATGCTGGTGGTGATGCTGAGAAGAATCCCAAGGGTGATGCTGCTGGGGAAGACGTTGCTGGTCAAGAGGGTGCTGCTCCTTAAGCAGCGAAGTGGGCGATGATGGATATACGTGCCAAGGCCGGAGCCCACTTTTTTTAAATTTGATGGTTGTGGTTGTTCGAACAATTTACTTTTCCAGTCTTTGAACAATTTATATTTCCTGCACTAGAACAATGCGATGGCCAAAGGTGGATGGGTCCAGGAATAGAGTGTAACCCCATTGTCGAACTTCGATCCTTTTGCAACTTTTCGTACTTAGATGTTCCCAGTCCGAGATACTTAGTACACTAGGTCCAACTTTGACCTTTTCAGTTCTACACAATTGCCTCAGAAGGAATGTTCCCTGTGCATGAAGTCTTTGAACACTTAGAAAATTTTTGAATATCAGTTCCAACTGTTCGAACAGTTCTTGTGTTACAGGGGTAAAACCCAAAAATATACTGGGGATAAACCCATAGGTGTCCTGGGAAAATCCCAAATTTTCATGCGCCACAGGCGGGAGTGTATAAACTTCAAGACTTAGAAAGGTGATAACCTTTAAACCCTAGAGGGTATGAAAATACCCTTCCATGAGAGAGGGTGATCAATCCTCATATACCTTTAGGATCCAGGATATAGCCAACAATAACGAAATTGTCAGCCACTTTTACATGGACTGGTCCCGCTATCTTGAACTATTCCTGGATAACTTGCGCTCCAGGCGGGGTGTTTAAACCCAATTCGAGAGAAAGGTGAATACCTTTAAACCTGTGAAGGGATCAGGATCCCTTAAGCGTGAGAGAGGGGGCCAATCCTCTAATCTTTCAAAGTATCCTGAGTATGTATCCTGGAGCTATATCCCGAAGCATATACTGCAAAACAACTGTAAACTAAGGTGGGTGTTAGCCTGGCTAACACCCCTCCGATGCTTAAGTCAGTAATGGGTTCAAAAGAATAAACAATATCAAAACATATTAAAAGAGATAGAATCCATACCATCCTGAGTTAGAATTTAAATTCTAAACTCACTTGAAATAGAGCTTTAGATGTATAGCATTCCAGGATCTTGGTAGCATATCCCCCTCCATATTCTTGAGTCGGTATGCTCCTTTTCCTGATTCTGATTCAATTTCATAGGGTCCTTCCCACTTCGGAGCCAACTTTCCATCAGCAGGATTAGTAGTATTCTGAAAAGCCTTTCTCAATACCCAATCTCCAACCTGGAACCTTCTAGTCCTTATATTCTTGTTATATGCTTTAGATATCCTCTGTTGATATGCTGCCATCCTTAGTTTAGCTGCATCTCTTGTCTCATCAACAGTATCCAATTCCTGGCATAGGGCTTCAGGATTCTGCTCAGGATCCCGAAGATTGGATCTTGCCGTAGGTATCACCATTTCTGTCGGGATCACCGCTTCTGCTCCAAATACCAAGGAAAACGGGGTTTGGCCAGTTGCACTTTTTACCGTTGTTCTATCAGCCCATAAAACAAAGGGTAGTTCTTCTGCCCATCTTCCTTTTTTAGCTCCTAGTCTCTTTTTCAGGTTGTTGACAATTATCTTGTTTGAGGATTCTGCTTGTCCATTTGCTTGAGATATCTCATGATTGGAAACGTCCAGGACTTAGGATCCTCCTCAGGATATTCATCGTCAGGATCCTGAACACTTAATACTTCCTTATCCTGAGGATCCATCGCAGGATACATGATATGTAATACTGGTATTCGGGTTCCTTCCGGTATCCTGACTGATGATCCCAGATTTGCAAAGGCATCAGCTTCAGCATTATCCTCTCTTGGTACCTGTTCAAGTGTAAAAATATCGAAATATCCTGCTAATTTTTTGAGAATTTCGAGATATTCGATTAACTTCTCTCCTTTAACTGCATAGGATCCATTAAAATGATTAGTAATTAACAAAGAATCAACATATACTTGCAAACTTTTGATATTCATGCTTTTAGCCAATTCTAATCCTGCAATTAAAGCTTCATATTCTGCTTCGTTATTAGTGACAGGAAACTCACATCTAATAGCCTGGGGTAATATGTCCCCCTGTGGCGATTTTAGTAGTATACTCAAACCTACACCTCTGACATTAGATGCTCCATCAGTATATAATGTCCAGGATTCTAAGTTTTCTCCTAGCTGTTGTACTTCTAGGTCTACTTCATTTTGAATATCACTACTGAAATCAGCCACAAAGTCAGCTAAAGCTTGAGAATTTATGGCATTTCTAGGCTCATATACTAGATCATAGGCACTAAATTTCACTGACCACTTAGCCATCCTACCTGACATCTCGGGTTTCCTAAGCACATTTTTAACAGGATAGTTAGTTTTAACGTGAATCCTATGTGTTTCAAAATAATGTCTAAGTTTTGTTGACGCCATAACTAGGGCTAATATCAATTTCTCTAAGTGTGAATATCTAGTTTCAGCATCTAATAAGCTTTTGCTAACATAATAGACAGGAGATTGCTGACCTTCATGATCCTTTACAAGGACAGCACTTACAGCATTCCCCGATACTGCGAGGTATAGGGATAATGGTTCACCATTTTCAGGCTTCATCAATAGGGGTGCAGTTGAAAGATATTGCTTCAAATCCTGCAAGGCTGCTCATGCTTCACTCCCCATTCGAACTTCTTCTTCAGGATATCATAAAATTCCTTGCATTTTTCTGAGGATCTTGAAATGAATCTGTTTAATGCTGCTACTCGCCCTGTTAACCGTTGAACATCCTTCATATTTGAAGGTGACTTGATATCCAGGATAGCTTTAATCTGCTCCGGGCTTGCCTCTATCCCTCTTTTCGTCACCAAGTATCCTAGAAACTTTCCTGCCCCCACTTCAAAATGGCATTTGGCAGGATTTAATTTCATGTTATACTGGTCCAGGATATCAAATGATCCCTTAATATCCTGGAGGTGATCCTCAGCCTTCTTAGATTTTACTACCATATCATCGATGTACACTTCCATGGTGTCCCCCAGCTTCTCTTTGAACATCATGTTCACCAATCTTTGATATGTTGCACCTGCATTTTTCAAACCAAAGGGCATAGCAGTATAACAATAAATACCTGTTGGTGTCATGAAGGCAGTATCCACCTGGTCTGAAGGTTCCATTTGGATCTGCTGGAATCCTGAGGATGCATCCATGAAGGTTAACATCTCATGGCCGGCAGTAGCATCCACCATTAAATCGATATGAGGAAGAGGAAATGGGTCTTTGGGACAAGCTTTGTTCAAGTCTGTGTAATCTACACAAACTCTCCATTTCTCATTTTTCTTTTGCACCACAACTACATTTGCCAGCCATTTAGGAAACTTCACTTCCCTAATCATCTTGCTTTTTAGTAGTCTTTAAACTTCCTCTCGGATGATCACATTTCGCTCTGGAGCAAACTTCCTTCTCTTTTGTTGGACAGGCTTGAACGACTTGTCGATACCGAGCTTATGAGTTATAATATCCTTGGAAATGCCTGTCATATCCTCGTGCTTCCACGCGAATGTTGACATCCTGCATTTCAAAAAGTTAGTCAATTGATCTTCAATATCCTGATGGATATTGGTTCCCACGAGCACCGAGATATCCGGGTTATCCTAATCCAGGATAATTTTCTTTACATCCTGCTTCGAACCTCCATGATATCCTGTCCTCGCATCTTTAATTGCTATGCTGCACCAGGCTTTGTTGAGGATTTCATTGAAGAAGAATAACACTCCTTCGCTTCCTGTTGATCGCTTTCCACCTTGACTACTCCCCAAGGGGTAGGGATCTTGATACACTGATGATAAGTCGACGGCACAACTTTCATATCATGGATCCAAGGCCTACCTAATATAATATTATAGCAGGATAAGGAGTCCATGACACAAAAGCGCTGCATTAAGTTGACCCCTTGAATATAATCGGGTAACTTTATCTCTCCTACGGTATTCCTAGCTTCCCCACTGAAACCAACGAGCACAGTGGACTTTGAAGTAATTACCATTGGGGATACATTCATCCTTTTCAACGTTTCCAGCTGATTTATGTTAACAGAGCTGCCATTATCCCCTAATATCTTGCGTACAAAATGGTTAGCAACATATAACGTTATTACTAATGCATCATGATGGGGATCCTGGACAGTATCCCTGTCATCATTATCGAACGTGATGACTTTGTCAGTCGTGAGGGTTGACATCCTGGTTGGCTTATCTCCCCTCTCTGCTTTGGCTTCCTTCTGGTGTCTTTTCGCCGCAGAATATGATGTACCGCAGATGTCGGATCCTCCTGAAATGAAGTTAATTATTTTTGCATCTGCAGGAGGCGATGTTGCACGTTCAGGATCCTTCTCAGGATCCTGACCCTTATTCTTCTTTCTTACCAAG
This sequence comes from Helianthus tuberosus, assembly GCA_030545235.1. Lineage (NCBI taxonomy): Eukaryota > Viridiplantae > Streptophyta > Magnoliopsida > Asterales > Asteraceae > Helianthus > Helianthus tuberosus. The sequence continues at coordinate 19,208,864 of CM060355.1, forward strand.
AGGTCCTTCAGATATCCATTGCTTAAGAGATAGCTTATTTCTTTTCTTAAAGCGATGCAATCCTCAGTAACATGTCCGAAATCCTCATGGAAAGCACACCATTTGGACTTGTCCTTCCAATCAGCCTTTTGTTGATTTTCCGGGGCCATCTTTCTTTGTCTCCTAAACGCTGCATAGCATACATCAGTTCAGGTATGTTAACAGAAAAACAATATTCAGACAACTCAGGACACTCCTCAGGATCCTCGTCTTCAACAGCATTCACTTTTTTGCCATCATTTTGGCCATACGGTTTAGAGTGATATGGTTTATACGAGGGTTCTGATTTCCTGTTGGTTGACTCATAGGTTGTGGACGAATTCATCCTCTCTTGCATCTTTTTATCATCCTCCAGCCGAATGTATCTTAAAGCCCTGTTACGAGCTTCGTCCAGATTTCTGCAGGGATTCATTACAAGATCCTGATAAAATTGAGAATCCTTTTGCAACCCCATCTTGAAGGCTTGCACAACTGTTGCAACATCGAGATGTGTGATATCCAAGGATTCCCGACTAAACTTGTTCACATAATCCCTCAAGGATTCCTGAGGTCCTTGAGTTATCCTGTAAAGGTCACTGGTTAGTTTCTCAAAACTCCGGCTGCAAGAAAATTGACTATTAAATAAATTAACTAAATGAGCAAATGAAGTAATTGAGTGAGGAGGAACGTTTAAGAGCCATTTTAAGGCTGATCCTGTTAAGGTAGAACCAAAACCCTTGCACAAGCATGCTTCTTTGAGATCTGGAGGGATAGGGTTGATTTCCATCCTTTCCCTATACTGGACAATATGCTCCACAGGATCCGTAGTTCCGTCATAGAGTTGCATGTTGGGGGTTTGAAATCTTTTTGGGATTTCAGCATCACAAACTGGATATGCAAACCGTGATATCCTGTGGCTATCCTGGGACACTTCTGAAATTGGTTGGACCACCCCAGGCACACTGGATATCATGTCTTTTAGTTTTTGAAGCTCCCTGGAGAATGCTGAGGTCATACCTGCATCCTGCAAAGATCCAACACCATTAGTAGCAAGAGTATTATTATTATTAGATACATTACCAGTCTGGGGATTCTGGCCATATCCTGAAGCATATCCTGAGCTCCTCACAGTTGATACTCTTACTGAAGAGGGCATCTCAGGAGTATGATTCTGGGAATGGCTAGGCACAATATTCCCCCGGTTATCCTCAGTATAAACTGCAGAACTGAAGTTCAGAGCCCTGGGTTGCAAGCGAGTGACAGAATCTTCAGCAGGCCTACTTGGGCCGGATTTCAAGAGTTGTATCTCTCTCATCAGCATCTGATTAGTTTCCTGCTGCTGCCTCATCTGTTCCTGTACACTACCAAACAAATTTAGAATTTCTTCGTTAGAAGCCAAAACAGGACCAGATCCCTGGACATTGTGAGTGGGGATTGTTTTGGTCAAAAATTACCGAAGCAATTTAGTGATCAAATTAGTAATGTGAGGTAGTGTGCTAAAAAGTTTATGGAAAATATGCTTGTTGAGTTATTTAGAAAATCAGTATTCAGGATACGGCTCAGGATATTGAGCTGTATCTGCGATCAAACAGTGAGCAAATAATAAGCTAAAAGTAAAGGAAACGACACGAGATGTACGAGGAAAGCCCTTGATCAATCTAGATCGCCGGCATAAAACCTCGGGAGCTGACAATCGCAGCTGCCTTGTTCTTCTTATTGCTTTAAACTTCAGGATACAGTGCAGGATATCAACCAGATCGCTAAGTGTTACAATGAATTCGTGTGAGAGTACAAATTGCGAAAGAACAAGTGTTAGTGTGTAGTGAGTGTGATTGCAGTGAAATTGTTGTGTCCTATTCGATCTGGTGTTCCTCCTATTTATAGTAACGAAATACAAACAAATATCCCTATAAATATGGGATGCTCCGAATATTCCATCACGAACGTTGTAGACCGAGTAATAAGGCTTCAACGTCTTTCTTCGAACGGTTTGGACCGAGTCTTCCGCAGAACAAGTCTTTGTGAACGTTGCTAGCTTCCAACCCACGTACCTGCACATAATCCGTTAGTGATCCTGAGGATACCATTCAGGATATTACCAATACCCTGAATCTGCACCCCGGATATGAACAGATATTATTTAATCAAGATATAAGCCAAGATATTTTTCAGGATATGAGCTTAGAAATTAGCCCACAACAATTGTCCCCAAAAATGTTACCGTTTAGTATCCTCATTACTAACGGTTACATTTTTTACGCAAACCGAGGCAATTAAGAGATAAGACCTGTGATGTGACCGTTTGCAACTACCCAGCCTATATCTACTCATCATGCCCTATATCTTCTCATCCTTGTTTTGGTCAAAAATTACCGAAGTAATTAAGTGATCAAATTAGTTAAGTGAGGTAGTGTGCTAGAAGTAAATGTCAAAAAATGTGTTAATTAAATTACTTGCAAAAACAGTTTAAAGATACGGCTCGGGATATTGAACTGTATCGACGATCAAACAATGAGCAATTAATGAGCAAAAAGTAAAGGAAGTGACACGAGATGTACGAGGAAAGCCCTTGATCAATCTAGATCGCCGGCATAAAACCTCGGGAGCTGACAATCGCAGCTGCCTAGTTCTTCAATTGCTTCAAAAATCAGGATACAGTGCAGGATGTGGTACGGATCGACTAAGTGTTACAACGAAAATGAAATACAAGTGTGGTGTTTGCAACTAGCTAGAATGTGATTGTGTTCGAGAGTGTAAGTGTGAAATGATGTGTTCTAAGTTGATCCGACCTCATCTATTTATAGTAAAGATAACATAACTAACTACCCTAAACTCGCGGGATTCACCGAATATTCCTTCTTGGAACGTTGCAGACCTGGTCTTTCGGGCTCAACGTCTCTTTCTCAACAAATTTGTCCGAGTCTTGAGGAGAAGAAGTCCTTGTGACCGTTAGCAAGCCTCTGCCCTTAATCTGCACGTGGTTAATTCAATAAGCTTCAGGATATCGCCCAAGATGTCAGCAATATCCTCTTCCAGCATCCTGATTACAAATAACCAAACAAAGGCAGGATATTGGTCAGGATACATATGTTAAGAAAATGACCCTTAACAATTGTCCCCAAATATATCAGTTGGGATACCAATCCAACGGATATATTTCAAAAACCTTATCCCACAACTCAAGGCATTTAAAATGAAGCGACGGTCAAGATCACATCATAACTTCCAACGCGTTTTTTACTCCATGGAGATCCACAATGCCCCTATATCTTCTCTTTTCTTGTTTGAAAAGCAGATATCATCAACAGTCCCTTCAGGTAATTCTCCATTTTCGACTTTCTTCCTGTCAATTTACTTTATCTTTCTAGCAATGGCCGCCGAGACCTTCACCCAGCAGAATCTTCTCAAAAATCCCGAAAAGGAGATCTGCGCCTTTGACAACGCAGATATTGCAGCTTTAAGAGCCTCCGGCGCTTTCCCTGATAGCACAGTCTTCAGGCCATTTGATCGGTCAATCCGATCGGATGTTAGTTCTACCGAATGGATCTGTTTTCCAGCATATCCTTTTTCACTAGGCCTTCGATACCCCTTCCCAGAATTCATGATGCAATTCTTTCGTATTACTGGCATCTCTTTTGCTCAAACCATGCCCATGGTTTGGAGAGTATTGATTGTACTCAACCAAATCAAAAACCTCCACTGTTCTGACCTCTGCATCGAGGATCTACCACTTGCTTATCGCCTCCGATCCCACGGCTCTAGCCGGTTTTTGCTTTTTTCAACCTCCAGTAAACCCCTGATCCTCAAAGCCACCAAAAATGAAGACGGATGGCAACGCAAATTCTTCTTTGTCAAACGAGATTCCATTGCTGAGGGTGCTAACCTTCCGGTGGAGTGGTTAACCACCGGTAGGATCATAAATATTCTCATAGACGATTTGATTGTTATCCTCTATTAATATTCTTCTTTTTGATCATTATGCAGTGAACTTCAAGGAAGTTGCTCCTCCTACCGCTGAGTCAGAAGAGAGAATCAACACCGTCTACCGGTTACCTGCAACAGACAGGACTTTTACCACACACGTTCCGAGTCCAAGTCAGTACTCGTCATCCGAGATGTCTGGTAAGAATTCCTTTCAGAATAATTAGTCAAAACAATATAATGATAAAGAGTTAAACTTTTCCCTTTACGCAGCACCAGCTAAGATCCCTGAAGTCTTTGATCTTGACGAACTGGATAGCTATTCTGACCAGATCCAGGTCAAGAAAGAATCCGGCTCCAAGACCACTGCTACATCCAAACCCAGCAGCTCCAGAGCCATAATCATTCCTAAACCTTCACCGGCTACCAAGCCCCGGAGTTCAAGTTCCCGCAAAAGGAAAGAACCCGATTCCCCTGTTATTTCTGACACCTTTCCTTATGAAAAGCACGGATTCATTGAAGCCAGTGGTTTTACGACTTCTTTTCTCAACCAGGTTAGTATTTTTATATCATATCCTGCAATTTAAACTATTTTCAAAGACTTAACAATATTGATCCCTGTCCTTTTACCTTTGTAGGGTCTTGAGCGTTTGGTTCACTTATATCAAGAATCCTGCAAGCTCAACAAAACACTTGAATCTAAGCTAAAGGAAGCAGAAATCACAATCTCTGACCAAGGCATGATTGCGGCCGCCAAGTCTCGTCATTACGAGGAGAAATACAAAGCTATGACCCAAGAACACCAAGTTGCTCTCAACAAAGCTACTCTTCAAGCCCAGGCCGATCTGGAAGCTGCCCATGTGCAGTACGAACGGGATATGGTCAATTACCGAGAAAGTCTCAAAAGTTCCGTCGTCATTTCCCTTCTCCAGGCTAGGTTGAAGATGGCTCATGAAGCCAAAACATTAGGCTTCGAATGCCCTTCTTGGGACGTTGGTGCTTGGGAGACCAAGCTGAAAAATCTTGGCGGTACCTCTTCCAAATCTGCCGATGAACCTTCTAAAACAGTTGAAAAGGCAGTCGATGCTGACAAGGATGCTGAGGCGGATCCCAAGATGGATGTTGCTGAAACCGCTATGGGCCAAGAAGGCACTACCCCCTAGAGCTTGTTTTCTTTAAATCTTTCGAACAATTTTATGTTTTTATGAACAATTTTCATTTCTGTCTCTAAACAATTTGATAGCCGAAGGTGGATGGGTCCTGGGTTTCAGGATGAAACCTTCGGTTATCAACCAGTATTGATTGCTCTAAGAATAATTTCATCTTTTGACTTATTTTTTGTTACTTTACATTGTTTAGTGTAAGTTTTAGCTTTGTAAAGATTTTGTACTGTTATTTCACAAAATATCCTGATTAGTATGCTCAGCAACATACTGCAAAAGCCTTTTATTAAATAGATCTTCCAGACATTCCTTTATCTTTAAAAAGTTTTTTAGAAAGTAAAAAATAGCTTATCTCTTCAAAACCAAGTTTTGATGATGATCAAAATTCCAAACCAATACTAGTTTCAAACATCCCAGCCAAATATCCTTAAAAGGACTTTGAGGATATGTGTCAAGATATTTAACATGATGCTATTAAAAATTTAAATGAGACTTGCAAAGGAAAGACCATACCAGACATAGGATATAAACCTATTACCAAACTTCAATCCCTTTGCAACTCTTCCAATGAAGATGTCCCCAGTGCAAGGTACTTAGTGCATTAGTTGCAAACTTCATCCTTTTAGCTTTACACCACCGCCTTGGTGGGAATGTCCCCTGTATATAATGTCTTCAAGTATCTTAGAAATCTACTTAATGTCAGTTTCCATGGCATAAGCAATTTTTCTCGTTCCGAGGGTATAACCCAAGGATGTACTGGAGATAAATCCTTTGTATCCTGGGGAAAATCCCAATTTTTCATGCGCTACAGGCGGGAGTGTATAAACTCCAAGACTTAGAAAGGTGAAAACCTTTAAACCTTAGAGAGTATGAAAATACCCTTTCGTGAGAGAGGGTGATCAATCCTCATATACCGTTAGGATTCAGGATATAGCCAATGGTAACGAAATTGTCAGCCACTTTTACATGGACTGGTCCCGCCACCTTGAACTATCCCTGAATAACTTGCGCTCCAGGCGGGGTGTTTAAACCCAATTCGGAAGAAAGGTGAATACCTTTAAACCTGTGAAGGGATCAGTATCCCTTAAACGTGAGAGAGGGGGCCAATCCTCTAATCTTCTGAGTTATCCCGAGTGCATATCCTGGAGCTATATCCTGAAACATATCTTGCAAAACAAATGTAAACTAAGGTGGGTGTTAGCTTGGCTAACACCCCTCCGATGCTTAAGTCAGTATCAAGTTATAAAGAACAAATTACACCAAACACATTTAAAAGAAGCAAGAATTTATACCATCTCGAGTTAGAAATTAAATTCTAGACTCACTTAAAATAGAGCTTAAGGTGTATAGCATTCCAATATCTCGGTAGCATATCTCCCTCCATATTCTTGAGTCTATACGCTCCTTTCCCTGCTTCTGATTCGACTTCATACGGTCCTTCCCATTTTGGAGCTAACTTGCCATCGGCAGGATTAGTAGTATTTTGGAAGGCCTTTCTTAATACCCAATCTCCAACCTTAAATCTTCTGGTTCTAATATTCTTGTTATATGCCCTGGATATTCTCTGTTGATATGCTGCCATCCTTAGCCTTGCCGCATCTCTCTTTTCATCTATAGTGTCTAAATCCTGACTCAAGGCTTCAGGATTCTTCTCAGGATCACTTAAGATAGATCTTGCAGTGGGTATTGTCATCTCCGTTGGAATCACTGCTTCTGCTCCAAACACCAACGAAAATGGGGTTTGACCTGTTGCATTCTTTATCGTTGTCCTGTCAGCCCATAAAACAAAGGGTAATTCTTCTGCCCATCTTCCTTTTTTGGCTCCAAGCCTTTTCTTTAAGTTGTTGACAATTATCTTGTTAGAGGATTCTGCTTGTCCATTTGCTTGAGGATGTACCGGAGTTGATGTGATCATTTTGATTCCCCAACTCTTGCAAAAGTCAGTAGTCCTCTTACTTATGAACTGAGAGCCATTGTCACAGATTATCTCAGCTGGTACTCCGAATCTGGTCAGGATATTTCTCTTGATGAAGGATACTACTTCTTGGTCTCTTACTTGAACAAATGCTTCAGCTTCAACCCACTTAGAGAAGTAATCCGTCATTGCTAGCATAAAGACTTTTCCTCCCGGAGCTTTCGGTAACTTTCCTACTATATCCATCCCCCACTTCATGAATGGCCAAGGGGAAACTACAGGATATAGTGGTTCAGCTGGTTGATGTAGTATGTTACTATGCCTTTGACATGCATCACATCTTCGAGCATATTCTGCAGCATCCTTTCTCATTGTTGGCCAAAAGTATCCTGTCCTCAATACTTTCGAGAATAATGATCTGCCCCCAGTGTGATTACCACAGTCTCCTTCATGTATATCCTGAAGTACTTCTTTGGCTTCATGATCCTCCAAGCACCTTAAATATGGTCCTGCAAGAGATTTCTTGTACAAAATATTATTTATAATAGTAAATCGTGATACCTTCATCTTAAATGCCTTAGGATTTTCATTTTCGGGGATGTGTCCATCTTTAAGATATTTCAGGATTGGAGCCGTCCAGGTTCTAGGATCCTCTTCAGGATATTCCGCCCCAGGATCCTGAATACCAGCTACTTCTTTATCCCGAGGATTCGTTGCAGGATATAAGACATGTACTATTGGTATTTGTGTCCCTTCAGGTATCCTGACCGACGATCCCAGATTTGCTAAGGCGTCTGCTTCAGCATTATCTTCCCTTGGTACCTGTTCAAGTGTAAAAACATCGAAATATCCTGCTAATTTTTTGAGAATATCAAGATATTCAGTCAATTTCTCACCCTTAACTGCATAGGATCCATTAAAATGGTTAGTAATTAACAAAGAGTCAACATATGCTTGTAAATTCTTTATACTCATACTCTTAGCCAATTCTAATCCTGCAATTAAAGCTTCATATTCTGCCTCATTATTGGTAGCAGGAAATTCACACCTAATAGCCTGGGGTAATATGTCCCCCTGTGGCGATTTTAGTAGTATTCCCAATCCTACTCCTCTTATATTAGATGCACCATCAGTATATAATGTCCAGGATCCTGAGGATTCTCCTAGCTGTTGAACTTCTAGATCTACCTCATCCTGAATGTCACTACTAAAGTCAGCCACAAAGTCAGCTAAAGCCTGAGACTTTATGGCATTCCTAGGTTCATATACTAAATCATAAGCACTCAATTTTACTGACCACTTAGCCATCCTGCCTGACATCTCTGGTTTCCTAAGCACATTCTTAATAGGATAGTTTGTTTTAACATGTATCCTATGTGTCTCGAAATAATGCCTAAGTTTCGTTGATGCCATAATTAATGCTAGTATTAATTTTTCTAAATGAGAATACCTAGTTTCAGCATCTAACAAACTTTTACTAACATAATAAACAGGATACTGCTGACCTTCATGGTCTTTTATAAGAACGGCACTTACAGCATTCCCTGATACAGCAAGGTACAGGGATAGTGGTTCACCATTTTCCGGCTTCATCAATAGAGGTGCGGTTGAGAGATACCGTTTCAAATCCTGTAGGGCTGCTTCGTGTTTTTCCCCCCATTCGAATCTTTTGTTCTTCTTTAGGATATCATAGAAGTCTTTGCATTTCTCCGAGGATCTTGAGATAAATCTGTTTAGAGCTGCTACCCGGCCTGTTAATCTTTGTACATCCTTCATATTCGAGGGTGATTTTATATCCAGGATAGCTTTAATCTGCTCTGGGCTTGCCTCTATCCCCCTTTTCGTCACCATATACCCAAGAAACTTTCCTGCCCCCACTCCGAAATGGCACTTAGCAGGATTCAGCTTCATATTATACTGATCCAGGATATCAAATGCTCCTTTAATATCCTGGAGGTGATCCTGAGCTTTCTTTGACTTTACTACCATATCGTCAATGTATACTTCCATGGTGTCCCCCAGTTTGTCTTTGAACATCATGTTTACCAATCTTTGGTATGTTGCACCTGCATTTTTCAGACCAAAAGGCATAGCTGTATAACAATAAATACCTGTTGGTGTCATGAAGGCAGTATCCTCCTGGTCAGAAGGCTCCATTTGTATCTGTTGAAATCCTGAGGATGCGTCCATGAAAGTTAGCATTTCATGCCCAGCAGTGGCATCTACCATTGCATCGATATGGGGAAGAGGAAATGGGTCTTTAGGACAAGCTTTATTCAAGTCTGTGTAGTCTACACAAACTCTCCATTTCCCGTTTTTCTTCTGTACCACGACCACGTTTGCTAGCCACCTTGGGAATTTGACTTCTCTAATCATTTTGGACTTCAACAATCTTTCAACTTCTTCTTGAATAATTGTATTGCGTTCAGGAGCAAACTTCCTTCTTTTTTGTTGCACTGGCTTGAATGATTTATCAATTCCAAGCTTGTGAGTGATAATATCTTTGGATATGCCTGTCATATCCTCATGCTTCCATGCAAACGTAGACATCCTGCATTTCAAAAAGTTAATTAATTGTTCCTCAATATCCTGGGGGATATCGGTCCCTACGAGCACCGAAATATCGGGGTTATCCTGGTCCAGGATAACTTTCTTCACATCCTGCTCCGGATCCTCCACGATATCCTGGGCCCGCGTCTTTAATTGCTATGTTGCACTAGTTCTGGCTGAGGATTTCATCGAGGAGGAGTAGCATTCTTTCGCCTCCTGCTGATCGCTATCAACTTTAACGACTCCCCAAGGGGTAGGTATCTTGATGCATTGGTGATATGTTGATGGCACGGCCTTCATATCGTGAATCCATGGTCTTCCCAGGATAATGTTATAGCAGGATAGAGAGTCCATCACACAGAAACGTTGTATCGAATTGACTCCTTCAACGTATACTGGCAACTTTATCTCTCCCACTGTGTTTCTAGCCTCTCCACTGAATCCAACAAGCACGGTGGACTTTGAAGTGATATCCATTGGAGATACATTCATTCTTTTAAGTGTCTCTAGCTGGATTATGTTGACGGAGCTGCCATTATCAACCAATATCCTGCGTACAAAATGGTTAGCCACATATAACGTTATTACCAGAGCATCATGGTGAGGATCCTGGACAGTATCCCTGTCATCAGCATCAAATGTGATCACTTTGTCAGTTGTGAGTGTAGTCATCCTGACAGGTTTGTCTCCCCTTTCGGCTTTGGCTTCCTTTGCATGTCTCTTTGCTGCCGAATACGAAGTTCCACAAATGTCGGATCCCCCCGAAATGAAGTTGATTATCTTGGCATCCGCGGGAGGTGATGCTGCTCGTTCAGGATCCTTCTCAGTATCCTGACCCTTATTCTTCTTCTTTCCTAAGAGATCTTTCAGATATCCCTTGCTCAGAAGGTAGCTTATTTCTTTCCTTAAAGCAATGCAATCCTCAGTCATATGTCCGAAATCTTCGTGGAAAGCACACCACTTCGACTTATCTTTCCAGTCAGCCTTTTGTTGATTCTTTCGGGGCCATCTAGCCTTGTCTCCTAGACCCTGCATAGCATACATCAATTCAGGAATATTAACAGAAAAGCAATATTCAGACAATTCAGGATACTCTTCAGGATCCTCATCTTCGACAGCATTCACTCTCTTGTTTTCATTTCTACCATATGGCTTAGGCCGATATGACTTAAATGAGGATTCTGACTTCCTATTAGTCGATTCATAAGTGTTGGACGAGTTCATCCTTTCTTGCATCTTCTTGTCATCTTCCAGACGGATATATCTCAAGGCCCTGTTACGAGCTTCATCGAGATTCCTGCAGGGATTCATTACAAGATCCTGATAAAACTGAGAATCCTTTTGTAATCCCATCTTAAAAGCTTGCACAGCTGTTGCAACATCAAGATGTGGGATATCCAAGGATTCTCGACTAAATTTGTTCACATAATCCCTCAAAGATTCTTGAGGCCCTTGAGTTATCCTGTAAAGATCACTGGTTAGTTTCTCAAAACTCCGACTGCAAGAAAATTGACTGTTAAATAAATTAACCAAATGAGCAAATGAAGTAATTGAGTGAGGAGGAACGTTCAACAGCCATTTCAAAGCTGATCCCGTTAGAGTAGAACCAAATCCCTTGCACAAGCACGCTTCCTTGAGCTCCGGAGGGATAGGGTTAATCTCCATTCTTTCCCTATACTGAGCAATATGCTCCTCAGGGTCCGTAGTCCCATCATAAAGCTTCATATTGGGAGTTTGGAATCTCTTTGGGATCTCAGCATCACATATAGGGTATGCAAAACGAGATATCTTGTGGCTGTCTTGAGACACTTCCGGGATCGGCTGGACCACCCCAGGTACACTAGATATCATGTCCTTCAACTTCTGAAGTTCCCTGGTAAGTGCTGATGTTACACCTGTGTCCTGCAAAGATCCACCACTGTTAGTAGCATGAGTATTATTATTATTCGACACGTTACCCGTTGGAGGATTTTGCCCATATCCTGAAGCATATCCTGAGCTCCTCATGGTTGACATCCTGACCGAGGAGGGTATTTCAGGAGTATGATTCTGAGGAAGATTGGGCACAATATTCCCCCTGTTATCCTCAGTATACACAGCTGAACTGAAGTTCAATGCTCTGGGATGTAATGGAGTGACAATATCCTCAGCAGATCTGCTCGAGCCAGACTTCAGGAGTTGTATTTCCCTTAAAAGCATTTGGTTTGTTTCCTGTTGCTGCCTCATTTGTTCCTGCACACTTCCAAATAAAGTTAAAATTTCATCATTAGAAGCTAAAACGGGAGCAGATCCCTGGACACTCCGAGTAGGGATAACATCTTGAGATTGTGTAGAGGCTGGCATCCTTGGAGGAGGTGGTGGAAGCACCGAACCGGTAGTAGCAGAAGTCATAGCAGACATAGTAGAGGAACTCATGTTTGATCGTGAGGCCATTGTGGACAATGTAGCAAAAAGTTTTGAAAATAAAAAACCGATTAGCGATTTAACGAAAATTTTTAGTAAAGAGAGCACCACTCGCCCCACGGTGGGCGCCAAATTGTTTTGGTCAAAAATTACCGAAGTAATTAAGTGATCAAATTAGTTAAGTGAGGTAGTGTGCTAGAAGTAAATGTCAAAAAATGTGTTAATTAAATTACTTGCAAAAACAGTTTAAAGATACGGCTCGGGATATTGAACTGTATCGACGATCAAACAATGAGCAATTAATGAGCAAAAAGTAAAGGAAGTGACACGAGATGTACGAGGAAAGCCCTTGATCAATCTAGATCGCCGGCATAAAACCTCGGGAGCTGACAATCGCAGCTGCCTAGTTCTTCAATTGCTTCAAAAATCAGGATACAGTGCAGGATGTGGTACGGATCGACTAAGTGTTACAACGAAAATGAAATACAAGTGTGGTGTTTGCAACTAGCTAGAATGTGATTGTGTTCGAGAGTGTAAGTGTGAAATGATGTGTTCTAAGTTGATCCGACCTCATCTATTTATAGTAAAGATAACATAACTAACTACCCTAAACTCACGGGATTCACCGAATATTCCTTCTTGGAACGTTGCAGACCTGGTCTTTCGGGCTCAACGTCTCTTTCTCAACAAATTCGTCCGAGTCTTGAGGAGAAGAAGTCCTTGTGACCGTTAGCAAGCCTCTGCCCTTAATCTGCACGTGGTTAATTCAATAAGCTTCAGGATATCGCCCAAGATGTCAGCAATATCCTCTTCCAGCATCCTGATTACAAATAACCAAACAAAGGCAGGATATTGGTCAGGATACATATGTTAAGAAAATGACCCCTAACAATCCTCATCCCTTTTTTAATCATAATCGACAAGGAAAAAGGTACATTTTCTCTCTATCTTTCTTACTTATCTTCATCTTTTCTCTCCGGCGAGAAATCAGGCGATCAAATGCCGCGCCAAACAAGATCCAGTTCAGGTGACTCTGCCCCTACGTTCTACCAACAAAACCTTCTCCAAGAACCGGAGAAGGAAGCCTGCACCTTTGATAGTGCCCACCTGTCAGCCTTAAAATCCTCCGGTATCTTCCCAGAAGGAACCGTATTCAGACCGTTTGACCGTGAAATCCGGTCAGATATGGTCTCCAACGAGTGGATATGCTTTAGTGCTTTCCCTTTTACCCTAGGGCTACGATTCCCCTTCCCGGATTTCATCACCGAATTCTTTAAGATCACAAAAATCTCTTTTAGCCAAACAATGCCAATGCTCTGGCGTGTTTTATCTGTTCTTGACCAGATCAAGAGAAACCACATTCCTGATCTTTCCATCCATGATCTCCCCCTGGCTTACAAGCTTAGATGCCACGGATCATGTAGATTTCTGTTTTATTCTACTTCCGGTGACCCATTGATACTTCGTGCCACCAGGAACGAGGATGGTTGGCAATCCAAGTTTTTCTTTGTAAAAAGGGACTCAATCCCTAGTGGGACGGAATATCCGGTACAATGGTTGAGAAAGGGTAGGATTTAGGGTTTAAGAATGATCCTGTTGCTTATCCTGTTCCATATCCTGAACTAATTTATCTTCTTTATTGTGCAGCTGATTTCAGGAAGATTGCTCCTCCTCTTGCCAATTCTCAAGAAAGAATAGACGCCATTAGACTTCTCCCAGAGGCAGAAAGAAGTTTCAATCCTTCTCCACCAACTCCAAGTCCTCTTTCAAGTGCCAACATGTCTGGTAAGGATCCTGCAAGATATCCTGCACACATATGCTTCTTATCTGTTATTTATAGGAGGGATTTAGAATTTACTCCCCGTGTGCAGATTCCAGCAAAGTTCCAGTCTATCTAGACCTGGATGAACTTGACAGCTATCCAACTCCAGCCATAGTCAAGAAGGAGACTCCTGCTACCACCAGCTCCAAGCCACTCCCAGCTCCCAAGACCAATCCAAGAACCCGTGCTTCCGCAGCGAAAAAGAGAAAGGGCCTTGAGGTCAGTACTCCAAGCTCTGAAGGGTTCTCCTATGATGAGCTCAGCTTCTCCGACTCCTTAGAGCCAATGACATCCTTCCTCAACAAGGTAATATCCTGCCGCATATCCTTCATGTATATCCTGCACATATATCCTGCACGTATATCCTAACAGGGTATCCTGGTAGGATGTCTTAGTCAGCATATATTCTAACCCCATACCTGTGATCAATGTACAGGGCCTCCAGCATTTGCTCCACTTGTACAATGACGCTTGTGGTACTGTGGCACTTCATGAAGCTAGGATCAAGCAGCTCGAGAGCACCGTTGCTGACCAAGGTGCCATTGCCTAAGCAAAGAGCCGGCACTATGAAAGCTTGCTAAAGAAGGTCACCCAAGATGCTGAGGTCAAACTTGCCAGCGTTCAAATGGACCATGATCAGGCCTTGATCAGCTTTCGAGAGGGAGTCAAGGCTTCTGCTATCGTCTCCTTGCTACAAGCACGCATCAAGATGGCCTACGAGGCCAAGGAAACGGGCCTTGTTTGTCCATCTTGGCCAGTTGAATCCTGGGTGGCCAAGTTGAAGGAGCTCGGAGGCAAAGCTGTGCCACTTCCCGCTGAAGCCGGTGAGTCTTCCAAGCCAACAGAGGTGGTGGTCCAAGCTGGAGAGAAGAAGGATGCTGGAGGTGATGCTGAGACGGACATTGGTCAGGATGCTGCGCAGGATGCTGGTAAAAATGCTGGAGCAGAGAAGTCTGAGAAGGTTGGAGGCGATGCCGCTGTGTGAGGGCATTTAGGTGGGCGATGACGGATATACATGCCAAGGCCAAAGCCCACCTTTTTGAATTTGAATGTTGGTTTGTAGTCCCAAAAACAATTTACTTTTCCGCACTTTACTTTCCTGCATCTGAACAATTTACATTTCCTGCATGCTTTTTGAACAATACAACAGTTGAAGGTGGATGGGTCTCGGTTTGAGATGAATCCTTCAACTGTTGGGTAAATATAGTAATGAACTTTAGTGCTCTTAGTGGATGGGCCCTGTTTTGAGGTGAAACTAAGAGCACACCTTTTGGCATGTTAATAATATGACTACCCTTTTGACTTTATTATTGTTGTCATTAACATACAAATTTTACTTGTGAAAATTGTTTGGTTTGAACATATATCATAAATGTATCCTGGGGGATATCCTGAAAGATATCTTGAAAAGGATATTGAAATATAACCCATAAATTGTCCAAATAAAAAGGAGAGATCATACCAGAGATTCTTAGAGAATCAGTTCCAATCCTTTATCATAAATTTGTCCCCAGTGCATACTTATAAACTTGGATCCATCTTTTGAATTAGAATAATGTGTGTCCCCTGCGTTTGACAAAGACACAAATGTATTTACCTTTTGACTCGAATGAATTCCGAATGCCCAAGGGCAGAACCCCTGATATCCTGAAAAGAATCCTTAGCATATTGGGGATAAACCCTCATATCTGGGGATAAACCCTGAATTTCATGCGCTACAGGCGAGAGTGTATAAACTCCTAGACTTAGAAAGGTGAAAACCTTTAAACCTTTGAGAGTATGAAAATACTCTTTCGTGAGAGAGGGTGATCAATCCTCATATACCTTTAGGATCCAGGATATAGCCAACAGTAACGAAATTGTCAGCCACTTTTACATGAACTGGTCCCGCTACCTTGAACTACACCTAGATAACTTGCGCTCCAGGCGAGGTGTTTAAACCCAATTCGAAAGAAAGGTGAATACCTTTAAACCTTTGAAGGGATCAAGATCCCTTAATCGTGAGAGAGGGGGCCAATCCTCTAATCTTTCGACTTATCCTGAGTATATATCCTGGAGCTATATCCTGAAACATATCCTGCAAAACAGTTCTAAACTAAGGTGGGTGTTAGCTTGGCTAACACCCCTCCGATGCTTAAGTCAGTATTGGATTCAAGATAATAAACAAATATATTTTAAAGAGATAGAACACATACCATTCCGAGATAGAAAATAAATTCTACTCTTACTTGAAATAGAGCTTCAAATGTATTGCATTCCAGGATCTTGGTAGCATATCCCCTTCCACATTCCTGAGTCGATATGCTCCTTTCCCTGCTTCTGACTCGATTTCATAAGGTCCTTCCCATTTCGGAGCTAGCTTGCCATCGGCAGGATTAGTGGTATTTTGAAAAGCCTTTCTCAGCACCCAATCACCAACTCGAAATCTTCTAGTCCTTATGTTCTGATTGTATGCTCTGGATATTCTTTGTTGATATGCTGCTATCCTCAGCCTTGCTGCATCTCTTTTTTCATCTATAGTATCCAGATCCTGACATAAGACTTCAGGATTCTGTTCAGGATCCTGTAGCATAGATCTTGCAGTAGGTATCGTCATTTCTGTTGGAATCATTGCCTCTGCTCCAAATACCAAGGAAAACGGGGTTTGGCCAGTTGCATTCTTCACCGTTGTCCTGTCAGCCCACAAAACAAAGGGTAACTCCTCCGCCCATCTTCCTTTTTTGGCTCCAAGTCTCTTCTTTAAGTTATTGACTATTATCTTGTTCGATGATTCGGCTTGTCCATTCGCTTGAGGATGTACCGGAGTAGATGTGATCATTTTGATTCCCCAACTCTTGCAAAAGTCAGTAGTCCTTTTGCTTATAAACTGGGACCCATTATCACAAATGATCTCAGCTGGTACTCCAAACCTAGTCAGGATATTCCTCTTTATGAAGGATACTACTTCTTGGTCTCTTACTTGAACGAATGCTTCAGCCTCGACCCACTTAGAGAAATAATCCGTCATTGCTAACATAAATACTTTTCCTCCCGGAGCCTTTGGTAACTTCCCTACTATATCCATCCCCCACTTCATGAATGGCCAAGGGGAAACTACAGGATATAGTGGTTCAGCTGGTTGATGTAGTATGTTACTATGCCTTTGACATGCATCACATCTTCGAGCATATTCTGCAGCATCTTTTCTCATTGTTGGCCAAAAGTATCCTGTCCTCAATACTTTCGAGAATAATGATCTGCCCCCAGTGTGATTACCACAGTCCCCTTCATGTATATCCTGAAGTACTTCTTTGGCTTCATGATCCTCCAAGCACCTTAAATATGGTCCTGCAAGAGATTTCTTGTATAGAATATTATTTATAATAGTGAACCGTGATACCTTCATCCTAAATGCCTTAGGATTTTCATTTTCGGGGATGTGACCATCTTTAAGATATTTCAGAATTGGAGTTGTCCAGGATTTAGGATCCTGTTCAGGATATTCCACTCCAGGATCCCGAATATCCGCTACTTCTTTACCCTGAGGATTAGTTGCAGGATATAAGACATGTATTATTGGTACTTGGGTCCCTTCCGGTATCCTGATTGATGATCCCAGATTTGCTAAGGCATCCGCTTCAGCATTATCCTCTCTTGGTACCTGTTCAAGTGTAAAAACATCGAAATATCCTGCTAATTTTTTGAGAATATCAAGATATTCAGTCAATTTCTCACCCTTAACTGCATATGATCCATTAAAATGGTTAGTAATTAACAAAGAGTCAACATATGCTTGTAAACTTTTTATACTCATATTCTTAGCCAACTCTAATCCTGCAATTAAAGCTTCATATTCTGCCTCATTATTGGTAGCAGGAAATTCACACCTAATAGCCTGGGGTAATATGTCCCCCTGTGGCGATTTTAGTAGTATTCCCAATCCTACTCCTCTTATATTAGATGCACCATCAGTATATAATGTCCAGGATCCTGAGGATTCTCCTAATTGTTGAACTTCTAGGTCTGCCTCATCCTGAATGTCACTACTAAAATCAGCCACAAAGTCAGCTAAAGCCTGAGACTTTATGGCATTCCTAGGTTCATATACTAAATCATAGGCACTTAGCTTTACCGACCACTTAGCCATCCTGCCTGACATCTCTGGTTTTCTAAGCACATTCTTGACAGGATAATTTGTTTTAACATGAATCCTATGAGTCTCAAAATAATGTCTAAGTTTTGTTGATGCCATGACTAATGCTAGTATTAATTTTTCTAAGTGAGAATACCTAGTTTCAGCATCTAACAAACTTTTGCTAACATAATAAACAGGATATTGCTGACCTTCATGGTCCTTTACAAGGACAGCACTTACAGCGTTCCCCGATACCGCGAGGTATAGGGATAATGGTTCACCATTCTCAGGCTTCATTAGTAGAGGTGCGGTTGAAAGATATTGCTTTAACTCCCGTAGGGCCGCTTCGTGCTTCTCACCCCACTCGAATTTTTTGTTCTTCTTCAGGATATCATAAAAATCTTTGCATTTCTCTGAGGACCTTGAGATAAATCTGTTTAATGCTGCCACTCGCCCCGTTAATCGTTGAACATCTTTCATATTTGAGGGTGATTTAATATCCAAGATGGCTTTGATCTGCTCCGGGCTTGCTTCTATTCCTCTTTTGGTCACCATATATCCTAGAAATTTTCCTGCCCCCACTCCAAAATGGCACTTAGCAGGATTCAGCTTCATATTATACTGATCCAGGATATCAAACGCTCCTTTAATATCCTGGAGGTGATCCTGAGCTTTCTTTGACTTTACTACCATATCGTCAATGTACACTTCCATGGTGTCCCCCAGTTTGTCTTTGAACATCATGTTTACCAATCTTTGGTATGTTGCACCTGCATTTTTCAAACCAAAAGGCATAGCTGTGTAACAATAAATACCTGTTGGTGTCATGAAGGCAGTATCCTCCTGGTCAGAAGGCTCCATTTGGATCTGTTGAAATCCTGAGGATGCATCCATGAAAGTCAGCATTTCATGCCCAGCAGTGGCATCTACCATCGCATCAATATGGGGAAGAGGAAATGGGTCTTTAGGACAAGCTTTATTCAAGTCTGTGTAATCCACACAGACTCTCCATTTTCCGTTCTTCTTCTGTACCACTACCACGTTTGCTAGCCACCTTGGGAATTTGACTTCTCTAATCATTTTGGACTTCAACAATCTTTCAACTTCTTCTTGAATAATTGTATTGCGTTCAGGAGCAAACTTTCTTCTTTTTTGTTGCACGGGCTTGAATGATTTATCAATTCCAAGCTTGTGAGTAATAATATCTTTGGATATGCCTGTCATATCCTCATGCTTCCATGCAAACGTCGACATCCTGCATTTTAAAAAGTTAATTAATTGTTCTTCAATATCCTGAGGGATATTGGTTCCCACGAGCACCGAAATATCAGGATTATCCTGATCCAGGACAATTTTCTTCACATCCTGCTCCGGATCCTCCACGATATCCTGGGCCCGCGTCTTTAATTGCTATGCTGCACTAGGTTTGGTTGAGGATTTCATCGAGGATGAGTAGCATTCTTTCGCCTCCTGCTGATCGCTAACAACTTTAACAACTCCCCAAGGGGTAGGTATCTTGATGCATTGGTGATATGTTGATGGTACGGCCTTCATATCATGAATCCACGGTCTTCCCAGTATAATGTTATAGCAGGATAGAGAGTCCATCACACAGAAACGTTGTATCGAGTTGACTCCTTCAACGTACACCGGCAACTTTATCTCTCCTACTGTGTTTCTGGCCTCTCCACTGAACCCAACAAGCACGGTGGACTTCGAAGTGATATCCATTGGAGATACATTCATTCTTTTAAGCGTCTCTAGTTGGATTATGTTGACGGAGCTGCCATTATCAACCAATATCCTGCGTACAAAATGGTTAGCCACATATAACGTTATTACCAGAGCATCATGGTGAGGATCCTGGACAGTATCCCTGTCATCGGCATCAAATGTGATCACTTTGTCAGTTGTGAGTGTAGTCATCCTGACAGGTTTGTCTCCCCTTTCGGCCTTAGCTTCTTTTGCATGTCTCTTTGCTGCCGAATACGAAGTCCCACAAATGTCGGATCCTCCCGAAATGAAGTTGATTATCTTGGCATCCGCGGGAGGTGAGGCTGCTCGCTCAGGATCCTTCTCAGTATCCTGACCCTTATTCTTCTTTCTTCTCAAGAGATCTTTCAAATATCCCTTGCTTAGAAGATAGCTTATCTCTTTCCTCAAAGCAATGCAATCCTCGGTCATATGTCCGAAATCTTCGTGGAAAGCACACCATTTTGATTTGTCTTTCCAATCCGCTTTTTGTTGATTCTTCCGAGGCCATCTTGCCTTGTCCCCTAGACCCTGCATGGCATACATCAATTCAGGAATGTTAACAGAAAAGCAATATTCAGATAATTCAGGATATTCTTCAGGATCCTCATCATCAACAGCATTCACTCTCTTGTTCTCATTCCTGCCATATGGCTTGGACCGATACGACTTGAATGAGGATTCCGACTTCCTGTTAGTTGACTCATAAGTGTTGGATGAGTTCATCCTTTCTTGCATCTTTCTGTCATCTTCCAATCGAATGTATCTTAGGGCCCTGTTTCGAGCTTCATCCAGGTTCCTGCATGGGTTCATTACAAGGTCTTGGTAGAATTGAGAATCCTTTTGCAACCCCATCTTGAAAGCTTGCACAGCTGTTGCAACATCAAGATGAGGAATGTCTAGTGATTCTCGGCTGAACTTGTTCACATAATCCCTAAGGGATTCCTGAGGCCCCTGCGTTATCCTGTAGAGATCACTTGTTAATTTTTCAAAGCTCCTACTACAAGAAAACTGACTATTAAATAAATTTACTAAATGAGCAAAAGATGTAATTGAATGTGGGGGAACATTCAAGAGCCACTTCAAAGCTGATCCTGTCAAGGTTGAACCAAAACCCTTGCACAAGCATGCTTCCTTGAGATCCGGAGGGATAGGGTTGATCTCCATCCTCTCCCTATACTGAGCAATATGCTCCTCAGGATCCGTCGTTCCGTCGTAAAGCTTCATGTTGGGGGTTTGGAACCTCTTTGGAATCTCAGCATCACAGATAGGATATGCAAAGCGAGATATCTTATGGCTATCTTGAGACACTTCCGGGATTGGCTGGACCACCCCGGGTACACTTGATATCATGTCCTTCAACTTTTGAAGTTCCCTGGTAAGTGCTGACGTCACACCTGTATCCTGCAAGGATCCACTATTGTTAGTAGCATGAGTAGTATTATTATTATTTAACATGTTACTCGTTGGAGGATTCTGCCCATATCCTGAAGCATATCCTGAGCTCCTTATGGTCGATATCCTGACCGAGGAGGGTATTTCAGGAGTATGATTCTGAGGAAGGCTGGGCACAATATTCCCCCTGTTATCCTCTGTATACACGGCTGAACTGAAGTTCAAAGCTCTGGGTTGTAATGGAGTGACAATATCCTCAGCGGATCTGCTCGAGCCAGACTTCAGGAGTTGTATTTCCCTTAAAAGCATTTGGTTTGTTTCCTGCTGCTGCCTCATTTGTTCCTGCACACTTCCAAACAAGGTTAAAATTTCGTCGTTAGATGCTAAAACAGGGGCAGATTCTTGAACAGTGCGAGTAGGGATAATATCCTGAGGTCATGTAGAGGCTGGCATTCTTGGAGGAGGTGGTGGAAGCACCGAACCTGTAGTAGCAGAAGTCGTAGCAGACATAGTAGAGGAACTCATGTTTGATCGTGAGGCCATTGTGGACAATGTAGCAAAAAGTTTTGAAAATAAAAAACCGATTAGCGATTTAACAAAAAATTTTAGTAAAGAGAGCACCACTTGCCCCACGGTGGGCGCCAAATTGTTTTGGTCAAAAATTACCGAAGCAATTTAGTGATCAAATTAGTAATGTGAGGTAGTGTTGATGCGTGCGAAGTGTCGTATATTTTAGGTGTATATTTTAAGCCCTTTTTAACACTTATTTTAGCCAAGTTTTAAATTTATAAAACACGATATTTCACTAACACTAAACACACATATGGGCAAGTGCACCCATCGTTGAGTGTAGTATAGCGTTGGTAAGATACCGAGGTCGTCCAAGGACACAAGAGCTTTTAATACCGGTTTATCCTCAACGTCTAACCAAAATAAAAGTTTAGAAAAATGTTTTAAACTAAGAAAAATAAAAACTAACTAAAATGCTGAAAATAAAAATAAAATAAAAACAGATAGACAAGATGAATAACTTGGTTCCGACTCGTATCTAGTATAACCTTTGATTATTTCCGCACTTTTGCACATAATTAAGAGATTATCTTAGTTATTGTAGTAGGCCCCTCTTTTGAAGGTGACGTTACCCTCACCCCAGTAGTTTGAGTCAGCAGGGATACAATCCTAAAGGGGTGGATTATTGGAAGATAATGAATTAAGTTATTAATGCAGTATTGTGGTAGGCCCCGCTTTTGGCGGTGACGTTACCCTCGACTAAGTAGTCTGAGTCAGCAGGGATACAGTCCTAAATAGCCGGGTTATAGTATTAATAGTAGTTAACTTATGAGGGGATCAAAGAGTTTGGACCCCCGCCATCCAATACCGTGAAGTATTGAAGGAGGTCCTACTAAATTTGACCCAGGTCCATTGCAGGACCTCTAAACGCTGAACAATGGCAAGACCTTTACCAAACCGTTCCCTTAACCCCCTACCAGGTAGCCAACATACCTCCATATAGACCGTGGAGATATGAATGGTGAAAATCCTTTATTTTATATAGACAGTAAAATAATGCCAAGACACCACGGACAAACGATAAGGAAAGATCACCTTCAACATAAGTAACTAGTTATTAAAGTCATTAATACAAAACCAAATAAAAAGTGCAAAAGATTAGAAATAAAAAGTATTATACTAGACACTTTGTCTTCACCAAGTGATGTAAGAGACTTAGGCAAACATGGCCTTGATTGTCAAGAACTCTTACGATCAATCTTGGATCCCGAGACGACTCACACACTCTATGATGGACAATGGATGATGGTGGTGGATAATGGTGTTGTGATGGTGGTGGGTGGTGGATGAAGTGTGAGAGAGGTGGTGTGCCAAAGGATGAGATGAAATGAATCCAAGCACTCCTATTTATAGGCTGAACAGAGAGCTGGACACGGCCCCGTGTCCGCTGGACACGGCCCCATGCCCGTCTGACACTCTCTCTTCATTAATTGTAATTCGCAATTACAATAAATGCGCCTGCTGTACTTTCGACACGCCCCCGTGTCCGCTGAGCACGGCCCGTGGTGGGCAATAGAAGCTTCTATAGGTTTGTCTTTTCTGCTGCTTCTTGGGCACGGCCCCGTGCTGGCTGAGCACGGGGCGTGTTCAGCCTTCTGTTTTCTCTATTTTGCTTTGGAAGGTGCCGTTGAGGGTTCGGGCAATCCACTAATGTTCCTTTTCTTGTATTTATGTTGGATTTAGCTGTCTTTTTGCTTCTTTTGCGTTTTTGAGCTCATTTAATCCTGAAAATACAAAAGGAAGACAAAAACACTCTTTTTCCAATATTAGTACTAAAAAAGGGTTAGTTTTATGCCTCATTTGATGTAATTTATATGTTGCATTTTACACACATCAAATACCCCCACACTTGAACTTTTGCTTGTCCTCAAGCAAAACTCTTTAATATTTGGCTTACACTCCCAAATGGAATAGGTAGAAGAGAAGGTTTTGGGCTTGTCATAGAGTGTCGGGATTTCCAAGATCTTTTTGGGGTTTTATTTTTATTTATTTACACTCCTATTCGTAATGATTTATTTAGAACTGTTCATAAAAGAAATTACTTAATTGGGCATAACATATTTTTTTTAAAATTCTATTTATATACAAGTTCACATATCTCGCGGGGAAATCACTCACACTCGGCCGAAGGTGTATTTTTAGTGAATCACTCGAGAGCGGCACGGAACTTATTCCTACCATAGGCTTGCCAAGAAATCAATCCTCCTCCTTTTTAACTTTTATACCTTTGTAGATATCAAGAGGACTTTGTGGGTTAAGGGTTGGCTAGGGTTAAAGGTAGGTGGTTGGGTTAGTGGTTAGTAGAAAAAGGGCTAAAAAGCGTAACAAGTGTCGGTTTTCGTATTTTTGCAACTTTTTATTTTTGATGAAGCTTTTATTCAAACAAAGTTATTTTTGATTACTTTGTTTGTTTATTTTCTTTTTGCTTTTTTTTTTTTTTTTTCACGAAGAACCGAACTTGTTACTAAAATAAAGGGTTAAAAATGAAAAAGGTTTTGGTGGGTGAAAGGGTTTTTTTTGTTTTGGGTGATGAAACGAAAAGGTTTAGGCTCAAAGGGGCTAACTAGGGGGATTTTTGGGTAGGTGGTAAAAGAAAAAGAAAAATAATGGTGTAGAAATAAAAAAGGTTAGTCCTAATGCCTCTATCATTTACTTACTCGGGTTTAAGTTGATAAGGACCGGGAATGTATTGTCATGGCAAGTTCTAGAGTCGTAAGAACCAAGCGGCTATTCACACAAGAAACGAAAAATGAGCATTTAGTCAAATGATATGAAATTGTGTGCTCAATAAAGGCTCAAAACTCACTTTTGTGGGAATGGGTTTTTATGTGATCAAGTATATATAATCAAATTTTAAATAAGTTTGTCATGCCTTTTCATAATTTTCTTATGTTGGTTCTTTTTATCACTACGCTATCGGTTGTAAATTTGTAAAAATATAACCTTTTTGAGAGCTTGAATTTCCCGAGTTAAACCTAGACAAGTAAAAAAAAAAAAATTGAAATTTTTGAAAAAATTTGGGGTGATTAGCGGTTCCAATAGAGTTTTGTGTAAGGCTTGTATTTAGGACTTGCAAAATTCAAGGTTTTAGCATCCCCCCCCCCACACTTAAATTACACATTGTCCTCAATGTGTCCCAAAAATAAATTTTTAGGTTGATTAGATGTGTAAAATAGTGTTTAAAAAGCAAAAATTTGTGTTACTGGGCACTGAACACGGCCCCGTGTAGAGTGGGCACGACCCCGTGTTCAGGTGCCAGTAACAAGAACTTACAGAAGGTGGACACGGCCCCGTGTCCACTGAACACGGCCACGTGTCTGACAAAATTCTGCCGAACAGAAGCCAAACAGCAGGTCAGGGAGGTGAGCACGGGGGCGTGTTGGCTGGACACGTCCCCGTGTGGACAGTCTGGAAGCCTGAAAAACAGGTTTCCTTCTCCGGTTTTTCCATTCTAGCCCTATGAGTGCTGAAGCTTAACACCCTAAGCCTTGGTTTGTACCTATTTCAACACTTAATACCACACCAAGCAATACAAACATCCTACATTACCAAAGTTAATTGTTCCAAGCATAAAGTAAAAGAAAAATAAAATGCAGAAAAATAGTTAGGAAAAGTAAATTGTCTAACACTTGGCACGCAGGCCATCAATTGTTCAAGATTGCAAAGGGTTAACCTGGGGAGCCACCAATCAACCGCTTCCTCCTATTCTCCTCCCGCTTACTCCATGGCATCATCATCATCATCATCATCGTCATCCCCTCCACGGCGTTCAATGTGGTCTCGTATGTATCCGACATCGTCTTGTATCTCGGATAGGTTTCTCTCGATAGCTCCGACCCGGTGGTAGGTGTTGCTCGCCATGTTATAGGTGTTCCGAGTACACATGAGGTTTTCCTGCAACAAATCATGCAAACTTTGAAAATTAGGAAAACTGCCTCCCGAGGAGGATGATTGGCCCGGATCACCGTGGGGTGGGTATTGGTACTGATGATGTTGCGGTGCTGGGAGGACAAGTGCTTCTTGCGGGTTCCATGCATGACCTTGCATCCTTTGAAAGGTTACCGTCCCGTCTTCTGCCTCATAAACCAGGTTCATTGAGCGGCATATGTGAATATCCACCGTTCCCGACCATGGGCTCCTCTCAAATGACCTTGGAATGCGGGTGAAGTGCTTGAAGAGACGGTACACCCATCCCCCGAAGAAAATAGGAGTTGGTGCACTAGCAAGGCGGTTGTGATGCATGTTTCGGAGCATGAGGAACGGAACATCGAGTGGCCTGCGGTTGTGAATGCAATGGAGGACAAGTAAATCTCTTAACCCAACGACGCCACCACTGTCATGCCTTTGGCTAAGAGAGTAGCCGAGGAGCCTATGAATGTATCTGTAAAGCGGATCCCTCAGCTTGGTACTCTTAGTGCTGCTCGGATTGTAGAACCCTTCCCCAATCTGAGCCCACATGGCTTGGCGCTCGTTGTCTTCGATCTCTCTCAATCCCCCTGTATTTTCTTCGTTTCCTGCATCCTCTTCCGCATACAACCCGATAATCGATCCGAATTGTGCCATGGAGGTCGAATACCTCGTTCCGCCACACCTGAATGACACCCCGTCTTCATCGAACGGGTCGCACCTTGAAGTGAATGCAAAGGTGCTATAGAATTCCAAGGTGCATTCATGGACGGAACGGAGTCGGGTTGTTAGCGCGACTCTGAGTGGTCCCGTGACAATGTTGTTGAAACGGTCAATTTGATTCACCATGGTTAGTAGTTCTGTGCATGCCTGCCTCGGGTATTCCTCCGGTCTTGTTTGAAGAAGCTCGTATCGGGCTCTTGCATCTAGCTCATTGGCGTTGAATCTAGTAAACTTCTTGGCCATCTGCAAGAATACTCCAAAAGTTAGCGTGAAACAGAAATATTTTCGGGAAAAACTGCAAACAGCGGGCTGGACACGTCCCCGTGTCCAGCGGACACGGCCCCGTGTCCAGGGGTCTGTTACTCAAAAATCCCATTTTTCGACCCGGCTTCGAAAACTTGAAAATTTTTGAACCGATAGGTGCGGTTTCCCCCGAAAATGAAACCCTAAGTTCCGTTTTTCCCAAAATAACCCGTTTACCCTATCAATTTTATCTTTTTCGGTTCAAGAACAAGGGTTTGGGGTCTTTGTAAGAAATCGGGTGAATCTATGAACAATACAAGTGTATTTACTTCCCTTAACACTAATCTAACTAAATGCAAACAGATTTAGGTAAAAATTTTAGGTTCGATCCGAATGAACATCGAGAACCCTAGATTTTTCCCCAAATTTGTGGTGTATTAACTACATGCAAGTGACTAATCTAACTACTACGAGTGACAGAATCATACCTTGACGCTGTTAGATTGGTAAGAGACGTTGGAATTTCGCGAAAAATCGCCTGGAACCAGAGCTTTTGTGGGGAAACGGGGCGTGTGGAATGAAGAAACTGTTTTGAAAAAGGGGTTTTATCCCGTCTGCAGCGCGAACACGGCCCCGTGTCCAGCGGACACGGCCTCGTGCCGAGCCCCCTTTTTTTTTTTTTTTTTTTTTTTTTAGTGCGCGTGTGAGTGCCCCTTTCTCCTATAAGCTATGGTTTAGAAAACTTACCGCTTTATTTTGCCACCTCAATCGTTCATAACTTACCAGGCATGATGTTTTTATTCTTCCACGGTTTGAAGCGAGATCTCTTCTTCCTCATCCTCAATAAATCCTTGATAGAGTTTCAGCCGTTGGCCATTGACTTTAAATGGTGACCCATTTCGAGGTTTAATTTCCACTGCACCGTGTGGAAAAATATGGGTGACGGAAAAAGGTCCTGACCACCTAGACTTTAATTTACCAGGAAACAATCGAAGTCGTGAATTAAACAAAAGAACTAAATCTCCTACCCGAAATTCATTAGGTTTAATATGTTTGTCATGCCAATCTTTCATTCTTTCCTTATAAATCTCAGAGTTTGAGTATGCATAATTCCTAAGTTCGTCTAATTCATTTATTTGACAAAATCGATTTTTACCAGCAAATTCTAGATCTAAGTTTACATTTTTGATTGCCCAGTAGGCTTTGTGTGCAATTTCTACTGGCAAGTGGCAACTTTTTCCATAGACTAGCTTATATGGGGTTGTACCTATCGTTGTTTTATAAGCAGTTCGAAAAGCCCATAAAGCATCATCTAATTTATCAGCCCATTCCTTTCTATTTAACCCTATGGTTTTTTCAAGTATTCGTTTTAGCCCTCTATTGGTCACTTCGGCTTGTCCGTTTGTTTGAGGGTGATAAGCTGTCGAAACCCGGTGATAGACCCCATATCTTGTTAAAATTTTTTCAAGTTGATGATTACAAAAATGGGTACCTCTATCACTTATTAAAGCTTTGGGTGTGCCAAAACGAGAGAATAATTTTTTCAGAAATCTTACCACTACTCTTCCATCATTTGTTGGAAGTGCTTCGGCCTCGGCCCATTTAGACAGGTAATCTACTGCCACAAGTATGTATTTGTTTCCTTTCGATGGTGGAAAAGGTCCCATAAAGTCGAGTCCCCACACATCAAAAATTTCACAAACAAGAATGCCATTTTGTGGCATTTCGTTTTTGGAAGAAATATTACCTGTTCTTTGGCAAGCATCACATGTCTTTACAAGATTTTGGGCATCTTTGTAAATGGTTGGCCAATAAAATCCTGAATCAAATACCTTTCGTGCGGTACTGGCAGCACCATGATGTCCTCCGTATGGACCTTCGTGACAATGGCGAAGAATTCTTCGGGCTTCACTACCATGTACGCATCGTCTGACGAGTTGGTCGGCACACATTTTGAAAAGATATGGATCTTCCCAAAAATAGTCACATTGGCAAAGAATTTTTTTCTTTGATGATGTGGCCATCCTTTTGCGACTATTCCACTAGCTAAGTAGTTGGCAAAGTCGGCGTACCATGGTTCTTCCTTAAATTCCACCATTTCCAGGGATTCAGTTGGGAATTTTTCGTTGATTTGCTCGCCCCTGGTTGCCTCCAAAGCTGGGTCTTCTAAGCGCGAAAGATGATCTGCTGCGGTATTTTCTGCTCCTCTTTTGTCTTTGATTTCAATGTCGAATTCTTGGAGGAGTAGAATCCACCTAATCAAACGTGGTTTTGCGTCTTGCTTCTTAAAGAGATATCGAATGGCTGCATGGTCTGTGTAGACTATAGTTTTAGAAAGAACAAGATAAGAGCGAAATTTATCAAAAGCAAATACCACAGCTAGTAACTCTTTTTCAGTTGTTGTGTAATTTTCTTGTGCATCGTTAAGTTTTTACTAGCATAATATATTGGGTGGAAATGCTTTTCTTTTCTCTGTCCCAAGACAGCTCCAACTGCAAAGTCACTAGCATCGCACATGATTTCGAAAGGAAATTTCCAATCAGGTGCTATCATGATAGGTGCATTGACTAACATTTCCTTTAGGGTTAGAAATGCTTGATTGCAATCCTTGTCAAAGATGAAAGGAGCATCTTTTTCAAGTAACTTTGTTAGAGGTCTTGAGATTTTTGAAAAGTCTTTGATAAACCTCCTATAAAATCCGGCATGCCCTAGGAAACTTCTAATAGCTCTTACGGAGGATGGAGGAGGTAACCTAGAAATGGTATCTATTTTGGCTCGATCCACCTCCATTCCTTCGCTTGAGATCTTGTGACCGAGTACTATTCCCTCCGTTACCATGAAATGGCATTTTTCCCAATTAAGGGCGAGGTTAGTTTCCTCACATCGGGATAGCATTCGTTCAAGGTTATCGAGGCATTGGTCGTATGAATCCCCAAAGATAGAAAAGTCGTCCATGAAGACTTCCATTGTCTTTTCTATCATGTCATGGAAAATGGCTACCATGCAACGTTGGAATGTTGCGGGGGCATTACATAGACCAAACGGCATGCGTCGATAAGCAAAAGTTCCATAGGGACATGTGAACGTTGTCTTTTCTTGGTCTTCGGGTGCTATCGGGATTTGAAAGTAACCTGAAAAACCATCCAAGAAACAGTAAAATTTATGACCGGATAATCTTTCTAACATCTGATCAATGAAGGGTAAAGGAAAATGATCCTTTCTTGTTACTTCATTTAATCGTCTATAATCTATACATACTCTCCATCCTGTGACGGTTCTTGTTGGTATTAATTCATTTTTTTCGTTAGTAATTACCGTCATACCTCCTTTCTTTGGAACTACTTGGACGGGACTTACCCAAGGACTATCGGAAATAGGATAGATAAGTCCTGCGTCAAGTAATTTGATGACTTCATTTTTAACCACTTCTTGAACATTTGGATTTACTCGACGTTGTGGTTGTATGACAGATTTGTAGTCAACATTCATCAAAATTTTGTGTGTGCACATAGAAGGACTAATTCCTTTTATGTCAACAAGTTTCCAAGCTATTGCATTTTTGTGTTTTTTCAAAAGACTAACTAGTTTTTCTTTTTCTAGGTTATCTAATTTAGACGAAATAATTACAGGTAATTTACCATCTTTGTCTAGAAAAGCATATTCCAAACCTTTTGGAAGTTCTTTGAGCTCAAGTGGTGGGTCTTTAGGAGACTCCTTATTTGGTTGCTCGTTTCGATCAAGAACTTTAAAAGTTTGTTCTATGGCGACCTCTTCTTCAACAAAGTGGTCAGTCTCTTCACTTGTATCGGGTGGCTCATCTTCATCTTCAATTAGGGGGTCATTATTGCCGAATGGATATTTCATTGATCGTTCGAGATCGACACTTCTTTTAAATGCCCCTAATTGAAGAGGTAGATTATTGAACTTCCGGTTTTTCAAAGCTTCGTAAGTTTTTACAAATGGTCGTCCCAACACTAGAGGAGCGTCATCGAGGATGACAAAGTCGGTTGGAATTACCATTTGATTTGTTTGAACCAAGACATCTTCAACTATACCGATTGATTTTATTACTTTCCGATTGGATAGAAAAATGGGTATTTGAAGTGGAGAAAAATCACTAATACTTAATTTTTCGAAAAGGTAGTTAGGCATTACGTTAACACAAAGATCTTTATCGATTGTGACATTACTAATAAACGAATTTTGAAAGAAACATGGAACCGGTGTGATGTTAATTTCAAATGGGTCTTCTTTTATTAGTGAAGTTTGATCATTAGTTAACTTAACACTTACCGTTTCGTCAATTTTAGTGTTAGTGTTTAACTCTTTTAGAAACTTAGCATGAGTGGATACTAAACAATGATTTTCGAAAGAAGGTGATAAGAGATGAATTTCTTCAAAATTAGACTCTTCTTGGATTTTAACGTTGTCGGACTCACCTTTTTCGTTGTTTAACTCATGTGTCGGTTTTTCACTTATTTGTTCTTCCATTTTTTCATTTTTAGTTATCTCTTCCTTTTTTAATTCTTCTCTTGCGCGGGACTCCTCTTCCCTTGCGCGAGCTTCTTTTATACACCGATCGATAACTCTAATGTGTTCTAATATCCTATCGGTCACTTCGGTTATAGAAAAAGAATCATTATTTTCTAAGCTTGAATCCGGTTGTTCGACCCTTTGTTCCTCATAATACCCATATGAAGTTGATGGTTCACACCATTGCCCTTCATTGTAAGCATATGATGGATAAGGTTCGTAATTTTGTTTTTCATAATACTCATATGAGGTGGGTTGTTCACGCCAAGGTTCCTCATAATAAGCATATGAAGGTGGTGGCTCATACCTTGGTTCCTCAAAGTATGAGTAAGAAGGCTCATACCTTGGTTCATCAAAATATGAGTATGAGGGAGGAGGTTCATACCTTTGGTCTTCATAGGATGTGTATGAAGTTGATGGTTCGTACCTGGGCCCCTCATAGTAAGTGTATGAATTGGATGGTTGGTACGAGTGATTATCTTGAATTGAACGTGTGTTACGACAATTTGTGCAATAATTACCCCTATAATCATCCTCATCATAGGTGTAGTTGTAACCTCCTGAGTATTGATCCATAAGAATCACTCAGCAGACCACAACCGAGTCTCGAGATCAGAAAACAAAAATAAAAACGGAAACAGAGGCTGGACACGGCCCCGTGTTGAGTGGACACGGCCCTGTGTTCAGAATCTGTATCTGGGCGTTTTAATTAAATTGACTGATCTAGTTGAGCACGGGGCGTGTTCAGTGAGCACGGCCCGTGTTCAAGCTACTGTTACTGGGCGTTTATGAAAAATCTGCAGCACGGCCCCATGTTGAGTGAACACGGCCCCGTGTACAGGATACTGTAAATGCAAAACTAAACTAAATGCAGAAAAAAGTGCGCGCGTTTAAAAAGGTTTTGAAAAAAAACTGATTAGGCCGTCAATTTTAAGCTTTCTTAAAATCCTTGTGTCCCCGGCAACGGCGCCAAAAACTTGATGCGTGCGAAGTGTCGTATATTTTAGGTGTATATTTTAAGCCCTTTTTAACACTTATTTTAGCCAAGTTTTAAATTTATAAAACACGATATTTCACTAACACTAAACACACATATGGGCAAGTGCACCCATCGTTGAGTGTAGTATAGCGTTGGTAAGATACCGAGGTCGTCCAAGGACACAAGAGCTTTTAATACCGGTTTATCCTCAACGTCTAACCAAAATAAAAGTTTAGAAAAATGTTTTAAACTAAGAAAAATAAAAACTAACTAAAATGCTGAAAATAAAAATAAAATAAAAACAGATAGACAAGATGAATCACTTGGTTCCGACTCGTATCTAGTATAACCTTTGATTATTTCCGCACTTTTGCACATAATTAAGAGATTATCTTAGTTATTGTAGTAGGCCCCTCTTTTGAAGGTGACGTTACCCTCACCCCAGTAGTTTGAGTCAGCAGGGATACAATCCTAAAGGGGTGGATTATTGGAAGATAATGAATTAAGTTATTAATGCAGTATTGTGGTAGGCCCCGCTTTTGGCGGTGACGTTACCCTCGACTAAGTAGTCTGAGTCAGCAGGGATACAGTCCTAAATAGCCGGGTTATAGTATTAATAGTAGTTAACTTATGAGGGGATCAAAGAGTTTGGACCCCCGCCATCCAATACCGTGAAGTATTGAAGGAGGTCCTACTAAATTTGACCCAGGTCCATTGCAGGACCTCTAAACGCTGAACAATGGCAAGACCTTTACCAAACCGTTCCCTTAACCCCCTACCAGGTAGCCAACATACCTCCATATAGACCGTGGAGATATGAATGGTGAAAATCCTTTATTTTATATAGACAGTAAAATAATGCCAAGACACCACGGACAAACGATAAGGAAAGATCACCTTCAACATAAGTAACTAGTTATTAAAGTCATTAATACAAAACCAAATAAAAAGTGCAAAAGATTAGAAATAAAAAGTATTATACTAGACACTTTGTCTTCACCAAGTGATGTAAGA
Organism: Helianthus tuberosus; assembly: GCA_030545235.1. Lineage (NCBI taxonomy): Eukaryota > Viridiplantae > Streptophyta > Magnoliopsida > Asterales > Asteraceae > Helianthus > Helianthus tuberosus. Next base: position 19,241,885 of record CM060355.1, read on the forward strand.
GACTTAGGCAAACATGGCCTTGATTGTCAAGAACTCTTACGATCAATCTTGGATCCCGAGACGACTCACACACTCTATGATGGACAATGGATGATGGTGGTGGATAATGGTGTTGTGATGGTGGTGGGTGGTGGATGAAGTGTGAGAGAGGTGGTGTGCCAAAGGATGAGATGAAATGAATCCAAGCACTCCTATTTATAGGCTGAACAGAGAGCTGGACACGGCCCCGTGTCCGCTGGACACGGCCCCGTGCCCGTCTGACACTCTCTCTCTCTTCATTAATTGTAATTCGCAATTACAATAAATGCGCCTGCTGTACTTTCGACACGCCCCTGTGTCCGCTGAGCACGGCCCGTGGTGGGCAATAGAAGCTTCTATAGGTTTGTCTTTTCTGCTGCTTCTTGGGCACGGCCCCGTGCTGGCTGAGCACGGGGCGTGTTCAGCCTTCTGTTTTCTCTATTTTGCTTTGGAAGGTGCCGTTGAGGGTTCGGGCAATCCACTAATGTTCCTTTTCTTGTATTTATGTTGGATTTAGCTGTCTTTTTGCTTCTTTTGCGTTTTTGAGCTCATTTAATCCTGAAAATACAAAAGGAAGACAAAAACACTCTTTTTCCAATATTAGTACTAAAAAAGGGTTAGTTTTATGCCTCATTTGATGTAATTTATATGTTGCATTTTACACACATCAAGTGTGCTAAAAAGTTTATGGAAAATATGCTTGTTGAGTTATTTAGAAAATCAGTATTCAGGATACGGCTCAGGATATTTAGCTGTATCTGCGATCAAACAGTGAGCAAATAATAAGCTAAAAGTAAAGGAAACGACACGAGATGTACGAGGAAAGCCCTTGATCAATCTAGATCGCCGACATAAAACCTCGGGAGCTGACAATCGCAGCTGCCTTGTTCTTCTTATTGCTTTAAACTTCAGGATACAGTGCAGGATATCAACCAGATCGCTAAGTGTTACAATGAATTCGTGTGAGAGTACAAATTGCGAAAGAACAAGTGTTAGTGTGTAGTGAGTGTGATTGCAGTGAAATTGTTGTGTCCTATTCGATCTGGTGTTCCTCCTATTTATAGTAACGAAATACAAACAAATATCCCTATAAATATGGGATGCTCCGAATATTCCATCACGAACGTTGTAGACCGAGTAATAAGGCTTCAACGTCTTTCTTCGAACGGTTTGGACCGAGTCTTCCGCAGAACAAGTCTTTGTGAACGTTGCTAGCTTCCAACCCACGTACCTGCACATAATCCGTTAGTGATCCTGAGGATACCATTCAGGATATTACCAATACCCTGAATCTGCACCCCGGATATGAACAGATATTATTTAATCAAGATATAAGCCAAGATATTTTTCAGGATATGAGCTCAGAAATTAGCCCACAACAGGGATAACATCCCGAGCCACATGACTTTCAGTTCCCTGTGAAGAGGCTTGCATTCTCGGAGGAGGTGGTGGAAGCACCGGACCAATTATTGCAGAGGTTGTAGCAGACACAGTGGAAGAGCTCATGTTTGATCTCGAGGCCATTGAAAATAATGTAGTAAAAAGTTTTGAAAATAAAAAACCAAGTAATGATTTTGCAAAAGCTTTTAGTAGAATTAGCACCAGTTGCCCCACGGTGGGCGCCAAATTGTTTTGGTCAAAAATTACCGAAGCAATTAAGTGATCAAATTAGTTAAGTGAGGTAGTGTGCTGAGAACGTGTGTTGAAAATATGCTAGTTAAGTTGTTTGCAAAAACAGTTTCAGGATACGGCTCAGGATATAGAGTTGTATCTATGATCAAGCAATGAGCGAAAATGTAAAGGGTGACACAGGATGTACGAGGAAAGCCCTTGATCAATCTAGATTGCTGGCATAAAACCTCGGGAGTTGACAATCGCAGCTGCCTTGTTCTTCTATTACTTCAAATATCAGGATACAGTGCAGGATATGATGCAGATCAACTAGGTGTTACAATGTAATTCGAGTACAAGTGTTTGTGTGTAGTGATTGTTTGCTGCCAGAGAGAAAAAGTGTGCGAAAGTGAGCGTGTGCCTTAATCTGATCCGATCAATCTATTTATAGTAAAAGGAAACTAACTAAATATCCTATTATTCCGGGATTCAGCGGATACTCCCTATATGAACGTTGCAGTCCTGGTCTTCCGGGTTCAACGTCTATAACCCAACTGATTTGCCCGAGTCTTGAGGGGAAGAAGTCCACTTGAATGTTGGAGACTTGCACCTTCTAATCTGCACGTGGTTAAATCAGTTACCACCAGGATATCGTATCAGGATGTTACCAATATCCTGATCCGGTATCCTGATCACAAATAAACAATTAAAACCAGAATATTAGTCAGGATATATGTGCAGAAAATGACCCATAACAGTACCTCAAGATACCTGATCCTCATGTGCTTGGCAATTTGCAAACCAGCTATTAAGGCTTCATATTCAGCCTCATTATTAGTAGTTTGAAACTCACAAGCAATTGAGTGGGGTATTATGTCCCCGTGTGGCAATTTTAGTAGTATGCCTAGTCCAGTTCCTTTGACATTAGAGGCTCCATCTGTGAAGAGTATCCAAGGATCCTTAGTCTCTTCAAGCTGTTGGACTTCCAATTCAGCTTCCCTTTGTAGATCACTACTGAAATCAGCCACAAAGTCAGCCGAGGCCTGAGATTTGATGGCAGTTCTTGGTTCATATTTGATATCATATGCACTAAGCTTGCCTGCCCATTTTGCCATCCTTCCTGACGTTTCAGGTTTCCTAGACTCAGCATCAAGTAGACTTTTACTTACATAGTATACAGGATGTTGAGTACCTTCATGATCCTTAACAAGGACCGCACTTACTTCCTTAGAAGAAACTGCTAAGTATAAGGATAATATATCCCCATTCTCTGGTTTCATTAAAGCTGGAGCTGAGGATAGGTAATCCTTAAGGGCGTTGAGAGCATTTTCATGCGTTTCAGTCCATTCAAATTTCTTATTATTTCTCAAAATGTCATAGAATTTTTTGCATTTCTCTGATGACTTTGAGATGAATCTTTTCAAGGCTGCGATCCTCTCTGTCAATCTTTGGACATCCTTGGCCTTGGCGAGAGACTTGACGTTCACAATGGCCTTGATTTGTTCTGGACTTGCCTCTATCCCTCTTTTTGTCACCATATAACCAAGGAATTTGCCAGCTTTTACACCAAAGTGACACTTGGAAGGATTCAATTTCATGTTGAATCTATCAAGGATATCGAATGCTTCCTCCAAATCTCTAAGATGATCCTCAGCTCTTTTGGACTTAACCACCATGTCATCAATATAGACTTCCATTGTGTGTCCAATTTGTTCTTTAAACATCATATTAACTAGCCTTTGGTATGTAGCACCTGCATTTCTCTTCTTGGATGATGGCATTCCTTTCAGGTGCAAACTTTCTCCTCTTCTGATGTACGGGTTTGAATGACCTATCAATGCCAAGTTTATGAGTAATAATATCTTTAGAAATACCTGTCATGTCCTCATGCTTCCAAGCAAAGGTAGTTTTTCTCTTCTTTAAGAAGGACACTAAATGCTGTTCAATTGTGTCAAGGATCCCGGATCCTATAAAAATTTTGGATTCAGGATCCTCAGGGTTTATCAAAATATCTTTGACATCTTGTTCTCTGGCCTCCAGGACATCTCTTGGAGGATACTTTAATTGCTATGCCTCCCTAGGTCTTGAGGTTGGCTTCATTGATGAAGTGTAACAATTCTTGGCATCCTGTTGATCACTTTCTATCTTCACCACACCCCATGGGGTAGGGAGTTTAACACATTGATGATAGGTAGATGGAACTGCCTTCATACCATGTATCCACGACCTGCCAAGGATAACATTGCAACAAGATAAGCAATCTATGACACAAAATTTTTGAAAAGAATTAACTCCCTCTATGTAAATGGGAAGTTTAATGTCCCCCAATGTATTCTTTGTTTCTCTAGTGAATCCCACAAGGACTGATGATCTTGGGACAATTTCTGATTAAAGGATATTCATCTTTTTGAGGACATCGAGTTTGATAATGTTCACTGAGCTTCCCCCATCTATGAGAATCCCACGAACAAAATGGTTAGAAATACACAATGTAATTACAAGACCATCATGATGAGGATCCTGAATATCTACACGGTCATCCTCATCAAAGGATATAATTTTCTCCTGTGTAAGGATGGAGGTTCGAATAGGCCTATCCCCATTCTCCATTTTCGTCTCTTTGGCATGCCTCTTGGCTGCTGAAAAGGAAGTTCCGCATATATCTGATCCACCGGAAATGAAGTTGATAATTTGAGCATCAGCTGGAGGAGCAGGAGCCCTTTCTGGAATCTTTTCAGGATCCTAGATCCTTGACTTTTTTCTTCCTAATAGCTCCTTCAAATGTCCTTTGCTTAACAAGTACCCAATCTCTTTCCTGAGTGCTATGCATTCATCAGTAAGATGACCAAAATCTTCATGATATGCACACCACTTGGATTTGTCTTTTATGGCAGCCGGCTTGTCATTCTTTCTAGGCCACCTAGTTTTGTCACCTAAATTCTGCATAGCAAGGATCAGTTCATTGTTATCAACAGCAAAATAATATTTAGAAATAGGAGGATAATCCTTATCGTCCTCTTCTTGCTCCACAGCATGCACATTTTGATTATCAGACTTGTTGTATGATTTTGGTTTGTTGTTCCTGAAATAGGATCCTTGTTTTTCCTGCTTTGAAGATCCTGACAGTCTCTCCTGGATCCTTTTGTCATCCTCTAAATGGATGAATCTAAGGGCCCTGGTCCTTACTTCATCAAGGATCCTGCAAGGTGTCATTACAAGATCATCATAGAATTGTGAATCCTTAAGCAAACCCATTTTAAAAGCTTCCACAGCTGTTGCAATATCTAAGTTGGGAATTTCTAAGAATTCTCTACTGAATCTAGTTATGTAATCCCTCAGTGATTCACTGTTACCTTGAGTTACCCTATATAAATCACTAGTTAAACGTTCAAATATCCTACTACATGAAAATTGGCTATTGAACAAATTAATTAGATTGGCAAATGAAGTAATAGAGTAAGGAGGAAGACTTAGCAGCCATTTGAGAGCTGATCCTGTCAGTGTGGATCCGAAACCCTTGCATAGAAATGCTTCTTTTAACCTTTCAGGAATGGGGTTGATATCCATTCTCCCCCTGTATTGAGCCACATGCTCTTCTGGATCAGTTGTACCATCATAGAGCTTCATATTTGGTGTTTGAAATCTCCTTGGTATCTCTGCATCACATATAGGTGGTGCAAAATGAGATATCATGTGACTTCCATCTGGAATTTCAGGAATGGGTTTAACCACTCCCGGAACACTGGATATCATATCCTTGAGCTTTTGTAACTCCCTAGCCATAGCTTGGTTGATTCATGGTTCCTGTACAAAGCCATGGTTAGTATTATAAGATGTATTTAAAGTATTACCTCCTGATTGATTTGAGGTTGGGATTCCTGATGTGAATCCAAACTGATGTGATTCCGGTATGATCGAGGGACCAGTCGAAGCAATAGTTTGCATGGGGATGAAGTCTCCCAAATGAATCTCTGAGCTTCTGGGTTGTAGACTCGTTAAGGATCCTTGATCCTGAAAGATATTGGATCCATGATACACAGAAGCTGGAGGTCTTGGAGGATATTCCATGGATCTGTGAGCCTGGGATGAGGATCCCTAGACCTGAGATAAGGATTCTGGATACTGAGAGTAGGATCCTTGAATTGACTGCGTCCCCATGTATCCTCCTAAACTAGAGAAGGATCCTTGATACTGGAAGGAGGATCCTTGATGCTGAAGAGAGGATCCTGTAAGTTGGAAGTAGGATCCTTGAGCTTGTGTCATTGCCGATGATCCATAATGCATACTCGATGATCCACCCTGGTACTGGACACCTGATGCTGTGGAATGCTGGGCAGTTGTGACTGGAGTATCAAAATTCAGTGATCTAGGCACCAATGGAGATTGATCCTCCGCTGATCTCTTCAATTTCTTGATTTCATCAATCTCCTGAAGGATCCTGTCATTAGTTTTGTCTTGCTGTTGCATGTTATCCTTCATCTGCAAAATCAAAGAATAAAGATCATTGCTAGTAGGACTAGATGAAACAACTGTAGTTTCTTTTGTGAAAACGGGGGTTGTCTTCTTCGCAGTGTTCTCAGCATTCTTCTGGGATCCAGAAGGAATAGGAGGCAAAGGTGGAATGCCCTGTGAAGAAGTGATCGCCGACATGGAGCTTGAAGTGTTCTTCGCATGAGAAGCTATGTGGTTAAAGGTAACGAGAAGAAATGAACGAAATGAACGAAATTTTTCAAGGATGAAGCACCGATTGCCCCACGGTGGGCGCCAAACTGTTTTGGTCAAAAATCACACAAGGATAATGTAACCAAATCTGATTTTGTGAGGTATGATGCTTGGTTAATTGAACAATTGTACGAACAACGAATGAATGAAATGACTGATGAACACAAGGATTTATACGAGGAAAAAGCCCTTGATCAATGGATAATCTCCGGCATAAAAAACCTCGGGTGATGGAAACTACCGATCACCGACTATATTAGACAAATAAAGATTACAACTTGGGATGATATCAAGCTTGTTACAATGATTGCCAGTATGTAAGTGTATGATCGCCGAGAGAGTTCTAATAGTGTGTGTGTACGAGTGTTGTTAGCTATATATCTGTTTTGGTCAAAAATCAAGCAATGATAATGCAACCAAACTTTCTGTTGTGAGGTATGATGCTTGAATTGATGAACAACAATAAGGATCACTCTGAAATGTAATGAACAAGTGACACGAAGATTTATACGAGGAAAAAGCCCTTGATCAATGAATGATCTCCGGCATAAAAAACCTCGGGTGATGGAAACTACCGATCACCAACTCAAATTAAATAAGAAATGTATTACAACTTCGGATGATAGCGAGCTAAGTACAAGGATCACTATAGTGTATTGTGTAAAAAAGTGTGTAATCGCCAAGTGAGTTAACGAGAGCTGGTGAGAGCAGTTGTAAGAGTGTGTGTGTAGCCAAAAATAGCCAAGTGTTTTCTAATTAGCTCGCTACCCCTTTAAAAATGGAAAATATCTACACTAACTAACATTCCGCAAATGGTGCAAGTCCTCCACGACTCCATAACGTCCACTTTTGGCCAGGCACGTGCGGAATAAACATAGAATATGCTCCAGGAATATCGCCAAGACCAAGTCCAAGCTGGTACTCCTGCAAAACAGTTTTGAATTCAAAGTAGACAACCGTTAGTACAAGGATCCTTATGATGATCCATGATCCTGATCCTGCAATACTTCTGAGGATCACCAATTCAAACAGAAGTAAGGATCACTAAGCCCAACAGCAATTGAGGATCACTGATCATTTAGAAATCCACCCCTAACAATTGCCCCCAAAATATAAGGAGTAATTATGTAAATAAACGAGTTGTATTTTGTTCTTATCCGCAATCAACCAACGGATAACTAGCCGTTGTAATCGGACTAGCCGTTACGAACATGACGTCACTGAGGTGACTATCCTACAAAATCATCATTATAAATAGGAGTTAGAGATAGGGATCAATCTGCATTTAAATTCAAGAGAAACTCCCTTTAAATTCATATCCGAAGATCAAGCAGGTATCTCTCTTCCTCTTCTTCCTTTACGTTTTCTTTCTCTGCTCCTTCTTTCTTCACCTTCTTCATAATCAAGATGATGCTAAGATCCTCACCGGCTAAGGATCATGGATCCTTTGAACAATAGGTAGGATTACAAATGGTGGAGGGATCCTCTGTTTGGGGGATGAAGCCATTGTGATCCTGCCGTCTTTTGATTCCTGCACTACCAAGACCCTTAGACAATGGACACCCTTTGCCAAACCATGTGGACGGGCCACGTTTTGCTGGTAGAAACGTGGGTTGGCAATTTTGACAACCTTAAAGGGTTTAATCTTTTGTGAATAAAATAACTTTAACTTTTTGGCTTATCATGTGTTGATATCCTTGTTAATATTTTACTTTCCAATTGTTGTGATGTTCGTTTTGTTTAAACTTATCAGGTAAAAGAAAAAGTTAATAAATATCCTTAGAAATTTTAGGATATGATCAAGGATCACATATCCTATATTCGATAAGCTTTGAGAAGTTATATGGTTTAAGGATCATAAGTTCAGTTGTCAAAGGATAAGGGTTATTCAAATAAATAATGAATAAAATCAAAATAGTTAAGGATCATACCTGAGAATCCAAGTTAGGATCCTATTCTTTAACACTTATTATCAGGATAACCCAAAAGACAAACCTTAGTAGAAGGTAAGGATCAAGGATCCTTGGTCGTTTATCTCCAAAAACCAGAAATAGGATACAACTTGGGACTAAGCCCATATAAGATAAGAGTTAGTAACTGGGGACAAGCCCAACAATTCTGGGGACAAGCCCAATATACTGGGGAGAAGCCCAAAGGATAACTGGGGACAAGCCCAAAGGATAACTGGGGACAAGCCCAAAGGATCGTATGTAAACTGGAGTATGGCCCTCACTGGCGACTATCCAAACTTAGTGACATGAAAATGCCAAAACCTTAGCTAACGTGAAAACGTTAGAAACCTTAGGAACGGATGTATGGTACGTTTACCATTATACGTAGGATCCTGAATATAGCCAGTACAATGAAATTGTCAGCCCCTAAAGCGAGTACTGGTCCCATTGCCATGAACTATATCAGGATCATCGTGCGCTACTGGCGAAACTGGGGACAGGCCCAAACTGGGGACAAGCCCAAAACTGGGGACAAGCCCAAATAACTGGGGACAAGCCCAAATAACTGGGGACAAGCCCGTAAACTTTGGAGAGTTGGCCAACCACTTTGATCTTCTGTAAAATGATAACAACTCTGCAAAAGCTTAAACTTTGTGAAAATAGATGTTAAATGTTTAACATCTTTGCCTTATGATAAGTAATAAGTATAAAATGAATGAAAATGAAAGTAATGTGTTACCAAATGTAGAATCATATATCCTTTGAGGATCCCGGATCCTTAATCAGAATACTGGTATCACTGAGGATCCCTGATCCTTCTTACTTAAAGTATTTCTTTAGATGAACAACATTCCAAGCTCTTGGTAAGAGGTCACCATCTATTGTTAACAACTGATATGCCCCCTTTCCTGCTTCAGCTTCAATTAAGTAGGGACCTTGAAATCTTCTGAACCTGACATTCTTGTTGTACGCTTCAGCCATTCTTTGTTGATAACTGGCCATCAAATATGGTAATAATAGGATGAAGGAGCTCTGCTGGTTGATGAAGGATAATGCTATATCTTTGACAAGCATTACATTTCTTTGTGTATTCCACAGCATACTTCTTCCTCATAGGCCAATAGCATCCTGTTCTGAGGATCCTTAAGAATAGTGCTCTGCCCCCAGTGTGGTTTCCACAATCTCCTTCATGAAAGTCCTTTAGAACTTCTTGAATTTCTGGATCCTTGATGCACCTTAGATATGGACCTGCAAGAGATCGTTTATATAACATGTTATTTAATATTGTAAATTGAGATACCTTGACTTTGAAAGCTCTAGGATTTCCTCCTGTAGGAATCTCTCCATGTTGTATATATCTCAGGATCGGAAGGATCCAAGATCCTGAACTTGACTGTGCACCATCATTGGGTACAATTGCATAATCTTCCACTATCTTCATGGCTACGTGATCCTCAATTGCAGGAGCTAAAACATGGATGATGAGTATTTTCACATCCTCTGGAATCTTCAGTGATGATCCAATATTAGCTAGAGCATTAGCTTCTGCATTTTCTTCCATGGGTACCTGTGATAGACTGAAAAAAGCAAAAGAATCTGCCAGTTTCCTGACTATTTCTAACTACTTGATTAGCTTTTCGCCTTTGACAGTGTAAGAACCGCTATAATGATTAGTAACTAATGGAAAATCTACATATACTTGAAGATACCTGATCCTCATATTGTTAGCTAATTGCAAACCTGCTATAAAGGCCTCATACTCTGCCTCATGATTAGTGGTTTGGAATTCACATGCAATGGATTGGGGTATAATGTCCCCCTGCGGCGATTTTAGTAGTGTGCCTTGTCAATTTCCTTTAACATTTGAAGCTCCATCCGTGAAGAGTGTCCAAGGATCCTTGGTCTTCTCAAGTTGTTGAACTTCTAATTCAGCTTTCCTTTGTAGATCACTACTGAAATCAGCCACAAAGTCAGCTAAGGCTTGGGACTTGATGGCAGTCCTGGGTTCATACTCAATGCTTGACTATCCACTTTGCCATTCTACCTGCCATTTCAGTTTTCCTGGGAACATTCTTAATAGGAAAGTTAGCTTTCACAATAATAGTGTGAGTTTCTAAATAATGTCTATGTTTAGCAAAAGCCATAATTAAATCAAGAATTAATTTCTCTAAATGAGAATACCTGGCCTCAGCATCAAGTAGAATTTTACTTACATAGTATACCGGATGTTGAGAGCCTTCATGATCCTTAACTAGGATCACACTTACTGCTTTAGCTGAAATAGCTGAGTATAAGGATAATGATTCTCCATTTTCTGGTTTCATCAGGGCTGGTGCTGAGGATAGATAATCCTTAAGAACCTTGAGTGCAGCTTCATGCTTATCAGTCCACTCAAACTTGCCTTGAGCAATTTGTCTACCTCTTCTTGGACAATGGCATTCCTTTCAAGTGCAAACTTTCTCCTTTTTTTGGTGTATTGGCTTGAAAGACATGTCAATACCAAGTTTGTGAGTAATAACATTCTTAGATATACCTGTCATATCTTCATGTTTCCAAGCAAAGGTAGATTTTCTTCTTTCCAAGAAGGATACTAAATCCTGCTCAATACTGTCTAGGATCCCGGATCCTATAAAAATTTTGGATTCAGGATCCTCTGGGTTCAACAGCATATCCTTGACGTCTTGCTCTCTTGCCTCCATGACGTCTTGCTCCTTGGATGTTGGCTTCATTGAAGAAGTGTAACAGTTCTTTGCCTCCTGCTGATCACTTTCTATCTTCACCATATCTCATAGAGTTGGGAGCTTGACACATTGATGATATGTTGAGGGGGACTGCCTTCATATCGTGTATCCATGGCCTACCAAAGATAACATTACAGCAAGATAAGCAATCAATAACATAGAAATTTTTTTTAACATAATTCACTCCCTCTATATAGATAGGAAGTTTGATGTCCCCCAATGTAATTTTTGTCTCTCCACTGAATCCCACAAGGACAGATGATCTTTGGACAATATCGGATTCAAGGATGTCCATTCTATTGAGGACATCCAACTGGAATATGTTCACTGAGCTTTTCCCATCAATGAGAATCCTGCGAACAAAATGGTTAGATATAAATAATGTAATAACCAAACCGTCATGATGAGGATCATGTATGTCGACACGGTCATCCCCATCAAAGTATATGACTTTTTCCTGGGTAAGGATGGAACTTCGAACAGGTCTGTCCCTATTCTCCATCTTTGTTTCCTTTGCATGTCTCTTAGCTGCTGAGAACCTCCGGAGATGAAATGGATGATTTGAGCATCAGCTGGTGGAGGAAGAGCTTTTTCAGGAACTTTCTCAGGATCCTTGATCCTTGACTTTTTCCTTCCAAGCAATTCCTTCAAGTATCCTTTGCTCAAAAGATAACCTATCCCCTTCCTTAATGTTATGCACTCATCTGTGAGATGACCAGAATCCCCATGGTAAGCACACCATTTCGATTCGTCTTTGGTGGCAGGCGGTTTGTCATTCTTCCTTGGCCACCTAACCTTGTCACCTAAACTCTGCATAGAAAGGATTAGTTCATTAATATCAGCAGAAAAACAATATTCTGAAATAGGAGGATAATCCTCATCATCTTCCTCTTGTTCCACAGCATGCACATTCTGGTTGTCATGCTTGGAGTATTGCTTGGATCAGTTATCCTTGAGATAGGATCCTTATTTGTCTTGCTTGGAGGATCCTGACAATCTCTCGTGGATCCTTTTGTCATCCTCTAAACGGATGAATCCTAAGGGCCCTGTTCCTTTCCTCATCTAAGTTACTGCAAGGGGTCATGACAAGATCATCATAGAACATTGAATCCCTAAGTTAACCCATTTTAAAAGCTTCTACAGCCGTAGTTATATCCAGGTTAGGGATATCTAAGGATTCTTTACTAAACTTAGTGATGTAATCTCTAAGTGATTCATTTTGACCTTGTGTTACCCTATATAGATCACTAGTTAATCGTTCAAATTTCTACTACATGAAAATTGACTATTAAACAAATTAACTAGATTAGCAAATGGAGTAATAGAGTAAGGGGGAAGACTTAGCAGCCATTTAAGAGCAGATCCTGTGAGTGTGGATCCAAAACCCTTGCATAGACATGCTTCTTTTAACCTCTTAGGAATGGGATTGATCTCCATTCTTTCCCTTGTGACTTCCATCTGAAATTTCAGGAATGGGCTTAACCACTCCTGGAACGCTGGATATCATATCTTTGAGTTTCTGCAATTCCTTAGCCATAGCTTGGTTGATTCATGTATCCTGTACGAAGCCATGGTTAACATTATAAGAAGTATTCAAAGTGTTACCTCCTAATGGATTCAAGGTTGGAATTCCAGATGTGAATCCATATTGACGGGATTCTGGCATAACCGAGGGACCAGGGGAAGCAATGGTATGCATTGGTATGAAGTCTCCTTGATGAACGTCCGAGCTCTGAGGCTGCATACTTCTCAAGAATCTTTGATCCTGAAGGATGTTGGATCCCTGAAGTTTAGATGATCCTTGAACTTGAAGGGATCCTAGAACCAGAGAGGATCCTGGGACCAGAGAGGATCCTGGGACCAGAGAGGATCCTGGGACAAGGGAGGATCCTGGGGCAAGGGAGGATCCTTGGACCGGGAAGGATCCTTGAACCTGGGAGGATCCTTGGACCTGGGAGGATCCTTGGACCTGGGAGGATCCTTGGACCTGTGAGGATCCTTGGACCTGTGAGGATCCTTGGACTGCATGCATTCCCAAATATCCTCCTGACGTGAAGTATCCCTAATGCTGAGAAGAGGATCCTTGAGGCTGGAAGTGAGAGCCAAATGCCTGACTCATAGTTGTTGTTCCATAACGCCTTCCTGGTAATTCACCCAAGTATTGCACGTCCGGGACTGCTGAGTGTTGGGAAGTTATGACCGGAGTGTCGAAGTTCAGCGATCTTGGCATCAGAGGGGAGTGATCCTCCACTGATTTCTTCTGTTTCTTTATCTCATCGATCTCCCGGAGGTTTTTTTCGTTGATTTTGTCCTGCTCTTGTGCATGATTCATCATCTGCAAAATCAGAGCATAAAGATCATTAGTAGTAGGATTAGTTGAAACAGAAGAAGTAGGTGGTTTTTGGAAAATGGGGGTTTGTTTCTTCGCAGCATTCTCAGCATTCTTCTGGGATCCAGAAGGTGGTGGAGGCAAAGGAGGAACGCCTTGTGAAGAACTGAATGAGGGCATCAAACTTGAAGTATTCTTCGCTGAGGAAGCCATCTGCTTGGTTGTAACGAACCGAAATGACCATGAAAATACGAATCTTTTTAGGAATGAAGCTCCAATTGCCCCACGGTGGGCGCCAAACTGTTTTGGTCAAAAATCAAGCAATGATAATGCAACCAAACTTTCTGTTGTGAGGTATGATGCTTGAATTGATGAACAACAATAAGGATCACTCTGGAATGTAATGAACAAGTGACACGAAGATTTATACGAGGAAAAAGCCCTTGATCAATGAATGATCTCCGGCATAAAAAACCTCGGGTGATGGAAACTACCGATCACCAACTCAAATTAAACAAGAAATGTATTACAACTTCGGATGATAGCGAGCTAAGTACAAGGATCACTATAGTGTATTGTGTAAAAAAGTGTGTAATCGCCAAGTGAGTTAACGAGAGCTGGTGAGAGCAGTTGTAAGAGTGTGTGTGTAGCCAAAAATAGCCAAGTGTTTTCTAATTAGCTCGCTACCCCTTTAAAAATGGAAAATATCTACACTAACTAACATTCCGCAAATGGTGCAAGTCCTCCACGACTCCATAACGTCCACTTTTGGCCAGGCACATGCGGAATAAACATAGAATATGCTCCAGGAATATCGCCAAGACCAAGTCCAAGCTGGTACTCCTGCAAAACAGTTTCGAATTCAAAGTAGACAACCATTAATACAAGGATCCTTATGATGATCCATGATCCTGATCCTGCAATACTTCTGAGGATCACCAATTCAAATAGAAGTAAGGATCACTAAGCCCAACAGCAATTGAGGATCACTGATCATTTAGAAATCCACCGCTAACAATATCTATCAAGCTTGTATCCCCTTTAAAATTAGAAATAAAACTAGCTAACAAACTATCCGCAAATGGTGCAAGCTCCCCACGATCACCATAACGGTCAAAGAGTCCTTGCACATGCAGAATCATCAAGCATATTCCCCTAGAATCTCGGTTGGACCAAGTCTTATTCGAATACACCTGCAAAATAAGTTAAAACATGATGGAAACAATTGTTAGTATTAGGATAATAATGAGGATCCTGGATCCTTATCCCTGCAGCTTCTTCTGAGGATCCTTAATTCAAACTGGACTAAGGATCTGTGATCCAAGCTACACTTGAGGATCCGTGATCCATAAGCTGTGAAATTATATCCCTAACAATTGCCCCCAAACATGATTAGTTAATATCTAATTAGATAGTCATGTTTGAACGATTTTCGGACTAGCCGTTACAAGTGGATATAGCCGTTACAGGCTGATGACAGCAACAGTCACCTTCCTGCAACAACAATCATTATAAATAGGGTTAGAGATAAGAATGAAATCATGCATTTATACTCGAGACCCTCTTCTTTAAATCCACATTCGAAGATCTTAGCAGGTATTCTCTTTCTCCCTTCTCTCTAATTTCTTATCCCTTAATTCAAACTGGACTGAGGATCCGTGATCCAAGCTACACTTGAGGATCCGTGATCCATAAGCTGTGAAATTCTATCCCCTAACAAAAACAATATTCGATTTGGATCAATCAACATGAGAATTTTCAAAACAAAATAACAGTTCATCGAATAATTACATATTATCAATATTAACTCAGATATTAATCACATTCATCTGGCTTAGTAATTCAGTCGCATAAGAACATTCATCATACTTGTTAACACTCAACCCTTATTAGCATTTGTAGTATCATAGCCTTAAAACAGTATCATTCATCTACCTCCTACGGAGTTTTCGAAGCTCACTTCGTCGGTTATCAAGAACCCTGGTTTATCAATCAATTATCACAACAGGTTCAACAACGCTATCATGCCACCCTAAACATCTTCATCATTCATGTTATCACATAATTATTACGATCATTCATCAATATGTGATGACTTAGGTTGAGGTGTCTTGTATTTTCATATACTTTGGTCGTATAAGTCAAACCCCTTTTGTGATGTTAAACATTTTAGTTGGATAATGTTTGAACTAGTTATGTTTATTCGGATCATGTAGACCCCAACTCATTACTTTGGTTTGTGACAATCTAAATACTTTGGCATTCCTTTAACTATTTTAAATCATTATTAGATGTTTGCTGATCGAATGCTTAAAAATCTTTCGTGTCGCGCCTCATGTTTCCGCCTTCAGACGGGTGTGACAAATTGGTATCAGAGTCTCGTTTATAGGGAACTAGGATTCTTTCTTGAGTCTAGACTATAGCCTCTAGGGTGCTCGCACGAAATGTTTTATTTGCATAAAACGTTTTCATTACATTGCATTTGCATCCATGGTTAGGTTATTTAGGTTTGTGTGTTGTACAAGATAAAAATTCCAAATTACGTCGAATTGGCTTAGAAGAAGTCGTATTTGTCACGCAATTCAGCATGTCACCACCATTTACATCGATCACATCACGGAGGTCTGGAGATCCATTTCTGTTGTACAAGAAAAAAAAATCCAAATACTTCAACACCATTGATGTGCGTAAAATACAACATATAAATTATATCAAATACAACATAAAATCAACCCTTTTTCGGTACTGATGTTGGAAAAAACATGTTTCTTTGTTTCTTTTTAATTTACAGGGTCAAAAGAGCTTAAATGCACAAACGAAGCAAATTAACAGCAGAAACCAACATAAATACAAAGAAGGAGTATTGACACGACTCGCCAAGCCCCTATCCACATCCAAACCAACAAAATAACTAGATCAGATGCTCCGGCACGGGGCTGTACCCACTAGGCATGGGTCGTGCCCTGTCAAGATCCTCTGCAGAAGAAAAGACAACAACAAAAGACAAATCAGACACATCAACACGGGGCCGTGCTAAGGCAACACGGCGCGTGGTCAACTCTAAGATTCGCAGAATCTGAGATAGTACAACAAGTACAATGGCCACGAGTCGTGCCGTTGACACACGGGGTCGTGTTAGTACAAGACCTGACACTGCAATTAATGAAGAAGAGAGAGATGGATGGCCACGGGGACGTGCCAGGCGGGCACGGGGCCATGTGAACTGTCTGACTTCAGCTATAAATAGGGGTGCTTGCTTCCTGTCACACCCCAACCGATGGCGGAATCATCGGGGCGTGGCACTGAGCGAAATAGATTGTCCAGAAGTTTCCATAAAAATTATCAATACTATTCAATTTAAATAATACGTCCCATACCGTACCTCAAACAGTAAAATAATTATTACAGACAAAATCTAGGAAAATATTCTGTTCCGACAACTCGGATTTAAACAGACAGCAATTGTTTATCTGCTTCTAGAGACCCTTGATTCGTTATCTACAGACAACTATTTGTTGGGCTCTAAAGCTTTATTCTAGCTTCAAATTCCTACCACATGTGCATCCTAAGCACCTGTCACATACGTTAAAATAAGGTCAATACATATAATGTAAAGGTGAGCATACAAGTTTGATAATAACATATAGAGTTCGAATTCGTTACGCATAACCAGCATGTACACATAGTGAAATGAAGCACGTTAGTTATCGACATAGATCCATCGATACCAATGACTGCGGGTTGACTGCCTGAGGCAGTTCGCAATACATGGTTACCACCGTAATCCATGCAAGTAATGTTCCTTAACAACCCCCGTGTGAATGGGTGCTGAGTCCAAACTATAGTACTATCGTTGCTAAGGCAGGTAGACAACATTCCATGTGTAAACATAACAAACAAGCATTCATAAGCCACGTATAACATGCATTAATGGTTAGCTTTCAAATAGTATTGAGTAGTGTGATTGTTGTAGTTTGAATAGTTGTAACGTATGTAACACCCAAAAGTGCGTAAAGCAAAAAGGGATAGAGTATACTCACATCGATTGATGGATTGAAGGGAGCGCTTAGCGAGTAAGGTTAGCCTGGATAGATTCGATAGCATAACGATAAGGGACACGTAAAACGCTACAAAGTGAGAATGGATCGGATGGTAGTTCGTTCGGATGGCAATCCGAGCGGACAGCAATCCGTGTGGATGACGATTCGAGTGGATTGTTTCTTTCTATAAGATGAATGTGTTTGTGTATGATGGCTTGAACTTTGAAGTTTTCGTTGTAGCATTTTGAAAACACTGAAATATCTCTATCTTTCAAGTCGGTCGATCGGATGGTGGGTCGTGCGGATGACAATCTGTTCGGATGGTCATCCGGTCGGACGGAGACTTGATTGAAGAGACAAGTTCACATCAGAAGAGTCACTCGGTCGGATGTCCATCCGATCGGGTGGCAACCCTGCTATTGAACATGTTGAAAATTGTTTAAGTCTTTAAAGTCTTAGTATCTCATGATCCGAAGAGTAATCCAACCAGATGGTCGTCCAATCGGATTGCAATTCGTTCAATACTCAAACTTTAGACAAGGTCGTTTAAAGTGGGACCCAAGTGTGATCCGTTCGGGTGGCGATCCGTTCGGATGACCTATCCGATCGGACAGCAATCCGTTCGGACAGCAATCCGTCCCGATTGTCCCGTTCGTCCTCCACTTGGTTGTTTTGATGGGTTGTCGTTATGTCGAGATGCTTTGACAACGTGTTAACCAACAGAACCTCCGTTTCGACCCAAATGACTAAACCGACCAGGAATCACCCTAGCTCGGTCAGTTACCGGCTCTAGACAGTTGTTCTTGTTTAACCCGAAGTCGGTGGTCTCGTAGGCGGAATCCAGATCTGAACCAGTACAACACCAAGGATGAGTAGGAAACTAGATCAGAAACTGCTTCTATCGGTTTTGAGTGTAAAAGAGTTGGAAGAAAGTTAGAAACCATCTTTCAATCGTTTTCACCACTCTTGTATCGAGATCTTTACGAGATCTTTATGGAAATCGGTTAGATCTCAGTTGTTCTTGATGGATTGAGGTCAAAGCATGAAGTTCTTGAAGAACACATGATGACATCATCCTAGAACACCCGAAATCCAGTGATTTCATGGTTAAAAGTTAAGATTTAAAAGATAGAAAGGTGTAGGAGTGCGTGTAGATCAAGAAAGTACAAGGTTTAGGACGAGATCTTACCTGGACTGAGAGAAATCGAAGAAAAGGTGAGGAGCACGAGTAGTTCGGATAGAGGGTTTCCAAAAGTGGAAAGAATGACAATGACAGGGGTATTTATAGGATTCCAAAAGAGGAAAGAGTGATCCGATCGGATGACTCACCGCTCGGATGACAATCCGGTCGGATGACATCCTGGTCGGATGACATATGGCCTATGACCAAAAGGGCTATCCGGTCGGATGGCTATCTGGCCGGATGGCGCTGGGTTCAAGTGTTTGGCTCGACGATTTTTGGTGTTTCGATTTCGATTGCCAGCGGTTCAACACGATAGGATTTCCTAGTCAAATTACTTTCAGTCCCAACTACTAAATACCATAGCTCGATTGTGATTCGTGTTCGAGTTCGATTTCGAGTTTCGATTGAGTTCGATTGCATTTCGAGTTCGATTGCGTTTCGATTGATTACCACAACACAACATAAATAAACATGCACAAGTAAAACGTAAGGCATACACACACGTATAATCAACAAGTAAAATACGTAGCTCGAGTTGCGATTCGTTGTCGATTCGATTAGCATAGCTTGATTATTAGTTGATTAACTTTATCGCATTGTTACTTCCTATAATTCACAGTCGTAGATCGATTGAATAGCGATTAACGTACGTCGATTATTGCATTTATAGACACTTACTCCACATAATAGCTATAATAAAAGAAATCTACTACAAGTCAAGTTGCGCGAAATCAGTAGTTGACTTTGACCTTGACTCTGACTTTGACTTGTGAAAACACGGGGTGTTACAGTTCCATTCCAATCCATCTCATGGAAAACCACTTCTCTCACACTTGCCACCACTCCACTACCACTACAACACCAACATCCACCACCATCATCCATCTTCCATCATTTAGAGTGTGTAGTAGTCTCGGGATCCATGATCGATCGTAAGAGTTCTTGTCAAACAAAGGCCATGCTTGGCTAAACTATTACATCACTTGGTGAAGACAAATCTTTTATGTATTACTCTTTGATTTCCAACCTTTGGCTCCTTTTTATTTGGGTATGTATTAACGACTTTAATAACTAGTTTTCTATATTGAAGGCGAATTTATTTAACCATTCTTCATGTTTTGTTAATTCACTCATTCGTGCCTTTACGGTCTATATAAAGCACGTTAACTTCCTAGAAGGGGTTAGAAGGGTGGTTGGGTAATTCTATGTCCTGTTGATCCTGCGAGAACCTGGTTCAAGCCTAGTAAGACTTCACGAGTGGGCGGTACAATCTGCCTCAAGAGAAGTAAGAACCGCTTGAATCCCTTATCTATAAACTACTATTAAAACTTTAAACCAACCTTGCGAGATTGTATCCATGCTGACTCAGACCAATAGGTTGAGGGTAACGCTGCTTGGAAGGGAGCCTACCACTTTTCGCATTAATAACTTACTTAATTATCTTTCCATAATCCGACCTTGCAGGACCGTATCCCTGCTGACTCAGACCAACAGGTTGAGGGTAACGCCGCCTGGAAGGGGGCCTACTACTATAACTTAAAGATAATCTCTTAAAATGCCCAAAGTGAGGAAATCATTAAAGGATACATATAAGAGGAGTTGGAACCAAGTGATTCCTTCTTGTCTATTTTTTTTCCTTATATTTTATTTTTAACTTTTTAGTTTATCTTTTTTATAACTTTCAAAACTTTTTTATCAAAATTTGGTTAGATTTGACGTTAACGATAAGCCGATACTAAAAGCTCTTGTGTCCTTGGACGACCTCGGTATTTTGCCATCACTATACTACGTCTGCGATGGGTGCACGTGCCCTAACGTGTGTAGAGTGATAATATTATATCGTGTTTTATAAATTTAAAACTTGATTCAAGAGTAAAAAGAGCTTAAAATATATCTAAAATTTATATACACCCGCACACACGTTAGCCATGGTTCATAACAAACCCGTTATCATTAGCAAAGAAACCGTAAGAACCAAGTTTCAGTTAAAGACTGACATGGTGATAAAATTCTAATGAAGAAAGAAGATATTCTTGCTGGAATCAAGACACTAGGGTACGAAAGTGACTTTTCACCAAAATCAAGAAAACAAAGTTATCTCAAGAATGGAGGTTTATGTGTCATGTTTTTAGTGTTTCCATGGCACTTCGAAAAGGTGGATACTCACTAGGTGCTAGTCGGCTGGTGGGATACCGACTATCGATTAGTCGGGATTAATCTTATCGGGCTTTTATGTATAACTTTACACACACACACACACACACACACACACACACATATATATATATATATATATATATATATATATATATATATATATATATATAACAACAATATTACTTTTATGTATATATTTACAAGTTTAGGGACCAAATGTAAACAAATGAAAATGGAGGGGGTTAAATGTTTAAGTACCAAAACTTAATAAAACCTAATTTCCGTTATATACATAATACGCGATTGTTTCTCCTCCATTCGTTTGATACAACAGAAAAATACAAACCCTAGCCCCAAATTCACCTACATAATTAATTGGTTCTTTAATGGTATTCTATTTCGCACAATGGAGATAAGAGAGCAGGGTCGATTTGGAGCCGACTTGACCGGCTTGGACCGATTAGGACTGACTAGCGACTAATGGACTTATTAGCTCAAATTTAATCAGTTGTCGGGCGACTACCAATTAATCGCCAACTAGTCGCAATTCTCCCATGCTAGTTGAATCTGGATTGGGTTGCAGCAATGTACCAATTGTCTATAAACGGGCTATTCAATATATTATGTCTAATCTTCAACAACATGGTTGTAAATGCCGAAAACAAATTAACAAGATGGAAGATGTATGTATACATCGTGTTTTTCAAAGTTTTGTGTATGCTAAGCTTTTGCCTTCTTAGTTGCGGAGCTTACGATACGTTTCTGGTTGATTGATTTTAAATATGAGTGGGCTAAAAGTCAATGTTTATTTTAGAAAATGAATATTGGATTTAAATAACCTCAACTTTTACCATTTGACCGACCGATAACATTCCCAACTTACGAATTGTACCACGCCACTCTCAGCTTTCAATTTATTTTGCTCTGGCACTCCCAAACTAATTAAACCCTAACCGAGTTACTTTTTTACTGATGTGACATTTTTTTGCTTAGGTGGCATCTAACATGACACTTTTTTTTTGCTTGGCATAATTTTTGCTAACATGGCATTTGATGTGACACTTGTTTAGTGACATGACATATGACTTAGGATTTAGAAAATTTGAAGTGTTAGAAGAAAATAAGTTGAAAATCTGTGAGTGGCGTGATACAATTCATTTTACCATTCATAATTTTGATAAAAAAGGTTAGCGAACTTTGTTATTTTAATTTGGTGATATTCACTATTTCAAATGCATCATTGAATAAAATCTTTTATAATTGAAATAAAATAAAATGAAATCCACTTTTAGATATATAACACTATGAGCGGGAGAATTATTGCAAATAAAGTTTCCAGTCCATCAACTTTAAGGAAGAGCATGATTCATGTGTAAATCCTTTATTAATGTTTCTATCTTAACTATATATTCAGCTTTTAAATATAACAACAATCCATCTTATCTTCCTAAACTAACCCAACTTCAATTTATATATAAAATCATTTCATCAGTCGTGTCTTTCAATTCCCTGGAGTTATGGAGCACAGCCCAACAACTCAGTATCTCCGACTTCTAGATGAACTCAGTACCGGTGACTGCAGAATTCCTGGCTATGTTACAAGTACATTGCTAAAATACGCGCAACCTATATACCGATCAGAAAGGGAAAAAAAGTACAGCGAACCTATGGTTTGGATTGGGTTGTATATCGCGTGTGCATCTCTTGTTTGCATCCTTACTATGGTGGCTGATTTATTACATGGTATGCGTAGGGGGAAGCTATGGTTCCCGTGCAAGTATTTTAGAATCAATTCTGCCTTTCTCACTGTAATATCTGTTGCAATGAAGTTACCGGTGGATCTAAGTGGTTCCATGCCTGGCGATGTGGACCAAGTGGCAAAGCTCGGAAGCATGGCCTTCATGTGCACCATGATGGCCAATTTATTGCCTTGTTTATCAACCATGGACAACAATGCACTCTGGTCGAACATCACAGCTTTGTGTCTTCTTGTGATCACAATGGTTGTGAATATTTGCATTCAAATACAGACTGGAGTTGTTTCCTATAAAGAAGTTGCCCCTATTATAAATGTTATTTCCCCCTCATATGAGGTTAAAATTAACAAAGATCGTAATATCATACTAGCCTCCATTTATGTGACTTTGTTACTTTGGTTGTTGCTAGTACATGTATGTTCATGTTTAGCGATTCTAAAATCCAAAAAGATTATAGAATCGAAATACCAACAAGGTCACGATCGAGCTTTGAAAGAAATCAAACAGTCATCAGGAGAATTGTTAACGGTTGAGCAGCTGCAAAAACATGTGAAGAACCACTGGATCATGGCAGGAAGTGGCAGCCCCCAATTCATAACAGCTTGCTTTCGTACCACATCTGCTTCTGGGGTAATATGTGTTTTGGCCACGATCTTACATACTCTTACTATGTTCTGGAGTATTGATGCTATTATGGAAGAGGACTGTGATTCGGATTATGGTCGATCCATGATAGCAATTGTGATAGTCCAGTTTATTGGAGTCGTGATTGGTACAATTGCACCACTTTCTAGGTGTTTTGCAGCCTTAAGCTTTAAAGTGTCCCTCAAAATCGTTTCAAACGATTTTAAGGTTTTTAAGCTAAAGAGCTATTGGACATCGAAGTTATATGAGTGGAAACGTGCTAGTTTAAAGCTCCCATTTCGTAACCACAGTCTCAACGTCATCATCGAGACTTCGAAAAAGCTAATTCTCTACATTTGTATAGAATTCCAGGGGGGATTTGTTGTGGTATGCAAGATACTAGCCTTGATACCATTTGTATTCATGATATGTGTCTTGTATTGTTTTCGTTGTTTGAAGTGGTTATTACATAAATATCGCTTTAATTCATCATTCAAACAGTTTAGTTCATTGGAAGAAAAGACCAACTTCTTGGAACGAAACGAAGATCTTCGTCCATATGTTTTGCAACTTGAAGATGAGATGGAGCTTGCAAAGAGAACATTGGAAGGCCTTTCAAAATCTGTGAACCGATTGATCCAAAATGGTGAAAAGAGCCAAGCCAACGATAATCTCATGAAGCTAATTAAACTAAACTCTGCCAGTGGTTTTCATGGAGTTGCAAAGTTTGACAACGTAGATGAGTATATGCAAGATGTTTCATTTTTACTACTAAAAGTAGAACATCAAAATTGTTGGAGCTTGCCAGTGGTAACCTTAACAACCATCGCGGTTTCTCTTCCTGGAATCGAAAGGGAGGACGTTGATAACTTGTTGAAAGGTGTGAAGGAAGGTCTACTATACGTCACACTTGTTGAAGAAAACCTGAATGCTACCAATGACTTTGTAAGCGTTCAAGAGGCTGCAAAAACTTTGTGGAAAGAAGTTGACATCGACCACAAATGGTTAGGATACAAGTTGCCAGACACCTCTTCTCAAGTGAAAACAACTAGACAGATTGTTGAATGGTTCAGGGATACATCTGAAAACATAGTTTACTCGGAGGTCGCAAGTTGGAAAGATGATTCCAAAGGCAGGTCTATGTGTGCCAACTCAATGTATCGTATAACCAAAACGATATTGAGTACCAACAGTGCCAACAATGATGATGAGGTTAGCCAAAAGGAACTATTTGGTAACTTATCATCAATGATCGCTGACATAATGGCCGCTTGTCTCACAAACTTACCTCAAGTCATAGAGATGAAATGCCACACTAGTGCAATAGAGATAAGGGAGGCCAGTGTCAAAGACGCAGCCCGACTTCTGGGTGAGTCTACAAAAATAATCAAAGAACTTCAAGGTCGTGGTATTCTAGGCATGAATCCAAGTGACTTGCCATTTATCCATAAATGGCGTGCTTATTTAAGGAATCGTTAATTCCTTAAATTTCAATGTTAATTAAGTTCATGTTTATATGTTTTCATCTTCTGGTTTCCTAGCATCTAAATGTATGTTAATCAAGTCCTTGGTTCTCATAGTAATTTCTACTCTTTTTTCCAACTTCTATTATATCTTTTAAGCAATAAGTACTGTGCATTATACAATTCTCAAGGTTATTGCTTAAATTGGTTTTGTATAGGTGAGTTCACACTAAGATCACTAAATATTTACAAGTCATTCTATCCGTTGATGACTAGAATATGTGTTCACCAATGAATACATTATTTGTAGAACCATAAAAAAAGTATGGTCATGATATATGTATTTATCTTTTTTAATAATTCTCAAATAGATTGTATTTTCAAAACTTCAAGTAGTAGCTTTTTATCCTTATAAAAAAGAAATAAGTTCATCCCACTTAATGCTAATAATTGCAACTAAAGTTGCATAAAATTATAATGCTTATCCTTGTCTTGGTCACAGTCATGTAGGTTTTGGTGGAAATTAGTGTAGGTAGCAAGGTTCTTTTGGTCATTTGTGCAACTTTAAGTGCAGGATTAATTATTCTCTTTAGGTTAAATCGTTCATAAAATTTACATAGGTTTATGGAGTGTGCTCGGATAAGCCACCTGCACAAAGGTTGAATCTTCATTTGTCTTAATTTGTTCGACTGATGGTGCCTCAGCCATTCACTTTACATTAACTAGTGAAATTCCCCCGCGCTTCGCGGCGGGAATTCAGTCGGTATCAGTTCGAATGGTTATGGTAACAACACTCACTATAATAATCGAAAGAGAAAACATTACATCGATCAAATGCAATAACAACGAATATTGATATTGGTACCATTGTTGTTCAGTTGACGATATCAGGTTTGTTTGCATTCTATGTTTATTTTATTTCAACATTCAGATATATATATTTTTTTTGGGTAAATTACTTTTTGAGTCCCTGTGTTTTATAGGTTTTAACTAGTTGAGTCCAAAAGCAAAAAGATTAACGCCCTGAGTCCCCATAAGCATTTTCTTTAACCATTTGAGTCCAAATTTCTAACACTGTTAGAATTTTTTGGTTAATTATTGTTAAATGACCAAAATACTCTTATAATTAAAAAATAAAAAACCATTCTATTTCTTTTTTATCGGAAAAATGGCTCAGAGAACAGAAAAAGAAGAAACCGAATTTAAATGCTACCGAAAACCCTAACTCTCTGCGTCAACAACTGCGGCGTCGTCGGAGCTCCGGCCACGAACAACATGTGTCAAAACTGCTTCAACGCCACCACAACGACGTCGCAACGCAACCGTACCAGGTCTAATTCCGTGACGTCATCATCACGTACCATAGATCTGGTGTTAGATGAATCAATTGTTGTTGTAGATGAACAATTGAAGGATTTGAAGCGGAACGAAGTTACGGTGGTGAAGAAGGTGGTTAATCGGTGCTCTGGTTGCCGGAAGAGAGTCGGTTTGACCGGATTCCGGTGCCGGTGTGGTGATTTGTTCTGTTCGGAGCACCGGTACTCTGACCGGCATGATTGTAGTTATGATTATAAAACCGCTGGTCGTGAAGCGATTGCGAAGGATAATCTGGTGGTTAAAGCGGCGAAAATTGTTAAAATATGAAAGTTTTTTATATACTTGTTTGTTATGTTTGAATGTTGTGATGTGAAAAGTTGTGAAATTTGTTATGATCACTCGATGATGATTGTAGTGTTTCGAAATTAAGTTAAATTTTTAGAGAATTCCAGTTTTATCTACAGCTAATTGGAGATTGAATTGTTAGATTGAATGTTTGTTGATTAGTGGGTAACCAGTAAAGGGGTGTTTGGCTAAGCTTTTTGACTTCTGTTCTCAGGACTTCTCCTTCTCAAGAAGTCACAATTTGTGACTTCTCCTTTTCTCCTTCTTAAAGACAAAAAATATTGTAAAGTCCTTTTCCTGCTTGTGTTTGGCTAAGCTTTTCTCATCTTCCTGACTTCTCAATGACTTCTCAATAATGTTTGGCTAAGCTTCTCCTTCTCAAAAGGACTTTTAGCTCTATATAAGTCAATAAGTCATTTTGAGAAGGAATCCCAAACACCCCCAAAGTTCTCCGACTGTTTGTTGCCATAGAAGGAAGAAATAGAATGGTTTTTTATTTTTTACTTATAAGGGTATCTTGGTCATTTAACAATACTTAACCAAAAAATTTTAACAGTGTTAGAAATTTGGACTCAAATGGTTAAAGAAAATGCTTATGGGGACTCAGGTCGTTAATCTTTTTGCTTTTGGACTCAACTAGTTAAAACTCATAAAACACAGGGACTCAAAAAGTAATTTACCCTTTTTTTTTTTGAAAATGGATAGTGTGCAAGCTATCATACCAAACCGAATCGAAACCGATCAAATAACATCTATATAGATACCAATATTTATTTTTATTGTTCTTTCTTTGGATAAACTGATACCGTATCGCTACTATACCATATCAAGCTGAACCGAACAACATCAATATTGGTATGCATTCATTTTTTTAGTTTTTAATTTGATAACGGATACTTGATCGCATCTTAAAAGTTGTACGAGAAAAGAAATATTTGAAAATCAATTAAAGTGCTAAAATCACAAAATAATAGAAAGTTAAAAAAAAAACTTAAACTAATATTGTTCATAGACACTTTCTATTAATATGTATAAAATATCAAAGTGATGGGACCAACATGATTGGTGAGGAATTATTGTGGCAGCAAGAATCAACAACAAAGAAGTGATTGATGTGTATATTGTTGTTTTGTAGTGGTTAACTAGTATTAACCACCCGCGTTGTGAGGGGGGCGTAAAACCATGACAAATCACAACAAAGCCACACCATCGCTATCGACCACTAATTATACTAAAGTTTCAACGTCTTAATGCAGAGAAATTAGAACCAAACGTAAAACATAGAAAATAATAACTAACTCGATTTAGGACATGAGCGTTGCAACGAACCTGTTAAACGGAAAAAAAATAGACAATGTAAAAACACTGAACAACACACGCACATTGCACCATGTTAACTCGCAAAATTTAGAACCAAGCGTAAAATAAAACGCTGGACCACACACGCACGTTGTATCGTGTTATCTCGCAAAATTTAGAACGAAAGTAAATGTGTTGTGACTTAAATTGGAAAAGATGAAAAGAAGTAAAAAAATCAAGTAGTTTTGTGTTAAAAGTGTAATATCAATTTTTTATTTTTTGAAAATCCCCCTAAACGTAGGGTATAACACCTCTATGCATTAAAATTTTGCAAATTTATAGTTTGTAATTGTTTTTGCTTTTATGCAAATTTGTATTTTGTGATTCGTACTTAGTTATTTGTATGATTCTTAGGCGTCTTTTCATTATCTGCACTACAAAATCGAGGGACATATATTATAGGGTATGGTTAATGCGAGAATCACTCTTATTGTGATAACCACGAGAACTAATGTGAACAAAACAAAAATAACCTTAAAATTAAAAAAACAAAAAAAAAAAAAAATTTAGAATCGCTAAATTTCGTCACTTAAAAAACTACTACATATGAATGTTCCGATATATACGGTATATGTGTTATAAGTTTTTTTTATATTCTTGTTAAAAAAAAAACTATGACAGTAATTGTTGTTCAATTTTTTTTTTTTTTTTTTTTTTAGTGACGAAATTTAGCGATTTTATTAAAAAAATTGTGTGTTTTTAATTTTTTTATGTGTTTTTTCTTCTGTTCACACTGGTTCTCGAAAGAAATGGTGGTTTCTAACGTATCCTTATCAATGGATTTTACTGAGAGATCACCGACACATACCTCACCTTCAGAATAAGTGTTTGTTTCACCGATAGATCACTAGTGGGGTCTTCATCGACACAACTTCACTAACGGGTCATCAACGAAAGCAATGCCAATGTTTATCAATAGTTTTCTCTACGATGCATTTCAGCGAATTCCATTTAGGTACAAATGAAGAATTCGATCATATGTGGGAAACCGAGCTATATTCCCGAACTCCTTTGGGATACACATGACGATTTGAATTTTGAGGCCACCAATTAACTACTTCTAAACGCATTATAGCACAAATGAAGTATTCAACGTCACCTTTAATATATTATATTTCTGAAACCATATATATTAAAAACATTAGGTGTTATCAACAAACACTGCCATTATATATATAGACGGATAAAGAAAAATGTGAAAACTAGAGTGGCATGAGAGTACTTTTTTTTTTAAAGGAGAACTTCATTAAACAACCACCAACCTCAAAACGAGGAGGCCCAAACAAACAGGAAACAAGATTACATATTTACAAAACTACGCCAAAAATCCCAGCTAACTTCACTACCTTTCGATCTATTTTTGTACCAAAAGAAACCTACCGACTTGATTTCCCGCAAAATACCTTCAATTTTTATCTCTTTATTGTTGAATCTATGCTCATTCCTCGCCTTCCAAATACACCAACAACTAATCCTGATTATGCCTTGAATCACCTCTTTTTTCCTACCTTTTAAGCCAATATGCTCGTGCATTTCCAGAAGATCTTTTACCGAAAAAGCGAAAAAATTCGGAATTTTACACCAAATACTAACTAAGGCCCAGATCGTCGAAGTAAACCCGCATGAAGTAAATAAATGTTCCGCCGTTTCGTCTGCTTCACCACACATCACACAAGCACCATCTTCCATAACAATATTCCTTTTCCTAAGAGCATCCAACGTCGCCAGCTTGTCCGCACCGAGTCTCCAAATAAACACCTTACACTTCCGAGGGATCCACTTACAAAAACTAGGCCAATAATCCACAGGAGTTTCAATCCTACGAATCAGAGAGGACTTCACCGAACCAACCGAAAATTGCTTATCCTTGGACCCAGACCACTGCCACTTATCAGGGGCTTCCTTTAACTCCAAATCGTGCAGGACAGTACACAGCTGGATCAACTCACCGAACCAACCGAAAATTGCTTATCCTTGGACCCAGACCACTGGCATGAGAGTACTTGCAGTGAACTTTTTTAACGGATTTGTGATAGCTATGTCATGTGTCATCGCATTTATTGTTAATTGAAAACCACTAAGAAGTTTGACAAAAGCACCATAGAGGATGTGTCTATAAATATATATATACATACTCATGCATGCAAATCTTAAGTCATATACTTATATTTTAGTGCCATGCAAAATTAAAAAAAAAATTAAAAATAAAGGTATATTTTACATGCCTTGAAAGGATAAAACTATAAAAGCATCTTTAATTAAAAAAAATTAATCAGAAATCCACTTTTAGACCGCACTAAATAAAGTACTTTAATGGGTGAGAAGATTAAATATTGGATTCGTATCATGAAACTAAATAAAAAAATCCACCAAATTATCATGCATCTCTTTATCAGTTCACACTCATACAGGTTTGGCTGGAAAGTAGTGGTTGTTGTGAATTTATTTTCTTTATTCATGCTACAGCTTTAAAGATCAACGTGTACTAGTACAAAAAACAATTTTTTAGTGCTAAGATTTATGGCTTTTTGAGAGATGTTGAAAGAGCACCATTAAATCTTTAAACACACCACCAAAAAAACAATAATAGAAACCAAATCAGCCCACCATTAAATCTCTAAACATCACCAAAAAATCAATGATAGAAACAAAATTAGTCCACCGTTAAATGTCTAAACACACCACCAAAAAATCAATGATAGAAATCATAAGTCTTTAACACGTGTCAATATGCATTTACCGCCATTTAATCCACTACTAGAATATCAAAAAAATTTGACACTGCTTTGATTGGTTCACTTGGGTTATCTTTATATTTTTTAAAAATAAAATACAAAAAGGTTATTGGCGCTGGTCCGTAAAAATATACATTATTTGAACAAATGTTTTTTTGTTTTATTTTATTTATAAAACATCCAAGATCTAATACAAAGGCAAATAAAACAAAAAACTATATAAACAAAAAATGTATAAAATCGACAAGCATAATGAAATAAAATTACATGTTCATATAAAGCTACAAAGAATGAGATACAAACATAATTTCTATAAAGTCATTTCCTAAAATAACAAATTTAAACACATACAATCAAACCAAATCAACATAGTGCATAAATGACGTTCATCGCCGTATAGTTTTCCGGCGAGTATCTTCGGTGTATTTGATGGCATCACGCATAAAATCATCAAGAAAGATCTTCAAATTAATCTTGTGTCTCTTCGTAGATAAGGCCATTGATACGCTTTACGCCACATCGCCGGTTTCTTGATACTCTGGAAGCCGTTCCGGAAAACTTTCTGGTGATGCTTTGCTCCTCCTTAACATTTTTCTCTCTTTAAAAAAGATTTTGATTTTAACATTGTGTCTGTATATATGTGGGTATAAAGGTTGTGTTTTTTGAGGCTTAATTTGATCCATTGATTTAATAGGACGAGAGCAATTGAAAACCGTAGGGTTATGATCCATGTGATACCTAACAAAATGTTTTGATTGGTTCACTTTGTTGGTGCTATTAACAACTTCACCCTCAAAAAATCAATTTAATGGTGCTATTAACAACTTCAACCTCAAAAAATCAATTTAATGGTGTTGTATAACTTCTAAGCATTTAATGGTGCTTTGTAATCTATTTTTTTGGTGGTGTGTTTATTTATTAGTGTGGTAATCTTTTTATTTGGTGCTTTGTATACTAAAACACCACCAAAAATTGAATTTGACACCACCAAAAAAATGGTTCTGTACTAGTGGTGCATGATTGATGATTCATGTGTTTAACATAATACATTGAGTTACAGTCCGTAAATCTGTTGGAGATGTTAATCTTGATTTTACAATTTAAGGGGTAATTAGTTGAACCAAGAAGTTGAAGGATAATTTGGTTCACATGTAAAAAAAATTGGTCAATCGTATCTCCTAGACTATATTTATTGACTCGTTTTGGTTATGTTTCCTATTTGTTAATGTGTTTCTTTATTGAGCGTATCTTGGATTAAGAACATTAGGTTAGAGAATACGTTAATTGTGTTATCGTTAATTGTGTTATCGTATATAAAGAGATTAGGGGTCTTTGTTTTTTTGGAACGGCTAACTTTATTCAACCTTGTCACACCCCAACCGATGGTGAAAACATCAGGGCATGGCACTGAGCGAAACAGATTGTCCATAAGTACAAATAACAACTATTCATTACCAGATAATTAAACGTCATGTCCCATACCACAACATATCCAAATAAAAACAGCTATTACAAATAATTGTCTCATAAACGAATTCTGTTCCGACAACTCAGATTTAAGCGTGACATAACTAGACCCCTAGCTTGATTCACCAAAGCACAGCATTCCTAGCATTTCAAACACCTTTCACATACGTTAAAATAAAGTCAATACACAGAGTGTAAAGGTGATCATACAAGTTTAATAGTATAATAGAGCTCGAAATCGTTTACGCATAACCAGCATGTATAACGTATAATGTGAAGCACGTAAGTTATCGACAAATATCCTATCAATACCAATGAATGCGAGTTGACTTCGAGTAGCGAGTGCGCAACACATGTTCACCACTGTGAACACGTGAAGTAAAATCCTTAACAACCCCTGAATGAACAGGTGCTGAGTCCAAACTATAGTATTATCGTTGCTAAGGCAGGTAGACAACAATCAATGTGTAAACATAACAAACAGGCATTCATCGAGTCACGTATAACATGCAATAGCGGTTAGCGTTAAAAGTGTTGGCGTTGTGTATTCGATGTGATATAGAATAAGTGACGTATGTAACACCCAAAAGTGCGTTAAGCAAAAAGGGATCGAGTATACTCACAACGATGATGGATTGAAGGGAGCGCTAGAGAGAGAGAGTCAGCCTAGTTACAGAACGATAGCGTAAGAGATAAGTGGCACGTAAAACGATGCAAGTGTTGAAGTAATGAGGTGATCCGGACGGATGGCAATCCGATCGAATGGCCTCTCGGTCGGTTCGCCACTCGTTTGGGATGGATGTGTTTATGTATGATGGCTTTGAAGTTTTCGTTGTAGCATTTTATGAAAACATAAGTATCCTTACCATTCAGGTCACCCGTTTGGACGGTCATCCGGTCGGATGGCCGCCCGTTCGGATAGCGATCTGAATGGAGGCTACAATTTAGTTGAGAATTGTTTAAGTGTGGAAGGCATTTATGCCAACCGATCGGATTGTCGTTCGATCGGATGGCAATCCGATCGGACGGAAGTCCGTTCAGTGACTTGTTCATTTTGAAATTTGTTAAGTTTGGAAGTTTACGGTTTGATCGAGACGGCATGACATCGTGTTAAACAACCAGAATTCCACCAAGCCCAAGTTACCCGATCGGACGGAATCACCCTAATCTGACCAGTCAACTGTTCTTGGCGGTTTGTTCACGTTCAACCCGAAATCGGTTGTCTCTTTAGTAGGAATCAGATCTGGGACCGACGCTTCACTAGGGAATGAGTAGAAGGCCTGAACTAGCTCCGATTCTACCGGTTTTGAGTGCATTGAGGGTAAAAGAGTTGAAAGAAAGTAATAAAACCATCTTTCAATCCTTTTAACCTCGAAAATGTTTAGATTTATGCGAAAACAGTGTTAAATCATGTTGAAATCCGTTAGATTCGAATTGTTCTTGGTGGAATGAAGCCAAACCTTGAAGTTCATAAGAACTCCATGATGACATCACCCTAAAACACCTCAAACACGGCGATTTCATGGTTAAAAGCGAAGATTTATCGGTGAAAAAGATGGAGAAATACGTGTAGATCATAGAAGTACAAGATTTAGGTTGAAAACTTACAAGAATCGGGAGAAATCGAAAGAAAACGGGCTTGAGCGAGCTGGTTCGGAGAAGAGGCTGTCACATCAATGAAAGTTGATGTGACAGGGTATTTATAGGGTTTCCAAAAAGGGAAAAAGAGGTGCCCGCAGAACACGGATTGGATGGCCATCCGATCGGATGGTCATCCGTTCGGATGACCATTCATTCGAATGGTCATTCGATCGAGTTGTGTCCGCGAGTTGGTTTTCGTGTTTTCGTTTTGCGTGTTGAGCGTTGCGATGCGTTTCGAGTGAGTGATGCGATAGATTTAATAACACTATATCTAACATACAATCATCCTAAATATAAACCGTGAATCTCGAGTTTGCGATGAGATTGCGTTGCGATAGAGTTGCGATTGCGTTTCGAGTAATCACCACATAACATAAATAAACATGCACAAGTAATACATAATTAACACACACACGTAAAACAATATCCAGAACACATAATTCGGGTTGCGATGCGATTAGCGATAAGTCGTTTAGCGATTAACATGCTATTAAATAGCGATTCATTAACATGTACTCCACATAATACAACTAAAGCGATTAAAATAGATTATTGATTGCAAGTCAAGGAGTACAATCAGTAATTGAGCAAGGAGAGACAGATCGCAATTAGCAATCTTTTCTCCCTTTGACTTTGACTTTGACTTGTACTTTGACTTTCGAAACACGAGGTGTTACAGCCTCCCCTGCTTTAGGAAATTTCGTCCCGAAATTTAAAAAGTAGGCGTAACAAACAGTTACGGGTACTTCGCTTTCATGTCACTTTCGAGTTCCCAGGTGAACTCGGCGCCGCGTTTGCCCTCCAAGCGAACCTTCACAATGTGAATGCGTGAGCGTCGGAGTACCATGGTTTCTCGACCCATGATCTTGACAGGATTTTCCACGAAGTGTAATGTTTTGTCCACTTGCAGATCCTCAAGAGGGACATGTAACTCCTGGTTGGCCAAACACTTTTTGAGGTTCGAAACGTGGAAAGTCAGGTGGACATTACTCAGTTCCTTCGGTAGTTCGAGTTTGTAGGCCACTTTGCCAATCCTTTCCAGAATCTTAAAGGGTCCCACGTATCGAGGCGCGAGCTTTCCTTTCTTGCCGAATCTGATCACCCCCTTCCAAGGTACAACCTTTAGGAGTACGTGATCGCCAACTTCAAATTCAAGGGGCTTGCGGCATCTATCGGCGTAACTTTTCTGACGACTCCGAGCTTTCAGTAGATTGTCTCGAATTTGGAGGATTTTTTCGGTCGTTTCTTGCAATAGCTCAGGACCGGTAATTTGCGCGTCTCCGATCTCGTGCCATACAATAGGCGATCGACATTTTCTTCCATATAATGCCTCAAATGGTACCATTTGGATACTAGAGTGATAACTATTATTGTACGAGAATTCGACTAAAGGTAAGTGCGCGTCCTAATTACCACCGAAATCTATGACACACGGGCGAAGCATGTCTTCAAGGGTACGAATCGTTCGCTCAGTATGACCATCGGTTTGGGGATGGAAAGCGGTACTTAGATTAAGTGTAGTACCGAGAGCGGATTGAAACGTTTCCCAAAGACGCGAGGTAAACCGAACATCGCGGTCAGAGATGACGTCACGAGGCGTCCCGTGACGACATATAATTTCGTCGGTTTAGATTCGTGCCAATATTTCTACCTTATAGTCTTCCCGTATCGGTAGAAAGTGAGCGGATTTAGTAAGACGATCAACGACAACCCAGATGTTGTCGTGACCTGATGGCGTGCGCGGAAGTTTCGTTATAAAATCAATAGCTATACTCTCCCATTTCCACATAGGGATCTCGGGTTGTACGAGTAAGCCAGAGGAACGTTGATGCTCAGCTTTGACTTTCGAACAAGTTAGGCATTTCGAAACGTAGATGGCGATATCCTTCTTCATGCCCGGCCACCAGTACTTGTAGCGCATGTCCTGGTAAATCTTATCTGCACCGGGATGAATGGAGTATCGCGACTTGTGGGCTTCGTCGAGTAGAATCTGTCATAAATTGGTGCGCTTGGGAATCCAAATTCGGTCGAGATAATGGAAAATACCATTCGATTTATTCACCAGTTGTTCGCCATTGTTGATGATCCTTTCCTTCTTCAAAGTGCGTTCAGTAAAACAAACATGTTGGGCGTCACGGATAAGAACTTCGAGATTGTGCTGGGCTTGGGTATTGCGAACGCTATGCAAATAGCTTCGTCGACTGAGAGCATCGGCGACGACGTTTGCTTTGCCTGGGTGGTAACGGATCTCACAGTCGTAATCGTTTAGTAGTTCTACCCACCGGCGTTGGCGCATATTCAGCTCTTTCTGACTAAAGATGTGTTGTAGGCTCTTATGGTCGGTGAAGACCGTACACTTGGTACCGTATAGGTAGTGTCGCCAAATCTTTAGTGCAAAAACAACTGCACCAAGCTCGAGGTCGTGTGTGGTATAGTTCTTCTCGTGGATCTTGAGCTGACGAGACGCATACGTGATAACCTTGTCTCGTTGCATAAGAACATAACCAAGACCGAGGTTAGAGGCATCGCAATAGACTATGAAGTCGTCGTCTCTGTCGGGTAAGGAGAGAACGGGAGCGTTGCAAAGCATAAGCTTCAGAGTTTGAAAGGCTTCCTCTTGCTCAGTTATCCAAACAAAAGGCTTATCCTTGTGCGTAAGAGAGGTGAGGGGTACATCGATTTTCGAAAAGTCAGCGATGAATCGGCGATAGTAACCTGCCAATCCGAGGAATGAACGAACTTCGGACAGGTTCTTTGGTGTGACCCAACTCTTAACAGCTTCGATCTTCGCAGGGTCGACATGAATTCCTTGACTATTGACAATGTGACCCAGGAACTGGACCTCCTCAAGCCAATTCACACTGGGAGAACTTGGCATAGAGACGGTTTCCCTGGAGTAACTCAAGAACCAAACTGAGATGTTACTCGTGTTCGGCTTTTGTTTTGGAATAGATCAGGATATCATCGATAAACACGATGACAAAGCGGTCAAGATAGGGTTTACACACGCGATTCATTAGATCCATGAAGACTGCAGGGGCGTTAGTAAGACCAAAGGGCGTAACCACAAATTCGTAATGACCGTAACGGGTTCGGAATGCGGTTTTGGGTATATCTTCCTCTTGAATTCGTAGCTGGTGATAACCTGAACGTAGATCGATCTTGGAAAAGCACATAGCACCTTGTAATTGGTCAAATAAATCGTCGATTCAGGGCAAGGGGTATCGATTCTTGATAGTAAGCTTATTCAATTCCCTGTAGTCGATGCACATCCGGAACGATCCGTCCTTCTTTTTGACGAAAAGGACAGGTGCTCCCCAAGGAGAGGTGCTTGGGCGAATGAAGCCTTTATCAAGTAGTTCCTGGAGCTGACTCGAGAGTTTGCGCATTTCAGAAGGAGCGAGACGATAAGGCGCTCTAGCAACAGGATTTGCTCCAGGAATGAGGTCGATTCGGAAATCGATATCACGAGTGGGAGGTAAACCAGGTAAATCATCAGGAAATACGTTAGGGAATTCACTAACCACGGGTACTTCTCCTATTGCCTTTCCTTTCTTTCCCTTCTCCGCTACTACGATGTGTGCCAAGAAAGCTTGGTATTCCTTGCGGAGATACTTGCTAGCTTGGACACACGACATGAGTTGTAACCTCTTCGAAGCGACTTCACCATAAACACACAATTGGTCACCATTTGCGAGAGAGAATCGAATCATCTTGTCAAAGCAAACAATTTCAGCATGATTTTCCCGAAGGAAATCCATACCTACTATGACATCAAAGCTACCGAGTTGCATTGGTATTATGTTAATCGGGAAAACGTGACCGTTGAGATCGAGGGTACAGTCACGTAGAACACAACTGACGGTGACGGTTCTTCCAGTGGCAACTTCAACGTCGAAGGTCATAGGGAGATGGGCGCGCTTACGATTAAGGAGCATTTCGAATTCAAACGATACAAAACAGTTATCGACTCCAGTATCAAATAAACACGAAGCATATATACCATTTACGAGTAACGTACAATTAACCACATTGTTGTCTGCCTGAGCCTGACGGGCATTGATGTTGAAGACTCGCCCGCGGGCTGCTTGCTGAGATGGCTGCTGCTGCTGTTACTGTAGTGCTGGCTGCTGCTGTTGTTGTTGTGGCTCTTGCTTAACCACTCTATTGGGGCAGACGTTTGCGAAGTGGTTGGGATCACCACACGCAAAGCAAGCTCTTGCGTGAGCATGAGCTGCTTGCTGTCCTTGTGGAGCTGGTAGAGCAGGAGTTTGAGCTTGAACTAGAGCTTGAGTTTGGCGAGTACCAGCACGGCAGTTAGCGTACATGTTGCAGTGGACACAGAAACGGCATGCGATACCAACCGGGTGATGATAAGTACAAGTAGGGCAGAGCGGGTGTGTGTAACGCCCGTTCTTGTAAACCAAGGTTTAACGTATTTTTTGAAAGATAATCATGTAATTAATCACTATCATATACATCGGAAATACGCGTTTATTAAAACTTTTGCAAATCATAAGTTATTCTACATATCGTGGTTGGATTCGTTGTTTAAAATTTACAATGTGTCAAAGTGCGGAAGCGTGTGTCTTTATCGTGTTCGGTTCTTCGTTGAGCTTGATCGTCTTCCGGCATCCCAAAGTGTACCTACATTTCATTAAACATGAAATGCTTTAGTCTTACGGGGTCTAAAACGTATTCAAACAATCCGGGAAACAATTTATTCTAAAAACAAGAAATTGAAAATAACCTCCACCGTAAATTACGGTGGCACCGTAATTTACGGTGGCCCTTTGGTTCATATTCTTCTGCCGTAAATCAGAAGGTTACTACCGTAACCACATCAGTTCCACCGTAAATTACGGTGGCACCGTAATTTACGGTGGACCCTGCATCAGTTTTTTCCATTTCACCGTAATTTGACACGAAATCTTTCGTGTCTTTCAAACCGCTTATCCGTTTGACCTACCGTTTCTTCCTACATGATTGTAATTTAATTCTCCATCATATGGAGTTAAAATCCGACATCCGACTTAACAAATTTTAAGACTTTTAAGTCTTCGGCTTATTACCCCTTTTTACCAAATTTTGACCCATTCGCGGTATTACCAAACAAACGTATTTGTTTGATTCCTATGTCACATGAATCTTGTAATTTCAATGTTGTCTATCATATTAGGTTCAATTCACGAGTTTATGTATATTCTTAAAACCCGTTTATACTCAAATGCTTATTTTGACCCGTTAAGAGTATTTAAGCACTTCTCCGCATAATTCATAATTATTTATTTCTAGCTTCTTAATTTCGCAATATTTGCCAAATGATCTTCCACCACAACTATACTTATGGTGTGTTTACTAAGGTAATCTATGCAAACCGAGTTTTACCCCTCAACTCAATATTTTACGGCAAAGACTCAAATAGAGCCGTTTGACTAACATAATACATCTTTCGACTTCCATACTTGTCTTATGTATTTATTTAATCGTAATAATCATTTCCAAACAACTTTTAAAGGTTGTTTGTTCAATTTAGCCTCCAAGGGCGTTCTGGTCCTTTTTAGTCTTTTATTAACAATGAAGGACTTTTGAAAGTATATTTGACCCATAATCCCTCTTTTAACCTTTGATTTTGTTTGAAAAGTCATTAAGCTTTCCAAACGCTATGTTCATTACTTAAAACATTTGGTTTACTTATCAAGTAACCAAATGTCCATTTTGACCTCTTTTAACACTCTTGAACCACATGTTCTAAATGAGTGTTGCCCTATTTCACATACCTGGCGCAGATCAATCTATTGACCCGTTTTTAATACCTTGCTTTTATAACCGCTAATTCATAGCGTTGCTAATACCCATTTGACATTTACACCTGAAATAATATAGCTCGACAATAATCATTAGTCGTTATTGTCAAAGGGTGATATTTTTCACCTTTTGACCCATTTGGTCTAAGTGACCGATTATGTTGGCGAGATGATATTTATTACCATCTCATTTATATGACTCGCTTCGGTTTACACCGTGTGGTCATTTCACGTATTAATCGTTTTCTTAACGCTTTTTGGCCTATCATGGCTTACGCCTTACAGTGTCTTTCAAAACAAATAGTTATGGTCAACGCATGACCAATTTACCATTTTAATTCCTTTTAAACCATCAACACGGTTTCTTGTCATGCTCGACTACCTTGTTCCGTACGTTTACACGTCGGAACATCAGACCTAAATTATGTATTTATCTTACTCGTAACTAATACGATAAGAGAATATTCTAACATATAAGACTGGTGTAAGCTATACTTACCTTGCATCCGAATTATGCTTTTCCTCCATTCTTGATTTGTTTGACCCGCTTCCTTTCCCAAGCCTCCACCTAGCTCGTTAGGCGTCAAACTATTTTCAATCATTTGCAAGGCGGTTAAATTAGTCATATAAATCACGACTATTCCACCTCACCTATTTACTATGCCGAAGCTACTATTCAACTTCATGATTAGCTAACTTAGCTTATCAAAGTTTAACTACTTTTTGATCACATGTTTTGCACAATTAAGTCAAATCAACATTATGATTAGAACCCGCTTTACCCCATCTTTCACGTAATTAATCAAACAAGGAAATTACGCGTTTCATTCGAACTCTCAACTTACAATCATTCACTTAGGCATTTTAACAAACACCTTGTGGGCATATTCTATAAAATCAACAATCGATTTTCATAACTAGTTATTTAGCCAAGCTTAACATCAATTAAGCATGTTCAAATCAATTTTTCATATTAACAAAATCTGCATTCACTTCCTAGAGCTCAATTACACTAGAACAACAATCAAAATTCTAGTGTTTAACATATTCTTACAAAACCCACTTATCACCTTCAATGGTGATTGTGAATTCTCTAGAATTAAACAAAATTTCTACAAGTAATTGACTAGGGTTTATCCCTAATCACTATCTCATTCCTATTTCATCCAAGCAACCATCATGCATCATAAATTTCGAGTTTCAAGTATTGATTCAGAATTTCAACTAGAATCATTCAACGAAATTTAACATACCTTATGATCATTTCGCTGAGGTGATCATTAATCCATG
Organism: Helianthus tuberosus; assembly: GCA_030545235.1. Taxonomy (NCBI): domain Eukaryota; kingdom Viridiplantae; phylum Streptophyta; class Magnoliopsida; order Asterales; family Asteraceae; genus Helianthus; species Helianthus tuberosus. Next base: position 19,282,443 of record CM060355.1, read on the forward strand.
CTTGGATTTCAATTTGGGTGTGATTTGCCCTTCCAATTGCTTGAATTTTAGCTTGTTAGGGTTTTGAAGATGAGGGCTCCTGGCTCCTCTAGAAATGTCGACCAGAACACACACTTTGAGTGTGTGTTTTGGTGTTTAACTTTTGTTTTAATAAAACAAGTTTCCCCACTTGACAATATTAGTCCCTCATGTTTCCTTTTGATCAAATGAAGCTATAACTCACCATTAGTCATTTAATCACATGCTACTAACTAGGTTAATTATTCCTTGTTACTTTAGCGGGTTCGGGAAGTTATAACCCGTTATGTTTTTAAGTCCCGTTAAATCTCGGGCCTTTTAAGCTTTTATTTCTTAAAAGCTTTTATTCACTTTTTATTTATTATTAGGATTAATTATTTAAATCCTAATATTTACCGGGTAAATTTTGCCACTATCGGTACTTTACCCGTCCTTCAGTATTAACGGAGTTTAATTACCAAACCCGTTTTCGGGGTGTTACAGTGTGGGCCAGTGTATGCACGCTTGGTAAGCGGTGCATTGGCCACAGGAGCCGCTAGTTGACGGTTCTGAGGTTGCGGTTGGGTTGGTACAGCTTAGAGTGGTGCGGCAGTAACTGCACAGTTCTTGTTGCTGGAGCTGCTGTTCTTTCTCTTGCGACGTGAGAGTTTTGACGATTGCGGTGCGTTGGTTGTTTCAGCGGTAGTAGCAGCGGTGGCTTGATGAAGACTTTTGGCAGCTTTATTGAAATAACCAGACCTAACTCGCTTATCATTGATCTGAGCCGCGAGCAGGTAGGTTTCCGCAATAGTTGTCGTCTTTGCAGCTTGCACAAAGTCTGCAACACAATCCGGAAGAGTGCGAATGTATTTCTTGATCGTAACCTCGGGAGTAGTAACTTGAGCTGGACAGATGAGACTGAGCTGCTTGAAGCTAGCAGTTAAACCGACGTTGTCGCCACCTTCCTGCTTGATATGCCTGAACTCGTCCTCCAACTTTTGGAGCTCGTGGGGAGGGCAGAACTCGCGCATCATGATGTCCTTCAACTCATCCCACGACAGTCCGTAAGCTGCATCATTCCCTCGTTTTTTTCTCTCAGCGGTCCACCAATCTAGAGCACGGGATTGGAAGACGCCGGTTGCGTTAACAGTGCGAAGGTTTTCCGGACAGCCACTCTGGCGTAAGGTGACTTCGATCGAATCAAACCATTGGAACATGGCTGTAGGCCCATCTTCTCCGGTAAATTCTTTCAGACCACAGGCTTTGAACTGCTTAAAGCTAAAAGTTGATCTAGGAGAGTCTGTCCTGGATTCTTCCGAGGATTTGCTAGCATTTTCGTTCAACTCACTGACAATCTGCGGTATTACTTTAACGACTTGACTTGCGACGAGAGAAGCGAGTCGCTTGTCAGCTTGTTTACGTCTAGCAGCGCGAGAGAGGTGTGATCCAGATGACGACATTGTCTGCAATAGACATCGTCACAGGACTCAAACACGATTTCGATTACGTCTAGTATAGTCTATTATCTCCCTTAAAGCTACTTATACACGTATAATGCTCAGGAACACGTAAACACGAAATCAAGTAGGCACGTAATACACAGAGGCACATAAGCACGTAGTTCACGTAAGCACAGAGGCACATAATTCACATAATCTACTATATTTTGCACATATTCACCTACATATGTTGCACGGATTCACCTATTTTTCACAGCGACGCACGCGATCGAGAGTTGCGAGTGCGAGAAGCGATCAATGGTTGCGAGTAACTCAAACGATTTATTACCGTTTAGAGATAGATGTGCAGTGCGAGTTGTGTACGTTGATCATAGCGAACAGCGAAAAACGAATAATCACCAAATCGAAACACATAAACACATAAAACCACATAAAACACATAAAATCGGTAATTCTTAGAGTCAGCGACGGCGAAATCCAGAATTGAAGCACATAAAATCGAATAGCATGTCTCGGGTGCGTTAGTAGATTCGACTGTTCTCAAAGACCCGGGAGCACCTTTTGGCTTAGTAGATTGTGCTCTCGCCTCAATCCGGGCGATCGGCACGCATCCATCGGGCCATTACATGTCCCTAGTCGTTGGAACTCATCAAGACTTTGGTGAGAGTTTTATAAAACTAAATTATAGGGCGGAATAGGTCATCAAGGTTCGGGTTCCACCCCTAACTTAGCGACTCCATCCCTGTTTGTGTGATAGAATCACGAGAAAATCGGCGTCGAAGTGTGGATTTCACTCCTGATTCAGCGCAAATTCTCATGTTGTAGTAAATAGTTGCGTTAGGCGGGGGATTTAATCGAGAGTTTGTGGCTTTCACACCTATTCTAGACCTAACCACCTTGCCTTTCGCGGAGATTTTGAAAATCGTGCGAGTTGCCAGTCTTAGGAAAGACTGACCTTGCGCGAAGCGGTAGTTTGCGATGTTCGCGCAAAAGTGTGTAGTGTATAGCGAGTGTAAACGGAAATAGCAAGTAGGCCCGTACAAAACCTCTACCAGGTATGCACAAGTCGGTATGTTGGTACTTTGACTATAGACTAGGTCGAGTCTTGTCTAATTCCCTATAGTTATGGCTCTGATACCAATCTGTCACACCCCAACCGATGGCGGAAACATCGGGGCATGGCACTGAGCGAAACAGATTGTCCATGAATACCCATAACAACTATTCATTACCAGATAATTAAACGTCATGTCCCATACCACAACATATCCAAATAAAAACAGCTATTACAAATAATTGTCTCATAAACGAATTCTGTTCCGACGACTCAGATTTAAGCGTGACATAACTAGACCCCTAGCTTGATTCACCAAAGCACAACATTCCTAGCATTTCAAACACCTTTCACATACGTTAAAATAAAGTCAATACACAGAGTGTAAAGGTGATCATACAAGTTTAATAGTATAATAGAGTTCGAAATCGTTTACGCATAACCAGCATGTATAACGTATAATGTGAAGCACGTACGTTATCGACAAATATCCTATCAATACCAATGAATCCGAGTTGACTTCGAGTAGCGAGTGCGCAACACATGTTCACCACTGTGAACACGTGAAGTAAAATCCTTAACAACCCCTGAATGAACAGGTGCTGAGTCCAAACTATACTACTATCGTTGCTAAGGCAGGTAGACAGCAATCAATGTGTAAACATAACAAACAGGCATTCATCGAGTCACGTATAACATGCAATAGCGGTTAGCGTTAAAAGTGTTGGCGTTGTGTGTTCGATGTGATTTAGAATAAGAGACGTATGTAACACCCAAAAGTGCGTTAAGCAAAAAGGGATCGAGTATACTCACAACGATGATGGATTGAAGGGAGCGCTAGAGAGAGAGAGTCAGCCTAGTAACATAACGATAGCGTAACCGATAAGTGGCACGTAAAACGATGCAAGTGTTGAAGTGATGAGGTGATCCGAACGGATGGCAATCCGATCGGATGGCCTCTCGGTCGGTTCGCCACTCATTTCGGATGGATGTGTTTGTGTATGATGGCTTTGAAGTTTTCGTTGTAGCATTTTATGAAAAGAGAAGTATCCTTACCATTCAGGTCACCCGTTCGGACGGTCATCTGGTCGGATGGCCGCCCGTTCGGATAGCGAGCTGAATAGAGGCTACAATTTAGTTGAGAATTGTTTAAGTTTGGAAGGCATTTATGCCAACCGATCGGATTATCGTTCAATCGGATGGCAATCCGATCGGATTATCGTTCGATCGGATGGCAATCCGATCGGATGGCAATCCGATCGGACGACAGTCCATTCAGTGACTTGTTCGTTTTGAAATTTGTTAAGTTTGGAAGTTTGCGGTTTGATCGAGATGGCATGACATCGTGTTAAACAACCAGAATTCCACCAAGCCCAAGTTACCCGATCGGACGGGAATCACCCCAATCTGACCAGTCAACTGTTCTTGGCGGTTTGTTCACGTTCAACCCGAAATCGGTTGTCTCTTTGGTAGGAATCAGATCTGGGACCGACGCTTCACTAGAGAATGAGTAGAAAGCCTGAACTAGCTCCGATTCTACCGGTTTTGAGTGCATTGAGTGTAAAAGAGTTGAAAGAAGGTAATAAAACCATCTTTGAATCCTTTTAACCTCGAAAATGTTTAGATTTATGCGAAAACAGTGTTAAATCATGTTGAAATCATTTAGATTCGAGTTGTTCTTGGTGGAATGAAGCCAAACCTTGAAGTTCATAAGAACACCATGATGACATCACCCTAAAACACCTCAAACCCGGCGACTTCATGGTTAAAAGTGAAGATTTATCGGTGAAAAAGATGGAGAAATGCGTGTAGATCATATAAGTACAAGATTTAGGTTGAAAACTTAAAAGAATCGGGAGAAATCGAAAGAAAACGGGCTTGAACGAGCTGGTTCGGAGAAGAGGCTGTCACATCAATAAAAGTTGATGTGACAGGGTATTTATAGGGTTTCCAAAAGGGAAAAAGAGGTGCGCGCAGAACACGGATCGGATGGCCATCCGATCGGATGGGCATTCGTTCAGATGACCATTCGATCGAATGGTCATTCGATCGAGTGGTGTCCGCGAGTTGGTTTTCGTGTTTTCGTTTTGCACGTTGAGCGTTGCGATGCGTTTTGAGTGAGCGATGCGATAGATTTAATAACACTATATCTAACATACAATCATCCTAAATATAAACCGTGAATCTCGAGTTTGCGATGAGATTGCGTTGCGATAGAGTTGCGATTGCGTTTTGAGTAATCACCACATAACATAAATAAACATGCACAAGTAACACATAATTAACACACACACGTAAAACAATATCCAGAACACATAATTCGGGTTGCGATGCGATTAGCGATAAGTCCTTTAGCGATTAACATGCGATTAAATAGCGATTTATTAACATGTACTCCACATAATACAACTAAAGCGATTAAAATAGATTATTGATTGCAAGTCAAGGAGTACAATCAGTAATTGAGCAAGGAGAGACAGATCGCAATTAGCAATCTTTTATCCCTTTGACTTTGACTTGTACTTTGACTTTTGAAACACGGGGTGTTACAAACCTAACACCGAACTATCTTTATCCTCGAAAGACACCATAAAGCCTAATAATTCCGGTTGGTCAACAGAACCGTTATATCAACACAAGATCCAACACGATTTGGTTACTAATATGATTAAACTCAACTGACGACTCTAAAAGTTTATTATGTTTTTTGTTCTTAATAAACTTTTTATAGTTGTTATATCCATCAATCGGATCGGATACTGAAAAGAGATCAAACAAGAGAACAGAGAGAGGTAGTGGACACCCCTCACCAAAACTCCATCTGAAGTACTAACTACTGAGAACCACCAGTTTAGGGCTGCACAGCAGATGCGTAACAAAAGGGGGCATGTAAGGACCTTCAAAAATGTCCTAAACCAACCCGTAAGTAAAAACCCGGACCCCTGAAACCCTACTGTGCATGAAAAACCAAGAAAAACAAATTTCTGGGTTTCAGGCGGGCTACGTAAAGGTAAGCTTAGCCTTACGCGGGCCGCGTCAAACCTAAGTTGACCAGATAAGCGTTACAGTCCACATGGCATCCACCTGGTAACCCTACTCGTGACCCAGCAAACCTACACGTAGACTAGGTGGTCACGCGGGCCGCGTAAGGGTCGAGCAAGGGTTCACGCGGGCCGCGTGAGATTAGGTGGTCACGCTGCTACGATTCAATGTCCGATCGATTCAATGTCCGATCGATTGAAACTATCCGATGGATGTTTAAGTGCTGCCCACATTAGGGCCATACTTTGTCATTAGTCGTAAATTCGACGGATGTTTAAGTATAGCACTTTGTCATTAATCGTGAGGGTTTTAGTCTCGTGAGTTATCGTAAATGATGTATTAGTTACTGACCTAGTTCGTGTCTATTGTTATTTAAATTAGGTTACAAGGCTAATCAGTAGGCTAAACTCTGCCCGTATAAATATGCAATGTGAGTCATTCTCTTTTATCAAAAGTATTTTACAATACTCCATTTATTTCCAAAAAGTTATAATTACAGGGATTAAGTCGTGGTTATCTTGAATCACTGGCTAGTGGGGTATTGTGCACATTACTAATTTCTCACGGTTAGGCTAATAAATCCTAACAGTGATAATCATCACTACTTGGGGAAGGACCCAATAGTTGTATGACCATCGTCACCAGGTGACACGGCGCCAGATAAAAATAAGATAGAAGCCATTGTAATCGCTCTTATGCTGTAATTTATAACGATGTGTCGTTGTATCAAATTTGAGTGACTCGCCAGTATTTCCCCGCTGACAAAATATTTTAAAACATGTTTCAGGCGACCTGCTGTGAATCAAGAAAAACGTGCTACAGAGCACTAACCAGCTTAAAGAGGTGGCTCAGTTAAAAGTGAATAAACATGTTTTATAAATCAGGGAATTTACTTGTGAAATTCCTCTTTTGTAAATTACGGGGTTTATCCCGAATTATGGAATAAAATAATCGGGCATTTTCAAGTTTTAAAAGATCCTGGTAAAATCTTCCGCTGTCAAACTCAATTAATATATACCACACGAGTTTCTGCCCCGCGGCTTCCGGCTAGGGTCAAACCGGGGGCGGGGGCCGTGACAGAAAGAGGTGGTATCAGAGCCACTGATTTAAGCCAATTAAGTATTTCGAAAATACTTAATTTTCCTGATTGCCATCATGTGATTATGTGTTTCTATCTTGACTATCTGTTAATTTACAGTATGGGTAAGCAAAGAATTTCGGACATCTATCATAAATTAGATAGTTCATCGAAAGATAAGGGAACTTCATCCCAATCAAATTCCTCAAGATACTCAGCAAATACTGAGGAAGGAATCTTTGTTCGTAAAGCACAGTTTGAGAAACCACTTACCCCTAATAAAAGAAGTTATATTATTAGAAAAAGTCAAGAGAAAATAAAGAAGTCCCAACCAAAAGGAGTGATGATTACTAAAGAAACTCAGGAAATAGGCAATAACCCACCATGGGAAGATGAATTAGATGAACAATGGGCAAATCTCTATATGTTAGCCACTACCGCAGTAAATGCTAACTTCTAGTTAAATTACTAAACCAGTACCAGTACCTTTGCCACCTATAAGACAGAAACTTTAAACTATTAAATAACCACTAGTATATTTCAGTTGTAATAAATGTCTAGCAATAGTTCGTTTTAATCAAATAAATTGTATTTAAGTTTTCTAAATTGCCATTTTGTGAGTATGTGTATTACAAAATTTTAACCTAGAATTTTGTGTGTTTCTTCATAAATGCTAAACCGCATGAATGAATTATCCGAAGCTCTTGAGAATCTCAACCTCTATCCTGTTAATGTGGAAGTTTCTAGAGACTTTACCGGTTATCGTGTCGAGGTAGAGGAACCTATGGAAATTCAAACTCAGCCACCGGAGAAACCCAAGCCAAAGAAGAGAAGAAGAATTGTCGGTTGGAGACGTGTGCGCAGGAGGAAACCAGCAACATGGAAAATTTTAAAGACGGAGGATCTAAAAGGTAAAGGCAAGGTAATAGAAATTGGGGAAAGTTCCAGGCAAGACCAGGAAATGCCACCCTGGGAGGAGTTGGATCATAAACTAGCACTTAGTGACCTCATCGGACCTGCCGGTGAGAATCTTTTTAATTACCCAGCAGAAGCACAACTTCCAATTGACCTAGAACCTGAGATCCCAGATCCTATTATCCACACCCAACGTCTACCTGCAGAGCTAGAAGAATGGTGGACCACCGACTGGCAGTTTCAGAACCTCCTAAACAACTCTAATACCTTTTTCCCTCAGTTTGACCCCGAGCCTCCACTACACCCGCCTATGAGCAATGAAAACTTGGCTGAACTCCGCCATTTTGGCGAAGAGCTGGTGGATGCAGGAAATAGAATCCGAGAGGTAGGGGAGAGGATCTCCTGGAAGTACGACGAGAGGGAGCGTCGTTTCTAAGATGCCAGCAGATGAGGATGGTGTGACTGTGGTTGTGTGGTTGTAGGAATATATGTTTAATAATAATAATCATAAAAATATAATTATGTGAAATAACTTAAAAAAATAAAACTTTTGTAAGATAACCAATGTGTACGGATGCCTAATATATATATAAAATATCTAACGTCGAAAGATCGACAATTTTGGATATACTTGTTGACATGATTATATGCAATTGATTTGTTATATTTAGTTATTAATTATTTTATTCTAATCACTTATATAAATTAATTACCAGATGGCACATGCTGGTAATGAACCAATTAACGAGGTTAATCAATCTGAGCACAACAATGAAGATCAATTTCTGAATAGGCAAGATATCGAGAATATCGTTGCTCAGGGAATAGCCAATGCTATTGCAGCAATACTTGCTGCTGCTCGAAATCCAGTTGAACCTCAAATTATTCCGTGTAAACGTACTCATGAGGACAACTTCAGTAATAGTGTAAACGGAGGCGGCAATGATGGAATGCAAACCCCGCTCCTTAAGAAAATGAAAGCTGCAACGCCTGGTTGCACTTACAAGGAATTTCTTGCATGTAAACCAGCTGAATTTGCAGGCAATGAAGGAGCGACTGCTGCATTGCATTGGTTAGAGAAAACCGAAGCAGTAATTGCAATAAGTAAATGTGCTGAAGAAGACAAGGTCATGTACTCGTCGCATCTTTTTAAAGAAGGAGCGTTAGAATGGTGGAATACCGTTCTACAAGCTAAAGGAAGGAATGTGGCGTATGCTATGAACTGGGAAGAATTTAAGAGTCTCGTGGAAAGAAAATTCGGTCCCGAGTATGAAAAGGAACAAATGACGAATAAGTTCCCGAGTCACCGGATGGTAGGTGTTGATTGTAGAGGGTATACTTCGACTTTCTTCGAGTATGCTAGAGTGGTACCAACCCTGGCTTCGCCAGAACCGGTACTTATTTCTCGCTATATTTGGGGCTTAATTAGCGAGATCCGTAATATTGTCAAAGCAGCGAGACCCCGCACGATCGATGAAGCGGTGGAATTAGCCAATATTCTGACTGGCGAATTGGTGTGGACAAGAGAAGAAAACCGGAAAAAGGAAGTAGCCCAAAAGATTACTCAGGGATTCTGTATGGGTAACCGTAGCAATTTCAAGAGAAAGGGGACTGGGCAATCTTCCACTGCTCCATTTTGCAATTCCTGCAAAAGAAAACATTTTGGAAGATGCAAAGGGTATTGCAATTTCTGCAAAATTCCGGGCATCAAGAAGAAGATTGCAGGAAGAAGAAAGCAACAATCTGCTACAACTGCGGAGAAGCTGGACATTTTAGGCCAGACTGCCCTAAATTGGCCAAACCAGCTGATAACAAAGCCAAACCTACAGAATGTGCTACCAAGAGAAATGCAAGAGCCTTCCAGTTGACTACTCAGGAAGCAGAACTAATTCCTGACGTGATAACTGGTACGTTCCTAGTTCACAACGTTTATGCAAAAGTATTATTTGACTCTGGTGCAAACCAAAGTTTTATAAATACTTCATTCTGCCAAGCTCTTAACCTACCTTTAACCAACCTTAGGCAGATTTTTACGGTAGAAACGGGAGATGGAAATTATGTTAACATAGATAAGGTTTTGCGAGAAGGAAAGATAGAACTCTTAGGCCATGAATTTTCTGCAAACCTATTAGCTATGAAGTTAGCCGAATTCGATGTGGTATTAGGAATGGATTGGTTAGTAGCCAACCATGCTCGAATTCTTTGTGACAAGAATTCCATAGAAATTCATACACCCACAGGAGAATTAGTGGTGATTACAGGAGATAAGCCACGGAAGCCAATGAAATTCATTTCAGTAATGAAGTTGGCCAGTTATTCAAGAAAACAAGAAATAGTGTATATGATTTCAGTAATCATTAACACTAAGGGTAAGGAACTTAAAGAAATTCCAGTAGTATCAGAATACCCGGATGTATTCCCAGAAGAACTACCGGGATTACCACCCACTAGGGAAGTCGAATTTAGAATTCATCTAATTCCTGAAACTACACCGATAGCCAAGGCACCTTATCGGTTAGCACCCACCGAAATGTTAGAATCCGCGAGATGGATTAAAGGGATGAAAAGCGTAAATGCAATGTTTGAATCCGCGTAAATGCAATGCTTGAATCCGCGAGACGGATTCAAGGGATGAAAAGCGTAAATGCAATGTTTGAATCCACGAGACGGATTCAAAGAATGAAAGATATGAATGCAATGCTTGAATCCGCGAGACGGATTCAAGGGATGAAAGGCGTAAATGCAATGTTTGAATCCGAGAGACGGATTCAAAGAATGAAAGATGTGAATGCAATGTTTGAATCCGTGAGACGGATTCAAAACATAGAAGGTATGAAAGGTATGAATAATGTGTTCGAATCCGCGAAACAGATTTAAGATATAAAAGACGAAACTAGTCTACATAAGAAGAAGTCGATAGCTTGACCATGTATGCATCAAACAAGTCATATAAGTAAATGTAAAGCAAATGAACAAAAGAATGATAGGAATGAAAATATCTGAATGTGTAAGTAATTACGGACCAGACAAGTAAATATTTCTTAAGTGATATGATTCAAATTATGCTTAAACTTTCATGTATATATATATATATATATGAATATATTTATGCAAATGCGTTGCATGCAAGAATGGTCGAAAGGATAAATGGGTCTTACGGGTCAGATGGCGATTGCCATTTGAACTCGTTAGTTAATGTTTTGATATGTTAAGTTTTGTACTCATAGGTGAGCTTGATAAATGGACACGCAATGTCACCAATCGGAAAGGAATGATCACCGTAAGATAAGGATGACGAATCAATGGAATCTATCAAGATCAGTGAAAGAATTCTCATGAGCGGAAGCTCATTACACGGATGAATGAGATCAATCCTGGGATGGTTTGGATTTGTAATGAAGTGGTCGGTTTGCTTTCACGGGTCGTGGCAGGTTAGTGAATTGTTTAATATGTGAATTTAAGTATAAAGTTATGAATTGAATAAGTACTTCCGCACGAACCAGTGGTAACACAAGATGTGATATGATAAGGAAGGGTTGACTATTAGAAGTAGGCTAAGAATGAGTTTTAAATCTGGCTTAAGTAGTAGACAGTGCATGTATGAGTAAGAAGGTAGAAGTAAAACTCCAAGTATATACGAAATTATTAGAACTAATACTACCGGTGAATGCGGTAGCAAGTTCATATGAACTTCATTTTGCTTTTATGTAAATCATGGTAGTAAACCCTTGGGTTTGCTTCTAGTTTGCACACTCTAGTTCTAGTACGATAATGTGATGGTATGATTATATTTATTCATGAATAAGACTTTTGCAAAGATCCTGAATGTATTCATGTGGTATTGAGCATCGTGAATGGATAGATGAAAAAGTAAGAGTAGTATTGGTCTACTAAGAATGAGAAAGGTTTCGGGGATGAAACCTTCTTTAAGGGAGGTAGACTTGTAACGCCCCAAAATTCGAACGCATATATTCGCCCTATGTTTCCACATATGATATGACACGAAATAAAATAAAATAGGTTATTTAACCTAGTTAAAATACTTAGTCAAAACAAGTAAAGAATGAATTTGGTGACAATTGTGATGGTGTGACAAACTAGAGGGACTAAACTTGGAAAAATTGAGTCAAGTTTAGTTAAATTAGATGATTCAGTATTATGTAGGGGTGTTGGTGGTGTGTGTCGACACCCACAGGAGAGAAGGAAGGAAGAATGCTCTTGTTGATGCAATTTGACCAAATCAAAAGGGAGATTCAACTCAAATCTTATGCATGAACTCAAATCCATGTTCATCTAGACTTGTTATACATGAGGTAAGTTGTAGAATCCAATTTGGTGAGGTTGTATGAAATGGGTAGTGTTCAATCCGTGAATTTATGTGAAATTAGAATGATAATGAAGTAGAATCATCTCATGAAACATGAATCATGCTCGAATTTCTGATTATTTTGATGTTTTAATAAAAACCCACTTATGGAAGTAATGTCATGAAGATGATTATGTTGCTTATGCTAGATAGAGTGTAGTTTCGATATGTATGAAGTTTGATGTTGTAGATTATTGCTAAATGAATCTGATTTAGAAAGAAAGTTATGAGAAATTAGTTGAAATTGATAAATGAAAACAAGAAATGGGTAACAAAGCATGAATGGGTTGTACATTAGGCTTAGAACGTTGTATGCACACCAAGTGTTTGATGAAATGCTTAAGTGACAATTAAATGTGGAATTATAGGCAAGTTGTGAGTAAATAAGTTTAGAAAGTGATAATGAAGTAGTTGTTAACTAACTAATATGTGAAGTGTGTTTTAGATGGAGTTCATGTGGAAATTTGAATGGTTATTATGATATGGTAGAAGCATGCATTAGGAGTTTGTACTCTATGCTTGAAGATACGGTACACCCTATGCGTTTAGTTGATTTGGTGGTAGGGATCAAGGGGTGAAAGTGGTGTCTTTGTATGGTATGTGGATTTCTAGTAAGGTTAATGTCGGGTTCAAGGATAGTGTAAATTAGTTAATCTTGAATGATGTTTTTAGTCATGAAATTATGAGACGACTAGTATGGAAGGAGTTGTTTATGTGGTGTGCATATATGATCTTGTGGTCGCATGGTGTTTTACTATGTGAGTAGGGAATGTATTTGATGTCCGTAGTATAATCGAATATAATGATGCGAATATATGGATTAGATTGATAATTCATAAGATAGACAGTTGACTTTCTAAAAGTCAACTGTGTATGAATAGCATAACAAGGCTTTGTCACAAGTGTCATGTTAGAGAAATCATTAAGTACATGCTATGTCCATATGTGAGTTTATACTAACGAAGTGGCAACCATGATGACATGAAAGTATAGGATCATGTTAAGATGGGGAAAAGCATGGAAAGCTAACGGAAAGGATAGGAGGAAGCACGTACGAAACAGGCACTCGAGGTAAGTGATTTCCGTAGTCACTTCTTAGTTTGTTTAAGTAATATAATGCTTTATTTAATTAAACATGATGTTTGATGTCAAGTTTGTGTTGAAGTGTTTCGTTGTAAATAATGGGAATAAAGTTAATTAAAACGCCCTTGATGGGTATATTGGGCGAACAATCTTAAAAGTAGTTTATAAGCAAGCTATTCGATTAGTGTAATGGTTTTGGTCAAGTATAAAAGTGGGGAGTATGGTTTTGTAAACCATATATTATTTAATGCGCAAACACCTTAACCGGTCAAAATAAGCTTTTGAGCAAAATGGATGGAAAAAGGTGTAAGGTATCCGGGAATGACTCTTTTATAGTAGATGACCTTGGAATTATTAAGTTCATGTAAAGTTAAGGTTAAACCAACAAGTTATGTTGTCAAATATATGAATGGGTCAATTACGTCAAAAATGATTATTAAGCCGTAAGCGTAAGTAAAGGTTTTTCTTAATCCGGGTGTGGGATTTTAGGTCCACATGATAGAGGACCAAATTACGATCATGTAGGAAGAAACGGGAGGTTAAACGGGTAAACGGTTCAAAAGTTATGCGCGTTTTAGTGCGTACGGATGACGAAACGAATCTGCAGAAAAAGGCATTTTCTAGAGGGCGTCGCCGACGGGGTTAGGGCCGTCGCCGACGGGCTCTAGAAAACCAGTTTTTCTCCGACGTCCTAATTACCTGTCTACGGGGTTTTTAGCTACGTGAAAACCACTGGCCGTCGCCGACGGGCCCTAGGGCCGTCGCCGACGCCCTCCCCAAGTCCAAAAACCTGAAATTTGTTATTTAAGTTGATTTTTGTATCGTAGGCTTCGGTTTGTTATTCGTGGACTACGGCGGGCTTTCTAAACATGATTTTGATCGATCCTTAGATGTTCATGGGCTATAAATCAAAGTCTAAGTCCCATGTAATTAACGTATGAGTATGTAAGAGGTATGCAAGATCTTGTACGTGTGTGTAGATGTGTATTTATGTATGTATGGAAGTACGTGTGATCGTATGCAGGTATGTAAAGACGTAGGAACGTAGGTACGTATGTAGATGTGTATTTATGTACGTATGGAAGTACGTGTGATCGTATGCAGGTATGTAAAGACGTAGGAACGTAGGTACGTATGCAGATGTGTATTTATGTATGTATGAAGATACGTATGAGTGTAGGCATGTATGTAGAAACGTATGAATGTAGGTACGTATGTAGAAGTGTATTTAAGAATATATGAAGATACGTATGAGTGTATGCATGTATGTAGAGAGGTATGGATGTATGCACGTGTATATGTAAGTATGATTTTGGATACGTTGAGTGTTAATGATATTAATCGTGTGCCTGGAAAACGAAGATTAATGCAGGTACATTATTGAAGGCTCACCAGGGAATGGATATGCGAATGATATGCTTAAAATTAGAGAGAAAGCTGAATGGAAAGTGTACATGTATGAATCTTGTTTATATGTATAACATATGCTAATGTTATAAATGTATGTGGTGAGTGCAGGTTGTACGAGAGTACGGGCGATTATCACAAGGAATAGAGATAGAAGACCGAGTCACAAGGTAGATTGTACGGGAATGATCGATTGTGTACCTTAGCAAATAGGAAGTTTGCTTTTGTTTAGTAAAAGAGTTATTTTTAAAACGGACTTTCAAGTAAGTCAAGACGTTTGTAATGAAAGAAATTTTATGGCACGAATTTCCGCTGCGATTTTTGTTAAATACGAGTTAGGGCCTTACAAGTTGGTATCAGATCCCTGGTTTGAGAGAAATCAAGTATGAGGAGGTAAATACTTGAACTCAAACTCGTGTGCTCTCGTGACCAGGAACCCGTACAATCCAAGACTCGATCAAGATCTAAGGGTAAAAGCCAAGGTAAGTATGTGCTTAAATATGTATTGGAAGATAACTAACAATATGTTATGTGTAAGGTAAGCATGGTTGCTTGGAAAGAATGATTTGTGGATGCGATCTAGCACCGGCACCAAGGTATGTAATAGGACATATTGACCCAGGTACATATATTTAATATATGTAAGTACATGTGATGGTAAAACCTATCAATGAAAGGAAAATTTTAAATGAAAAATAATGATAAGAATGGTAATGAAGTTTTGGAAATGTTACACGTGCCGAAACCTAATTCTTCGGACATAAGGTGACAATTACACGAAGACACGAAACTAGTATGTGGATTGTGTACCTGGCCAGTACACAAGAAACATATGATGTTCGTGAGCCCGTGATAATTGTTACAGGTGTGTCCGTTAGAATTGGGTAGCAGGTGGGCGTATGGGTGAAATGGGTAGTAAGACTATCAGGAGATTGAAAGTACTACGTAAGGGTGAAAAGTGTGAATGATAAGAATGAAGAATGTTGAATCCGTAAGAAAGTACGGATCAACAATGTATGAATGCAATGCTTGAATCCCCGAGACCGATTCAAGGGATGAAAAGCGTAAATGCAATGTTTGAATCCGCGAGACGGATTCAAAGAATGAAAGATATGAATGCAATGCTTGAATCCGCGAGACGGATTCAAGGGATGAAAGGCGTAAATGCAATGTTTGAATCCGAGAGACGGATTCAAAGAATGAAAGATGTGAATGCAATGTTTGAATCCGCGAGACGGATTCAAAACATAGAAGGTACGAAAGGTATGAATAATGTGTTCGAATCCGCGAAACAGATTTAAGATATAAAAGACGGAACTAGTCTACATAAGAAGAAGTCGATAGCTTGACCATGTATGCGTCAAACAAGTCATATAAGTAAATGTGAAGCAAATGAACAAAAGAATGATAGGAATGAAAATATCCGAATGTGTAAGTAATTACGGACCAGACAAGTAAATATTTCTTAAGTGATATGATTCAAATTATGCTTAAACTTTCATGTATATATATATATGAATATATTTATGCAAATGCGTTGAATGCAAGAATGGTCGAAAGGATAAATGGGTCTTACGGGTCAGATGGCGATTGCCATTTGAACTCGTTAGTTAATGTTTTGATATGTTAAGTTTTGTACTCATAGGTGAGCTTGATGAATGGACACGTAATGTCACCAATCGGAAAGGAATGATCACCGTAAGATAAGGATGACGAATCAATGGAATCTACTTCCGTCAGATATCATAGTGTGATAAACCTATCAAGATCAGTGAAAGAATTCTCATGAGCGGAAGCTCATTACACGGATGAATGAGATCAATCCTGGGATAGTTTGGATTTGTAATGAAGTGGTCGGTTTGCTTTCGCGGGTCGTGGCAAGGTTAGTGAATTGTTTAATATGTGAATTTAAGTATAAAGTTATGAATTGAATAAGTACTTCCGCACGAACCAGTGGTAACGCAAGATGTGATATGATAAGGAAGGGTTGACTTTTAGAAGTAGGCTAAGAATGAGTTTTAAATCTGGCTTAAGTAGTAGACAGTGCATGTATGAGTAAGAAGGTAGAAGTAAAACTCCAAGTATATACGAAATTATTAGAACTAATACTAACGGTGAATGCGGTAGCAAGTTCATATGAACTTCATTTTGCTTTTATGTAAATCATGGTAGTAAACCCTTGAGTTTGCTTCTAGTTTGCACACTTTAGTTCTAGTACGATAATGTGATGGTATGATTATATTTATTCATGAATAAGACTTTTGCAAAGATCCTGAATGTATTCATGTGGTATTGAGCATCGTGAATGGATAGATGAAAAAGTAAGAGTAGTATTGGTCTACTAAGAATGAGAAAGGTTTCGGGGACGAACCCTTCTTTAAGGGAGGTAGACTTGTAACGCCCCAAAATTCAAACGCATATATTCGCCCTATGTTTCCACATATGATATGACACGAAATAAAATAAAATAGGTTATTTAACCTAGTTAAAATACTTAGTTAAAACAAGTAAAGAATGAATTTGGTGACAATTGTGATGGTGTGACAAACTAGAGGGACTAAACTTGGAAAAATTGAGTCAAGTTTAGTTAAATTAGAAGATTCAGTATTATGTGGGGGTGTTGGTGGTGTGTGTCGACACCCACAGGAGAGAAGGAAGGAAGAATGCTCATGTTGATGCAATTTGACCAAATCAAAAGGGAGATTCAACTCAAATCTTATGCATGAACTCAAATCCATGTTCATCTAGACTTGTTATACATGAGGTAAGTTGTAGAATCCAATTTGGTGAGGTTGTATGAAATAGGGTGTGTTCAATCCGTGAATTTATGTGAAATTAGAATGATAATGAAGTAGAATCATCTCATGAAACATGAATCATGCTCGAATTTCTGATTATTTTGATGTTTTAATAAAAACCCACTTATGGAAGTAATGTCATGAAGATGATTATGTTGCTTATGCTAGATAGAGTGTAGTTTCGATATGTATGAAGTTTGATGTTGTAGATTATTGCTAAATGAATCTGATTTAGAAGGAAAGTTATGAGAAATTAGTTGAAATTGATAAATGAAAACAAGAAATGGGTAACAAAGCATGAATGGGTTGTACATTAGGCTTAGAACGTTGTATGCACACCAAGTGTTTGATGAAATGCTTAAGTGACAATTAAATGTGGAATTATATGCAAGTTGTGAGTAAATTAGTTTAGAAAGTGATAATGAAGTAGTTGTTAACTAACTAATATGTGAAGTGTGTTTTAGATGGAGTTCATGTGGAAATTTGAATGGTTATTATGATATGGTAGAAGCATGCATTAGGAGTTTGTACTCTATGCTTGAAGATACGGTACACCCTATGCGTTTAGTTGATTTGGTGGTAGGGATCAAGGGGTGAAAGTGGTGTCTTTGTATGGTATGTGGATTTCTAGTAAGTTTAATGTCGGGTTCAAGGATAGTGTAAATTAGTTAATCTTGAATGATGTTTTTAGTCATGAAATTATGAGACGACTAGTATGGAAGGAATTGTTTATGTGGTGTGCATATATGATCTTGTGGTCGCATGGTGTTTTACTATGTGAGTAGGGAATGTATTTGATGTCCGTAGTATAATCGACTATAATGATGCGAATATATGGATTAGATTGATAATTCATAAGATAGACAGTTGACTTTCTAAAAGTCAACTTTGTATGAATAGCATAACAAGGCTTTGTCACAAGTGTCATGTTAGAAAAATCATTAAGTACATGCTATGTCCATATGTGAGTTTATACTAACGAAGTGGCAACCATGATGACATGAAAGTATAGGATCATGTCAAGATGGGGAAAAGCATGGAAGGCTAACGGAAAGGATAGGAGGAAGCACGTACGAAACGGGCACTCGAGGTAAGTGATTTCCGTAGTCACTTCTTAGTTTGTTTAAGTAATATAATGCTTTATTTAATTAAACATGATGTTTGATGTCAAGTTTGTGTTGAAGTCTTTCGTTGTAAATAATGGGAATAAAGTTGATTAAAACGCCCTTGATGGGTATATTGGGCGAACAATCTTAAAAGTAGTTTATAAGCAAGCTATTCGATTAGTGTCATGGTTTTGGTCAAGTATAAAAGTGGGGAGTATGGTTTTGTAAACCATAGACCATTTAATGCGCAAACACCTTAACGGGTCAAAATAAGCTTTTGAGCAAAATGGATGGAAAAAGGTCTAAGGTATCCGGGAATGACTCTTTTATAGTAGATGACCTTGGAATTATTAAGTTCATGTAAAGTTAAGGTTAAACCAACAAGTTATGTTGTCAAATATATGAATGGGTCAATTACGTCAAAATTGAATATTAAGCCGTAAGCGTAAGTAAAGGTTTTTCTTAATCCGGGTATGGGATTTTAGGTCCACATGATAGAGGACCAAATTACGATCATGTAGGAAGAAACGGGAGGTTAAACGGGTAAACGGTTCAAAAGTTATGCGCGTTTTAGTGCGTACGGACGACGAAACGAATCTGCAGAAAAAGGCATTTTCTAGAGGGCGTCGCCGACGGGGTTAGGGCCGTCGCCGACGGGCTCTAGAAAACCAGTTTTTCTCCGACACCCTAATTACCTGTCTACGGGGTTTTTGGCTACGCGAAAACCACAGGCCGTCGCCGACGCCCTCCCCAAGTCCAAAAACCTGAAATTTGTTATTTAAGTTGATTTTTGTATCATAGGCTTCGGTTTGTTATCCGTGGACTACGGCGGGCTTTCTAAACATGATTTTGATCAATCCTTAGATGTTCATGGGCTATAAATCAAAGTCTAAGTCCCATGTAATTAACGTATGAGTATGTAAGAGGTATGCAAGATCTTGTACGTGTGTGTAGATGTGTATTTATGTATGTATGGAAGTACGTGTGATCGTATGCAGGTATGTAAAGACGTAGGAACGTAGGTACGTATGTAGATGTGTATTTATGTACGTATGGAAGTACGTGTGATCGTATGCATGTATGTAAAGACGTAGGAACGTAGGTACGTATGCAGATGTGTATTTATGTATGTATGAAGATACGTATGAGTGTAGGCATGTATGTAGAAACGTACGAATGTAGGTACGTATGTAGAAGTGTATTTAAGAATATATGAAGATACGTATGAGTGTATGCATGTATGTAGAGAGGTATGGATGTATGCACGTGTATATGTAAGTATGATTTTGGATACGTTGAGTGTTAATGATATTAATCGTGTGCCTGGAAAACGAAGATTAATGCAGGTACATTATTGAAAGCTCACCAGGGAATGGATATGCGAATGATATGCTTAAAATTAGAGAGAAAGCTGAATGGAAAGTGTACATGTATGAATCTTGTTTATATGTATAACATATGCTAATGTTATAAATGTATGTGGTGAGTGCAGGTTGTACGAGAGTACGGGCGATTATCACAAGGAATAGAGATAGAAGACCGAGTCACAAGGTAGATTGTATGGGAATGATCGATTGGGTACCTTAGCAAATAGGAAGTTTGCTTTTGTTTAGTAAAATAGTTATTTTTAAAACGGACTTTCAAGTAAGTCAAGACGTTTGTAATGAAAGAAATTTTATGGCACGAATTTTCGCTGCGATTTTTGTTAAATACGAGTTAGGGTCTTACAAGTTGGTATCAGAGCACTGGTTTGAGAGAAATCAAGTATGAGGAGGTAAATACTTGAACTCAAACTCGTGTGCTCTCGTGACCAGGAACCTGTACAATCTAAGACTCGATCAAGATCTAAGGGTAAAAGCCAAGGTAAGTATGCTTAAATATGTATTGGAAGATAACTAACAATATGTTATGTGTAAGGTAAGCATGGTTGCTTGGAAAGAATGATTTGTGGATGCGGTCTAGCACCGGCACCAAGTTATGTAATAGGTCATATTGACCCAGGTACATATATTTAATATATGTAAGTACATGTGATGGTAAAACCTATCAATGAAAGGAAAATTTTCAATGAAAAATAATGATAAGAATGGTAATGAAGTTTTGGAAATGTTACACGTGCCGAAACCTAGTTCTTCGGACATAAGGTGACAATTACACGAAGACACCAGAAACCTTCAGGTCTACTACAACAATTAGAAATGCCTGTATGGAAATGGGAACTCATAACAATGGACTTTGTTACTAAGTTACCCAAAACCAGAAAAGGTAATGATGCGATTTGGGTAATTGTGGATCGATTAACCAAATCAGCTCATTTTCTACCCATGAAGGAAACCTTTAGCATGGAAAGGTTAGCCAAGTTATATGTAGACGAGGTAGTATCTTTACATGGAGTCCCACACTCCATTGTATCGGATAGGGATAGTCGTTTCACTTCCCATTTCTGGACAAGTTTCCAGGAAGCAATGGGAACCCGACTAAATTTAAGTACAACTTATCATCCCCAAACAGACGGACAAAGTGAAAGGACGATCCAAACTTTGGAGGACATGCTTAGGGCATGTGTGATAGATTTTGGTGGAAATTGGGATGACCACCTACCCTTAATTGAATTCTCCTATAATAATAGCTATCATGCTAGCATCAAAGCTGCCCCATTCGAAGCACTGTACGGACGTAAGTGCAGAACTCCAATTTGTTAGGCAGAAATAGGATAAAGCCAATTATCAGGTCCAGAAATCGTACAAGAGACCACTGACAAGATCACTTAAATCAAAGAAAGACTAAAGACGGCTCGTGATCGCCAGAAGAGTTATGCAGACAATAGACGCAAGCCGTTAGAATTCCAAGTTGGAGACAAAGTACTATTAAAAGTTTCTCCTTGGAAAGGAGTAGTTCGATTTGGTAAGAAAGGAAAGCTGAGTCCGAGGTACGTAGGACCATTTCTAGTAATCTAACGTATCGGACCAGTTGCTTATCATTTACAACTACCAGAAGCGTTAGCCGGGGTACATGATGTATTTCATGTATCCAACCTCAAGAAGTGTTTATCTGACGAATCACTGGTAGTACCTCTTCAAGATGTAGAGGTAAATGAAAAGTTAAAATTTGTTGAGAAACCTCTTCATATAGAAGACCGAAAAGTCAAGTTTCTCAAACACAAAAGACTAGTACTGGTCAAGGTCAAGTGGGATTCAAAAAGAGGACCCGAATACACTTGGGAGCTGGAATCAGAAATGAAGCGAAAATATCCTCACTTATTTCAGTAAATCTCAAGGACGAGATTTTAAATAAGGTGGGGAGGATGTAAGGACCTTCAAAAATGTCCTAAACCAACCCGTAAGTAAAAACCCGGACCCCTGAAACCCTACTGTGCATGAAAAAACCAAGAAAAACAAATTTCTGGGTTTCAGGCGGGCCGCGTCAAATCTAAGTTGACCAGATAAGCGTTACAATCCACGTGGCATCCACCTGGCAACCCTACTCGTGACCCAGCAAACCTACACGTAGACTAGGTGGTCATGCGGGGCGCGTAAGGATCGAGAAAGGGTTCACGCGGGCCGCGTGAGACCCATTTTTCACCTATAAATAGAAATGGCCATGAGCAGTTCACTGATGTCGAAACCAAAACTCAAAAACGAAGTTTGGCTGCTCAAATTCGAAATTTACTTTTACAATAGCGAGGCGCTGCTACGATACAGGGTATTAACTCGATCGCTGCTACGATTCAATGTCCGATCGATTGAAACTATCCGATGGATGTTTAAGTGCTGCCCACATTAGGGCCATACTTTGTCATTAGTCGTAAATTCGACGGATGTTTAAGTATAGCACTTTGTCATTAATCGTGAGGGTTTTAGTCTCGTGAGTTATCGTAAATGTTGTATTAGTTACTGACCTAGTTCGTGTCTATTGTTATTTAAATTAGGTTACAAGGCTAATCAGTAGGCTAAACTCTGCCCGTATAAATATGCAATGTGAGTCATTCTCTTTTATCAAAAGTATTTTACAATACTCCATTTATTTCCAAAAAGTTATAATTACAGGGATTAAGTCGTGGTTATCTTGAATCACTGGCTAGTGGGGTATTGTGCACATTACTAATTTCTCACGGTTAGGCTAATAAATCCGAACAGTGATAATCATCACTACTTGGGGAAGGACCCAATAGTGGTATGACCATCGTCACCAGGTGACACGGCGCCAGATAAAAATAAGATAGAAGCCATTGTAATCGCTCTTATGCTGTAATTTATAACTATGTGCCGTTTTATCAAATATGAGTGACTCACCAGTATTTCCCCGCTGACAAAATATTTTAAAACATGTTTCAGGCGACTTGCTGTGAATCAAGAAAAACGTGCTACGGAGCACTAACCAGCTTAAAGAGGTGGCTCAGTTAAAAGAGAATAAACATGTTTTATAAATCAGGGAATTTACTTGTGAAATTCCTCTTTTGTAAATTACGGGGTTTATCCCGAATTATGGAATAAAATAATCGGGCATTTTCAAGTTTTAAAAGATCCTGGTAAAATCTTCCGCTGTCAAACTCAATTAATAAATACCAAGCGAGTTTCTGCCCCGCGGATTCCGGCTCGGGTCAAACCGGGGGCGGGGGCCGTGACAGGGCAAGACCCAAATCTTTTTTGCGACTATCACTAAGATTTCGGGCACCTGACAGATGATTGCATAAGCTTGAGGAAAGAAATAGAAAGAGCCCTAAAGAGCGGTAATCTGACACACTTGACCAAAAATGTCAGGAAAGATATGCGCCAAATAAATAGACGAGACGAAAGGCCAGATAACAAAAAGATACGGCGATTGGAAACGCACATGGTGAAAGGTGGTCCTAGAAGAGGGAAAAAGAACTATAACAAGCGCGTTCAAGACGACTCATGGCGCGAACAACAGGTGATCTTTCCCATCGTAAGGGGAGGACCTCAAGAAAGAAGGCCCATCGTAATTTCAGGAGTACATGGTCATTACCAGACGGATTATATCTTTATTGATCCCAGAAGCACCGCAGACATCATTTATGAGCAATGCTTTAATTAGTTGGACCCGGGGGACAACGCACGCTTAGAACCAGTGGACTACCCACTCACCAGATTTTGCAATGAAGCAATCTTTCCGTTAGGCCAAATATCATTCCTAGTCCTGTTGTCGGACGGGAAAACTCACGAACCGAGGATGTCATGTTCATGGTCCTACCGGTGAACTCTCATCACGATATCCGTATGGGAAGAGAATCCCAAGGAGATTTTAGCATGATTTGCTCAGAACCCCACTCAGCAGTCGGATTTCCAATAGAGACAGGTGCAAAAATCATTTATGCAAGCAAAGAAGTGCTAATGACCGACGAAACACGCCTAACGAAAGCAAGTAAACCAACTCCGCGCGTAGAACCAGAAAAATGGCTCCTCAACAGGAAATACCCAGAACAAACAATCACGATAGGGCCAACGATTTCGGAAAACATCCGTGTTTTCTGAAGCAGTTATTGTTCAGAAACATGGATATTTTTGCCTGGACACCGACATACATGGTAGGTGTCCCACGGCACATAGCGGAACATTGATTGAACGTCTCAGAAAATGTTAAGCCAGTGGTCCAGACGAAACGCAATCTGGGTCCAGAAAAGAACGAAGCAATGAAGGAGCAAGTGACAGAGCTGCTCAATGCAGGGATCTTACAAGAAGTTTGTTACCAAACATGGGTTTCGAGCCCAGTAATGGTCCCAAAAGGAAACAACGGATGGTGAATGTGTGTCGATTATAAGGATCTAAACAAGGCGTGCCCAAGAGATTGCTATCCGTTGCCAGAAATTGACGAAAAAATTGATTCCTTAGCCGCATTCAAATGGAAATGTTTTTTAGATTGTTACAAAGGCTATCACCAAGTCCAAATGGCAATAGAAGATGAAGATAAAAC
Source organism: Helianthus tuberosus (assembly GCA_030545235.1). Taxonomy (NCBI): domain Eukaryota; kingdom Viridiplantae; phylum Streptophyta; class Magnoliopsida; order Asterales; family Asteraceae; genus Helianthus; species Helianthus tuberosus. The sequence continues at coordinate 19,306,680 of CM060355.1, forward strand.
AGCTTTCCGAGCACCAATGGGCCTGTATTGTTACACCAAGATGCCTTTTGGGTTACGCAATGCAGGGGCCACATACCAGAGGTTGATGAACGAAATGTTCAGAGATGATATCAGTAAGCATGTAGAAGTGTACATGGATGATCTGGTGATCGTGAGCAAGAAAGAAGACCAGATGTTGGAAAACATAGAGAAAACCTTCAACACGCTGGGCAGTGTTAGTATGAAGCTTAATCCAGCCAAATATTTATTTGGAATGGAAGAAGGGAAGTTTTTTGGGATTTATCATCACGAAAGAGGGGTTCAAAGTAAACCCAGAGAAAGTACAAGGAATCGAACGTATGCCATCCCCGTCAACAATCAAAGAAATGCAAGTCTTGGCAGGGCGTTTAGCTACGCTAAACCGCTTCCTCGCCAATCATGCTGCAAAATCGTTCCCATTCATTAAAATATTACGCAATTGCATCAATAAAAAAAGGTTCCAGTGGATTTCAGAGGCAGAAGTTGCCTTCAGAGACATGAAAGAATGCTTTATACGACTCCCAACTCTTATAGCCCCAATGAAGGATGAACCGCTGGTCATGTACTTGTCAGCTTCGGAGAAAGCAGTAGGGATAGTCCTCTTGGTTGATCGCCAAGGCGTGCAAACCCCAGTATACTACGTCAGCCGTACATTAAATGATCCAGAAACAAGATATTCAATGATGGAGAAGCTAGTCCTAGCTCTCATCCATGCCTCCAGGTGGTTGCGTAGATACTTCACAGGACACGTTATCCACGTTCTGATGAATTACAACATTGGTAACATCCTAGCAAAACTAGAAATCTCAGGAAGATTAGCTAAATGGGCCATCGAGTTAGGAGGACACGATGTAGTTTTTAGACCCAGACCGACAATCAAGGGGCAAGTATTAGCATACTTCCTCACCGAAGTGCCCGGTGAAAAAGACAGAGAATGTAAGGCAATGGAGCAGGCTGAAAAACAAGCCACCAATGAAGTATGTCTATTGTACACAGACGGTGCATCCATCGAGGATAGCAGGAGCTGGGTTGAGGCTAGTAAGTCCAGACAAACACGAGTTTACCTATGCCATACGTTTGGAGTTTAAAAGCACAAACAACGAGGCAGTATACGAAGCTTTTTTGGCAGGGTTACATTTGGCTGTGAAAATGGGAGTAAAGAACCTCGAGGCGCACGTCGACTCACTGTTAGTCGCAGACCAGATAAACGGGTTGTGCGATGCAAAAGGCGACATCATGGCACTTTACCTAGAGTAGGCAAAGTCGATGATCCAACCCTTCAAAATCAGTCATATCAACAGGAGTGAGAACAAGCCCGCCGATGCAATAAGCAAGCTTGCTTCCACGAGTTTCCAACACCTGGCTAAATATGTGCGCATTGAAGTACTGAAAAACCCATATGTCCCTCTCCGACAGGTAAATGTCATCCAGATGGGATCCTCGTCATGGATGTTGCCAATAATCATGTATTTACAATTGGGGATACTAACAGAAAACAAGGCAGAGGCTAGAAAGGTGCAGCATAAAGTGTTACACTACCAGATGTCCGACGACATCGGACATCTTGTACATGCGATCTTACTTGGGGCCCTTGTTATGGTGTGTCAACCCCGAAGATGCAAACTATCTTATCAGAGAAATACATGAAGGGATCTGCGGAATTCATGCAGGCCCAAGAATGGTCGTGGAAAAAGTAATGAAGGCTGGATACTATTGGCCAGGGATGCATTTGGACGTGGTGAAGGTTTTGAGGAAATGTGATGCCTTACAACGACACGCACCCAAGACATTGCGACCCAAAAATATCGTCTTTCTTATCACTTGGTGGGTTGCTACAACCGCTTCCGATTTCTCATGCTATTTTTGAAGATCTTGCTCTTGATTTCATTACTTGTCCACCCAATTCACAAGGGAAAACCGTTATTATGGTGATTGTTGATTGATTATCTAAACATGGGCACTTCATTGCCTTGCCTTCCTCCTTCAATAGTTTCACAGATGCCACAGCTTTTATTAACGACATTATTCGTCTCCATGGCGTTCCCTTATCTATTGTTAGTGACCGAGATGCCCGATTTATGACGGATTTTTGGCGCGAACTACGTCGTTTGAGTGGTACCCATCTCAAGTTTTGTACCGCGTACCACCCACAGACGGACGGGCAATCCGAAGCACCAAAGCGTTATTTAGAAATGTATCTCCGCTGTTACATTGCTGATCACATAAGTGGCTGCAATTCTTACCGTGGGCAGAATTTTGGTGTAACACATCTTACCACACATCGTCCCAAATGACCCCATTTGAAATTTTGTATGGCCGCAAGCCCCCTTCCTTGACTCGTTACTTACGGGGCTCCACTTCTAATATGACTCTGGAGAATCAATTACTAGAGCGGGATAATGTGTTAACTCTCTTGAAAGCTAATTTATCAAAGGCTCAAACTCGTATGAAGTTGGTTGCGGATAGACAACGTCGAGCTGTCCAGTTTGATGTTGATGATTGGGTATTTGTAAAACTCCAACCGTACCGACAAGGGTCCGTCCGTTTACAACGCCACCACAAATTGGGTCACCGCTCTTTCGGGCCGTACCGGGTACTTTCTAAAATTGGTTTCGTTGCTTACAAGTTGGACTTACCGGTCACCGCTAAAATTCACCCTGTCTTTCATCTTTCCTTACTTCGCAAATGCATTGGTAAGCCTTTCCATCAAATTACACCATTACGTTTGGTGGAATCCACTTCTAGTCTCATTTTATCACCCCAGGCAATCCTCCAAAAGCGTACGGTGTTTAAAGGTACCCAAACAGTTCCACAGAGTCTTATACAATGGGATGGCCTCACTACAGCAGAAGCCACATGGGAGGATGATGCTCAATTGACGCAACAGATTCCTGATTTTTCCCTTGAGGACAAGGTGGGTTTTAAAGGGGGGCGGTAGTGTTATGGGCCCAACAGACCAGCCCAAACAAAGAGAAATGAAAGAATCCGGAAGATGCAAGAGAAATTCAAGGACTATGCCATGAATGCCACATCAGCACTAGCCTAACAGAATTGGTTGTGCTTGCTATTTAAATTAATTATTGTGTGATCATGAGGTAGGAAAAAGTTGTAAGATCTCATTGGTCATTCTCTTTCTCATCTCCATTTCTGTATTCTCTTTCTCACCTTGAATTTCTATCTTACAATCAATCAATGAAAATTATTCCTTATAATTGAGTCAATTGCAATTGTTATATCCTGGTTCATTACAAAACCCCTATCTGTGTGAAGTTGCGAACTATTCTATACGTCAGCTCTTAGATACTATCCAAAACAGAATACACCATCATATTATACCACTAAACTCTATCTTAATTAACAATCATTCAATTCTTACCGGTTAATGTAATATGTAACCTGATTTACAGTTAGCATGTTGTCTTTAACTTTTAGTTAATGATAATAAACTCGATTAAATTTACCAAAATCAATAAAGCAACTACATTGATTAATTCTTTCGAGGAGAATGTAGCATGGATAAGGTAGCTTACAGAAGGTTACCTTCAACAGAATGGAGAAGCTTTACCTTCAACAAGTAAGATTTAGAACCTACTACAACTGCAGGCAAACAACCTCACAAGCTAATAATTAATTTACAATCAACCCCATGGAAGCTTGACCCGACCCATAAAAGTCACACACAATTTCAACAACACAAAACCACCATAATCACATTAGATCGATCATATGGGCTTACGTTGTGTCGAGTGTGATGGTACTTAGTGTATCACTAGTCTCCATTAATGAAGGCCTATCATTGTATCCATTTAATTTGTAATCCGACGATTGTCTCGACAACATATCCTCCATCCTCCTCACCACATCGCACATTGGTGGTCGTTGATCTGGCGCAATCAATACACATTCCTTTGCTAACTCTACCAACTTGTCAATATTATGATCCCTCGTTAATTCCACATCAAAAAGCTCAACCTTAGGTTCTTCGCATACAATTGAACCGACCCCTGAGTCAGAAAAGTGGACCCTTTCCTTATCAAATGAGGCATTGTTAGGAATTTTTCTGGTTAAAAGCTCCAATAACAAAACCCCAAAGCTATACACATCAGATTTGAATGTGAATTTCAGTGTCTCGAAAACTTCCGGGGCCCAGTAACCGGTTACCCGATGGTTTAGGGAGCTTGACCCATGGTAAAGTGTGTTGAGACCGTAGTGGGACAAGGAAACTTCATTTCTAGTTTCATGTTGGAGGAAGATGTTTGATGATGTGATGTTGCCGTGAACAATTTCGACTTCATGTAAGCATGCCAACCCCCTAGCGGCATTTAGTGCAATATGCATACGACCGTCCCAGTAGAATTGTGTTCGGATTGAACCTGTACTTCCTGCATAACAATCACTTGCACCATTTTACTTAATGCATACAACTATACAACTCAGTTTTGAAAGATTTAAATCATCATACGACTATCTAGGCACGACACAAATTATTACTTGAATAAAAATAAATGATTCATTTTCTTAATCTTAAAAGTTTAAAAATAAAAGAAAATGGTATAAATGTAACAGCATTGTTTCTGACTCGTATCTTCTAAAATTTTATAAAAATATACATAAATATTTTTTTTGATTGTTCATATATATCTTTATCTTTATTGTTTAGTATATAATAAATGATTTTTTTTAAGACACCATCTCTTTCTGGTGACTCTCAACCTTATTTTTTATGTCTCTCTCTTTCATTTTAAATATATAAAAATATTTAAACATAAGTTTCCTGTTTTCTCTCGCATATACTAAATAATAATAGTAAATCTAATTTTTTCCATTACTCTCTTAGTTATTTATTATTTCTTTCCTCAACTATTTAATTTATTTTGTTTTACCTTAGTAATAACCATTAATATTTTGTTAATCCAACCTCGTGTAATACACAAGTTTTTAACTTAATATAATTGATTAATATTAATAACAAAATAAAATGTTATAATAAATGAATAGTACATAAAAGTATCTTTTTTAAAAACTCATGAATTTCTTTTTTTTATAGATCCTTTTTCTTAAGGTCACTGAAAAGAAAAGTACAATTCCTATAGTATATGAACCTCAATTATATAAAATAATCAAATTGTCGTTCTCGTTAACAGAAAAAATGAATGAAGTTAACTCAGTGGACTTAAATGACAACGATGAAACATTTTTGAACCCACAGACGAAAATTGAAAACTTTGAACTAAAATGTCAAAATAACCCTACCACAAGGTCTAAAATGGCATTTAACTCAATTCATTTTCTTAATAAAGTCACTGAAAAGAAAAGAAAAGTTCAATTCCTATAGCATTAATTAGTGATGCATTAGGGTATACGGGGCACTCTCGGTGACCCCATGCGGTGACCCAAGTCCCCGCTAGGGAACACCGCCGCCATCACCGCGGTGAGGCAAATCGGGGACCAAGATCGGTGTATGTTCACCGCACAAGAAATTGCACAAGGATCGAGGGTGAACGTTGGGCAACGGTAATTTAAAAAAAAAATTCAATTTAAACTAATATAAATAACCAACTTCAATAATTTTTTACCACACCCACCATTCTCAAACTTTTATACTCTAAAAATCTATCAAATACAACAAAAGCCAAACCGAGCAATGGAGAACCAACCCCGCGAAGCCATGAAAAAAACTAAGGGACGGGGCTCGCAACCGTCTCGTGGTGGTTCGAGCGGTGCAAGTGCACAACCACAACCCCCTTTCGGATATACTTCACAACCACCCCCGTTTTTTTACCAACAACCTTCACACCCCTCCTTTTACAACACCCAACCACAACCCACTTTCGGCTATTATCAAAATTTGTTATCAATGGATCCTCCTCAATCCCCCACCTTCGACCCGTATGGTTTTCGTTCCCCACAAGTTCCATATACACGAGAAAATGTTGAACATCCTCTACCTATTCACGAGGACGAGGACGAGGAAGTAGTGCCCGAAACTCAAAATTTGGGCGACTATGAAAATGACACCGGCGACGATGAATATAATGTGGATCAAGACGCCGGCAACGAAGAAGATGACGCTCTACCAACGGGAAAAATGGAGAGCCAAAAATGGAAAAAGGTCCAAGAAGAGGCGTTGGCAAAGGCGTGGGTACATTGCTCTACCAACAAAAAAAAGGGCAATCAACAAAACCGCGATAGTTTTTGGCGTAAGATTTTAAATCATTTTAACGACACCGTTGGTGGAAGTAACCGGACCGTGCATCAAGTACGGCCTAAATGGGGCCCGATGATGACGAAAATAAACTTTTTCAACGGCCTATACCAACAAGCGGTAAAAATTATATTTTTTAGCGTTGTATATTTTTTAATTTTGTTTACTAATATGTAAAAAATTATATTTTTTAACACTTGTTATTTTATAATATGTAGGATCGCACACGAGTAAGCGGGTGTAGCGATCTCAACGTGATGAAAGTCGCTTTAAAGGAATTTAAAGATAGATATCCGAACGGTTTTCAACATGTCGAGGCATGGGAGGTCGTTCGAAAACACGACAAATGGGCCCAAGTCCCATTGTTGGGTGAGGAAGGGGAAGGTTCGGCACAAAAAAGAAAGCCCGTTGAGGTGGACCCTTCCATACCCGATATGAACGAAGACCCCTCGCCACAAAGAACACAACGGCGAGACAAGCGTCAAGCGACATCGTCCGAGGGCTCGGCCGAGTTGGCGGCACAATTCAAAGAGTACACCGCCATGAAAGAAGCGAAGCACGCGATTGAATTGGAGGCGATTGAATTGAGGAAGAAAAGAGAGTCGGAGGCTCGCGAGCTCATAACGGAACAACGCGAGACGATGAGAAACTACGAGCACGATCGAGATATGAAAACATTCCTCAAGCCGCACGACGATGTTCCGGCGGAAATGTTGTCGTTCATCCTTACCCGAAAGCGCGAGATCGCCAACAAATACGGGTGGCCGTGCAATTTCTAAATTATGTAGTATTGCGATGTAATTTTTATTTTATTAAATGAAATGTAGTTTGTTTTTTTATTTTTCTAGTTTGAATGGAATTTTTAGTTTTAATTTAATGAAATGTCTTTTATTAAATTTTATTTAATTTTTATTAATATTTTTTTAATTTATAAACATGCATAATTACAACAAATAAAAAAAACAAAATAAAAAAAATAAAAAAAAAACAAGTCCCCTAAGAGAGGAGTGCCGCCATCAAATTGGGGTGTGAGAGGGGTTTAAGAGAGGAGTTGACGTGGCATAACCTGATTGGGTGTGCGTAAGAGATGAGACTCCTCTAAGAGGGGAGTGCCCCTCTCACCCTTAATTAATTGTACTCAACTATTGGCAATAATGTAGCTTGTCCTACTTACACTTTATTCAAAGCCAAAACATATCATATCTTCAACTTTCATGGATCACGTTATTCAAAGATTTTGTAATACTACAAGACGTACTACCGAGTATAACCAACGCAATGAAATAGTTTAAAAGTTCATAATGTAGTGACAAATAATAATCTTTTTTTAAGATGAACTTACACGCTCTAAATCTAATCAGGGCCGGCCCTGAGAATTCATGTGTCATGTTCGAGCTCGAGAAAACGTGCCCTCATGCCTTAACGAAATATATAAATGTAAACTAGTTTTTTATATAACTGTTAGCAAAATCATAGTATTCGTTTAGACCAAACAGAGATACTAAGACCATATGTTATGGGGCTTGGTTAAGAAAAAAAATGTTGCCACATGAATGATATGTAGGTGCATTTTTTTTCCATCAAGAAATACCCAAAATGAGTGTAATGGGAGGGCTTGACTGGTGATTAGGTAATTATAGTTTCGTTATTATTATTTTATATTTATATATAAAATTATGTAAAAATAATTAATTTAACATTACTTTAATTAGTATCCTAAAGGATTTGATCAGCGATGATTATTTATTTTATATCAAGTTATTAAATAAATTAATAAGCAAAACATAAACGGTAGATATACTTGTTGAACTTTTACACCTCAGATTATTTTAATTATGGTAAAAATCTCTAAGCAACCGTTCACTGGGTTTAAGTTATATATGTTATGGGCTTTAGCTTAAAATATAAAAGGGCCCAATATGATCCATATTAGATTGTAGGTTTTCCTTTTCTTCTCCATGAAAATATGCAGAAGCCGCTTCTCTGCTTTTATCCCGGAGCCGCCGTCGACAGATTTTTCCAGCTTCATTTTTCTCTTCTCTCATCATCTTAACTAGGGTATGCTCTTTAAAAAAATATATAACATATATATCGGATTTTTATAGAAAAATATTGTGCCCTTCGGAATCTCGGGCCCTGGCCGGCCTTGAATCTAATCATGACTATATACTATTTGTCGATCACGTGACTGGAACCCTCAGCATCTCAAAACTGATATAGTGCAACATACATGTATACTAACTAATAAGCTACCAGCAGGACTTTGGTGACAAATGACAACTAGAGATGAAGAAATTACCATGAAGACGATCAGATAAGCTACCAGCGGTCATGTAATCATAAGACTAGAAGGTACGGTGAGAGTCATCCCTATAGGGATGGGCCTCCACGTAGGACGCCACATTCCCATCCCATATTGCATGGCCCTCCAAGCATTTTTAAGGGGGTGGAGGATGGGCCCCCACAACAATATATTTTTTATTGTTTATCTTTTTTATTTGTTTAACTTTATAAAAACAATTCAAAAATTAAATAAAAATACTACATAAAAGAAGTAAATTAAATTCATTACATAACATAAATAAAAATTACATAACCTAAAAAATAAAATTACGAATCCTAAAAAAATAAAATTACGAATCCTAAAAAAATAAAACATTAAAGCGAAATAACTTACGAAGTCCATTTTTTCTTAACTTCATCTTTCATCCTCCGGTAAACCTCGCGTTCATCCTCCGGAACCGAGTCGAGATCCAACCTCATAATCCTAAAATCCTCCGCCCGAGCATGGTCGGCCGACAAGTTCTTTTTATAAACATATTTTTCCGCCGTGAGCTCTTTGAACGAACGGAATTCGGATATCAACTAGTCCATTTTCGAACCGGCCCCGGAAGACGTTTGGTTCGAGCCGCCCGCTTTTCTCTTTCCGGCCGCCTCTTTTTTTGCTTTGTCCCTTCCAGGGGGACGTTCCGACTCGTGAACGGCAAACACCTCCTCGTCAAATTCCGGTTCGTCATTTATGTCTATGTGGCAACGAGCGGTGGAGCCTCCCGCACTATAACTTCCGGACTCGGAAGTTTTACTCTGTTTGACGGTTGCGACCTCGTTTGGAATAGGCTTCCATTTGTTTTCTTTCTTTAAAATTTTCCATGATCGGATGTGTTGGAAAGGAGTTTTATTCTTCTCATCCCATTTAGCCAAAGCAAGGTTGAGAATGTCATCCTCGTTACTCCCACTAGGAGGATTAGTGTAATAAATGTTATAAATACCGCTAAAGCGGTTGATGATCTTGCTCATTTTACGCCACTTGCCAGAGACGGAATCGACATCGCGCATCGGGCCTTGCTCCATAATCGAGTTAAATTTCTCCGTCATTGCCTTCCAAAAACCAACACCCGTTTGGTTGTTCCCTATATTTAAAAAAAAAAATTTGTCTTAGTAAAATAAAAATTATATCTTTTTAGAATTAAATTTAAAAAAAACGTTTGGTTCATACCGACAATCAGGTTAGTTGAGGACTTAACCCACACCATTACTAGCGCCTCCTCCTCTAATTTTGTCCAAGGTCTCGCCTTTGGTTTCGAATCGCCTTTGGTTTCGACTACGGTTTCAACCGCCTTCCCCTTGTTTTTTTTTTGCGCTTGAGATTTTGAGGTGGCGAATCGGGGACGACTTATTCTTCGTCATCGTCAAGTTGAACCGGTGATGTTGGCAGTTGGGATTCGAATTGCGCTTGAGATTCAAACGAGTTACGTAGCATCATTTGTTGGAGTGCTTGGAAATGTTGCATTTGTTGGAGTTGAGACATTTGTTTGAACGCGTTGGGTGATTGTTGGAAACCTGAAAAGGAAAATTGCGGAGACTCCCATGAAGGATCAATAGTCGGAGTGTAAACGGGCGTCGAAAAAAAGTTAGCTTGATTCGGGTTCGGGTTGGGATTGTTTGGATTGAAGGGATTCATGATTTTTTTTTATAAAAAGATGGAGTTTTTTTTTATAAAAATGGATGAGAGAAGAGAGAAGTGGGTAGATTTTGGATGGAGTGAATTAAAAAAATGGAAGAGGTGGGTATTTATTTAAAGTAAAAAAAACTTTTTTTATAATATAGCCGTTGTCAACGGCTAATTTTCAAAAACATGGGCCCGTCACGAGCGGCTGGAGGCAGACGGAGAGGACAGGATGGGGCTAAGGGGGGCGGTGTTGAGGTCCGACGCCGGGCCTGGACGGGGCTGGGCCGGCCCCCATACCTTCTAGTCTAATGCATTCATTCTTGTACAATCTAACAACCAACCAAATTTTCAAAGGCTCAAACTATCCACACACCCTATCTGCCTATTTGCACACCCTTTGTCTCGTATATGCCTATACGGGGCGTATAAGGTTACATCAAACTCAGTGCCTGACTCATGTCAGATTTGGTTTGGCTGCTCCTATATGCTGCGTACAGGCCTATACGTGGCTTATAGGACCCCTCGTATAGGTATCGTATATGACCCATGCCCCATATATGCCACGTATAAGCCTATATGGAGCGTATATAAGGGGTTTTTTTTACAAACATTTTATACAATGTTAATCGTTTTAGCAAATTTTTATACAAAAATAAGTTTTCTATTTTAAATAAATAAAAATAACAAGTATAGGATATGATACAACACCCGTATAGGTCTCGTATAGGAATCGTATAATTAATATTAGTGTTATTATAATTAATATTAGTGTTATTGATATTAATATGAGTTTTTTTTATAATTAATATTAGTGTTATCAATATTAAAAAGAGAAAACAAAAAAATAAAAATATACGCCACATACAGGGCTAGACTGGGCGTCTAGTGTAGTCCAAAAGACCATTATAGCCCTGTTTTGCCCCCAGTCTAGCCCTAACTCAAGGGTAAAATGGTCTTTCTTATCTATACTCCCCGTATAGACCTAGACTGGGCGTCTAGTGGTCCAAAAGACCATTATAGCCCAATTTTGCCCCCAGTCTAGCCCTAACTCAGAGGTAAAATGGTCGTCTTTTTGTCTATACGCCCCGTATAGGCCTATATGTGGCATATACGAGTCATATAAGACAAAATATGACATAATCAGAGATTCTCTTGGAAATTGAAAAAGGTTATACGCGACGTATAAACCTATACGAGGCGTATATAAGGGTGTGTGAATAGGCACTTGGGTGTATGAACATGTAGACCTTTTTCAAGTAATAATATGAGACTAATAATATTATTAATATTAACATTTTGAAGAAAACTATGATGTTTTTCTTTTTCATACAAAAAGGTAAAAAAATAAAAATAAAAAAAACATACTTGTGTTATTATATGCATCAAGGCAGGCTGCCTGACACTTCCCCAAGTTACGATTTTTTTCCGCTTAAATTTACAGTTTTCCATCGGTTTTGTTTTTTTGCTCTCTCAGCCAAATTACAAATTTTGCGCCCCGTTCAAATTTACAGTTTTGTCATTGTTTTTGTTTTTTCCCTATCAATTTACAATTTTAGTCCTAATGTAAAATTACAGTCATACGTTTAAACCAAAGCGCCCCGCTTTGGCCAAAGCGCCCCGCTTTGGCCAAAGCGGGGCGTTTTGGGGTTTTTTTTTTTTTTAAATCATTTTAATTCAAAAACACACCTATACTTGTCGTATCGTGACGTATTTTGCCATTACAAGTCATTTTACGAAGTTTAGGTCTATACGACACGTTCCGGATAAGTTCCGTCACATGTGTGGCCGTATTCCACGATTTCGTGTGATTCTGTTTTGATTTCACTTATAGTCCAACGTGTTGTGCTGTATGTATACACATCCTACCGGATCAGTATTTGATGTATTTTGTCAATATGGGTTGTGTGGGTAAGATTCAAGCAAACATGACACATGATAGAAGCGCATCTTTAAAAATAATCCTACAATCTGAATATATATATATTAATCCAGTTAACTTTTTTATGATTAGCTAAAACTTTGATATGTGATTCATATTTCATAGTCAACACCTTTCTAGATCCTACAAGCTGAATATGTTTGTTTTACAATATAAAAGTTAATTAATCGAATACAAATCACAACAATTAAACTATATGATTCTTAATAAACAAATAAATTCCCTAAAACTAAACAAATCTCATATTTTATTTATCAGAGACAACCTATAAAATAATATTATCACCGTTGTTTTTTTAATACTTTCGAATAGGAGTAATAAAGTTATAAGATATTAGTTGTACGTGGTGCATCAGAAGTTGTACATTAGGGTGTTCGGGGCGTTCGCGGAGAGGGGAGCGGTGACCCCTTTCACCACATGAGGCACACCGTCGCCATCTACTTTTACCGCGTGAGGGGACTTAAATTGGTGGACTAGTCACCGCATGGAAAGAATGGAATGTTTGGCATTTTCGACCGTTGGGAAGTGGAGAAGCGGCTATAATGCCGTTGTATATTATAAAAAAATCAATTTCCTTTATAAAAATCATCTTCTTGCACTCCATTTTTTCACCCCATTCTCACAACACATTCAATTAATCAAACAATACTATGGATAGGCAAAACAAGAGCGATGGCAAGAAAAAAGTTTCGGGTTCCGGTTCTGGTTCAAAGGCGAGGGGACGCGGCTCGCAAACTAGACGAGGCGGGTCGAGTGTGTACCAACCAAACTATCAACCACAATTTATTCAACAACCGGGTTTTTACACCACCCAACCGCAACCAAACTACCCACCACAATTTTTTTCTTTACCACAAGGTCCCACGATGGTTGCACCGGGTGTGTACGATTATCCTCTTGAAGCCCAAAACGCGTTTGACCCGTTTGCTCCACGATTTAATACACCGACTCAATCTCCTAGAGAAAATGTTGAACACGTGCTTCCAATATACGATGATGAGAAAGATGAAGAATATGTAGTCGAGACTCAAGACTTAGACAAAGATGATGTAGATGAAGAATATGAAGCCGAAGAAGTAGGCCGCACAATAATGTTCCACCAGAGATGTTGGATAATGTTAGATAAAATTTCAAAAAAAAAATGAATGTTAGTTAAGAGGAAACAATGACATTTACTTTTGAAAAATGTATTTAAGTTAAAGAGGAAACACTTTCTTTTAGTTTGGCTTTTTTATTGTTTGGATATATTATTAACATTTATTTGGTCACCACTTAAACTTTGTAATCACCAACAAATCCATGTGTAATGTATCATTGTCTCATGACCATCATCAATTTGTAATTTTGTGGTTGAATTACAATTTTTTTTCTTACATCTTTATTTTTCTATCATGAAGATAATAATAAAAATATAATCTCGTGATACACACGTATACGTATGTATAAGGTAAAACTCACAAGAGTCACGTCTTTTAAACCGAAAAACAAAGAGAATACCGTTTGATGGAGAAATATTACTAGACAATTATTGTTATTATCAACATCTTGACATGACTTTGAACAAAATGCAACCATATATTAGGTGTTAAATATATACACATACAATATATAATGGGTACAACATGAGTACATGTATAAATCAATGTGTGTGTATATTTATATCATCGTTGAAGTTGGTACTCTTAATTAGTGGCGGAACAAAGAGAAAGGTTTTATGGGAATGAAGTTAGTTAAATTAAATTGTGTTTTGGATCATTTTAACTCGTTTGGTTTTGCTATGGACATAAAATTATTCATTTTGATTGATTACTCTACAAATCTCTTTCATATCTTTTATGCATAACATGTATTACTTGTAGGTGATGCATCGTTATGTCTAAAGGTATTTTTATTTTATTTTTTCTATAAATTTGGTATGTGAAATTTGTTCACGTAATGAAAGTAGGTCGAAGGCCTTGTCAATTTTAGGTTGGAGGTCTTATCGTTTTTCTCAAAAAGAAATATTTTCATTTTTCTCAAAAAAAAAAATATATATATATATACATAAGCATTTGTTACAAGAAAAGACTAATTGAAATGCAAGGATTCGAGTGGGCTTTTCCCCCTTTTCAATATGTTGGATTAGTATTATTACACTTTAAATTATAGAGAAAGGTTAACGTACATTACGTACGCGACGAAATTACAACATGCGTGATTAAGTTTACAACGTGCGTGATTATATTTTGAACAATTTTGCCATGCGTGATTATGCACACTTATGCGTGATTATGTACAAAGCGTGATTAGGGTTTTAACTTCATAACTTGCGTGATTTTCAAATGAACTAGCGTAATTTCGTCGCATACGTTATGTACGTTAAGCCGTTTTGTACATTATACTTTCTCTTAAATTATAAACAAACATCAGCCATCTAATCAGTGTCATCAAATATTTGTTGAGGGGCTTTGTCAACAATCGTTCGCTAGGGTCAATTGCATATTTACCTAATTTAAATGTAAATTAAAATTATCAAATTGCAAATTTACCCATTTTGATTTATTTTATTAAATTATACAATGACTATTTTACCCTTATTTTTACTAAAATCTTAAAAATTTAGTAAAACAAAACGCCAAACCTCAAACCGAGGCGGTGTTAAAGCGTTATATTAATAAAAAATTTTATTAAACCTTAAAAATTTAATAAAAACTTTTTTGTTTAAAAACGCTTGTTAAAGTGTTATATTATATGTATAATTGGAGGGTCTTACACATTATCTCTTTTACCCCTACCCCTTTCTACTTATCGTGTTTGGTTGACTGGTTTTAGGTTGACGGATTTAACTTTTCACGTAAACACGATCCTTATATTTATTCATGTATTACACATCAAACCTAATCCGCACACAGTTAAAATCGTGTAACCTGAACACAAAACCTTTTTAACTCATTTATCTAAATGTGTCAAATGGATTGGCAAATGATAATCAAGTTCTAAATCGTGTTAATCTCTTTGCCCGCTCATCATTATTAGTGAACAATAATTCAAGAACTATGAAAACGAATTACCGCATTTTACATTAATAAATGGGTTGTGTTCTCTGATTGGTAGGTCAAACTCAAACCGACATGAAGCTGAATATTCTACTAGAACTTGAATACGAGTCGAAGCCAAAAATCGTGTTAGACACATGAACCCAATCACCCGAATACGACTCGGGTTTTTACAGGTTACAAGAAAAATAACTTGTTTAACCTAAATTTTTTCCCTTCATATCAATACTCTAAAATAATAAATTTACAAGCAAAAAATGCAAATCTAATCTATACTCTAAAATAACAAATTTACAAGCAAAAAATGCAAATCTAATTAAATCATCACAGTTAAGGGTGGACGGTATCATGTCAGGGACTCCATCGGGGATTTGATTTCACCAGGCGGTGAATGTTCGCCGCCCCCTAAGCGGTGTTCGGTGATTACCTTTTTCGGTGTATAGTCACCGATTGTTTGAGTGGGATTGATTGATTATATATAAACTCAAACACCCTAATAGTGTTGGAACCATTGCCAGTGATTGAGTGCAAAATAGGGAGTGGAATAGGGACTAGGGATGAGCAAGTGGTATCCAATACCGATCCCATCCCGATCCCATCCCGATCCCGATCCCGAGAATACCATACCGAAGGGGTTTCGGTACCGGTATCGGTATCCACTTTTAGGTATTTGTCGGTATCGGTACGGTACGGTATGGTATCGGTATAATACCGCATTTTACCCTCAAAATACCGATACCGTACCGATACCGTACCAAACCGACGTATTTCGGTATCGGTATCGGTACCCATTTTTCACAAAAATCGGGATCGGGATTTGTCGGTATCGGGACGGTATGGTACCGGGATCGGTATTTGCCCATGCCTAATAGGGACTTGACATGGCATGATATTATTGGCTAGACGGTAACTCAAACACCCTAAAGTCATTGAATGATACCCTCCACCCTAAGGCTAGAGGGTATGGGGTACGTCCCCGGAGCGTCCTGGTCCGGCGCCGGGCCAAACACCACGCCGCCCCCTCCCGGCTTCGTTCTCCCCGTCGTCTGCCAGACGTTTGCGACGGTCCACAAAAGGACAAAAACTCTCCCTCCCCCTCTCACACACTCCTATACATACAATATATACATACACATTTTAGGTCCATCCATCTATTTCCACACCTCCATCCTCTTTGCCCCATCCTCATGCCCATCCTACGTGTCGCTTACATGGAGGACCATCCTCCAAGGGAGGACCATCACCATACCGTGTAGCCTAAACTCTAAACACTTGATAGTTATTTCTCATTTGTTTTTAAACCAGGTTATAGACTCATATATTACCCTGGCTGAATAATGAAAATGTTATAATTATAAATATGTAAATACTTTTTAGATTACATATAGTAATGATAAATCAAAAGTATATTACGCTAGTTTAATTTAGGAATTATAATTAAGTGTGTGACTTATTAAATAGTAAGTAAAACTTGGTAAAAAAATGTTCCTCAAGAAATTTTATTATTTATATATAAAAATAAAAGGGTCAATCTGTGAACCCATCAGCTCGATCAAAATATGATCTGTTTAGCTAAACATGTTCACAGGTTAGATGAGATTATAGTGCGGAGTTTGAACGAAAAATCAGTATAAACTAATTAAATCCAACCTCACTAATTTCGTGTAGAAAGTTACTAGATGCCATTATGCTAAAAACTAGTTATTTCCCATCATTCAAAGTAGTCTTTTTAATATATAGCATCAACACAAGACATTTAAACAATTATATATATGCTCCTGACTATAATGCCATAACATGAAGCTAGCATAATAAGAAATCAACTACACCACTATAACTACTTACTATACTAACAAAGTTCTTTCCTTGAAGGAGTCATTTGAGCATCTCATCAAACAGTTTTGACGCGTAGAAACCTTCTCCGAAGAACCTCCATCAAAGGATTGTCATACTTGTTGTACAAGAATTAGAAGATGCGCGCGAGATTAGAGGTGAGGAGGTATAGGAAAAAGATGGTGAGTATGATGATGGGAATGCGAGAAACGACGAGGATGAAGATGACGATTATGAGGTGAAAGAAGAAGGGGAAGCTTTGAGAGTCATCTTCTGGTGCATGGTAGTACGGCATTGTTGATGAGTCCATAATGTTTGCAAATGAGTTCATGGATTTATTGAGCATGAGTGAGAGTGACGGATGGAGTGAAATATTTCATATTGTTTTGGATTTAGATAATAGTTAAGCTTTGGTTTTATTAAATGAGTTGATTATTATAGTGAGTGAGTGAGTGAGTGAGGTATATATACCTTGTGTGAGTAGAAATCATAAGAGTTTACCATTAATCCTCATGTGTCATTAAATTGTATGTCATTATGTCTAAAAGCAATATGGGTTTATAGCCTAGTGACATCTTTGGAGTGTGATAAGGATTTTGGACCAATAGGTCCTTGGTTCGATTCCCACAAGGGGGTTTTCCCATATTTATTGGGTTTCCTCTTGAATTGGTGTATAAGCATTATGTCTAGTGGAGATGGATATGATCGGGTGGTTTCGCTGGTGGCACGATGATACTCTAGTGGTCCGTCAATGATCCAAATTTGCTGTTAAAAAAAATAGGTCTATTTAGTGATATCATTAAAGAGAACACTTTTTTACTTTATGTAATAAACGTACATGTTTTTATTTTCTTTTTAAATGTGACATACTTTGCAATCGGGATCGGGTAAAATGTATATCTTCAATCCCGTCTTCTCTCATCTATTACTCTCGTTGTCTTTTTAAACGGAAAATTTGTATTATTGACGGGCCACTGAAGTATCATTGTGCCACCAGCGAAACCACCTGATCATATCCATCTCCACTAGTCAATAATGCTTACACACCAATTTAGGAGTAAACCCAATAATTCTGAGAAAAAACCCTCTTGTGAGAATCGAACGCAGGACCTAGTGGTCCATAAGCCTTATGCTACCCCAAAATAGCACTAGGCTATAATGACATGGGCTATTACTCTGTTAATACTTATAAAAACAAGCAAATATTGTTATAATCATATTCGTTTCTAGAAGAAGCATGGGTGATGTTATGATACCACCACAATTGACCATATTAATATTGTGGTCCTTCATATGATCATGAGTTGCTATCGAAATTATTTTTGAGGTAGGGGCTGCATACAACGATGACGTCGATGGGTAGTTATTATTATGGTAAAATATCACTATTCATTGTACCTTGTTGTGGCTAAAAAACGAGTAACTCCAAAACCACTTTTGAGCACTTATTTGCACACGGCAAACACATTGTATTCTCTTGTTTTTATTTTTATTATATGTGTTGAATCCTCAAGTTAGAGTTTTGAAGGGTTATATGAATTTATTTGATCAAGTTCATAAGATCGAATTGGAAAAGGATGTCGTTATTGACATTGGCGAAGCCACCCCCCCCCCCCCCCAATTTTTCCGAAACTGGGGGCGGCAACGTATATACCTTTACGAAAGTACTATTCATAACACTACGTATCGATAAGTTCAAGGGGGCGGGCGCCCCCTCGGGGGTAGCTAAGCTACGCCCCTGGTTATTGATCTGAATCGCGACAACAATAGATTGATTAATAAAATGGAAATTTTGTTTCGTCTTGTAAAACATTGCACAAATTGCATATTTAGTATATACTATGTAAGTGTATTATAATTTTGTAACTTTTATAACAACAATCTTTTTTTTTTTTTTTTTGAAAACTATTAACTAAATACCTAGCTACTTGTATTTGTATATTTACTAGTTTTTGCCCCGCCCGCGTTGCGGGGCAATAAGCCGAATATTTCTCTCTCATAACATGTATGTCTGCACAGAGGGCAAAATCGTAAATTATATTTTGAACTGGAGGCGAAATCATAATTTTAAACTGAGGGCAAAATCATAATTTTGAGCTAGGGGAAAAACATAATTTTATTTTGAACTGTGGGAAAAAACGTAATTTTGAGCTGAGAGCAGAATCGTAATTTTGAGCTAGAGGAAAAAACAACCTTTTATTTTGAACCGGGTACAAAAACGTAATTTTAAACGGAGGGCGAAACCGTAATTTGAAACTGGGAACAAAATTAAAAGTGAGTTTTTGAGCCAAGGCCAAAAGCGTAATTCTGAGCTAGGGGCAAAATTGTAATTTTATTTTTAGCTGGGGGCAAAAACATAATTTTAAACAAAGGACGAGAACGTAATTTTAAACTGGAAATAAAATTAAATTAAAAAAAAGTTGGTCTAATAGAGAAGTGCCAGGCAAACTACCTGGCACTATTCCCCTAACATACAAATGTATATGTAGGAAATATGACATGTTTCATGATAACTCTTTAGCCGGTTTATTTTCTTATTTAAGTAATTAGTGACAAGTCTATCGTTTATCACTACCCACAAAAGTAGGGGTCCTCTTGTTGAGAGTTTGTATGCCCAAGATAAAACTAGGTATGAGCATGGTATCGATACCGGAATTGAGTGTACCAATGTCAAAAGTACAGATATTGAAAATTGCTAAAATTGAGCAACGGTACGGTACGGTATTCTAAGGTAAAAATCGGTAAAATATCAATAACGTACTGAACAAAAAGTATCAATCACGAAAACGCCAAAAAGTAATTGTTTGCCGAAATTTAATCGGTACGGTACCATTTGGTATCGGTATATTTCCGTACCAGTACCGAAATACTTATCACTAGATAAAACTACTGCATTATTTATTAAATTTGAATAAAATTAAATAAAGTATATTACTTTTATATAAGTTATTTGTGTACGATACCATTTGGTACCGGTATATTTCCGTACGAGTACCGAAATAGTTATCCATAGATAAAACTACTGTTTTATTTATTAAATTTGAATAAAATTAAATAAAGTATATTACTTTTATATAAGTTATTTATGATCATTATCATAAAATACATCAATTGCTACTTTTTAACTTTACATTAGTTCTATTCTTAATCTACTTACTACTCACCTCCTTCTTTGATGATTAAGATGTGAATTTAGAAAGAGTTTAACAAGATACACATTTAAATAGCTAAGGCAGTGGAAGAGATTAAATAGAATTTGTTTTTAAACTAGATCTAAGTGTATTTAAAGTTGTGTCGTAGGGGTTTTTTTTATTTTTTAAAATCTATCCATAACATTGTCTAGATATAACATACACAACTATCACTTAAATTGTCATCGCCAATTGGATTACGCAAGTCAGTATTCACATGCTGCATTGCTGAAAAACATATTTCAATGGTTGCGGTTGCGACGAGTAATACAAGAACATGCTTCAATAAACGATACACTAATGTAATTGATAGGTGGATCTTTATTGAAACCAATAACTTCACAAGACTTGATAAACCATCCAAATTGGCAAATTGTTTCATCGGAATCATATGAATGCAACTCGATCACCAAGCCCCATATGTACGTGTTACATGTCAATCACCAAAAAAATGTTAAAACTATCTAACCAACGTAAACAGTGCATTCGATCTCACAACTTGGTTTGGCTAATCTTATTAACAATACAAGTGGCCAAATGGGAATGTGACATGATAAGTCATTTTCAAAACCTAGCATAGAGGCCAATAAATAACTCTCTCAAGACTTGATAAACCATCCAAATTGACAAATTGTTTCATCGAAATCATATGAATGCATCTCGATCACCAATTCGCCCCAAGCCCCATATGTACGTGTTACATGTCAATCACCAAAAAAATTGTTAAAACTATCTAACCGACGTAAAGAGTACATTCGATCTCACAACTTGTTTTGACTAATCTTATTAACAATCCAAGTGGCCAAATGGGAATGTGACATGATAAGTCATTTTCAAAACCTAGCATAGAGGCCAATAAATAAGGATATGATCGGACTGAAGAAAAGTCGTGATTTGTATGCTCAATGAATCAATGAACCAAGACCAAATACTGCGACATCTTTCTAATAAAACACAATTTCCTGAAGCTTATCTTTTAGTCATTATTAATAAATTTTGTAGTCATTTTTAAATGCTGATTAGTTAAAAAAAAATTTTAACTCTTTAGTTCAAGAATTACATGCCAATTAAGCAATGTGATCCCTACATAAACCTAAGGCAATCGAACAAAAGGTTTATCGAGACAACTACACTCAATACTATTTGCTAATTATATGAACCAAACTAAAAATAATAGAAATTTAAACAAAATGGAATTCGAACTTGGTTTTTGAATCGGGTTAGCAACCAATCAGAATTTTGAATTCGGTTATGAATCGAATTTGGGTTTGTATTTTCAACCCGAATATCCGAATTCAGATTACACATATATACATATATCCATTTTGTTATATATTATTTCTTTTTTACTTTACTTTTGTTTTTCTTCAATTCAGATTCACTTTCAGAGCATTTAAATTTTAATAACTCGAAAAACAATGTAATGAAAACCCTTCTATACAAGTATTTGATTGTTATCAATGGCGGATGGTCTATTTGCAATGATAAAACATTTAAAACACCTGGGTAGGAAAGGGATTAAAAGAAATTACCCGTTAAAAAAAAAAACAAGTATTTGATTGTTTACAATTACAAGATATCTAATTAATAAAATTGTTAAAACAACATATCTTAATAAAATTGTTAAAAAAAAGAGCTGAGGATACCAAATTTGACTTTCTTAAAATCCTACTTGCATATTGGTCAACCATGACTACTTCATTGATGCTATAAATGACAATATACTTGCTCGAAATAGTTAACACTATAAAACCCTTAGACTATTAACTTCCCATATATCATTCTTTCAAAATTTTGGGTTTAGACTTTAAGGTTTAGTGATAAAAATTCGGCTCGATTAGTTAACATGAAGATATACAACGGCAAGAAGAGTACTAGGAAATCGGGATATAAGTGTAAACTTGCTGTAATCAAGATTCTTATTAAAACCATGCAACATTGCATGCTACATAGATGGCGATACATTGAAGTCGAGTTTGGAGATGCGCCTAAAGATGTAAAGGAAGGACAATTTGCAGTTATTGCAGTTAATTGTGAGAAGCCGAAGAGGTTTGTGGTCGAGTTAAGGTGCTTAACTAACCCTGGTTTCTTGAGGTTGCTAAAGATAGCTGGAGAAGAATACGGGTTCAAACATGAAGGTGCTATTTCAATCCCTTGTGAACCTGATGAATTGCAGATGGTTTTACAAGAAATGAAAGAGAAGTAGCTTGATAACTTTGAGATCATGGATTATGTATATATGGTTTGTTACACATGTGTGTGCTATTGATTATTTTCAAGGAATTTTGTATATTGAGCTAGATGCCCCGCGTGTAAGTTCTTTGTATTTACAAAAATCAAACACCTTATCTTTTAGAACTGCGAGACGTGAGGTCCAAACTGCATCAAAAAACAGACCATTAATTATACGATTACTACACATATTCACATTCATAATACCATGGAAAAACTCGAATTCTCATCACCATCAATCGTCCCCTGATGTTGTTGGTACCTAATTAAATCTTGTTAGTTGGCATCGAACTCATAAAATAAAATTTCAACATGTTTTGACGAATAACGTAAATATAAAAGTTGCATTAAACCTTTATCGTCGAATGATAAAAATACTGAAGACAGTATGTGTGTTTCTTGTCTTAAATCTACTTTGTAACTTTGTGTTATCTTCTCTTTAATTACTACCATATCCAGTGTTGAATAACATTTGAAAAGTATAGTATTGGATAAGCCTACCCGAAGTACAAATAGTGACACCATGTAGATATGACAACATCAAAAACGTTAAGGGTTATATCTGCTAGCCACCTAATTTAATAACGTTAACTTTTGTTAAAAGTAATGTATATAATGTAGATTTATTTAACTTGCTTAAAGAAACAATATAAACTATGAGTTAACCGGAGTCCTTAAAAAATATTAACATTGCTGGGTGCGTTATGTACGTATACTTTATGTCGTTTGCTTGTTAGTTCTACAACTTCCCAAAATTATTATTGTATGTAAATGCGCTAAAATCATTAGATAATGGACTTTAACTTAAATTGATAGGCTTAAAACTTTAAATCGACTGGCTTAATTCTAGGATAGCTCTTACAAAAACTTATTACATTTTTTTCTAGAAAAACTAGAATATTAAGTGATCATCCCGACCTAATTAAATAATTTCGTCACTAGCCTCGTGTACGTGTTACATGTCGATCGCTAGAAAAAAAAAACGTTAGAACTATCCAACCGACCGACGTAATTTGATCTCACAATGTGTTTTGACTCATCTTATTAACAAATCAAGTGGCCAAATGGGAATGTGACTTAATAAGACTAAGCGGTATGGGGGCCGGCTTAGGTCCGGCGCCGGTCCCCCACACCGCCCCCCATGTTCCGTCCCGGCTTGACCGACAGCCCACAACCGGAGAGGACGGGCCTCTCTTCTCTCTCCTTCTCTCACATATACCTATACATACATACATATATATATATATATATAAAGAGCTTCATCCCCCACCCCCTAGGTCCATCACCCTCAAGCCCTTCCTACGTGTCGGTCTACGTGGCGGCCCATCCTTGGAGGACTTGCCTCTTCCATACCTTCCAGTCTAAGGGTGAAGGGAGTGGGGCGGCAAACCCATCGGCAAAGGAGAATGCCAAGCGGGAACACCGCCGCCATCCCTTTTTTACCGCGCGGCAAACATGATACTCGGTATGTAGTCACCGATCGACAAAGGCAAGAGGACAACCTTGGGGTGTGTGTGTAACGGCATTATTGCTGTTTAATCATTAAAAAAATTATACTTTTTATTATATAAATCAACATTTACACCCAATTTTCTCCAAACCTTCTCCAAACTTTCAACCAATTTTGGCATTCTGCTTCTCTTTTCCAAACTTTCACCCAAGTTTTTTTATTACATATTTGCAAATGGAAGGCTCAAGCAAACGCGATGGCAAGACAACTAAACGGGGCGGCTCGAGGACGAGTGTGCCAACTCAACGGGGCGGCTCGAGTGGTTCAACTCCGCCGTATCATCCGCAACTAGGCTTCGCCACACATAGCCAACCTCCATTTTTTTATAGCCAAGGCATGCAACCGACTTACGGGTTCAACACCCATCCTCACAACTGCCGAGGGACGAAGATGTAATTGTTTTTTTTTAATTAATTTGATGATTTATTGTTTTTATTTAACACATAATTTTTAAAAACAAAAAAAAACAAAAAAAAAAAGTTTGCCACTTTCAACTGTCTAAACCATTGCCAACACTTTTCAGCAAAATTTAAACTTTTTTTCCTCTCTGACGTGGCACTCTCTGATTGGTCCATTTTAAAGTTTGTCACTTTCACCTGTTTAACCACTCCCTTCACCCTAAGTCATTTTCAAAACCTAGCTCAGAGGCCAATAAGTACGGATATGATCAGACTGAAGAAAAGTCGTGCTGACATCTTTTAAAAAAAAAAAACATTTTCCTAAAGCTTATCTTTTAGTCATTTTCAATTAATTTTGTTGTCATTTTTAGTTGCTGATTGGTTAATTTTTTAAAACTCTTAGTTCAACAATTACATGCTAATTAAGCCATATGTGATCTCATAAACCTAAGGTAATAGAACAAAAGGTTTATCCAGACAACTACACTCCATACTATGTGTTAATTATATGAACTAAACTAAAAAACATACTATGTGTTAATTATATGAACTAAACTAAAAACAATTAGAAATTCGAACTTGGTTTTGAATCGGGTTAGCATCCGAACAGAATTTCGAATTTGGTTTTGAATCGAATATGCGTTTGTATATTTGACCCGAATATCCGAATCCAGAAAACACACGCATATATAAAATATGTTTATCTGTTTTCGTTATTTAATTTTTATTTGTTTTTCTTAAACTCAGGTTCAGTTTCAAAATATTTAAGTTCTGATAACTTGAAATCCGATGTAATGAAAACCCTCCCATACATACAAGTATCTAAATAAAATTGAAAAAAAAGTGAGGTGAGGATACCAACTTTGACTTTCTTAAAATCCTACTTGGTCAAACAGCAAAGCTTTAATGCATGTATGCTTGGACAGCTAAAATACGACCACTTCATTTGCAACTTATTCCAAATAGTTGAGACTATAAAACCCTTAAACTACTAACTTCCCATATATCATTCTTTCAAATTTTTGGGTTTAGACTTTAAGGTTTAGTGTTAAAAATTCGGCTCAGTTAGTTAACATGAAGTTATACAACGGCAAGAAGAGTACTAGCAAATCGGGATATAAGTGTAAAGTTGTAATCAAGATTCTTATTAAAACAACTAGTTCTATACCCGTCCGGTGGACGGGGTATATTAAGGGTGGACGGTATGGTTGGGGTGAGTTAGGGTGTTTGAGTTTTCTCTATCCAATGATATAAAGCCATGTCAACTCCCCCCTTCACTCCTCATTTTCTACTCAAACACTAGGTATGATTCAAACACCCACTCAATTAAAAAAATAAAAAAAATTCATTGGCTCTCTCTCTCCTCTCTCCCCCCCCCCCCTTTGTTCTTCTTCATCTTCGGTGTATACTCACCGAAAAAACACCCTCTCTCCTACTCCCCACTCCCCATTCAAACACCCGGTATGAATCACCGCTCGGCAAAAGGACTCCCCGAGCTCGGTTCACGCAATCACACCGAGTGCCCTAATGGTATAATGATATAAGTATTTTATTCTATGCATTCTAAACGTTGTTATTTAGTAAACATTTGATGGAAATTAATAACATTCAAACTCAACAAACATATTCACCGCTTTAAAAACAAAACATTTGGTGGCCAACTATGTTCTCCTAAAATCTAGTATTTTAATTTATAAACCTATATATTCTTTCGTCGAACATATTTATATTTATATAATATCATGTTACATGGGACACATGCGTAACACTTCCTATCCATTGGTACAACTGCATGTAAAACAACCCATTTTAATGTTTTTGTCATAAATTAAATTAATAAACTAATAAAGTTTAAATAAAAACAATAGAATTTCTTGTTTTAATAAATTATTTAATAACAATGAAGTAAAATCGATTATCTTTAAAGAAATGAAATGCTTCCTATCTATATTATAATTATAATCGGTGGAAAACAAAAATATAATTTCAATGATATCTAGATCAAGTGATGGAGAGTTTGCATTTCTCTTGAGAGATGCAGGTTTAACTCTTACTTAGTGCTGAGGCACTGGTGGGCAATGATAGGAGACCCAGGGAAACCTGGGTTGGATCCTTGAGCCAAACGGGTTTTACCGGTAATTTCACTGTCGTGCCTACGGGCGGGTGGGGTTACCGGGTTTTCCCCGAAATTGGTGGTGGACAGGGCCGGCCCTGAGAATTCATGTACCCTGTTCGAACTCGAAAAAATGTGCCCTTAGGCCTTAACGAAATTTGGTATTGGGCTCAATGAAGGTCTAAACCTAATGCCAAAGGGGTTAATAACTAATCTAAACCATAAGAATAGTTTTGTAAGGGGGCCTATATTGGTGTTTTTATGAGTGTACCCTATTAAAAAATATTTTACATATACATATCGGGTTCTTTTCACAAAAAACGTGCCCCTCAAAATATCGGGCCCTGGCCGGTCGTCCTCCCCGCCCACCCCCAGGGCCGGCCTTGGTGGTGGACTCGGGTTACTCTCGGAGTACTCCGTTTGTCCAGTGGGTGCCCCGAGAGTGCTCGGGATTGATTCTGTTGGCCGTTAAAAAAACAAAAATATAATAATTAAAGGTGAAAAAAATATAATATTTTTTTTGAACGTCCAACATAAGAATCGCCGGGTACTCCGTACGCGGCACCCATTGGCCGAAAGGTAGCCCCTAGCCCACTATGCCACCAGTTCCGGGGAAAACCCGACCCTGCACCCGCCCGAGGGCACGGCAATGCAAAGCCGGTAAAACCCGGGTGGATCAGGAATCGAACTCGAGACCTTTCGGTCAGGAGTCTTCCCTCATTTCCATAACCACTGAGTTATAAGCCCAGGGTTAATATAATAATTAAATGAAATGTTATATTGTTAAAGACGGCTTTAGTTGAATGGGCCCAAACACAACTTTTTTTTTTGAAAGGTGAACTTCTTAATGGTGACCATTGTCACATCCGCAAATCGCGGACCCTCGCCAAGAACGTGGGCCCAGATAGCAAGGCCAGCACTGGGTTAACCAGTCTTGGGTCGAAGGCTTTCCTCCGGAAACCGTACTGCCTCTACACGAGTTGCCTCGCTAGAGTAACAGCCGGATGAAAACCGGGGTGACGCTCAGGATCAAACCCTCCTCGGTAGGTTTTTCACCATCATTGCGCACGGGTGTCCTACCCCCTTTCGCCACAAACGGGAGTCGAACCGGTGACCTAGGAGGACAAACCGCCCCCAACCACTGGGCCTATGAAGGAAGGACAACTTGAACCTAGATATTCAATGTAATCCACTTCTCCAAAACCCTAAATCCTCTTTCAACTCTCCACTTGCCAAACCAAAACACTGAAACAAAGTGGCGTGGATTCACTGCTTCTTTTCAAATGGAATACATTTTTCGCTAATTATTCTTTCAAATCAGATCCGTACCTCGGTAAGTAATCAAGTTGGCACAAATTTCTGTTTCTAGGGCTTTAATTAGTTGATTTTGATTAGCAATTTGTTATAGTGAAGTTAGGTATATCGGAGTTTATGCACGGAATCGGGAATGGAGTAGAGACGTAAAGCTTGAATCCAACTTTGGAGTTTTAAAGAATCTGTTGCTTTGCTCGATCTATGAAGCAGAATAAGCTCAATGTTGGAGCCGAACTGAATGTTTGCGAACATGTAAGTGAATATGTTGTCAATTTTATGATTTGAAGTCTGGATCGATTTGGTGTTTAGTTATTGTAAAAGAATAAATGATACGTTGATTAACTTAAACAGTTACGCCTTTTAAACAAACCATGACATTTCAGAATGTAGTGAACTTTTAAGCATCAAACGTAAGAACAATTTATTGTTTGCTTTGCACTGAAACCCGAGGAATTTTAGTGGTTCTTATAAGAGATATAACCGAATCTGCTGTGTTATACACATTATCCTCCTTCCAGTGATCAGTAATCATCTGAACTGTAACGTCTATCACTTTGCCCCATCTCCATTTCCAATTCTTTAGCGCATGTGACCTTTTGCTACATATTGCAAGTCTACAAAACTAATATAAAAAAACTTGTCAATAACATTTAGGTTTATACAAAGCATTTTTATACATATATAAACAAAGAGCTAGTATGTGTTTCAAATATTGAACTCTTAGATTAGTAAAACATACAAAGTAGCTCTATGTTTTACAAATAAGTATTTGTATTTTTTTAGAAAATGTTGTTTAAAAAGAAGTATTTTGTTTTTGAATAAACTATTTGTTTTTAGATGAAGTGTTTTAGTCATTTATAGAAATATTTTAATATGAAGTGTCTTTATAGATTTGCAATAGAATTGAGTTTGAAATAACAGTGTAATTGCATGCTGCAATGAAAAACGCAAATACGTTACCTCTTCGCTAATTTCACAGTCTAAGTTAGATTTGTAAGGACTGAAAAACGGGTTGTATTTGATGATCTCAACACTTGTATCATCTTCCTGTACCACACGATATTTAATACATGAGAACAAAATAAACTCAATACTAACATATGTATGATAAACAGTTTAAACTGCATTTCAGTTCAAGATGTAAGTCAGATTTGCAAGATCTCGAAAACATCTCGTATTCAAGTGTCTCAACTCTGTTATCATCTTTCTGTGCATTTCAAAAAAAAAAACATGAGAAAAAATCAAACTCATTACTAAGTTACTAACAATATATTTTAAATATATTAACCTTCGCTTCAGGTCACGGTGTAAGTCGGATGTCAAACGGCTGGAAAACAGGTGTGGGTGTAAGTCGGATGTCAAACGGCTGGAAAACAGGTGTGGGTCTGAACACTCTCGTTAGTTGCAACGCCCTTCTCTGGCTCAACCTAGCATGAAATGAAACTTTCAAATTAGAAGGTACATGTATTAAAACATTTGATTAGTTAAAATACCTTGGAATTTAGATCTGTTGCTTTCATCTTTATCTGCTCCATTTGCTTAAACTTTGATAACCTATTTTATTATAGAAAAATTAATTGTGGTGCTTCTTATATATAGGTTGCAATTGGCAGTTTCAACGTACCCCACTTGCCCACTACATGACAGTTTCTTTGTCTATCAACTGAAAACTGGTGGGAATTTAAATCAGCAGCAGTTACAAACATGGTAAAAATACCTAATATTTCGCTAACTGCATATTACTCTTTTGTTTAAATTTTATTATTTGATCACATGATAAACAATGCAAGTAAAAAGTGGAGATTCAATTGTTAATATCTAAACGCAATTTAACCAAATAAAATTATATATCATAGCAAAACTACCTAGTTATACGTTTATATTTTATAAAGACTCTTTGTAGTTGATTAAATAATGCACACTCTTCTATTTACAGGTTTGAATTGATACAACTAAGTATGTAATTTGATATAAACAAATATGTTTTTTTTTTCTGTTTAGTATATAGGTTTGTCTTTTTCACTTATTTTTACATACAATTGTACATGCTATTTCTTTTATTAAATATATGTTTTACAAAAGTCTTTTTTTTTTAAACCGTTTACTAACAATGGTTAATTTTTCTAGTGTGATTTATTTTTGCAGGTTGCATTTAATGAAGTTTTATTTTTGTCTTTACTGTTGTTTTTATAAGTTAGAATGTGGATGGAAGTTTCTTTTGTAATTGTTGTTTTTACAAGAGAATCGTGGCCAGTAATCTTCCCATTAAAATCGGGTTAGTAGGTAAAAAGGAATCCAGAAAAAGCCTCCCCGCTTTTTTCTGATTTATGACGGTCAAGATTAAATCTTAGGCTGATCCAACGATGCAGATTAGTTATGTTCCCCTCTGACTTTAAGGGGAACATAAGAATATATAATGCAACATTGCATGTTACATAGATGGCGATACATTGAAGTCAAGTTTGGAGATGCGCCTAAAGATGTAAAGGAAGGACAGTTTGCAGTTATTGCCGTCAAGTGCGAGAAGCCAAAGAGGTTTGTGGTTGAGTTAAGATGCTTAACTAACTCTGGTTTCTTGAGGTTGCTAAACATAGCTGGAGAAGAATATGGGTTCAATCATGAAGGTGCTATTTCAATCCCTTGTGAACCTGATGAGTTGCAGATGGTTTTACATGAAATGAAAGCGAAGTAGCTTCATAACTTTGAGATCGTGGATTATGTATATATGGTTTATTACACATGTGTGTGCTATTGATTATTTTCAAGGAATTTTGTATATTGAGCTAGATGCCCCGCGTGTAAGTTCTTTGTATTTACAAAAATCAAACACCTTATCATTTAGAACTCTGAGACGTGAGGTCCAAACCCCATACAAAACATACCATTAATACGATTACTACACATGTTCATATTCACAACACCATGGAAAAACTCGAATTCTCATCACCATCAATCGTCCCCTGATGTTGTTGGTACCTAATTAAATCTTGTTAGTTGGCATCGAACTCATAAAATAAAATTTTAACATGTTTTGACGAATAACGTAAATATAAAAGTTGCATTAAACCTTTATCGTCGAATGATGAAAATACTGAAGACAGTATGTGTGTTTCTTGTCTTGAATCTACTTTGTAACTTTGTGTTATCTTGTCTTTAATTACTACCATATCCAGTGTTGAATAACATTTGAAAAGTATAGTATTGGATAAGCCTACCGGAAGTACAAATAGTGACACCATGTAGATATGACAACATCAAAAACGTATAAAAAGTGATTGTGGGAGGAGAGGGAAAATGTTACTGTTTATATGTATATTTGTGGGGACACTGTTCACCCCCGATAATTTTTTAATATATTTTGAAAGTGGTTGTGAGTGAAGGAGAGA
Source organism: Helianthus tuberosus (assembly GCA_030545235.1). Lineage (NCBI taxonomy): Eukaryota > Viridiplantae > Streptophyta > Magnoliopsida > Asterales > Asteraceae > Helianthus > Helianthus tuberosus. The sequence goes on from CM060355.1 coordinate 19,337,803, forward strand.
GAAAAGGTAATAATAAAGGTATAAAAAAATATTATTTAATTGAAAAGGAGAGAAAGTATAGTGTTTTTTAGTGTAATTTAGAGTGAAAATATGATGGAATGGATGTGAATGCTCTTAAGGGTTATATCAGCTAGCCACCTAATTTAATAACGTTAATTTTTGTTAAAAGTAATGTATATAATGTAGATTTTTTAACTTGCTTAAAGGAACAATATAAACTATGAATTAACCGGAGTCCTTAAAAAATATTAACATTGCTTGGTGCGTTATATACGTATACTTTATGTCGTTTGCCTGTTAGCTCTATGATGAGGATACGTCCTTGGTCGGACCGAATCATTGCCAAACATAGGACCGAGCTATAGCACATAAAGGTCGGATCGCACCTCATGCTATAGACGGAACGACCAAACACACTGGTACGCCATAACTAACTGGGTCCCACAAGCATAACCGCCATGATAGTGACCGGTCCGACCCTAACTAACTTGCCACGTCAGCATACACAAAGACTATAAATACCACACTTAGACCTCCAAAAAGGGGTAATCGCTACTCTCTCTCTGCCCTCTCTCTCTCCCTGACCTTCTTTCTCCTCACAAATACTTATTCTCACGCCCTAGCTTGGTCATAGAGAGGCCCCCCTCCCTGTGACGAGGCTAACGATGTGCTTTTTTCCTTGTGATCTTGCAGGTTATTGTTAGGTCATCTGAAGCTCTGCTCTAACCAGGTCGGACCAACTGGTTTTGGATCTTCAGTGGCGCCATCCCCTCGAATTCACACAATTCGTTTCCCTGTTTCTGTTCATTCGAAATTATGGCAGAATCAACGACAGCAGTCTCCACCAACATTTTCCCGTCTTACAACAACATATGGGAAGGAAACGCTGCCTCCACAATTGCATCAACAGCAGTTGCTGTCACAGCCGCTTCGATAGGATCAACGTCGGCACCTCCAGCTGTAAATTCTGTAGGAGGAAGCTCTATCACCACGGTGTCTGTTACTACTCCAGTCGCCACGCCGTTACCTAACTTTGACAATGCTTTCCTCTTACGGAACGCTGATCTATTGCGACAGTTACAGCAGCAACAACAGCGAGAAGAGATGTTGCAGAGTCTCCGAACGAACCTGTTCAGCAGCATCTATCCAGGGGGTAACCCCGTTTCCGTTGGAGCCTTCATTTCTGGATCTATGGTAAGTCCTATAATCTCCACTCCCATACCATGTGTTACACAATTTTCCTCAATTATGAGTGCTCCGATGAATAACGGTCTAAACGACTTGTTTCGCCAGGGATCTATGGGTTTAAACCCTCAAGATCAGGAGCTGATCATGCCATATCACCCTACGTCTATAACTTCCTAATCGAAGTTTACGTTACGGATCGTCAATGCCCCACTTCCAGCCAAACTAAAGATGCCCCTTACGCTGAAGTTTTACGACGGTACGTCCGATCCGGATGACCACATGTTCGCGTTCGCCGGAGCGGCTAAGGTCGAATAGTGGCCTATGTCGGCTTGGTGTCATATGTTCGCCCAAACTCTCACCGGATCGGCAAGAGTTTGGTTTGATGGGTTGCCAGAGGGGTCGATAGATCACTTTGAAGATTTCCGACGTATATTTCTGCAAAATTTCTGTCAGCAGCGACGCTACAAGAAAGACATTACCGAGGTTCACCATATAAAGCGCCGCGACGGAGAGTCCGTAGAAGATTTTATTGATCGCTTCAATCAGGAAAGCATGCAGATAAGTGGAGCGGTTGACCAGCTCCGAGTTTCTGGATTTTGTCACGGAGTTCGGAACAATCAACTCGTGGAAAAACTCCACGAAGATCTTCCAAAAACCATGGAGATACTTATGGAGCGAGCTCGAGCTTTCGTTCGGGGAAAAAGTGCTTGCGGTCAACCGAACGAAACCACAGCAAGAAATACCAAGGCTCGAACCACATCTTGGAGACGGAACGCGTCACCACCAAAAGATAGAGGCAACAGTTGGAATAGAAGTCGTGGTCCGAATCAGAAGTCAGATCGAAGCAGTTTCCGAACCGGAAACATGCGTTTTAACACCTTCTCCGAGCTCACAAAATCGCCAAGTGAAATTCTTAGTACGGAAACCACCCAGTTCCCTACACCGTCGAAGCAGCGACCTACCTCGGATAAGCACTCCAAGAAGTATTATGAATATCACCGAGACAAGGGGCATACAACTGATGAATGTTGGGCTCTGAAGCAAGAAATCGAGAAGGCTGTACGATCCGGTAAACTCTCTCATCTCGTTAAAGAAGTAAAAGACGGGAAGAAATCTGCAGCAGCGATCGATAATCCGAACACCGAACCCGGAATCAATATGATCCGGTCGACCGAATCAAGAGGGGTAAAGCGATCGAATCAGCATATGGCAGCATGGATGCACCAACCAACATACTTTCCTCCGATCGATCCAAATGACGCTCGAGACGGACCAATTACGATCTCGGCTGTCGTCGCCGGACATCTTGTCCGACGAATCTATGTAGACGGAGGAAGCGCCTTTGAAATCATGTATCTACAGTGTTTCCAGCAGCTGAACCCCCAAACGAAGAGGAAATTGATTGAAGTCTCCACTCCTCTGATAAGTTTTTCGGGAGAAGTGGTTCGTCCAATAGGGCAGATTACCCTTCCGACCACTTTCAAGGATGATGACAAGAGTAGAACTGTTCAACTAACTTTTCTGGTCGTTGGAACTCACTCGTCGCATAGCATAATACTCGGACGACCAGGACTGCGAGTTCTCGGTGCAATCAGCTCGACGATACACGGTGCCATTAAATTTCCCACTGAAGCCGGGGTCGCCAATATTATTTCGAAGTCAAACGCGTTCGAAGCCGAAGTAAGACATGCGGCGGAAACGAGCTCCAAAAAGTCTGAGGTGCCTACAGAACTCTGGGCGATCAATCCGGACTTCCCCGAACAGCAAGTGGCTATCGGAGCCCAACTCCCAAAACAAACTGTAACACCCTTGTTATTATTTTAAAGGTTTTCGTATAAATAACGAAAATAAACATGTAATTACGATTAAGTATCCTTAGAAAATACGAGTTTACTAAAACTTTTACAATTTAAAAGTTTGAACAACTTAATGTAATTGAATTCGTCGTTTAAAAGATACGACGAATTGTCGCGCGGAAGCTTGTATTTTATCGTGTTCGGTTCCTCATCGAGCTTGATCTTCATCCGGGCACTCTTGGCAATCACCTATGATCAAAACCAACTTAAAAGTTAGTTTTGATAGTTAAATAATAAGTATAAACAAGTTACATGGGTCAAACAACAACAAAACAAATTTATTTCCGGAACAGGGGGCGTCGCGTGACGCCAAGGGGCGCTAGGCCCCCTTTTTCACAGACTGATGCTTAATCAGTTGCTGTACATACCCAGCTCAACCCGATTTCACGGAAACGGCCATAACTTCTTCGTTATTGATCCGTTTTACCCGATTCTTTTTCCTACGCGTCCGTAATTTAATTCTCCATCTTATGGAGTTAAAACCCAACATCCGGATTAACAAAATTTCTGACTTTTAAGTCTTCGGCTTACTACCCTTTTTACCAAATATTGACCCGTTCATAATTTTATCACACCAACAAGTTTATTTGATCGTTAAACTCATGAAATTCATTATTTCAATATCTCCTATTATATTAATCTCAAATCACGGGTTTCTTAAGTAATAAAATCTCGTTTACGCTTAAATGCATGTTTTGACCCGTTAAGGGTATTTATGCATTTTAGTCTAGAACTTGTGCCTTTCTTTTGTCGCTACAAAAGTTCCATAACTAATTAACTACAATTATTCCACCACAACTATTTTGTGGTGGATTTATCATAATGAACCCCTTTTTTCCAATTTTACCCATCGGTTGGTCATTTTACGAAAATGACCATTTTTGAGCATTTGACCCGCGAATGTGCATTCCTATGACCTTGTTCATGTCTAATGATTCCATAATCTTTATGTAAGTTCTTAAACGACCTCTATGAGTCATTTGCCCAATATACCCTTCAAGGGTGTTTTGGTCAACTTTAGTCCCTCACTTCACGACGAAGGACTTTCGCTAAATATTTTGACCAAAATTGTATGTTTAACCAAAAAGCTTAGTTATACGTACCTGGCTCGGGTCAAAGTATGACCCGTTTTATACCTCGTTTTCATTATCACACAATCAATGGTGACGAAATTATCCGATTTGCTAATCGGTCCTGTTAACATAAGACTTGACAACCACATTAGTCGATATTGTCAAATGGTGTTATCACCACCATTCGACCCGTTTGGACTATATGCCCAACTTTATCTATTTAATCAAAAACATCGCTCTTGATTTCCAATTCATACATCCATCCCATCCCGGATTTTATTATCATACCCTTTTTCTTTTAAACTCCTTTCTTACAATTTCAACCCATTTCGGCTTACGTCATAGGTATCCTTTTAACCTTGATTTACATTAGTCGACACTTGACCAATTTCCATTTTTGCCCTTTTCCCTTCATTATTAGATTACAATACAAGGAAATCTTAACAAAAATCCATATTTCCAATAGTATCGTTATCACGTTTACAATGTATCAAATAAACGAGTATTCTACATAAGTGTGTAAATTACACTTACCTTGCATCCACGCCACGCTTTTCTTTTCGTACTTGCTCCGTTTGACCCGCTCCCTCCTCCAAGCTTTCACCTAGCTTGTTACGCGTCAAACTATTGTCAATCATTTACAAGGCGGTTAAATTAGTCATTAACAATCACGACTATTCCACCTCACTTATTTTCTATGTCAAAGCTATTGTTCGACTTCATGCTTAGTCAACTTAATTTATTCAAAGTTAACTACTTTCTATCACATGGTTTACAACATTTAGTCTAAATCAACATAGTATTTAGAACCCTTATCACTTCACATCACGCGTAATTGCCATATCATTCGAATACGCGTTTTCACTCTAAATTTCAACACTTTAATTCTCATTTAGGCATTTTAACAAACACCTAATGTGCATGATTTTACATATTTACTAACTAGTTCATAACTAATTATTTTCACCAAGATTTACATCAAAATCAAACCTCTATGTCTAGTGTTCATGAACTACATCAAGAACTTATATCATAGCAACCAATATTCATCAATTTAACACCCTAATCCGAGTGTTCATCTAAATTTACAAAACCCATTTAACTTATCAATGGATCATCATGAATTTCATAGATTATCCAATAATCCAACATGTTATTGACTAGGGTTTACTCCTAGACATCGTATTACTTCAAGATTCATCCATGCATGACATAATCAAGCTCAATTTCAGTTTCTTACAAATAACCTAGAATTTAAGATGGATCAAAACATCACAATTTTACATACCTTGTGATCCTTTCAACTAGGTGTTCACGAATTTGTGCTTGAAATTCGATTTGGAGCTGATTTGCACCTTCAATTTGATCAAGTTTGACATGCACAAGGGTTTGGTAGGGAGCCTGTGTCGCCCCCTGTGTTCTTGTTCGACCAGACATCTCTTTTGAGGTGTTTGGTTTTGTTTTTAATTAAAACCAATAATATAAGTTTCAATTTTAACAACATTGGCCCCTCTAATTTGGTTAGTTAATTAAGTAGGGCACAACCTACTTATTTCTAACAATATTCCCCACTTATTAACTAGGTTAAACATTCCTAATTAAATTAGTGGGTTTTGGGAATCTATGACTAAGTTTAGTTTAAGTCCCGTTAACTCGGGCCTTCTATAAACTTTATTTCCCAAACGCATTCTTTTTCTCTTTTTATTAAATATTAGATTTAGTTATATAAATCCTAATATTTTCTGGCTTAATATTTACCACTAACGGTTCTTTAGCCGTCTTTTAGTATTAACGTGGTTTGATTACCAAACCCGTTTTTGGGGTGTTACACAAACGAAGAAGCTCTTATGGGAACTATTAAGTAACTCGATTGATGTTTTCGCTTGGAAGCACTCCGATATGCATGGGGTCCCCAGGTCCATGGCGCAGCACCACCTGAATGTAAAAGAGTCGATTAAACCGATAGCACAGCGAAAAAGGCTCGTACTTATTGGAGCAAATCGATGGAACCCCAGTACCCAGGACGTGGAATGGGGTGCATCTGAAGAAATGTTTCATGTAAACAGACAGCTACGGCCAGAAAAGATCGCTATTTCCTATTTTATTTTCAATTTCCATATGTAAGTCGGGAGGGTACTACCCCGAACAAATTTCCATTTTCCTTGTAACCGGGAGGGTTTTTCCCCGGATCTATGATTAAATAGTCAAATAAAGCGATCTGTACTTTTACAAGTATAAAGCATAGCATATGTATAAGTTCGAACAATATCAAAAATGTGCACAAACGGGCCTCGACCCATGCCTCGCGCTGATCGAGAAGGCTTAAATAGTTCCAAAAATAGTAAAATCTATTAAGCAAACGGTCCGTACCTAATTCGGTCCGACCTAAAAAATAGTAAAATCTACTAAGCAAAAGAAGTCTGCAAGAAACTTCTTGTAAAAACTCAGTCACCTAAGTGAACCGAGAAAAAACCTGGTCGAACAGTGAAGTTTGGACGCAAACTAAAAACTAAGTAGCCAGGAATGAATATTTGTTATCAAAATCATAACTTCATGCGAAGCTAGAGGAACATATCAGTCAAATATTACAAACGGAAAAGATAAATTGTGTGGTTACATGCCAAAAGAAAAGTTTAAATTATGCAATTACAGGCCACCCTAACAGTAAAATGCTGTACGACTGGTAAAACCAATTTTCAGGCTTCGTAATCATCTTTCACGATCGAAAGCTCGCTTTTTTGCTTGATAACGGACAAGGGCTTATCCACCAAGTCCGCAACCTTCCCAAGAACGGAGATGTGGAAATTATCAAAGGCCTTTATCGCAGCGTTTAATGCATCCTCGGCTCCCTTGTCATACCCTGGAACTTCTTCGATAGAACGAACCGAGTCATGGGTAGCTTTGAAGCCCTGTTTAATACCCTCGTTCACTCCCACCGCATTAACGTTGTTGACCAGATCCGCAACGACCTTCTCCAACTCCGGGCTTTGATGCACCAGCTTGACCACCCACGCGACCCCATCCATCAAAAACCATTGCTTGGTTAACATAAGCTCCGATACCTGGGCGTATAACTCAACCATCTCACCATCACAGCGTGTCAACATGCTTTTTGCTTCGTCGATCGTCGCCATGTGCGACTCGATCGCTCTGTCACGAGCCCTCTCTAATTCATCTTTAACTGAAGAAAAACAAGATTCAATAAGTAGGAAAAGAAAGCAATAAAAAGCAAATTACAAACGTACCATCAATCAAGCGATGATAATCGGCCAGAAGCTGATCATAAGATGTTTGCATTTCTTGCAGCTCAGCCGCATGCTTCTTCTCCGCACCAGATAACTTCTTCTCCAGATCAGCGAATTTCAACTTGAAAGCTTCCAAGTCTTGAAGGGCTTTGTCCCGAGCTTCATAAGCAGCCGCAGCCGAAGCCTGAGAAGATTTATTAACTTCCTTCGCCTCCAAGGCCTGCTCTTTTAAACGTTCAATTTGAGATCGGAGAGAAGCTAGCTCCTGTTTTGTCTTCGACCGAACATTATCTTCATTTTTCAAATTAGCAACTTCACGTTCAAGCTTACAACAATTTGATTCCGACTCAATCCAACGCTTATACGTCTCCACCACCAAAGAATTTGACTGAGCTTGATTCAGCATTAGGGCGTTCCCAAGCTCCGGGCCGCTCATCTTCCGGTAATGTGCATGTTCCGCTGGAGTCCCAAGATGAAACAGAGCCATCTTTGCTGACAAAGCATCCACAATTCTATCTTTATTCACCAACGACCACTCGGGTATATACTTCTCCAAAGCCCGAGCCGAATCCATATCCCCAACATCGCCCGAACCTAGCTCCCGAGACAAGAAAGCAGCTTCAGTTTTAAACCACAAAGGGGAAGAAGATGCACTATCCCCACCATCAAATGGTCGTGGACTTGGCCTTGAAACATTAGAAGCAACCCCAGTTGTAGGCTTACCCGAAGGAGAAGGCTCAATCTTTTTGAGAGACAAAGGATCGGGCATATGAGTATCGTCAATAACTTTGGTAGCCCCTCATCCGAAAGATAATGGACTCGTCGGAATATTTGCCGGATGATCCCTTGGGGTACGACCACCATGAAGGTGGGCATCCAAGTTCGCCAAAAGGCCCCCGGCAGCAGAAAATTCGGTAACATGATCATCTTCATCATCTAAAGTGATGGTCTTAAGGTCCATTATCTTTTTCTTCACATGCTTGGGTTTCGGATCGGACTTCGAAGAGGTAGTCCGTCTTCTTTTCAAGCTAATCTGAGGACGCTCTTCATCATCATCATCGTCGTCGCCTTCTTTTATTCCCTCAGCATGAACTCCTTCGTCTCCAACGGAAAGATGCACCCCTTCGTCTTCAATAACGATTTTGGAACCGGATCCTTTCGTCCCACTCGAACTAATTTTCTTGCCCTTATCACCACCCACTACCACCGCAGCCTGAGTCAGAACAATATCCACTAATTGTGCCGCAGGAGCCGAACCTGAACCTCCCTAATTATCCGGAGCCTCGGGTTCCCAAATCGGATAAAGATTCTCCTGTACAACGCTTAGATACGGAGGGTCGCTCTTCGGCGTCCTAGTGGCGCGGACGTCAAACTCCTTGGAATCAAAAGATTTCAACCTTAAACTTCTCTCAAACCCATAGTTGCACAAAAACAAGCAACAAATAATATTCGTAGTCCGACATGATAAAAGCCATGCATTACATATATACACATATAAAAAAAAGTGTGTATAACTAAGCTAGCGGTATAAGAAGCACCGTATCAAAAATAAAGACATGACTAACCCTTTCCATTCCACTTAAGGGTAGGATACCACTCCGGTTCGGCCCAAATCGTGCTGATCCGTCCCATGACAAGAATGTGTTCCGAAAGACTTTGTATGCGTCCAGCTTCCTTGATCAAATTCGCATATAAATCTCTATTGAATTCGAAATCTTCAGGAAGAGGGGCTGGAAGGCGCGACTTTTTTAATCTCCAAGTCATAAACTCCGGAACGCACCGGTCATCAACCAAGAAAAAGCGTTCTTTCCAGTCTTTTATACTAGTGGTAATCCACGAGTAACAACAAGAATTCTTGTCCCTAACTTCGAAAGTATACCAACTACCGGACCGATTCAGCCTATAAAAAGCCCGGAACACATCCAAATCCGGATCGGAGCCCAAACCACGACAGGACAACTCGAAATGACACACCTTGGCAAAGCCGAATGGGTTCATTTGAGAAAGATGAACCTCGTGAAATAAAAGAACTTCGATCAAGAACTTCGTCAGAGGAAGACGATAGTTGCAGTAATCGAAAAGGCGAGTATAAACCCTTATTTTCCCCGGTACGAAAGGATAAATAGGCGTATCCTTTTCGGGGAGAACGTGTAGTGAGGCAGGAATTGCGTATCTATCTATATACCATTGTGAACCATTTCTATTCAAAATATTGAAGTAACCGTACAAGTTGCTTTTATTCGCCATTATGAAAGGAAGATACTAACCTGCTTGAAGAATCGTTCGTTTCAGAGGAAATGAGGAAGAAGATGAAATAGAAAAGTGAATAAAAATCACTTTTTACTCCCCTTTTTATAGGGATAATACACCGCCTCAAGGGCAACTAATCAAAAAGTGACACGTCACGATAAATGACGCATATCAAACGTCACGTCAAAGGAAAGGATAAAACGACCGTCAGATACCCAGCAAAAATCACTGCCCGTAAATTTAAAATTCAAAAATCAACAAACGACAAATCAAGGGATCAGCCCGCCAAAATTACGCCGTTATAGTTCGAAGCTTTTACCTAGAAAACGCTACGAACTAGGGGGACTTGATGAAGATACGTCCTTGGTCAGACCGAATCATTGCAAAACATAGGACCGAGCTATAGCACATAAAGGTCGGATCGCACCTCATGCTATAGACGGAACGACCAAACACACTGGTACGCCATAACTAACTGGGTCCCATAAGCATAACCGCCATGACAGTGACCGGTCCGACTCTAACTAACTTGCCACGTCAGCATACACAAAGACTATAAATACCACACTTAGACCTCCAAAAATGGGTAATCGCTACTCTCTCTCTCTCTCCCTGACCTTCTTTCTCCTCACAAATACTTATTCTCACGCCCGAGCTTGGTCACAGAGAGGCCCCCCTCCCTGTGACGAGGCTAACGGTGTGCTTTTTTCCTTGTGATCTTGCAGGTTATTGTTAGGTCATCTGAAGCTCTGCTCTAACCAGGTCGGACCAACTGGTTTTGAGTCTTCACTCTACAACTTCCCAAAATTATTATTGTATGTAAATGCGCTAAAATCATTAGATAATGCACTTTAACTTAAATTGATAGGCTTAAAACTTTAAATAGACTGGCTTAATTCTAGGATAGCTCTTACAAAAACTTATTACAATTTTTTTCTAGAAAAACTAGAATATTAAGTGATCATCCCGACCTAATTAAGTAATTTCGCCACTAGCCTCATGTACGTGTTACATGTCGATTACTAGAAAAAAACGTTAAAACTATCCAACCGACCGACGTAATTTGATCTCACAATGTGTTTTGACTCATCTTATTAACAATTCAAGTGGCCAAATGGGAATATGACTTAATAAGTCATTTTCAAAACCTAGCACAGAGGCCAATAAGTACGGATATGATCGGACTGAAGAAAAGTCGTGATTTGTATGCTCAATTTTTGGTGATGAATCTGTGGAGCATCTTTTTACGGCTTGTTGGGTAGCGTCGACGGTATGGCAGTATATTAGCACTTGGTGCAAGATTCCAGGTATAATCGCTTTTTCCTTCAAAGATCTTCTTGAGATTCATAACTCGGCTGGTATCCCGGATATATGGAAGGAAGCGATTCAAGGGTTAATGATTATCGGATGTTGGGTTATATGGAAAGCAAGGAACGAGTTAGAGTTCTCTGCAGTGGCGGACCCAAGATTTTTTTCCTGGGGTGCGGAATTTTTTTAAAGGTTTTAGACCCCTAGCTATATAAAAGAAATCGGTTCATAGCGGGTCGGATCGGGTCGGATCATGTAAAACAAGTAAACACAAACAAACAAAGTTTCATAGCGGATCGAATCAAATCGGGTCGGGTCCATTTCAATTTTCAAACAATTAAACCTTAGTTCCTAACTTCTTATCACATTAACAATCAGATCGGGTCGGGTCCATTTGAATTTCAAGCCCTAGTAATTGTTATTTACCAACCAACAATCATATAATCAACAAAACCACCCAACTAAAGACTAGAACAACTCAAAAATACAGAAAAACATATAAAATTTTAAACCTTTTTAACAAATATATATACTGTTTCTATTGAAAAAACCCAATAAAACATCAAAACAAATCGAATTACCTATTTAAGTTCAATTTTTGAATTTCATCTTTTCAAACCCTATACTAAAATCATATAATCAATAAGAAATTAAGAAATAACAAACCCATACTATAAAGACTAGAACAACCCCAAATTACCTCAAAACACATAAAAGTTTAAACTTTTTAACCCATCCTAAAATCCTATTATCTCATGACTCTTGAACAAAATAGCATAAAATCAAAAAAAAAAAAAACAAAACTTGTACCTGTCAGAGGCGGCCTGAATTAACCAGTTTGCAGCCGGAATTTTGTAGTCGCCGACCTGAATTATGCTGGTGAGGCAGAGGGAGGGCGGGAGTCGCTAGCAAGTGGCAGCGATTTGGGTTTTTTTTTAATTATGTGAACTGATTTTGTTTAACAAAACTAGTAGTTGGGTTTGGCTTGAATGAGTTTTAAGTTATTGGGGTTGATGGATTGAATTTAAGTTTTATTAAAGAGGTTAGTGGACTAACTTGTTTACATAATTTGATCGGGTTACAATCCGTGTTCACAATTTTTTTATATAAATTCCTAACATTTTTTTCTAAGGGGTGCGGACGAAAATATCCAAGGGGTGCGGTCGGAATTTTTCAAGGGGAGCGGACGAAAATTTCCAACGGGTGCGGTCGGGATTTTTCGCGAAAAATACCACTAATTTTTTTTTTCAAGGGGTGCGGCCGCCCACCCACCCCATAAGGTGAGTCCGCCACTGGTTCTCTGGTAAGCCAGTTAAAGTCGAAAGTATAACTAGCGAGATAAAGTCTTTAGGTTTCTTTTGGTTTTCCAATAGGTCGAAAAATAGGAACATTTCGTGGGATTCTTGGTGTAAATTTGTATAATGTAGTTTGGTTGTAGTTGTGTCGGCCTGGTTTTTTGTCGGAGTTAATTACGTGGTTAGTCCATGTGGTTTACACTAAATAACAAGCTAAGGTACTAAGAGTTTAAAATAACAATCTAGGGTACTAACTTTTAATTTTTTAACAAAGTAAGGTATTAACGTTAGATGGCTGTTAAATGCTAACCCTGACACCCTCACGTGCCATAAACGTGAGGGTAAAGATGTCATTTAATGCTAAGGCCTCTAGCTTTTAATTAAACTCTGCTTCATTCTTCAACCATCAGTCTATTATCTTCACCCCTATACTCTGTAATCCCAATCGAAGAAACTAGGGTTTGAGCAATGGATCTTCTGAGACAAGAAGATGAACCATTTGACTACGTTGCCAAATACGGTAAGTCGCCTACTCAATGATGCTTTATTGGATGCTATTGACAAGGGATTTGCATAATTCTCATGTTCTAAAAAACGATCAATGTTGATTTCAGGTACCCAAACAGGATTATTTTCTCTGAAGATACACTACAATGGGCAATTTGGAATCAAAAATCAAAATCTTTGCTACATAACTGGTAAGGTAATCTATGTTGATTTCATGGACACGGACATGTTTTGTATCCATGATGTCAACGACGCTATGAGCGTTAGGGTTTTCACAAGATAAAGTTCATCATTTTTATTATGTGGTTCCTGGGAGTGAGATACATACTGGTCTTATGTCTTTAAGCACTGATGATGATGTACGAGGCATGAGTGAATATGTGCTACAAGGTTCCAAAGTTATAAGTCTATATGTAGAGCATGGTTTAGGCATAGCAACTGAATATGTGACAGTCAATTCTGGTAATGTAGATGACCCTAAGAATGCACAAGTAGATGAAGATGTGACAGTCAATGCTGGTAATGTAGATGACCCTAAGAATGCACAAGTAGATGAAGATGTAGCAGTGAATGTAGACTTTGATATGAATGATGTTGAAAATAGGACTGAGAAGTTTAGTAAAGAAGATGTTGAGAATATCCTAGGACAAACTGTTGATGCTTCTTTTAATGAGTTGTTTAGTGATGTTTTAAAACCTTATGCAAGGCCAGCTGAACATAATGAAAAGGCTAATGAGACTGAAAAAGCTAATGAGACTGAAAAGGCTAAACAGACTGAAAAGGCTAAACAGACTGAAAAGGCAAAACAGAGTGAAAAGGTTGAACATGATAATGAGGATAGTGGTGATGAGGACATTGTTGATGAGGAAAATGAGGTGTTTGAGGTAGAAGTTGATATGACTCAGTTTAATGACAAGTTCCAGGCTAAGCATCAGATGAACAATGAAAAAGAAAATGATAATGCTACTGAAACAAATGTGGATGATACTGAACATGATCCCTTAGAAGAAGAATATCTTAGCAATGATTCCATTGAAGGAGGGATTTAAGGCTTACAAAAAAGAAATCCTTGGTTTGGATGGAGCTTTTATGAAGGGGCCCTTCCCTGGTCAACTGTTAACTGCTGTGGCTATGGATCCCAATAATGGGATCTACCCACTGGCATATGCTATAGCTGAGGCAGAGTCAAAAGATTCCTGGACATGGTTCTTGGATCTTTTAAGGGATGATCTTGAATTACCTGTGAATGCCAATTTCACTTTCATCTCAGATAGGCAGAAAGGAATCATCCCAGCCATTGCTGTTGTCTTCCCTAGTGCAGAACACAGATATTGTGTTAGACACATTCATCAGAATTTCAGGTTACAATGGAGGGGAAAGGCATACAAGGACATGTTGTAGGCCATAGCTACAGCCACTACAGTTCAGCAGTTCCAAGACAAAATGGAGGAAATGAGATTGATGAACCCTGATGCTCATCACTATCTAAGCCAGATTCCAGCAGTTCATTGGACAAGAAGTCACTTTTCAGGTATAATATTTATTGTAATTCAATTCTTTAATCACTATTGTACACTCATGTAATTGGGAGGGAAACTAGACATTAGCATTAAATGACATATTTACCCTCACCTTTATGGCAGGTGAGGGTGTCAGGGTTAGCATTTAACAGCCATCTAACGTTAATACCTTACTTTGTTAAAAAATTAAAGTTAGTACCCTAGATTGTTATTTTAAACTCTTAGTACCTTAGCTTGTTATTTAGTGTAAACCACAGGGACTAACTACGTAATTAACTCTTTTTTGTCGGCTTTGTTTTTAATGAAGTTTTCCTTTAAAAAAAAATTAATGCTGCTGACATCTTTTTAAAAAAGACATTTTCCTAAAGCTTATCTTTTAGTCATTTTCAATTAATTTTGTTGTCATTTTTAGTTGCTGATTGGTTAAATTTTTAAAACTCTTAGTTCAACAATTACATGCTAATTAAGCCATATGTGATCTCATAAACCTAAGGTAATAGAACAAACGGTGGCAATAAAGTGGCAAAAAATCCGTCACAACTCGGTAGCAAACAAGGCGAACTGTAGCAAACAAGAAGCGGTGACAAATAATTTTGACTAATTTTGTGGTGACAAAAATAAGGTGGCAAAATATAAAAATGGTCGCTATTTGGTGGCATTAGGGCAATTGACACGGGTGTTTTTGTCACCACATTTTCGGTGGCAAAATGGTGACAATAGGGAAATTGTTACTGTTTTGTGACCAAAAGTTTCATGACAAAAACCCTCTTTTCTAGTAGTGTATATGAACTAAACTAAAAAACATACTATGTGTTAATTATATGAACTAAACTAAAAACAATTAGAAATTCGAACTTGGTTTTGAATCGGGTTAGCATCTGAACACAATTTCGAATTTGGTTTTGAATCGAATATGCGTTTGTATATTTGACACGAATATCCGAATCCAGAACACACACGCATATATAAAATACGTTTATCTGTTTTTGTTATTTATTTTTTATTTGTTTTTCTTGAACCCAGGTTCAGTTTCAAAATATTTAAGTTCTAATAACTTGAAAACCGATGTAATGAAAACCCTCCCATACAAGTATCTAAAGAAAATTGAAAAAAAGTGAGGTGAGGTGAGGATACCAACTTTGACTTTCTTAAAATCCTACTTGGTCAAACAGCAAAGCTTTAATGCATGTATGCTTGGACAGCTAAAATACGACCACTTCATTTGCAACTTATTCCAAATAGTTGAGACTATAAAACCCTTAAACTACTAACTTCCCATATATCATTCTTTCAAATTTTTGGGTTTAGACTTTAAGGTTTAGTGTTAAAAATTCGGCTCAGTTAGTTAACATGAAGTTATACAACGGCAAGAATAGTACAAGGAACTCGGGGTATAAGTGTAAGGTTGTAATCAAGATTCTTATTAAAACAATGCAACATTGCATGTTACATAGATGGCGATACATAGAAGTCAAGTTTGGAGATGCGCCTAAAGATGTAAAGGAAGGACAATTTGCAGTTATTGCCGTCAAGTGCGAGAAGCCAAAGAGGTTTGTGGTTGAGTTAAGATGCTTAACTAACCCTGGTTTCTTGAGGTTGCTAAAGATAGCTGGAGAAGAATATGGGTTCAATCATGAAGGTGCTATTTCAATCCCTTGTGAACCTGATGAGTTGCAGATGGTTTTACATGAAATGAAAGCGAAGTAGCTTCATAACTTTGAGATCATGGATTATGTATATATGGTTTGTTACACATGTGTGTGCTTTTGATTATTTTGTATATTGAGCTAGATGCCCCGCGTGTAAGTTCTTTGTATTTACAAAAATCAAACACCTTATCTTTTAGAACTGCGAGACGTGAGGTCCAAACTGCATCAAAAAACAGACCATTAATTATACGATTACTACACATATTCACATTCATAATACCATGGAAAAACTCGAATTCTCATCACCATCAATCGCCCACTGCACATGAGACTTTTGTTGCATACCATTAGGTGCAACCTAGGATGTGCGTATTTAAGAAACCGTTAATTTATTGCAATAAGCTCGATTAAATTCTTCATTTCTAAGTCCGTGTATGTGTAACATCAGGCCCCTCTCACCACCAATATTGTTCGCTTTGCTCCTGATGAGTTGCACATCCAGGAACTCGGTCATGTATTTGTTTTTGGTTGCCCAAGTGGAGACTTCTCAGGAGGTCACCCAACCTAGTACTACTCCCACCGAGCACGCTTAACTGTGAAGTTTTCATGTGCTCCACAATCAATTAAGCCCAAAACGCGTTGGTGATTTAAGAGGCATGGCATTCTTTAAGAACCAAGATCTCTCCTGGCACACCCGATGTGGGATTTGTCTAGGGTGTCACAATAGTCCATGTTAATCTGTAAATCTTCTCGGTATCGGTATCGGTATCGTTAGTCAATAGTCATGGAGTGAATTATTGAGTCATGGTACATCGGATCTCAAGGAACTCCATATCAGGGTTCTATCTTGTGGTATGGAAACACTCAAAACATGGTGCATTAGAGTGAAGTTGATGTCAACGTATAATGGTGACATGGTATTCAATGGCGGACCCATGAATTATTTTATGGGGTGCGAGCAAGGAGTTCAACCAAAATTTCAAGAGATGCGATTGAGAATTTTCCTTATAAAAAAAATACTTTTTGAGGGGGGCGCCGCCTACCAAATTCTTCACTTGGGTCCGCTCCTGATGTTGTTGGCACCTAATTAAATCTTGTTAACTCATGAGAATAGGCATCAAACTCCTAAAATAATTTTTTAACATGTTTCGACGAAAAATGTAAATATATAAGTTGCAATATCAAACCTTTTATCTTCAAGTGAAACATTGAAGACAATATGTGTGTTTCTTGTCTTGAATCTACTTTGTAACTTTGTGTTATCTTGCCTTTAATTAGTACCACATCCGGTGTTGAATAACATTTGAAAAATATAGTACTAGATAAGCCTACCCGAAGTACAATTAGTAACACCATGTAAATATGATCATATGACACCAAAACAAAAACCAACTGCTTGCGTCCCACACCGAAAGAGGGTGCGGCGTCGCGATACCAACATCCCATAGTTAGGAGGAAAGGTCAGCCCAAGACTAGTGGGGCGATACCAACATCTCCAAGTCGTGAGGAAATGTTAGTCTGATGGCGATGTTGAGTGGATTTATGATCATTTGATGTTGTTTGCAGCCTGATGGCTAGATGCCAAGTGATAAGACAGTTGGAAGAGGTGATGAAGCTGTCATCATAACACCTTTTACAGTGAAACCGGTGCTGGGAAGAATGTTCCTCGTGTTGTCTTTGTTGATCTTGAGCCGACTGTGATCGATGAAGTGCGGACTGGTCCATCTCGCGCCTGCTGTGCCATCCCGAACAACTGATTAATTGTAAAAAGGACGTTGCTAACAACTTTGCTCGTGGCCACTACTTGCCACACCATTTGGAAGGGCCGTAATGAATTGATTTTCTCAAATAGTGATTTCCTTTAAATGGGTCAAAAACCGAGCCAAGCGAAACGAGATCGAGTGGGAGACCTGGAGAAGTTTAATCTTCCTAATGTGTAACTGATGTAATTTATGATAGTTCTAATACAATTTCAAATTAAAGACCTGGTGGATAAGCTTGGGTAGAGAAATTTTTTTGAGTAATTTATTTGTTATCTTGAATAGTTTTTTTCTTTTGAGTCAATTTAGGAAGTCACAGTAGGATAAAACTGATGTGCACATAAATTTGGTCATGAATAAAACCCTTTGCTGCACAAATAAAATAAGTATTGATCAATGTTTCTGTATATGCAATCAGTTCATTATGTTTGCTTTGAATAATTGTACTAAGTTTTTTGTACTTTTGTTTCAACTAGTGGATATTTCCGTGCGTTGCATCGGATATTCGGTCGGTATCAGTTCGGTTTATTATAGTATATGTATGATACCGGCACTCGATAACCAAAAGACATACGTCCAAGCAGATATCAACACTTGTTTTATGTCAATAAAATAAGCGGAAAAAAACAAATGGCGGTAGCGGTACCCATGTTATATGTGTACGGTTCCTTACGGTAGATAACAAAAAAAAATGATTATATTTGACAAATAAAACTTTGATCGAAACATCGATAAGAGTAAGAAGTCGCACCGGTAAATTTGAAGTTTTATGAAGCATTAAATCATATTATTAAAATAACTAAAATGCTAAACGACATTACTTTATATAAAAAAACTAATGCATGAGAGTTGAGATAACCTTGATGACATATACGTTGTTTTGCTCACTTGTACATTGTTATTCACATATAAGCTTTGAGTAAAATGTATATCAAGATGCAGATAAAATAAGCACGTTACAACGACATATTCGAAATTTTACCGAACATCGTACTTAAAAAGTTATAAAAGAAAAACAAAATATGCTTAAAATAATATAATAGTAAAATAAATAAAATAATATGAAATGTTGTTAGAGGACCCGGGGTGGACACGTTATGTCCCCCCCATAACGCGTTGAAATGATTAGCACACCGCCGCCGGTTGAAAAGTTCACGCGTTCAATGGAACACGCGTTGAAAAGTTTGAGTTTTTGAACGTTGGGCATTTCGACCGTTTTCAAACGGTAAACTTTGAATAAAAAAAAAACCTTTAAAACCTTTATATATACTTCAAATCTTTTACAACCATTTCACACAAACCAAAAACCAAACATATATCACACATTCTACGAATTTCACAAATGGATTTTCCTACGGATTCGACGTTTCCGATGGACAGCGATAGCGAATCGTCTTCCGACAATGAGACGCTTAAATATTTTGTGTCGGTGTATAACGAACTTGAATCAAGTTCGTCCCGCCCAAAGAAGAAGATGGTGAATCGTGATCGTATACATGCCAACGAAGTGTTAATGAACGACTATTTTGTGGAGAATCCGGTCTACAATGCCGAAACATATACGATTAAGAAGAAGATGGTGAATCGTGATCGTATACATGCCAAGTTCGTTCCCGAAAATATCCAACTACAGTTGCGTGATGAAGAAACTCACTTTCGGTTGAGATTCGATTTAATCGAACTAGTAGGTTCTTTAGGTTTGGAATTTCCTAATTCGGACGAGGAGTAGAGTATCTTTATGTATTTTTTTTTAATTGTAGTCTAAAATATTGAACTAGTATGTTTTAGTTTAATTTAAGTTTATAATTTATAATTTTAGTGTTTTATTGTTAATTTATAATTTAAAAAAATAAAAAATAAAAAAATTAGTGAGTGATGGAATTTGTACAAGTGATGACCATTTCCACCAAAAAAGGGTGTGAGTGATGGAAATAATGGTTGATGACATGGCAGAACCTGATTAGATGTTGTGAGTGATGGAATTGTTTGTGGGTGATACCACCCCTACCCCCCTTAGTGTTCATCACCCATGAACTTTAATATATAGATAATATATAGATAATTGGAAAAGAAATCGTTGACATGTGCTTGGACCGAATAAGGGGCTGTTTGGTAGCCTCTGAATGGTCATTAAGAGGTTACCTCTTAATGAAACCATTAAGAATTTTACCAATGAGAAGGTAAAAGAATGTGACATGTGATGATTTACCATTCAGATGTTACCTCTTAACCATTCAGACTTGAGGTTACCTCTTATTCATTCAGAGGTTTTAAACCATTAAGAGGTAGCATCTGAATGGTCATTAAGAGGCTACCAAACAGCCCCTAAGAAAGCTTGCTTTGAACTTCACTAGGCGTTCACCAAAGTTTTACTTTCATAATTGATTTTTTGTCCATGGGTTCTATTTGGTCAGATTTAACCACAAAAAATTAACTGAGTTAGGGCTAAAGAACATAATTTGCAAGGGTTTGCAAACATCAAGTACGTTTTCTGTAATTATTGAAGATAAAGGACACAATTTGCAATAAGTGACATACATAAAGGACATCATCATCATCATCATACTCAGTAAATCTCACCAATAGCAAAGCAAAGGTTTACTCTTTAAAAAATTATACAATTAAATTGTTATTGGACTAAGATTCACATATTTATGTCCATTTTCTTTCACACTTGACAACCACAAGACCCACCTGTGTAACTAATAAAACATGTTTGTGGTACTTTGTTTTCTAAAAGTTTGATTTTCTTAGAGAAAAACACACAACTATTTGATTAGAAGTATGTAGTCATGTCTTTTAGATTTCACATTATTTCTTTACGGTTTGAAACTTGAAAGGTTTATGTGGATGAAGATTACATATTTGTGTGCTACATCTTCTAAAAATTGTATTCTTTTTGTTTAGAAAATAGCATGACTAATTGACTATATATAAAAGAGATATAGATGTGTCCTTTTATTTTCATGACCCTCAATCAAATTGCAACCCAAAAGTAGATTTTCATGATATGACTTCTACGTTCAACCCTTTATGATCTACGATCATTTAAAACACACACACACACAGTGTTTAAGTGCTTTTGCTCAAATATGAGTCAAATTCCATATTCTGACTCGTTTGACTATAGTCATCAAAATTTGACCTTTTAACTAAAACATACTATTTCAACTAAATAATCCAAGTCAAACACATTTCTTGTTTCCTTTCGAATCCAAAAAATTGCACAAAACTAGATCAATATTCAATATGTACTTCATAGTCTCACCCAACTATAATCACCATAAAGATCTAAGCAAACCATATTGCTCATTATAATCACCATTAATCTTATGAGTTGCCAACCTCGTGGCTTTGAAAATTTTCTTTGGTGCTTCTTTTGAATTGTATCTTGAATAGCATGAACAAGCATATCAAGGTTGCTTTGAATCATGGGTTGAATCTCCTTGGCTATGACACTCATAGTGTAAAGAGTGATTTCACGAGTTTGGAGACACTAATGTTGTGTGACAACCGGTAATAACGGCTTCTAATTACGTGATTAGCAAATGTTTAAGGCGATAATAAATAGTGTTTAAGGCATGAATTAACTTAATTAGGCTATTGGAATGCTTAGGAACGCTTATCTGACGTTACAGTGCGCGTATAGTAATTCTCGAGAAATCTACTGAATATTAAGCGATAACGAACTGACACCGTACAAAATACTGACAACGCCGACAAATATGAAGTTTTTATATATAATCTAAATTTATGGATTTCGTTGTGCGAAATTATCACGCTTCCGAACGGCACAAAACGCAAACATAAACGAAAAACGTGACTGCATGAACGCACCGGAAATGAAACGAAGGCATCAGACACACGTATTACCTCCAAAACCGAAATATTACGACATATTTATTATTATTTTTTTATCAAAACAATTTATATAAAATATGAATATATTACGAACTTAAGAGTTTAAAAATTAGTTAATTTGTAGTTAATGACATTTAGTTATTCGTATATTTAATATATAATTTGTTTACAATTTAAAACTCATTAAGTACACATATATGTGTATGTATATGTTCATAGTGGAGAGTTCAAATGAGAAGAAATTTTTTGTAAGAAGAAAAAAGAAGAAATTTCAACCAATAAGAATACTTTATTTTACTTCATTTAATAGAAGTATTTAATGTTACTATAAGGGTACATTGGTAAATCTACATAGTTCATTAATTTGTAGTCTTCCTCTTTAATAGCTAAATAAATTAAATAATTTGTAACTTATCTTCAAAATATATATTTTTTCAAAAAAATAAAATAAAATAATTTAAAGTGTAGGATAAATTACGAGTTGTGTAGGATAAATTACGAGTTGTGTAGGATAAATTTTTACGTGTAGGATGAATTTTGAAATATGTATGATAACTTTTGATGTGTGTAGGCAAAAAAAGTTAGTGTGGAGGATAATAGTCTTTATGACTAATTAATTAGTCAAAAATGATAATAAATGAGATAAGTGAAAAAACTATTTAATATTTTACAAAATTACCCTTTGTTCTTTTTCTTCTCAATTAAATTTTCTTCTCAAATGAACCTTCCCCTATGTTCATATACATCTATATGGATGCAATCTTGTATGTAGATAATTAACCCAAGATATTTTATTCATACCTATCCCCTACCAACAATAAACTATCAGATCGCATCCATATAGTTCCTACTTTCTCTAAAAAGAATTTTTTGCATGTTTAGGTGGTTTGAGAATATAAAGCGTGTTTATAGGTGGCCTAAAATTTTGTGTTCAACATTAGGTACCTCACTAATTCAAACAACGCGAGCTTCTATCAATTTTCTTCAAAACTGTAACAGATTCTGCAAAAGCTGTAAAAGTTCTTAAAGCTCGCTGTTTGGAACAGCCACCTTATTAAGCTCGCTGTTAGGAACTGCAATCTTCAAGAAGCTTGCTGTTTCATCCTACCATCTTCGTGAAACTCGTTGTTTGATAATACCATCTTCAAGAAGCTCGCTGTTTGAACCTGCAATCTTCATGAAGCTCGCTGTTTAGTGATGCCAACTTGTTTATGATCGTTGTTTAAAGATGCCAAGTTGTTTTACCTCGCTGTTATAACAACTCTCCCGAAACCCTACACGCCCTAAAATACACCCCGTATACGTAAACGGCCTTAAATACTTTTAATTTTATAAAAATTAAATAAAAACAAAATTCAAGGGGCTCTGGCGGGGCGCAACAGACCCCCCTTGGTCCGTCGCGGGGCATGAGCGAATAATGGGTGGCGGAACCCTAGGCTGCCACGTGTCATGCCACTCGTCGAGCCTATACTCGTGACTGATCAACCCTAAACCCTACTCCACCTAGCTCGCGGGGCGCGACACACCCATGTGTGTCTCTCGCGGGGCGCCAGGGACTCCCTGAACAGCCCTATATATAGAGGAGATCGGCATTCAGTTTTCGTCGTTCAAAATCTCGATCTCTCTCTAAATCTCTGAATAGTTAAAGTAATTCCCGGGTGTTATACCCACTAAAATAGCGAAGCTTTGCCTCGATGTAAGCATCAAAACCCCCGGTTACGTATTAGATACGTTGCCCGATCGATCTAGTGCTCCGTAACGCATGTCGAGGCTCTGCTTGACTCAGTCGTTGAAGTTCTGTCTCGGGAAGGGTATAACTAATGTAAATTGGATTATTATACTAACGCGTGTGCATTGTTTAATTAATAGATTATAACCAAGAAGCCACAAGGAAATACCAAAACTAGCAATGTGAGTAATCTCCTTTTTGTGAAACCTTTTTGTAAACTATTTTTACAAAACCTCAAATGTTTTAGCAGTGATTGAGTATTTGTAATTCTACAATTATCGTCGGTATGTTGGGGTTTTGTATACAAAATTTGTTACTATACTGTGATTAGTAACATAACCACCAGTCAGGATTGACAGTATCGTGGGTGGTAATTAAAGTAGATGTAAACAAATGTAATTGCTGGATTGCCCTCAATGTTGTAAAATGATAAAACCTGTTTTGATTAAACTGGGATTCACTCGCCAGTATTTCTTGCTGATAAAATGTTTTTAAACGCGTTTCAGGTAACAAAATGTGAAAGCCAATTAGAAGCCAGCTAGACAGCACTGAAGGCTTGGAAAAGTGGCTATAAAAGTTACCTAAATAAAGAAGATGTTTTATTTCAATAAATTAGGGTTTACCCCTATAAATATGTTTGTAATGGAAACTAGGGAATTTCCCATGTATTTATTAGGGTTTACCCCTATAAATATCTCTGTGATGAAAGCGGCCAGTTATGCAAGAAAAGGATCCCTAGTGTATATGATTTCCATAATCATTAACACTAAAGGAAAAGAATTGAAAGATATTCCTGTCATATCTCAATTCTCAGATGTTTTTCCTGAGGAGCTACCAGGACTACCGCCGGATAGAGAAGTCGAATTTAGAATTCACCTGCTACCAGGGACAACACCGATTGCTAAGGCACCCTACCGTTTGGCACCAGCAGAAATGCAAGGGTTAAAAAACAATTGGATGAACTTCTGGAGAAAGGATTCATACAACCTAGTTCATCTCCATGGGGAGCACCGGTCTTATTTGTCAAGAAGAAAGACGGGTCAATGCGTATGTGCATTGATTACTGAGAATTGAACAAAGTCACGATTAAAAATCAGTACCCATTACCGAGAATCGATAATCTGTTTGATCAATTTCAAGGAGCTCGATTCTTTTCTAAGATCGATTTACGCTCAGGATATCATCAACTTAAGGTACAGGAAGAGGACATTCCTAAACTGCCTTCAGAACGAGGTATGGCCATTATGAATTTACCGTCATGCCATTTGGTCTAACCAATGCCCCGGCCGCATTTATGGACATGATGAACAGAATATGTAAACCATATCTGGATAAACTCATAATTGTCTTTATAGATGATATTCTCATTTACTCTAAGAGTAAAGAGGAACATGCAGCGCATCTGCATGCACTCCTAAATTTGCTGAGAAAAGAAAAGCTTTATGCTAAATTTTCAAAATGCGAATTTTGGTTAGAAGAAGTACAACTTCTTGGACATTTAGTTAATCATGAAGAAATTCATGTGGATCCCACAAAGATCGAGGCAATTACTAAATGGAAAGTCCATGATGTATTGCAAAATACATCCTTTATTCGTGTATAGTTTGTATAAATTATCGTTATTTATAGTTTAGTTTTATTTAGAATTACGTGCTATTGATCATATTCGCATTTTCCAGGTCTCGATGCATAAAGTTGATGAAAATGGAGTGAAAACGAGGTACAATGATGAAACACTAAGTCTTGGAACAAGTAAAAAAGAGTTAGAATAATTTCTGGAATTTTTGGGATGTTGAAGCTTGTGAAAATTCGTAACTTTGTGTGAAAATGGGG
Organism: Helianthus tuberosus; assembly: GCA_030545235.1. Lineage (NCBI taxonomy): Eukaryota > Viridiplantae > Streptophyta > Magnoliopsida > Asterales > Asteraceae > Helianthus > Helianthus tuberosus. The sequence continues at coordinate 19,362,877 of CM060355.1, forward strand.
CCTAGGTGCTACACCTCCCCCTTAAGCAAGGAGCTACATGCAACACCTAGACCCTTGGGAAGAATTTGCTGAGTTTTGGGGCTAGGTGTAGCATGGAGTAATGCTAAAGACCCCGTCGCGTGCCACCTAGGGGTAATTTCCGAAAAAAAAATGATTTTTGTTGCTGGATCTTTATTCCAAACATATTTATACTTCATAAACTTCCACAAAACCCTAGTTACGAACTCAAGAACCCTGAGGCGATTTTCAGAGCATATTTTACGGTTTTCGGAGAGCTTTAGCTTGTGGGAATCATTCGGTTGAAGCTTGGAGCGTGGGAACGAAGATTGTTCGGGTTTCATCTCCCGGTTTTCTTTAATTTCGTGTTTTTGATCTTTTTTGTAATATCCGTCTAAATTTTACTTGAATTTAATAATAATTCATTGCCAATTTATACAAAAGATGCCTAATTAACATAGATTTCATAAGTCAAGTTCATAAGTAGCAAAAGCTTAGTCAACTAAAGACTAAGTTAAAACATTCAAAAGTTGTTTAACAATTTGTTTACATTCCATGAACATAGTCTATTAAGAGTTAATATATTGCGGAAGCTTGTAAATTGTGTTCGGTTCTTCAAAAACTTGCTCGATCATCTTCCGGTTAGTTTCCAACATCACCTAAGATCAAAACCACAACAAATGTTAGTTTTGATAAAGTTAGGATGGATATAAATAAGTTCCAAGAGTCAAAAAGTCAAAATTTAATTTTTTTCCGGATCAGGGGGCGTCGCGTGACGCCAAGGGCCTAGGCGTCACGCCTAGCCCTTGTTTTCACAGACTCTTGTTTTCAGCTGTTGCTGTACATTCCCAGTTCAAGGTTTAATCAAATTCCAACTTAAATTGGCCATAACTTTTGATTCGTAAGTCCGTTTTTAGTGATTCTTTTTCCTATACGTCTGTAATTTCATTACCAACGTGCCTATTACGATAGTCATGCCAAAACTTCAACTTACGGACAGAAAGTCTATATGTAGTTATGCATTTATTCGACCCATTTCTACTTGACACAATTTACTACCATTTAGCTAGTAAACTTATGATATTTTATACCCAACATCCCGGGCTTATCATCACTCGCATTTCTTTACCAATCTCATGGCTTAATGCTCTTGTGATTTGTCATCTTCATTTTGACTCTCTAAAACACTAAAACAACAATTTACACAATTAATCGACCCGTTTGGCTCATCTTATGGAATTCCCCAATATGATGACTACCAACCGATTCTTTGTCACTCTTAGACTAGTAATTCAAGTAACGATCATGGTCGCTACAATCAACACTATATTTATCCTATAATAAGACTTAGCAAAATTTATAACAATTTGATTCATGTAACGGGTCAAGTTACATACCTTCAAAGTAGGCCTTTCAAACGTGGTTCGCCACCCGCTTGTCCGCTTGACGCTCCTGCGTCCTTTCCTATAGAGTTCATTTATTATATGTTTAGAACTCGCTTTAAACCATATATCGCATAATACACCGAAACATCATAATTATGCGTTTAAACTTTGAATTTCAGTTTTAAGCCTTCTTTGAGGCATTTTCACAAACACTTTAAGGGCAGATTTATACATGATTAAAATATCAAGTTTCTAGCTTATCACTTAGCCCTAATTTCACATCAATCAACCATTTTACATAATTGTTAACTTCTATAATTCAGAAGTCACCTCAAAATTGTCAAATTACACTAGAACAACACCCAATTTCCTAGTGTTTATCAAATTCTACATAACCCATTAATCACCTACAATGATGTTCATGGATTTTTACTAAAATTTCACAAGATTTCAACTTGTACTTGTATAGGGTTTGTCCCTAGACACTATAGTGTTCCTAATTCATCATAAAACAAACATGCAACCATAATTTTCAGATTTTCCCAATTTCATGAGAATTTCAAGTTGAGAGTTTTCATCAAATTTTACATACCTTGTAATCCTCTTGTGATGAGGATCAATAATCTATGCTCGATTTTTGCTTTTGATCAGATTTGGACCTTCAATTTGATTGTTTTGTGAATGTTTAGGGTTTAGATGGAGCCTGGGGGTCGCCCCTGATGTTGGTCGATTTCAACAAAACACAGATAATTGTGTTTTATTTTGTTATTTCTATAAAAATAGTTTTCATTTAGACACCTATGGTCCCTCATTTTTCACTCTTAATTCTTTTGAACTCCTAACTACTCACAAGTGACTAACTAACTTAGTTAGTGTCATTCCTAGTTAGTTTATTTTTACTAGTTTATTTGCAACCTAATTGCAAATTTATGAACTCGTATTTTCGGGATGTTACAAGTCCACCCCCCTTAAAAGGGTTTCGTCCCCGAAACTAAAGTACGTACCAAATAAAGTAGGGTAGAGACGTCGCATCTCCTCTTCGGACTCCCACGTAGTGTCCGAGCCTTTCCTGTGCTCCCACTTGATCTTGACTTGATCGATTTGTTTGTTTCGTAAGTGCTTGACCTTTCGATCTAAAATTTCCACTGGTCTCACCGCATAGTTCAGACTATTATCCACTTCAATATCATCGTAATGGATATAAGCTGTCTCGTCTGCTAGACACTTTCGCAGTTGTGACACGTGAAACGTGCTATGTATTCCACTCAATTCTTCCGGTAGCTCGAGGCGATAAGCCACCTTGCCAATCCGCTCGATGATTCTGAATGGCCCAATAAATCTTGGGCTCAACTTTCCTCTTTTTCTGAATCGTATTACCCCTTTCCACGGTGATACTTTCAGCATTACTTTATCGCCCACTTGAAATTCAATCGGCCTCTTTCGTTTATCCGCGTACGACTTTTGTCGATCCTGAGCTGCTTTTAGGTGAGTTCGGACCATGTCGATTTTCTCATTCGTAGTTCGGATTATATCAGTAGGTGCTAGCCCTCGTGGACCCACTTCTCCCCAACATACCGGGTTCGACACTTTCTACCGTATAACACTTCATACGGGGCCATCTTAATGCTCGCATGATAGCTATTGTTATATGAAAATTCGACCAAGGGTAGGTAGACATCCCAACTACCCCTGAAGTCAATAACGCAAGCCCGCAGCATATCTCCCCACGCTTGTATTGTTCTTTCACTCTGCCCATCCGTTTGTGGATGGTAAGCAATGCTAATGAACAGTTTAGTTCCCATTTGTTCTTGAAATTCACGCCAAAATTTTATAGTGAACCGGGTATCTCTGTCTGACACAATGGATATCGGTACCCCATGACGTGCTATGATTTCATTGGTGTATACCTCCGACATCTTCTCGGATGTATAAGTCTCACGAATCGGAATGAAGTGAGCACTTTTCGTCAATCTATCCACGACTACCCATATAGCATCAAACCCACGGTTAGTTTTGGGCAATTTGGTCAACAAATCCATGGTGATTTGTTCCCATTTCCAAACTGGGATGTCCAATGGTTGCAACTTACCATATGGCTTCTGGTGCTCCGCTTTGACTTGCAAGCAGGTCAAACACTTCTCTACATATTTCCCAATATCTCTTTTCATCTCGGGCCACCAATAGTTTTGTTTCAGATCATTGTACATCTTGGTCGCACCCGGATGAATTGAATATCGGGATTTATGAGCTTCATCAAGTAGAAGCGTCTTCACCCCACAAGTATTTGGAACCCATATCCTTCCGAATCGAGTCTTCAACCCGTTATTTCCATCCGAAAAATCTTTCAACTGACCGATTATTCTTTCTTTCTTCCAATTCTCCTCTTTTACTGCTTCTAATTGCGCCTCTCGGATACGTTCAAGTATACCCGAGGTCACCACAAGCTGCATCGATCTTACTCGTATTGGGACATAGTCCGCTTTTCTGCTCAGAGCGTCTGCCACCACATTTGCCTTTCCGGGGTGATAGTGTATTTCACAGTCGAAATCTTTCACCGTTTCTAACCATCGCCTTTGTCGCATATTTAACTCCTTCTGATCGAAGAAGTATTTTAAGCTTTTGTGATCGGTGAATATGGTGCATTTTACCCCATATAAATAGTGCCTCCATATTTTTAATGCAAATACCACCGCAGCCAACTCGAGATCGTGCGTGGGATATTTCTTCTCATGTATCTTCAATTGCCTCGAGGCATAAGCTATAACTTTGCCCCGTTGCATCAAAACGCATCCGAGCCCCGATAGTGAAGCATCCGAATAAACCACCAAGTCTTCGACCCCGTCCGGCAATGTCAGTACCGGAGCTTGAGTTAACTTTTCTTTTAGCGTTTGAAACGCTCTTTCTTGATCGACACCCCAAGAACTTTTCTTCCTTTCGGGTTAGCTTTGTTAGCGGTGACGCAATCTTGGAGAAATCTTGAATGAATCTCCTATAGTATCCCGCAAGCCCCAAAAAGCTTCTAATTTCCGAAGGGTTCTTCGGGGGATTCCATTTTGACACGGCCTCGATCTTTGACGGATCCACCAATACTCCATCGGCACTTATGATGTGGCCAAGAAATTGTACCTCTCGTAACCAAAAGGCACACTTAGAGAATTTCGCATACAGCCTTTCTCGTCTAAGTGTCTCTAACACTTCTTGTAAGTGGTGTGCGTGTTCAGCTTCGCTTTTCGAATACACCAAAATATCATCGATAAACACGATGACCGACTTATCCAACATTGGCTTGCAAACCCGGTTCATGAGGTCCATGAAAGTCGCGGGTGCATTTGTTAGCCCAAATGACATCACGAGGAATTCGTAATGTCCATATCGCGTACGGAAAGCCGTCTTCAGCACATCTTCCTCCTTGACCTTTAATTGGTGATACCCCGATCTAAGGTCAATTTTTGAAAACCAGTTCGCTCCTTGTAATTGGTCGAATAAATCATCTATCCTTGGAAGCGGGTATCGGTTCTTTACCGTGAGTTTGTTTAACTCCCGGTAATCGATACACATCCGCATACTTCCGTCTTTCGTTTTCACGAACAGTACCGGTGCGCCCCAAGGAGACACACTCGGCCTTATAAATCCTTTGTCAAGTAGGTCTTGAATTTGGGACATCAACTCTTGTAATTCCGACGGCGTGAGTCGGTACGGTGCTTTAGCTACGGGTTTTGCGCCCGGAATCAATTCGATCCTGAACTCTACTTCCCGTTCAGGCGGTATCCCCGGTAAATCCTCCGGAAACACATCTTCATAATCTCGTACTACCGATACATCTTCAATCTTCCGTGATTCTTTCTCGGGCTCATTTGCGTATATCATGAATGCCTTGCATCCTCGCTTCATAAGCTTGTGAGCTTTCAACATTGAGCATACTATGGGGTTGCCTCCTTTTTCGCCATAGATAGTGACGTGTTTCCCGCTCGGAGATGTTAGTTTTATCTCTTTACGAAAACACACGACCTTTGCATGGTGCTGAGATAGCCAATCCATCCCAACGACTACTTGAAATTCCCCCATTGACATCGGGATTAGGTCTATCAAGTATTCCTCATCGTCGATGCTTAATTTGCAGCCTCGACAAACATCACAAACTATAAAACTTTTGTTGTCCCCTATTTCAACTTCTAAGGGCACAGATAATTTCGTCAATACAAATGAAGGATGTCGAATAAATCCATGCGAAATGAAGGATTTATTCGCACCCGTATCAAACAATACACGTGCTGGAATTGAGTTAATTGTGAATATACCTGAGACCACATCGGGTTCTGTTTTCGCTTCAGCCGCGGTAAGTTGGAAGGACCTAGCCTTCGCTTTGGGAGCTTCTGCTGGAGACTCTTTTGTGTCTCTCTTTCCGACCAACTCGGGGCATTCAGACTTTTTGTGGCCAGGTTGATAGCATTTGTAACAAACGGAAACTTTTCCGGGACATAGCGATGCAGTGTGCCCCATCTTCCCACATACCGGACACGGCTTGTCTTTGAAGCGGCACTCACCTTTGTGCCCCTTTCCACATACTTTACAACTTGGCGACCCGCCTTTAGCCTCCACCTTCTTCCCCGATTCAGCAGTTCTAGCTTTCTTTGTAGGGCTTGGATTCACATCCTGTGCCCTTCGTTTACCCCTTTCTACTTGTTTCCTTAACTCAATTTCCCGCTCCCGGGCGGTGTTGATAATCTCCGTGAGGGTTTCATACTTTGACGGAGTCATAAACTCACGGTACTCAGCACTCAGCATGTTGTAATAGTAGTATATCTTTTGCTCTTCAGTGGTGACTAACTCGTCACAAAATCTCAGCTTATCCATGAAGATGCCCGTGATCTTATCAATTGTTTCACCCTTTTGTCTTAGCTGGATGAATTCTTCCTTGATCCTGTTAATAACCGCTTTGGGACTATGGTGTTTAAGGAACGGCACCTTAAACTCATCCCAAGTCATGACCCTTGCCGCTTCGGCTCCCATTTCCTTCTTTTTATTGTCCCACCAATCCTTGGCTTGATTTCCCAATTGACCCGTTCCGTAAGAAACAAAGTCACCTACGTCGTAGTGGGTTCGTTCAAACACTCCTTCGACGTCACTTATCCATCTTTGGCAGATTATCGGGTCAACTTCCCCGTTATAGATTGGCGGTTTACACGCCATAAATTCTTTATATGAGCACCCTTTACTTTCTCCCGTTTTATCTTTCATAAGGTTGACACTATCCTCCAACCTTTTAACTCGCTCTTCGACAAGCGACAACACCGTGCTTTGAATTTTGTCTATAAACCCGGATAGACTACCTTCAATTGCCTTCCCTACTTCTTCGGCAATTATCTCTTTCATTTGTTCGGTGCTTGTTTGCACCGGATTATCATCGTTTCCATCAGACTTCTTGAAACTGAAATGTTTACATTTAAACGTTAAACATTTCATTTATAACATTGCTTCATTTGTTTCGGTTTAGCGAAGTTCCCAACTTGCTTTAACCGTTCACATTTGGTGCACTTTCCGGGTTTGAGTGTGTTAACACGCTCTTCCCATGCACATCAATTCATTTCTCATTTCTTACATCAGATATAATTTATTAACATAATAAATTAATTCTTACCGGACGATTGATCAAGCTTGAACCGAACACTTTGTTGACAACCTTAAGCTCTGATTACCAACTTGTAACATCCGTCTAAATTTTACTTGAATTTAATAATAATTCATTGCCAATTTATACAAAAGATGCCTAATTAACATAGATTTTATAAGTCAAGTTCATAAGTAGTAAAAGCTTAGTCAACTAAAGACTAAGTTAAAACATTCAAAAGTTGTTTAACAATTTGTTTACATTCCATGAACATAGTCTATTAAGAGTTAATATATTGCGGAAGCTTGTAAATTGTGTTCGGTTCTTCAAAAACTTGCTCGATCATCTTCCGGTTAGTTTCCAACATCACCTAACATCAAAACCACAACAAATGTTAGTTTTGATAAAGTTAGGATGGATATAAACAAGTTCCAAGAGTCAAAAAGTCAAAATTTAATTTTTTTTCCAGATCAGGGGGGCGTCGCGTGACGCCAAGGGCCTAGGCGTCACGCCTAGCCCTTGTTTTCACAGACTCTTGTTTTCAGCTGTTTCTGTACATTCCCAGTTCAAGGTTTAATCAAATTCCAACTTAAATTGGCCATAACTTTTGATTCGTAAGTCCGTTTTTAGTGATTCTTTTTCCTATACGTCTGTAATTTCATTACCAACATGCCTATTACGATAGTCATGCCAAAACTTCAACTTACGGACAGAAAGTTTATATGTAGTTATGCATTTATTCGACCCATTTCTACTTGACACAATTTACTACCATTTAGCTAGTAAACTTATGATATTTTATACCCAACATCCCGGGCTTATCATCACTCGCATTTCTTTACCAATCTCATGGCTTAATGCTCTTGTGATTTATCATCTTCATTTTGACTCTCTAAAACACTAAAACAACAATTTACACAATTAATCGACCCGTTTGGCTCATCTTATGGAATTCCCCAATATGATGACTACCAACCGATTCTTTGCCACTCTTAGACTAGTAATTCAAGTAACGATCATGGTCGCTACAATCAACACTATATTTATCCTACAATAAGACTTAGCAAAATTTACAACAATTTGATTCATGTAACGGGTCAAGTTACATACCTTCAAAGTAGGCCTTTCAAACGTGGTTCGCCACCCGCTTGTCCGCTTGACGCTCCTGCGTCCTTTCCTATAGAGTTCATTTATTACATGTTTAGAACTCGCTTTACACCATATATCGCATAAATACACCGAAACATCATAATTATGCGTTTAAACTTTGAATTTCAGTTTTAAGCCTTCTTTGAGGCATTTTCACAAACACTTTAAGGGCAGATTTATACATGATTAAAATATCAAGTTTCTAGCTTATCACTTAGCCCTAATTTCACATCAATCAACCATTTTACATAATTGTTAACTTCTATAATTCAGAAGTCACCTCAAAATTGTCAAATTACACTAGAACAACACCCAATTTCCTAGTGTTTATCAAATTCTACATAACCCATTAATCACCTACAATGGTGTTCATGGATTTTTACTAAAATTTCACAAGATTTCAACTTGTACTTGTCTAGGGTTTGTCCCTAGACACTATAGTGTTCCTAATTCATCATAAAACAAACATGCAACCATAATTTTCAGATTTTCCCAATTTCATGAGAATTTCAAGTTGAGAGTTTTCATCAAATTTTACATACCTCGATTTTTGCTTTTGATCAGATTTGGACCTTCAATTTGATTGTTTTGTGAATGTTTAGGGTTTAGATGGAGCCTGGGGGTCGCCCCTGATGTTGGTCGATTTCAACAAAACACGGATAATTGTGTTTTGTGTTTTATTTTGTTATTTCTATAAAAATAGTTTTCATTTAGACACCTATGGTCCCTCATTTTTCACTCTTAATTCTTTTGAACTCCTAACTACTCATAAGTGACTAACTAACTTAGTTAGTGTCATTCCTAGTTAGTTTATTTTTACTAGTTTATTTGCAACCTAATTGCAAATTTATGAACTCGTATTTTCGGGATGTTACATTTTTCCAATGAATTCTTGTTTTGAACTTGATTTGTTTACTATAGACAACATGTTTCTTGGCTAAAACCTTAGATACTACCTAGACAAGATGATGGTTTGATTAAAGTTTGGAACTTTTAACGGTTATTATTGTTTGTTTATGGATTGATCTTTAAAAGTAAAGTGTTCTAGAATCTCTGATTTGGTGCGTATGCGTATTTACTTTTGATTGTTGATTATTTACTGTTTCACATAGATTTTGGTGAATGTCTTTCACATAATAAATTTATGTTGATTATTTGCATCCTTTCGGGTTCGGGTGATCTTTGGGTAAATTGGCCAATAGCCTTAGAAACAGTAATTAAAATACAATTAGAGTTAAATATTATGCTGTTAGGACCGGTTTTGACTCCGTAACGATTGCGAACCGAACGTGTGACGTGCGGAATTCATACACGAACGTGACCGAACACACGTGACGTAATAATAACCGTGATTCTATTGAAAGATCTGATAACGTACAGCACCTAAATCACGTACACGAGCTTTCTCTCTCTAGAATCTCTCTCTAGATCTCTAGCTCTCCAAATGCTCTAATGTTGCAAAAGTAGCAAAAGTTCTAAATGAGAACCCTAATGGTCCTATTTATAGGCCAGGGTTATAATGAGAGATCTCATTATTTACATAAATGCCACCTTGCCTTTCTAAACTAGATATTACAATAAAACCTAGAATTAAACAGTTTCAGCTACGGTTTAAGATGACGGAGGCGATAGACATAAATGCACTAATAGACTCCCCCTTGGATATTGCCGCAGTCAATCTCAAACATTTAGTCAAACTCGTAGCGTCTTGTCTTTCTCTCTCTCACTGAGTCTTCTTGAAGCTTTAACACTTATTCATCAATGTAGACTCCCTCTTGCTTGAACAGAATCCCGGTGGATCTGTTTTCAGCTTCAGCTTCTTCTTTTGATATACTCTTCAGGCTCCCCCTTTCATTAAGCTTCCGTACTTTGGGATCGACACCTGGCTTTTCGGTTACAAGCTCTTCCGGGAAAGAAACCTTGCTCCTTGCACGCTTCCCCTTGCGTTGAGCTCATCTTCAGACTCCCCCTTAGACTCAGCTATCGGGATCGTAGTCTGGTATAGCATCTGCAATCCTTAAACATTTATAAGTGAAAATGTTTTGAACTTCCAGGATTGAAAAACCTGGCTCTCTCAGCATAAGCTAAAACATTTCAACAATGAAAGCATTTTCGATTTTCCAGGAATCGTAACTTGGCTCTATTAAACTTTCTAAATCAAGATCCTGGCTTTAAAGATATAATAATATGAATATATCCAGGATTACTTGAATCTCTCCCCTTATCAACAATCTTTAAGGATTTGGCAGTTTCAGCGAACCGGATCGGAAACTGGCTCTTTTACATATTTTAACAGTATAAGCATCCAAATCCCTCACAGTTAATCATCCAAGTCCAAATTAATGACCTTGGAGATATCACAAACTGTTTTTGAATTTTGATTTTTTTTTTAAATTCAAGTTTCAAATTAATGAACTTGTTTTATTTTCAGACACACGATCAGCATACTTAGATTTTGAAACTCAGCTTCTCAGACATCGGTTGTCGAAAATACCGCAGAATCAAAAATCTTTTTGTATTTTTCTGAAAATATAAAGCAGTAAAGTAATATGTACAAACATATTTACAGACAATATTTTTGTTTGAGTTTGCATCAGAGGATCATATCAGTTTTTGACAAGTCACTAGCACCGTTGAGCTTTAAACACTTTAAGAATTAAACAATTCACTTAGATTGTCGATATACTGATCCACTTAAATTTTCACACAAATTTCAACTGATTCAGGATACGAATTAGGTGTTTTAAAGACTTAAACTTATTCATGTGTCCCACCTCTTGAATATACTCCCGTATCCAGATCCCAATATTCAGTCTTACAGGTAAGTATACCTAGATGATATATGTAAGGGGAATAAATTATAGTACAAAACCGTGAGAGCTCAGGTCAGAACTTCCGTTCAGCAGAGAGATGATGGCTCGACTTTTGGTCTGTCCCCTTTAGAGGATCTTTTGTATTACTGTCACGGCCCCCGACCCGGTTTGACCCGTTTCAGGAGTCGCGGGACAGAAATCCCGTGGTATTTATTTAATTGGGTTTAACAGCGGAAGTTTATCATCAGGATCTTTTTAAAGCTAAAAATTTTCCCGATTATTTTATTTCACACTTCGGGATAAAACCCCGGTAATTTACAATACTTATGATTTCATGAAGAAATCTTTATTTTACAAAAGATATTTCTTTATTTTCTAATGAGCCACTTTCTTAAGCTTGCAGTGCTCCACCGCACCTTTCCTGAATCACAACAGATCACCTGAAACATGTTTGAAAAAGATTTTGTCAGCGGGAAATACTGAGTGAATCATTCTATTTAATAAAACGACCTGTTTGTTATAATTTACAGTATTAAGGAAGATTACAATGTTTCTGATATCAACCAACTACCCACAGTACTTTGTCACTCGACCCATTGGCCCATTCGTCCAATGGTGTCTGTGATTATGGTCATATCACCCCTTGGCTGCCCCAATGGTGAAGATTATCAAGTAATGTATACAAAACCCCACATACCGGCTGTAACTTGGTGATTACAAAGACTTAATCCCCGTAATTATAACTTTGAAATAAACATGCTTTTGTAAATAGATTTGATAAAAAGAGAATGACTCACATTGCAGATTTAACACGGATAGAGTCTAGTCTATGGATTAGCCTTGTTAACCTAATTTAAGTAACAATGCACACAAAACTAGGTTAGTAACCAATTCAGCATTTACGATAACTCACGAGATCAAACCCTCACAACGAATGACAAAGTGCAATCACTTAAACATCCATCGGATTCACAACGAATGACAGAGTATTCCCCGAGTTCAGGTGGTACACAAACATCCTGTCGGAATCACAACGAATGACAAAGGATAACCCTAATGTAGGCAGCACTTAAACATCCATTGGATATATTGATCGATCGGACAATGAATCGTAATAGCGATCGAGTTATTACCCTGTTTTGCGGCAGCGATTCGAGATTCGTGTGTGTTGTGATAGTAAACAAAATATAACTCGGTGTATATTTTGAAGTTTTACGTCGTTTCAGTGCCCAATTTCAAGTCCCAAACACCCCTATTTATACATGAATTTTTTACCCCCTCGCGTGACGCGAGGGGTACCCCTCCTGGCGTCGCATGGCGCGAGGGGTCCTATTCTATCATAGGGTAGCTACGTGCATGGGTAGGCTTGCTGAGTCGACAGTTTCTCAAAATTCGATTTTGACAGAGAGTTATTTGGATAATCGTAACTAGGGTTTTACCCCCCCCCCCCCCCTGAGTTTTAGGGGCCCTGATCCTGATTCTGAAAATTCTGAAAATTTTAGGGTTTGTATAGAATCACTTGGGTGTCTCAATTAGGGTTTCCTATTGGACTAATTAATTAAATAAATATGACTTTTGATGAGAGTTGTTACATTCTCCCTACCTTAATAAAAATCTCGTCCTTGAGATTTACTGGAATAAATAGGGATACTTTTTCTTCATCTCAGATTCCAGCTCCCAAGTGTATTCAGCTCCTCTCTTTGAATCCCACCTTACTTTAACTAGCACTAATCGTTTGTGTTTGAGAAATTTCACTTTTCTGTCTTCTATCTGAAGAGGTTTCTCAACAAATTTTAACTTTTCGTTTACCTTTATATCTTGTAGAGGTACTATCAAAGATTCGTCTGATAGACATTTCTTGAGATTAGATACATGAAATACATCATGTATTCCAGCTAATTCCTCTGGTAGTTGTAAACGATAAGCAACTGGTCCTATACGTTGGATCACTGGAAATGGTCCTATGTATCTTGGACTTAGCTTTCCTTTCTTACCAAATCTAACAACTCCTTTCCAAGGAGAAACTTTCAATAAGACTCTGTCTCCAACTTGGAATTCTAAAGGCTTGCATCTATTGTCTGCATAACTCTTCTGGCGATCTCGAGCCGTCTTCAGTCTTTCCTTGATTTGAGTAATCTTATCAGTCGTCTCTTGCACAATCTCAGGACCTGACAATTGACTTTCTCCTATTTCTGCCCAACATACTGGAGTTCTGCACTTTCTTCCATAAAGTGCCTCGAATGGAGCAGTTTCAATACTTGAATGATAACTATTGTTATAGGAGAATTCAATTAATGGTAAGTGATCATCCCAATTCCCACCAAAATCTATCACACATGCTCGGAGCATGTCTTCTAGAGTTTGGATCGTCCTTTCACTTTGTCCGTCCGTTTGTGGATGATATGCCGTGCTTAGGTTTAGTCGAGTTCCCATTGCTTTCTGGAAACTTTTCCAGAAATGAGAAGTAAAACGACTATCCCTATCCGAAACAATGGAGAGTGGAACTCCATGTAAGGATACTACTTTATCTACATATAACTTTGCCAGTCTTTCCATGCTAAAGGTTTCTTTCATAGGTAGAAAGTGAGCAGATTTGGTTAATCGATCTACAATTACCCAAATCGCGTCATTACCTTTTTTGGTTTTGGGTAACTTAGTAACAAAATCCATTGTTATAAGTTCCCATTTCCATACAGGCATTTCTAGCTGTTGTAGTAGACCTGAAGGTTTCTGGTGTTCTGCCTTAACTTGTGAACAAGTAAGACACTTAGAAATATATCGAGCTATATCCTTTTTCATTCCTATCCACCAGAAGTTCTTTCTTAAATCTTGGTACATCTTATTGTTTCCTGGGTGTATAGTATACCTAGATTTATGGGCTTCTTCTAAAATCTTAGGTCTTAAGTCTCCCTGTTTAGGTACCCAAATTCTACTTTTGTAGAATCTCGAAATTCCATCTGCTCCTTGTTCTAATTCCTTTATTCGTCCTTTCATTCCTTCAGCATCATCCTTGATTGCTGTAGCTTGAACATTCTTGAATTGTTCCATTAAATCTATTTGTAGATTTAATCTGAGAGCACGAACCCGTCGTTGTTTCTCATAATACTTACGACTTAAGGCATCTGCAACTATATTTGCCTTTCCTTCGTGATACTGAATATCACAGTCGTAGTCACTTAGGATTTCCATCCATCTCCTTTGCCTCATGTTTAACTCTTTTTGCCCAAATATATATCTTAAGCTTTTATGATCTGTATAAATAGTAAATTTACTTCCATACAGATAATGTCTCCAAATCTTAAGGGCAAAAATTACGGCTCCTAATTCTAAATCATGAGTCGTATAATTTTCTTCGTGCTTTTTCAATTGTCTTGAAGCATATGTAATCACCTTTTTGCGTTGCATAAGCACACATCCATATCCTAGTTTTGAAGCATCACAATATACTTCAAAATCTTCAGTTCCTTCTGGTAAGGCTAAGATTGGAGCATTGGTTAATTTCTGTTTCAAGATCTTAAAAGCTTCTTCTTGTTTAGGTCCCCATTCAAACTTAATGGCTTTACAGGTTAGCTTAGTTAATGGTACAACTATTTTGTAAAAATCCTTAATAAACCGTATATAATACCCAGCTAAACCTATAAAACTTCTAATTTCCATTGCAGTTTGTGGAACCTTCCAATTGGTAATTGCCTCTATCTTAGCAGGATCTACGTGAATACCTTCGTGATTCACCATGTGTCCTAGGAATTGCACTTCCTTTAACCAAAATTCACACTTCGAGAATTTGGCATAAAGCTTTTCTTTTCTTAACAAAGTTAAGAGTATATGCAAGTGCTGACAATGTTCGTCCTGACTTTTTGAATAAATAAGTATATCGTCTATGAAGACAATTACAAATTTATCCAAGTACGGTTTACAGATTCTATTCATCATGTCCATGTGTAACGCCCCGCGTTTTCATAACTTTCCATGTTTAGAATCCATTGTTCATATTCCTATTTTTGGAAACTTTGGATCCTAGTATTCGTTGTTTCGTTTTAATCGTCGAAAAATCTTTGTCTGTAATCTAATTCGTTATAAAACTGGGTATTTATTCATGGTTTAATTAATTAAATTAATTGATTTTACCATTTAAAAGTTTATTTTTTTATAATAACCTAGCTAGTCTCGTTAAACTTTAAAGTTAGAAAAGGATACAAACTAACCCGGTTAATTTAATTGTAAAGGTCAGTTCTTTTAGAATATACATATAACCTAGTTAGTGGTCAACCATGTTATATAGATTAAACTAAGTTAACTTAGCTAATTTATTTAAACCCATCAAAGGTTAGGGGTTAGAATTGTCTTCCTAAAACTAAAAATGCCACAAACCCTAGTCACTTTTATAAGCAGCCGTTCCCTCTCATCCTTCTCTCCTTGTATGCACATTTATCTACCCATCAAGTTAGAAACTTCATCATCTCTAACACATCTCACACACACCACTCGATCCCTGCTTCATACTCAAACAAAGATGAAGAGTACAACAGTCATTCATTATCTCCTCTTTCATCCTTCTTCTTGAACCACCACCCACACCTCCACCGCTGTTCGAGGAACGGCCGGCCACCACCATTTCGGTGGTGGCGTATGGCGGCGAGTGCTCAGACGAGGGAAGGGAGACGAGGAGAGTGAGAGATGAAAGAGAGGAATCAGAGACGCAGCAACGCCATCCGCGACGGCGAGGTCTCGACGGGTCGACGTCGGTAGCGGCTGGGTTGTGGTTTGCCCGGGTTCGAGTCTGGTTCGTGTTTCGACAGCAGTTTGGTTCGGATCTTGGCTCAGCTTAGCTCCGATTCAGTTTTGCTCTCGGTTCAGTCTCGGGATATAATTGTTCGGGTTAACTCGGTCAGGTTTCGGGCGTCGGTTCTTGTTTCACCGGAGTTGCGTCGGACTCGAGTCGCCACTGTTGCGGTATAAATTTTCTTGTCCTTCTGATTTCTTTTGTCGATACTTATTGTATTCCAACTCTTTATTAATGTTCAAACCACAAAATATGGGAGTTCACAACTAACAGTTACGTAATGCTTTTTTTTAGAAAAGATGAATAATTTTGTTTGTAGAAATAAAAATGAAACCAACTATAACATCACAAGTTAGAACCATAACAGGAGGATAACAAGAACAAGCAATATCCTAATTTTTGAGCTTTGAAAGGTTTATGATGAGTAGTACATAAATGAATCACTAATCCAATTAAAACACAAAGCTGGGCATTAGTCTAGTGCTTACTGTTGTTAATCACATGGTCGCGGGTTCGATACCCGACCCCAACGTTTTCGTTGATCAAATTTTCTCTTTTGTTTATGATAAATCATAACTAACTGTTAATATATAAATGAAAATTTATTCTGTCTTCAAACCAAAATATATAAACAGTTTACATTCTTTTTACAACTCCTTTTGTCTTATTATTTCATTTTTTTTATATAAACCATTAGATTTTTGAGACTCCCACAAATAAATGATTTTCTTTTATAAATTTTAAGATTAATAAAGGAATAATTTATATCTAAATAAATAATTTACAAACAATAGAATTATGTATCTTAACCCAATAAACAATTAACGGGTTATTCTAATCCCTTTAGCATTTATGTCGATAATGTGATAAAATATAATAATGAAATTGTAAATCATAAACATTAGGGATTATAATTAATCTACAAATTTTAACACGTTCGTTATATATCTCCATACCTAGGATGACCGTTTCGTTCTTTTGGATTTCCCCATCTTTACTCGTGCGTTATTTCAAAGAACCTCTATATGCAATCAATGTGAGTATACTCGTATTTTCCCCTCTTTACTTTTACCACTTTTGGGGTGTAACATGTTTATCTATCAACAACTTACACATGAACTTTTGCTTAAACACATGAACATTCTTATTAACATGCTTGTATACGTGATGGCTTGATATTTTAAACTTGGATTAATCTTATGTGTTGAACTTATCATTAACTTGTACGAGCCAAACCGTGACATGTGTAGCGCTATAGGATTAACGACCCGCCGCCCTTATCTTGTGGTTATGTCATGAGCATATTGCGTTTTCTTGGTTTGATATGTTAGACACATACCATGTTTCTATGTTTATCTTGAATCACATGCTTGCTATGAGGAATTGTTCAAAACTTATCTTTTGCTATGTACGTACCAAACTTGTATACTCGCCATTGCTTTTGCATTGAATTGTATTTTAAACATGTTACAGGTTGATGATGACGATGATATGAAAAGAAGTAGCATTGACGCCTAGATACACATATAGACGTTTAGGTTTAATATGTTGTATCAATTTTGATTATGTTGTTCGTTTCTCTTTTGAACTTGTTATTTGAGATTATGTAATGTTTGACAATTTGAAGTCATGAAATGAAATGAGAATTATTTAAATATTGTCACAAATAGCGTTATGATGTCTCTAGCAATCTTCACACTTCGTCTCATCCCGATGTTTCCGCCATTGGTTGGGGTGTGACACCATGAATGCTGCAGGTGCATTCGTTAACCCGAAGGGCATGACTGTAAACTCGTAATGACCATACCTAGTTCTGAAAGCAGTTTTAGGTATGTCTTCTTCTTGTACCTTCAATTAATGATATCCGGAGCGTAAATCGATCTTAGAGAAATATCTAGCTCCCTGGAGTTGATCAAATAGATCATCAATCCTTGGTAATGGGTATCGATTCTTAATTGTAACCTTATTCAATTCTCTATAATCAATACACATTCTCATTGAACCATCCTTTTTCTTTACAAACAACACTGGTGCTCCCCATGGGGATGAACTAGGTTGTATGAATCCTTTACTTAATAATTCATCTAATTGCTTTTTCAGTTCTAACATTTCTGTGGGTGCTAATCGATAAGGTGCCTTGGCTATTGGTGTAGTTCCTGGAATTAGATGAATCCTAAATTCTACCTCCCTATCTGGTGGTAATCCTGGTAACTCTTCTGGAAATACATCTGGGTATTCTGAGACTACAGAGATCTCCTTAAGTTCTTTGTTCTTAGTATTAATGATTACCGAAATCATATATACTATTCCTTGCTTTCGTTCATAACTAGCAACTTTCATTACTGATATGAACTTCATGGGCTTACGTGGTTTATCTCCTGTAATCGTGATTACTTCTCCAGTAGTTGCCTGAATTTCTACAAAATTCTTATCACAAAGGATTCGAGCATGGTTGGCTATTAACCAATCCATTCCTAACACAATATCAAATTCAGCTAATTTCATAGGTAACAGATTTGCAGTAAATTTATGACCTGAAAGTTCTATTTCTACTTTTTGCAAAATCTGATCTATTTTAACTGAATTCCCATCTGCAGTTTCGACTGTAAAAACCTGATCCACCACTCGTCCATTTCTACAGGTTGAGTATGGATTATTGGTTCTGGGATTGCTGGTTCAAGATTTATAGGGATTTGGGTTTCAATAGGACGATTAAAAACATTTGTATTGACAGGCTGAATAGTATCACAGCTTGCCAATATAAAATCTATTTCCTCCTGAAATGTCCTTTCTTGAGTTGTTTTAGAACTTTCTCCAATTTCCATTTTAGTTTGTCTAGAACTTTTTCCAACCTCCATTTCTATTTCCTTAGAATATTCCTCAAATTGTATTCCCATTTCTCTAGCATCTTCCCCTACTTCTATCTCCCAGTCCTGCGGTTTCGAACTTTCCCCGGTTTCAATTTCTTTTCCTTTTTCTAAGGGATTATTTATTTTAGGAAGTTTCTTAACTGGCTTTTTCTTACGTAAACGACTCCCCCACACGTATCTCCTTCTTTTCTTTGGTTTTGGTTTTTTCAGAGGTGGAGCGTTGAATTCTATAGGTTGTTCCACATCAGGAAAGTACCCAGTAAATTCTTTAGAAACTTCTATGTGTACAGGGTAAAGGTTGAGATTCTCTAAAGCTCCAGATAATTCATTCATGCTGTTTTAACATATATGTAAAAATAATTAATCACATCTTTCAAAAATAACCTTTACATATTATTGCATACCATATAACTTACAAAACAACTAAAATTTAAAACATACTATGTTTTATTTAAATTTTATTTATTTACTGAATGGATTTTCTAGCTTGTAGATGATATGGTTTGGCTAAAACTGAAACAAATTATTTATAGATCTGCATTTACTGCTACCGTAGCTAACATGTAAAGGTCTGCCCATTTTTCGTCTAACTTGTCTTCCCAAGATGATTTACTGAGAAATTCTTGGGTTTCCTTTTTAACTTTCTTTTCTCGGGCTTTCTTTATTTTCTCTTTACTTTTCCTAATAATCAGACTTCTTTTACTAGGAGAAAGTGGTTCCTCGTATTGTGCTTTTCGCACAAATATTCCTTCATCAGGAATCACAGATGGATTTGAGGATTTTGTTTGGGACGAACTTCCCTTCTCGCTATCTGACCTATCTAATTTAAGATAGATATTTGAAAGCTTTTGCTTACCCATACTGTAACTAACAAATAATCAGTTAATAAAACACATAATCACATAATAGTAATCAGGAAAAATTAAGTATTTCTAAATACTTAATTAGCTTAACTCAGTGGCTCTGATACCACCTTTTTCTGTCACGGCCCACGACCCGGTTTGACCCGTTTCAGGAGTCGCGGGACAGAAATCCCGTGGTATTTATTTAATTGAGTTTAACAGTTGAAGTTTATCATCAGGATCTTTTTAAAGCTAAAATTTTTCCCGATTATTTTATTTCACACTTCGGGATAAAACCCCGGTAATTTACAATACTTATGATTTCATGAAGAAATCTTTATTTTACAAAACATATTTCTTTATTTTCTAATGAGCCACTTTCTTAAGCTTGCAGTGCTCCACCGCACCTTTCCTGAATCACAACAGATCACCTGAAACATGTTTGAAAAAGATTTTGTCAGCGGGAAATACTGAGTGAATCATTCTATTTAATAAAACGACCTGTTTGTTATAATTTACAGTATTAAGGAAGATTACAATGTTTCTGATATCAACCAACTACCCACAGTACTTTGTCACTCGACCCATTGGCCCATTCGTCCAATGGTGTCTGTGATTATGGTCATATCACCCCTTGGCTGCCCCAATGGTGAAGATTATCAAGTAATGTATACAAAACCCCACATACCGGCTGTAACTTGGTGATTACAAAGACTTAATCCCCGTAATTATAACTTTGAAATAAACATGCTTTTGTAAATAGATTTGATAAAAAGAGAATGACTCACATTGCAGATTTAACACGGATAGAGTCTAGTCTATGGATTAGCCTTGTTAACCTAATTTAAATAACAATGCACACAAAACTGGGTTAGTAACCAATTCAGCATTTACGATAACTCACGAGATCAAACCCTCACAACGAATGACAAAGTGCAATCACTTAAACATCCATCGGATTCACAACGAATGACAGAGTATTCCCCGAGTTCAGGTGGTACTCAAACATCCTGTCGGAATCACAACGAATGACAAAGGATAACCCTAATGTGGGCAGCACTTAAACATCCATTGGATATATTGATCGATCGGACAATGAATCGTAATATCGATCGAGTTATTACCCTGTTTTGCGGCAGCGATTCGAGATTCGTGTGTGTTGTGATAGTAAACAGAATATAACTCGGTGTATATTTCGAAGTTTTACGTCGTTTCAGTGCCCAATTTCAAGTCCCAGACACCCCTATTTATACATGAATTTTTGACCCCCTCGCGTGACGCGAGGGGTACCCCTCCTGGCGTCGCATGGCGCGAGGGGTCCTATTCTATCATAGGGTAGCTACGTGCATGGGTAGGCTTGCTGAGTCGACAGTTTCTCAAAATTCGATTTTGACAGAGAGTTATTTGGATAATCGTAACTAGGGTTTTACCCCCCCCCCCTGAGTTTTAGGGGCCCTGATCCTGATTTTGAAAATTCTGAAAATTTTAGGATTTGTATAGAATCACTTGGGTGTCTCAATTAGGGTTTCCTATTGGACTAATTAATTAAATAAATATGACTTTTGATGAGAGTTGTTACAATTACAACAGCAATGACTATCAATTTTATTGTTTCATCAATTTGCTGAGGGCGGCGCTATATTTCAAGCAATGCATAAAGTATTCTCCGGGGACTAGGCCATTGCTTCCGCAAAATCAGAAGTCCCGGGATAATACCCCAGATATCACTAAGCATAAAGACCTAGTATCTTAGAAAGAGGGGTCCTTCAAACGAGATTTCAGGGGTTACCTATATATCCAAGTAGTGTTCCCCACGAAATAAGCAAGTTTGAATTTAGGTTTATATCCCGAAAAGGTTTACTAAATGTATAAAAATCTACCGGCATATCATCAGTGAGACTGTTTAATGCTTTATAATCATTACATTTCTTTAGCATACTGTAACTGTCTACTGATGTACTATCATTTCCTCTTTTTACGCAAAAACTCAATTTTTTAATTTTATCAAGTTTTTGGCTTTTTCAAGTTTTCAAATGTTTTTGGATTTTCTGACAATTTCTTACTCCCCCTAAAATGCAAAACCATTTAAAGAAAATTTGACAACCTGATACTGATAGCTTTGTCTCGCCATCCATTTTCTGCATCTCATGCTCTGTTTTGCAGAAAATATAACGTACCCCCATGATTTACAACACATTGATATTTTACAGTTAGAAAACCGTTTTTCAATCTCGTGAAATTAATCATGTTTGTTCAGTCGTGAGGGTTTCGGCGTATTTAATCAATACATATATTTTTTTATTTTTGAATATTTTTGACAAAATCAAAACATATTTTTGGTTTTTCAAAATTTTCAATTTTTAGGGTTTTTGAAATGTTGTTTATTTATGTACAGAAAAACAAACAAACTCCCTGTTTCAACCAACACAGGGTTCAGAAGCCTCTTCTTCTTGTGCCAGGCTGCTCCGATTTCCATTCTCACAGTCTTCAGTTTTCTTGAGCACCTGCACATTCAACTATTGAGTCATTTGAACAATTTAGCCCAGGTCTGTTTGACCTTAGGCATTTCAACACAATATGCATCATTCAACTTCGGAAAATCTTTGTCATTTTGTACAAAGACTTTTTCAACTTTGATTTCAACTTTTTCATCATTTATCGAAGTCATTTGTTTCTTAACTGTCCATGTTTGACCTTTTGGAGTACCTCGTTTGTAAAAATGTGATTCTTTTTGAACATTTTGATTTTGAACAACAGTTTTTGGTTTCCAAAACTGGTTTGGTTTTGTTGCATCAACAGTTGTTTTCCAACTTTGTGTTGTTCTAAATTTGGATGTCACAGGTTTCCATGTTTGTTGTGAGTTAGCCTTTGACATTTTCGGCTTCCAAGTTTTCTTTGTTTCAAACTTGGTTGACTTCTGATTCGCAACATCTGACTTCTTTTTCGTCTCAACATCAACAGGTTTCAGATTTGGACACTTGTGAGCAAGATGTCATGTTTGATCACATTTAAAGCATGTTCTTTTTTAGACATATTTGACCTGTTGTTGTTGCTTTTTCTGAGCATAGAACTCTTCATTAGACTGTTGTCTAAATTGAAGTTCTTCTTCTTCTTTCAAACTTTTCCCATTAACAAAATCCATTTTCTTTTGAAAATTCGATTGTTGATTTCCTTTCCAATTCTGTTTCTTTTTATAACCCAACCCTGCCTTCATATTTTTCTTCTTGTAACCAGGTTTGTTATAAAAAGTTTTGTGACATTTTCCAGCATATTTTGAAATTTCAGACTTTTCAATTTCAACCATTTTAAAAACGTTGTCAACCTTTTCTGAAATCACATTCTGAATCGGGAAAACAACATCTAAGAATAATTTGTCCGATCCAATCATGGTATAAACCAATCCTTTTGAATCATCATCCGGATTTTTCTCAGATTTTGTGTTTTTCAGATATCCATCATGAAGATTTCCTTCATTTTCATCTTGTGATTCAGATTTACCTGTTTTGGTAGACTCCTCTGCTAGAACACTTTCAACAACCTTACCGACCACCTCTGAATCACTGATGTCATCAGATTTGGTGTAAGTCACATCGATGTTGTCGGGTAACTGGTCAACCATGTTTATTGCTTTTTCCACCTTCTCGCCATCATAGAATGTATAATCATTCTCCAACGGTGGTGGAACCTGATGGTATTCAGACCCAATTCCCTTTTTGTTCTTTTCTGACTCTTTCCCATCGGGTGTGATGTTGAAAATACGTTCCAGAATATATGAAGACGAATGATAACTTTGCAATTTATTGACCAACTTTTCTTTATCTACCAATTCTTGTTTAAGCTTAGCAACATCATCAATATATTGATTTAAAACTCTTTGTTTATCTTCAAATCTAGCTTCAAGAAATTTAGTATTTCTCTGACATGCACACAATCTATCATCTAGACTTTTGACTTTACTTTTCAAAGTTTCATACGCTTCTTTTACAGTATGATATGACAATTTCATTCCATCATATTCCTTTTGCAACTCTTGGATTTTGTTATCTTTTGGAACACATTCGTTGCAAACAGCTGAACATTTTTCTTTCAATGTTTTATTTTCTTTTTCAAGATCATCACATTTTTGTTTTAACTTTTCATTTTCTTGTTTCAAAAACTTTTCATTTTCAAACATTTCATGACATTTATCTTTGAAAATCTTTTCTATTTTAGTGAATTCTATATCTCTTATTTTAGACTTTTCATCTTTTTCAGTACAAGCACTGCACGTTTCCATGCATTTCTTGCACTGTTGTTCAGCTTTTTTATCAGAAGAATCATTTTGAGTTGTTACCTCAGTGATTGGCACTGTGGCTTCTTTTGCTTGTTGAGTTTGATCTTCTTCAAACACCTGTTGTTTCTCTCCAACAGCTTCCTCAGCTTTCTCATCAGCTTTCTTCACCTCATTTACCAACTTCTCATTCTCATTCACAATCTCCTCAACTGTCTTCTTCTTCTTCTCCAGACTAGCAAATATCACCTTTCGAATGCCTTCTTCAACCTGCTCTTTATCCCTTGGAATCTCTCTAAGGCCTTTGCACCAGACACTTACAGTAGGTATAGCAGCAACTAATGCATCAAGGTCAACCTTTTTCGGATCAACCATCGGGTTTCCCTGAGGATCAACATAGCATTCATTTTCTTTGCTCCACCTGCCTGCGAGTGTTGCTTCTTTGTAAGCATCATACACATCATCCAATCTAAGACGAGCATGTCTTTCTTCACGAGTTAGTCTTATTTCAGCAACCATTGCTTTTCCTCTTTCAACATCTTTATCATGTTGACTCCAGTCATATCCTTCATCATGATGGATTATGATTCTGGGTTCATCTGACTCATCAAAGTATTTATCCCAATCGAAGTTTTTAAGGACAGATTGTTTAGATCTTTCATAATCATCATCTAAACTATCTTCACTTTGATTATGCATTGACAAAACAACTCTCTTCTCTTTAGAAGATCCTTCTTCAATTTGCTTTCTGGTTGGCTGCTCGTTATTCTTGTGATAGATAGCCTTTTTGTAATAATCCTCATAAAAAGGATTCACGCTTTCATCGGCTCTGTTGCTTGTGCATTCTCTTTTGAAGTGCCCCTTTTGTTTACACTTGAAACAAGTGACTTTGTTCTTGTCAAAACCTAACTTCATTTCTGGGCCATCCAAACATCTTTTGCCAGTAATCTCCATGAATCTTTGAGCTCTTCGAATGACGCTCACCATGCACCAACGAATATCCATAAGTTCCATTTCTTCTGGATCCACTTGATCGTAATCCTCTTTTGTCATTTTTGGATTTCCGATCTTTCCTGCAATTAAACCTTCATACGATACCAGAATAGAAGCTAAAAAGCTCATGTGCTGTTGAGCAAACTCATTGTTCAGAAGTGGAGAGTTTTTCCAATCAAAATTTGAATCTGATTTTGACGATCCTGATGCAGATGAGGAGTGATATCCTGGATCATAACTTGAAGACGTGTTCTTTGATGAATCACCATTCTTTTCTGCACTAAAACCAGTTTTGATCCTTGGAGATTCAATGTTTTGTAGCATCCCTCTGTGATAGTATAAACCAACATTCTGTTGATAATTCGAACTAGACACCTTGTTTTGTTTTTCAATCAATAGATCATGTCCCTCTATTTTTTCAATTAGAGTGTCTAACGTCATTGTATCAAATTTATCATCATTTTTCAACACTATCACATAAGTTTTCCAATCTTCTTCATGTGGTAATGCCTCAACTAGTTTATCCACCATTTCTTCTCTCCCTTTGTGGATTCCAAACCTTTCCATCTCAATCTTCAGATGACAGAATCGTTCTATCATTTGACGAACTGTTTCATTCTTCATGCAGCTAAACAAGTCAAACTCTTTCTTTAACAGCGATATCTTGTTTTTCTTGATATCTTTCCCACCTTCAGCTTTCAACTTTAATGCTTCCCATATTGACTTAGAAGTTTCACCATACTGAAGTAATGAGAAAATATCCTCTCTGATAGATTGTTGAAGTAAAGTTTTCATTCCCAATTCAGCTGAATGTTCCTTTTTATCATCTGCCGTGAAATCTTTAAGTGTGATTAATTCACCTTTTTCATTTTTTGGTTTTTCATATCCAATTGTTAAACAAATCCAGCTATCATATGCATAAGCTTGCACCCAGTTTTCAAATCTTTCATACCACCAGTGATAATCTTCGATATTCATGAGCGTTGGTGGTCTCTGATGATTTCCGTACACTTTATCATGATTTAAACTCTCCGATATTACTTTTGTAGCTTTATTTGGAGTTATTGGAGTATCTTCTGATGTAAACGCATTATAGAACGTGATATAAAACTCTTCACCAAAATCCGACATCTTCGAAATGCTTATTGAATTTTTCGTTCCTTAGATTTTTGCTTCGTTTATCACTTCGAATCGCTTCGAATCACCTGCAAACAAATAAACAAACGATCAATTCTAAAAATTATCAAACAACTTGAATTGGAAGGATATCCGAACGAGTGAGTCAACACAAGTCAACAGTGACAATGATGAGTTCTGTTCGATCGGTTGGGAAAGCTGTTCGATCGGACGAGAAAGCTGTTCGATAGGACGGGATTGTTGTCCGATCGGCTGGGATTGCTGTCCGATCGGCTGGGATTGCTGTCCGATCGGCTGGGATTCTTGAATCGGGTGGTTGTCCGTTCGACCCTCTGTTCGATCGGTTGACACAAAACGACAAAAATTTATGTTGTTCGATCGGCTTGCACTAGACGACAAATATGCTGTCCGATCGGTTGGAATTGCTGTTCGATCGGTCAGGGGTGCTGTTCGATCAGTTGGCGTATTGCTAGCCGATCGGTTGGGAACTTGCTAGCCGATCGGTTGGAATGATGTGCTGTACGATTGAATATCACTAACCGACAAACTAATAACTCAATCGGCTGACATCATGTAATACTCTCATTGGACCCCTAAAACTCAATTCACATGCAAGATGGCAGACAACATGATTTCACATTAACATCTCATTTGACCTTTGAACAATCAGCACATGATATCTGATTACAACAAAATAACAATCACATGCAATCTATGAATATGTGCAATGGCCGACAATCCGTTTAATTCTTCACATATATCAACAATTTCTCATACAAGAACACATGCACTAATTAATGACCCACTGACATTATACAAACTTGATTGAGCTGAGAAACCTTAAGTCACATGCACACCGATTGCTTTTAGTATTTCACATGCATTACTGAAATGAATTAATGAAGACCTAGAACAGTTGACTGAACAAATGCAGAATATGTTGACCTAATGACACGTAATGCCGACCGTGCGGGCGGGATGCCAGCCGATCGGTTGGGACGCTAGCCGTTCGGACAGCTGTCCGTTCGGTTAGGTCAACAAAGTCAAAGGATTTTAATGAAATGCAGTGACGTGCAGAGGATCGGACAGGTGTCCGATCGGTTAGCCAGTCAACAAGTCAACAATTTTTTAAATTGAGGTGCTTTGGAACGGACAGACGTTCGATCGGACTGCTGTCCGATTGGTCAGCAGTCAACAAGTCAACAACTTAAATGAAATTCAGTGATATGTCTTGCTGTCCGTTCAGCTGGCAAGTCAAAGAGGTCAACATCTTTAATGAAATGCAATGAAAGCTTTGGTTCGGACAGCTGTTCGATCGAACAGCAGTCAACAAGTCAAAGTTTTTTAATTGAATTATAATGTATTGATATGGAACAGTTAGCTAGCCGATCGGTCAGCTGTCCGATCGGTTAGCATTCATATGAACTCCAACAACAACAGCAAACATATCTCAACTTTTTTCGAACACAAAATTTTAAATTTCTCTCAAACGGCTTTGAATTAAGGTCTGAAAATTTGTAGGCTTGTAGATCAAGTACTTTCGCACAACATATCCAAATTTTAGCCGTTTTTAACCGTAAAAAGTCGTTTAATTTGGTGTTTTTCAGTTAAAAACGTGAGTAGATGAAAAAGTGAAGAAATTTTGACAGATCTGAATGAAATCGACTCTGAATCTGATGAATTTCTGTGCGAAATCGTGCGTTTGATCCGTGCAATCGAGCACCTGCTCTGATACCACTTGTTAGGACCGGTTTTGACTCCGTAACGATTGCGAACCGAACGTGTGACGTGCGGAATCCGTACACGAACGTGACCGAACACACGTGACGTAATAATAACCGTGATTCTATTGAAAGATCTGATAACGTACAGCACCTGAATCACGTACACGAGCTTTCTCTCTCTAGAATCTCTCTCTAGATCTCTAGCTCTCCAAATGCTCTAATGTTGCAAAAGTAGCAAAAGTTCTAAATGAGAACCCTAATGGTTCTATTTATAGGCCAAGGTTATAATGAGAGATCTCATTATTTACATAAATGCCACCTTGCCTTTCTAAACTAGATATTACAATAAAACCTAGAATTAAACAATTTCAGCTACGATTTGAGATGACGGAGGCGATAGACACAAATGCACTAACATATGTTTAACTTGTCGCTGAGAGGCTCGAGTTAGTTATTAGGTCGTGGTGCAGTATATATCTAAGATAGGTTTTGAGAGAAGTCAATCTTAGTTCCCTAATTGCATTTGTGTCTAGTAAACCAAGTTAGAACCTAGAATTGCCTTAGATTATCGCGCTGAGAGGTAGATAGTCGAATTAAGGCACTTTTAGAGTCGTTAGAGGACTGAGAGGAAGTCTAACAGTCGGTATACACAACAGCCTTGTAGGGTTTCCTAGGTTTCTTCCTGAGAAGGGTCGGGAAGTCTTAGCATTGAAATACCTTAAGGTTTAGTATTTTACGATCCCGACTCCATATAACAATAATACCGTTAGAAGTCCATTCCTAGTTAAACTGGATTCAAGTCTAGGTAGTCGTTAATCTCATCTGAATCAAACCTTAGTCTTCGTTCGTGTCTTAGTCTAATTTTCATTTTAATTGCAATTTTAGGAATTTAGTAAACCCCCCCCCCCCCCCTAAAACACAACAATTGTTTAGTCGTGTAAGTGTCTAGTCTAAATATAGTCGTTAACGTAATTAATTAGAGTCCTTGTGGGTTCGACATCCGGACTTACTTTTCTTTGCTAGAGTCGACCAATTCACTTGTCGGTGACTAGTTTAGTCAAGTTAGTGAGTCTAGATTTTTATTACTTGAGTCTTAATTTAGGGTTATTTTAGTTTATTTAGTTGAACTACTTTTTCCATATCAAGTTTTTGGCGCCGTTGCCGGGGATTCTTGGCAATTGTGTTAACTACTTTGTTTGGATTTCAACTGATATCGTTACGTGCTTTTTGTGTGTTTGTGAGTCGTAGGAGTCCAAGTGATTTTAGTGTCTTTTTCGTATTTTTAGAGTCTTTTGTTGGAGTCGTCTTACTTGTTTGTTCTTGGTTTTGCAGTTCATGCCCCACACGCGTTCGCAGGGACCAGTGATGCCGCCGATCGACAAGTCTTCCTTTTCCACACCCAGTATTCAGGTAAAAAAAATCCTCAACTCCATCTTCAGCCCCTTCTGACTCTACACTTCAATCTAAACCACCGAACTACGACTTCACCCCGAAGTCATCACCCCACAATTCCCCACCACCCTCCCGTCACCCTAGTCCACCACCAGTTCACCAAATGGCCGATAACCAAACTGTCCACCAGCGTTCCACCTCAGGTTTTACTGCAAATTCACCCATCACCATCCCTGAAATCACCAATGACAAGTCCTGGCAAATTCCCTCATACATCATGACCGCCATTAACAACTCTTGTCAGTTCCACGGTCGTGATGATGAGGATGCGCCTGCACATATCAACCGTCTCACCCGTCTGTGTAGCACCTTCGGCATCGAAGGTGTTAATCCTGATGCCCGCTTTCTCCAAGTCTTCCCCTTTTCGCTTGCTGGCCGCGCAGCCACATGGCTCGATTCGCAGTCAGCAGGTACTTACACTACTTGGGCTGGACTTAGGGATGCCTTCCTTGCTAAGTATTTCCCACCTGCGAAGGCCTCTCGCCTTCGAGATCAGATCCATTCCTTCAGAATGGAACCTGACGAACCATATCACTTAGCTTGGGAGAGGTTTCAAACTTTACTCTCGCGTTGTTCCCAACATGGGCTGTCAGATTGGGCTTTAGTAGAAAAGTTTTACAATGGTCTCACACCTGAGTGTAAGGCCCGATTTGACACATCTGCAGGAGGCCATCTAATGGGAAAGAAAACTGTGGCTGACTGCAATGATCTCTTTGAGAGCTTCGCTCATGCTGATATAGATCATAGTGCTACCAGCAGGAATTCCAATCCTGTGATTACTTCCTCATCTTCTCGAGGAGTGAACCAAGTCGTATCAGACTCAAAGGTAGTATCTCAACTAGACTATATCACCAAAGAATTGCTAGAAATTAAGAAGAAGGTCGATAGGTGCGAAGTTTGTAGAGGTGGACATGACACCATAGATTGCCCAACACTTACCCTAGAACAGGTCGAGTATATAGCAGGTCAAAATAGGGGTCCAACGAACCCGTTCAATAATAGTAACTCCAATTGGCGTGCTAATAGTTATCGTTCTTCAGGTAACCCCCCTGGTTTCCCATCAGGTCAATATCAAAGTAGGGGGCCAGGTTTCTATTCTAGTGGGGGGTCGGGTCAAACAGGTCAATTTGCTAGTTCAGGTTCAGGGGGGCAGTTCAGAGGTGAGGGGTCAAACCAAGAAGTTCAACCTAAGAATGAGGGGTCAAATGGTAGTTTGTCTAGGATAGAAGACCTTCTTACCCAACTAGTAGTTAAGGATCAGGCTATCTGACACGACCCCCGACCCACCCTGGACGGAATCGGGAGTCGCGAACAGCCCAGTGGTACCGGTGATTATTTTGAAAATGTTGCAGCGGAAATTTCATCAGGACCGTGAGTTAGGAAAAATATCAGAGTTTAGAAAACACTGGATTTTATTTATTAAATAGATGGGATAAACCCATGTTTTACAAAGGTAACTTTAATAAAGATAAATTTGATTACATAAAACAATATTTCTTAATTTGATTTAATTAATAAAATAAGCCACTTCTTGAAGCCTTTCAGTGCCATATCCATCTCTTACTCCAATCTACTGTAATTACCTGAAACGCGTTTTCAAAAGGTTTTGTCAGCAGGAAATACTGAGTGAATCATTCTATTTAATAAAAAAACCTGTTTGTTATAATTTACAGTATTAAGGGTGATTACATTGTTTCTATATCAACCAACTACCCACAGTATTTGTCACTCGACTTATTTCTGTGACTGTGGTCAGACCACCCATTGGCTAACTCGTTGTCCAATGGTGGCGGGAAAAAGTAATGTATACAATACCCCACATACCGGCTGTAATTTGGTGACTACAAAGACTTAATCCCTGTAATTATAACTTTGAAAATAAACATGCTTTTGAAATCAAATTTGATAAAAAGAGAATGACTCACTTTATAATCATGCAGATTCATACGGCCAAAGTTTAGTCTACAGATAAGCCTTGATATATTGCAGATTTATAGAGCTTAGCCTATTGATTAGTCTTGTAACCTAGTGCACATGAACTAGGTAAATAACTAATACAGCATTTACGATAACTCACGAGATTAAAACCCTCACAACGAATGACAAAGTGTAATCACTTAAACATCCATTGGATTCACAACGAATGACAAAGTACAATCACTTAAACATCCATCGGATTCACAACGAATGACAGAGTATTCCCCAAGTTCAGGTGGTACTCAAACATCCTGTCGGAATCACGACTAATGACAAAGGATAACGCTTAAACATCCATCGGATAGTTTCAATCGATCGGACATTGAATCGTAGCAGCGATCGAGTTAATACCCGGTATCGTAGCAGCGATTCGGCTTATGTGTTGTATTTGGTAATGAACAGACTATAACTCGGAGTATATAACGAATTTTTACGTCGTTCAAGTGCCCAGATTTAAGTCCCAAAGCCCTCTATTTATACATAAATTTTGACCCCCCTCGCGTGACGCGAGGGGTCAACCCTAGGGCTTCGCGTGACGCGAAGGGTAACCCTATCTCATATGGTTGCCACGTGTGTTTGGAGTTCAGCTGAGTCGACGGAATATTAAAATTCGAATTTGACAACGAGATATGAAGATAATCGTCAAGTGGGAATATCCCCCCTTGAGTTTTAGGGGCCCTAATCCTGATTCTGATTGTTCTGAAATTTGTAGGGTTTGTGCAAGATTACTTGGGTGTCTCAATTAGGGTTTCTTTATTGAACAAAATATATATATATATATAATAATAATAATAATAATAATATAATAGTTTTGGTGAGAGTTGTTATGGTTTGGGATATTTTAGAATATAATTATATTAAAAAGAAAATAGTGAGAAAAAGAGAATTGACTCACTTTGTAACTTTAGGGTTCAATTAGAAAGCCTCCTGATATAAATTTTGGGTATAATTTCTGAGCTATATAAAAATATATATTTGTAATTTAAGTATAGTACCCCTCATTCAACCTT
Source organism: Helianthus tuberosus (assembly GCA_030545235.1). Classification (NCBI taxonomy): domain Eukaryota; kingdom Viridiplantae; phylum Streptophyta; class Magnoliopsida; order Asterales; family Asteraceae; genus Helianthus; species Helianthus tuberosus. Next base: position 19,394,887 of record CM060355.1, read on the forward strand.
GTCCCTATGTCACGAGACAGAACCCCAACGAACTTAGTCAGGCAGAGCCTTGACATGTGTTATGGGGCTCAGATCAATCGGACCGGGTAGCGGTGATCGGGAGTTAAAATACTTAAAACGGGGCATGGCTTTATTATTATTATAGTGTAAATAAAAATATATATATGAATAGACAAGAAGGAAAAGGCGGTAAGACTGGTGAAGTGACTACTCCTATTTATAGTGTATAGTAGCTTTGTGGCTACGTAACTCCATGTATTTCCTTATGACACCTTTCATAATTACAAGTACACCTGTTCAAAATTCTATTATTTTGTAGGACACATGTCCACTTCAAACTTTTCAATTATTTTAAATTTTAGTATTATTTATTTTATTATTTTATTGTACATTTAGAAAATGGCAGTTCATTAAATTTCGAAATCTATGGATATGTATAACTAAATTCAATTTAGTTATTATTTATTTTATTAAATTATATATTATAATTAATTTAATTGCTTTACTTATTTGTTGCGTATAACTTCTAAAATATAAAATAATAAATATATCACTAGAACGAGAATATTTTTGTCTACATTTGGGTCTAAGTTTCATTAAAAATAGAGTAGGTTCAAAATACAATGTATTTTTATAGTTTAATTATTAAACGGTTCCTGGCCCGTCTAAGAACTTCATATTTCTAATAGTCCACTTACCCGTAATCTACCCGTCTAATAATATAAGTTTTTATAGACTTTTATTTTATTAGAAAGGGCACTCATATATAAGCCAATTAATTAATATAATATTTCAACCAACTATATAAAATAGTGTTTAAAACTATTTGGGTTGAATATTTATATTAAAAATAAACTAATTACTAGTTACTAGGGGTTAATAAATTTAACCAAACCTATAATTCTTATGATAAAATTAGGAATGTTACATTCTCCTCACCTTGTTTTAAATCTCGTCCTCGAGATTTGGGTTACGATATTTCTTTTTAGACTTATGTCATATTTTAGTCAATAAAAACAATATTAAAGTAGATGATACAGAATTAAAATATCAAATTTTGTGAATACGAGTTGTACACTAAGTATGATTCAATGGTTCCACTGAATTAGTTTCAAGAAATCGATGACAAACGAATGAGATGAAATGATATAATTTCCAAGGTGACTAGGTTCAAGCGAAAAAGATATATGATCAATAGATTTTAAAATGAATGTGAAAGACTTTTAGAATCAATAAAATTCTTTGTCACAAGAAAGCTTACTTTGATTGGCAACTGAGGAAGACTTAGAATCGACAGGTTCAAAATGAAATAAAAGCATGAAAAATGATTTGTCAAATATTGAATTATGATATGAGAAAATCAATGTGCTGAGATGAGTGAATTGTAAGGATATACGAAAAGAAAATAGATTTAGTGTATTATTGTTTAGAGTTCCAAGTTGTTTTAATTGTGAAATAATGTGATAGTATACTATTAGTGACCATATTTTTTTCATACTATGTCCTAGAGGTCGAAATATAATAAAAACAAGTTGTTTTGGCATGAACAACCATTATATTATATTTGTAAAGCAAATGTAATATATATTATTTGTGTCCCTGTCTGAACCGTATCCTACATATCAAATATAAATACTAGGTATTATTTATTACGTATTTTTACTATATGTAAATGGTCACCACTTTTAAATAAATATTATTTTAGTATTTTACTATTCTATGTAAAATAACTTATATTTACTATGTAATATATATTACAAAACACCGCAATGAAGTTATTATTTTTACAAAATATTTTAGTATTATTATTTTGTAAAAGAAATCACTATTATTTATAACGTTAAATGTAAGTTGTAAATAAAGGTGTAAAAATATTTATTGTATAAAAGTATTTGTAAAATATTTTGTAAATATATAACACTTAATGGGTCGATTCTATGTGATAACTTATTTTCATTTTAAAACCATATAACGTTGTGAAGGTATTTTCAAATATTGTAATTAAGTGAAAACGGGGACTATTCTTATATATTACCATGTTCCCTTAACCCAACGTAGTTGATGACTACCATATTATTCTTATATGGTCATTTTCTTGCCAGAGTGTTACTGTATATAGTTACCACAAAACATGTGATAGACTATTATTTATTTTTATTTGTCCCTTTTATTTTATGAAAATATGTCTTCTCCAAAGTATATATATTTTCATATATAATTAAAATTTACTAAATAAGTATGATGACTTAATTTATATATATTAACTAGTCATTATCATGGTGGATATTGGTTAGTGTTGCCTTGTTTAAGCATAGGTGGCCAGTCCATGCCTAACTAAGGCTAGGCTATTCAATACCTGCCCTTGACAATAACCCTAGTAAAAATAATACTAACACTTCTGTTATTAATTTATTATTAATAATAAAACTAATATTAATTATCAATAATAAATAACTAAACATAAACTTAAATGAGAGTATACCTCAAACATAATTTTATTATAGAATATAAATTCTTCACCTCATTGGTTTTAACAAAATTTATTGACTCGATATCAAAGAGTCATCGTTTTGCAATAATGCGGTTTACAGAAAAAAAAATCAAATATAGCGAAATGATATTTGAGTTTGAATAAAATGACAAATTAGAATGAAGTCCTCCAGTGGTCTTCACAAATTGAATGAATCACATGCGCAACAAATAGTGCATGTGTAATGTGTGAATTTACCAAGAAATGAAATAGATCAATATTCGCTACTATGAAAGAAATCCTCATGGTATGATGATTATTAGGGGAAGTAGAAACACGAAAGTCAACTCATTATATGCAGAAGTCAGAATTTCAACGAAAGAAATATAAGAACTTCTATCTGGAATTTCGTGTAATAATTACTAGGGAATGTAAATAAAAGGAAATAGGGAATTTGCAAAGGTATGTGACTCCTTTTGCAGTGATAATAATTATGACTCTGATTAGACTGTGCACCGATGGTTGTGAAATCTTGTTACAACGTACCTCAATGATATTTATGTTGTTTGCATGTCAAAGTGCTTTTTGATGAGTAGTTCTTCTACTGACGGAATTAGTATTGGTGTCATCGTGCCTAATTTATATTTTCCAAAGGTCTTGCCTTGGAAGTCGTGTGTGATATACTTTGACGTCTGTGGACGTATAATTTAAGTTTCATGTGTTTTCTGGTGCACTAGCATAACTTTACATGCTTCTTACTTGCGTTAATAGTCTATGATAATGCATTGGAAATTTTTATACTTTTGATGGTGTCCCAACTTAAAGGGTTTCCATTGTTATTATTGTCGCACGAGTTACGAGGTAGATGATCAAACAAAATAATGTTTGATATCGGAATTATAGATAAGAGATTCCTAATAAAGAAATCTAGATTTATTATTGACACATATGCTTGTGCTTTATCCCTAATTGACTTTTGGAATTTCTTATAGATATACATATCTATATAATCATATATTTCACATGCTGTAATATACATACCTTCTATAAGGTCAATGTATTTAACAGATTCATATTTCCAAAAATAAGTCAGATATCAGGTCATGATACTATTTAGGGAAATCTTGTCACTTGTTTGAGATTTTATATACCCCGTTTTATCCGGTTCGCGCCGGAGAGGTAATCTCAGTATATCCGAACAAGCTGGAGAGTCTGCTACACCATACCCAGTCTTGTCGGAGAAAATTTTATATTTCCCATAAATAGTATTTTTAAAAGTGCCTCTTTTATTAGGGCTTTTATCCAGAATTAAGGAAATTTGTATTCCCGTAACATATCTTATTCTAGCCCAAGTAATATCAATAAGCAATAATTACTATTAATTCTTGCTTATTTATCATATCTTGCAATATTCTAATTACCATTCTTATGGTATATCAAAACCCATCATACTTTATTTACACAAGTACTTAGCTTATCTCGAAGCTGATACTAAGGCATCTTTTCTTAAGTTCAAGTCTAAATGCTATAATTTGTGCTACCAGTTAATAGCAATCTCCTAACTCTTTTAGGTATTATTATCATAACACCTATTGGATTAAAGTAGTGGCTCTGATACCACCTTCTGTCACGACCCCCGACCCACCCTGGACGGAATCGGGAGTCGCGAACAGCCCAGTGGTACCGGTGATTATTTTGAAAACGTTGCAGCGGAAATTTCATCAGGACCGTGAGTTAGGAAAAATATCAGAGTTTAGAAAACACCGGATTTTATTTATTAAATAGATGGGATAAACCCATGTTTTACAAAGGTAGCTTTAATAAAGATAAATTTGATTACATAAAACAATATTTCTTAATTTGATTTAATTAATAAAATAAGCCACTTCTTGAAGCCTTTCAGTGCCATATCCATCTCTTACTCCAATCTACTGTAATTACCTGAAACGCGTTTTAAAAAGGTTTTGTCAGCAGGAAATACTGAGTGAATCATTCTATTTAATAAAAAAACATGTTTGTTATAATTTACAGTATTAAGGGTGATTACATTGTTTCTATATCAACCAACTACCCACAGTATTTGTCACTCGACTTATTTCTGTGATTGTGGTCAGACCACCCATTGGCTAACTCGTTGTCCAATGGTGGCGGGAAAAAGTAATGTATACAATACCCCACATACCGGCTGTAATTTGGTAACTACAAAGACTTAATCCCTGTAATTATAACTTTGAAAATAAACATGCTTTTGAAATCAAATTTGATAAAAAGAGAATGACTCACTTTATAATCATGCAGATTCATACGGCCAAAGTTTAGTCTACAGATAAGCCTTGATATATTGCAGATTTATAGAGCTTAGCCTATTGATTAGTCTTGTAACCTAGTGCACACGAACTAGGTAAATAACTAATACAGCATTTACGATAACTCACGAGATTAAAACCCTCACAATGAATGACAAAGTGTAATCACTTAAACATCCATTGGATTCACAACGAATGACAAAGTACAATCACTTAAACATCCATCGGATTCACAACGAATGACAGAGTATTCCCCAAGTTCAGGTGGTACTCAAACATCCTGTCGGAATCACGACTAATGACAAAGGATAGCGCTTAAACATCCATCGGATAGTTTCAATCGATCGGACATTGAATCGTAGCAGCGATCGAGTTAATACCCGGTATCGTAGCAGCGATTCGGCTTATGTGTTGTATTTGGTAATGAACAGACTATAACTCGGAGTATATAACGAATTTTTACGTCGTTCAAGTGCCCAGATTTAAGTCCCAAAGCCCTCTATTTATACATAAATTTTGACCCCCCTCGCGTGACGCGAGGGGTCAACCCTAGGGCTTCGCGTGACGCGAAGGGTAACCCTATCGCATATGGTTGCCACGTGTGTTTGGAGTTCAGCTGAGTTGACGGAATATTAAAATTCGAATTTGACAACGAGATATGAAGATAATCGTCAAGTGGGAATATCCCCCCTTGAGTTTTAGGGTCCCTAATCCTGATTCTGATTGTTCTGAAATTTGTAGGGTTTGTGCAGGATTACTTGGGTGTCTCAATTAGGGTTTCTTTATTGAACAAAATATATATAATAATAATAATAATAATAATAATAATAATAATATAATAGTTTTGGTGAGAGTTGTTATGGTTTGGGATATTTTAGAATATAATTATATTAAAAAGCAAATAGTGAGAAAAAGAGAATGGACCCACTTTGTAACTTTAGGGTTCAATTAGAAAGCCTCCTGATATAAATTTTGGGTATAATTTCTGAGCTATATAAAAATATATATTTGTAATTTAAGTATAGTACCCCTCATTCAACCTTGTCCCTATGTCACGAGACAGAACCCCAACGAACTTAGTCAGGCAGAGCCTTGACATGTGTTATGGGGCTCAGATCAATCGGACCGGGTAGCGGTGATCGGGAGTTAAAATACTTAAAACGGGGCATGGCTTTATTATTATTATAGTGTAAATAAAAATATATATATGAATAGACAAGAAGGAAAAGGCGGTAAGACTGGTGAAGTGACTACTCCTATTTATAGTGTATAGTAGCTTTGTGGCTACGTAACTCCATGTATTTCCTTATGACACCTTTCATAATTACAAGTACACTTGTTCAAAATTCTATTATTTTGTAGGCACATGTCCACTTCAAACTTTTCAATTATTTTAAATTTTAGTATTATTTATTTTATTATTTTATTGTACATTTAGAAAATGGCAGTTCATTAAATTTCGAAATCTATGGATATGTATAACTAAATTCAATTTAGTTATTATTTATTTTATTAAATTATATATTATAATTAATTTAATTGCTTTACTTATTTGTTGCGTATAACTTCTAAAATATAAAATAATAAATATATCACTAGAACGAGAATATTTTTGTCTACATTTGGGTCTAAGTTTCATTAAAAATAGAGTAGGTTCAACATACAATGTATTTTTATAGTTTAATTATTAAACGGTTCCTGGCCCGTCTAAGAACTTCATATTTCTAATAGTCCACTTACCCGTAATCTACCCGTCTAATAATATAAGTTTTTATAGACTTTTATTTTATTAGAAAGGGCACTCATATATAAGCCAATTAATTAATATAATATTTCAACCAACTATATAAAATAGTGTTTAAAACTATTTGGGTTGAATATTTATATTAAAAATAAACTAATTACTAGTTACTAGGGGTTAATAAATTTAACCAAACCTATAATTCTTATGATAAAATTAGGAATGTTACACTACCCAACGTACCTTAGAAGAACACGCTACACTACTAAAGAATAATCATTCAAATTTCTTAGACCTTCAAAGGCAAGTTGGGGATATTGCACACCAGTTGCAAGAACGACCTCTCGGTCAATTTTCGGGAAACACAAAGCCCAACCCATCTGGCACTTTGAAGGCAATTTCGACCCATAGTGGTAGGACTCTAGGAGAGGTAGTGAGACCCGAGAGTGTCGAGGTAGAAGATGAGGACCCCGTAGTTGAGGAGATTGAAATGGAGGCTCCCGGTAAAGTGCAATCTAGGTTCATCCCAGCAAGTACCGTACACACCGGAGGGCCTTCAAGTGAAAAAAGCGTAGGTAAAAAGCCCATTCAAGTTGTTCCATCACCCAATGTTGACATTTCCCGTGCTCCATTCCCTTCCCGCCTTAAAAATCAAACTTATTCCAAAGAGTACGGGAAATTCTTAGAGATCTTTAAACAACTTAGAATCAACCTCCCTTTCATAGAAGCCCTTCAATCAATGCCAAAATATGCAAAATTCTTAAAGGACCTTCTAAAACGCAAGGATAGGTTAGGAGAGGTGTCTAACATTCCCCTTAGTGGAGGGTGTTCAGCCGTAGTCTTGAACAAGGTCCCGGAAAAATTGACGGATCCGGGCCTTTTCACCATCCCGTGCTTGTTTGGGAGTGATACCGAGTGTAGGGCCCTAGCCGATCTAGGAGCGAGTATGTAACACCTCGAAAATTCACGTCCTATAATGTGTTGACACGTGTCATGAAGTTTGAACGTGTGAAAGAATGTTATAAAAGGACTAAAGTTGACAAACATGGAAAGTATGTGATTATACGGGTTCTAAGTGTCAACAGTGAATAAATATACTTCATAATAACCTTACATGATGTTTATAACCTCAAACGAATAAATCATGGATCATACGAAGCAAAAAGTGAGAGATTACAAACTACAAGGGTTAAATGTGTCAACATGTTTAAAGATATACCTCTGAGTGACCTTTTGACAAACCCGAAGCTTTGTAAATGTTAATTATGCTCACTAGAATGCACGATATAGATTTCATAAAGTTTCGTTATCGTATGAGAAAGTTATGATCAAATTCGTGTGCGAGGGGTTAAAGTGCAAACGTTGAAAATTAAGACTTTTCGGGTTAACCGGAAGTGTTCAGGGATTTGGCAAAGTAGGTATAAGTCACTACCTGCCACATCAGGAGGACCCACAAATGGGTGGACCTTCACAACCAGCGATGCCGCAGCCACCGCCAATGGGTTTTGACAACCCAATCCCAGCGTATACGGGTTCCATGGCATACAACCCGTTCGAGCCGCCGGTCCACAACAACTATGGGTACGCAGAGGCCGACCCTTACTTGGTGGCAGCCAACTACAATGCCCTGCACCCGGAAGGACCATACGGAGCTCCATGGGGAGTAGGGTACCCAACACACGGGTACCAGATACCACCTAGGCCTATCATACGGACTCAATCGCAGCCGCCTAGATTCTCCTCACCTGAGCGTGAAGAACTCCTTCAGAGGATGGATCAGGTTGAACGGGAAGTGCACAGGGACCGTAGGGAGAGACAGACTTTCTTCCAAGGATTAGCTAGTTTGATCAAAGGGAAGAACAAGAAGGATCACTAAATCCTTTCGATTGTTGTTAAGCCCCTGCGCGGGCCTGTATTGCCTGTATTTCCTGTATTTGTTTTGACCCCTGCGTGGGTCTAATTTCCGTTAACCCCTGCGAGGGTATAATGTTTGCTTAAAGTCCCTGCGTGGACTAGTTTGTTTGTTTAAGGTCCCTGCGTGGACTGTTATGGTTGTTTAAAGTCCCTGCGTGGACAAGTATGTTGATTGACCCCTGCGTGGGTAATTGTTTATTGAAAAGACCCGTTTAGGGCAGTATGTAATATTTTGAATAAATTAATGGAATGTTTGTTTTATAAATTTCATGTTTGCCATTTTGTGCATAAATAAATTATAAATGAAATAAACAAATTAAAATCATTCCTTTTGAATTAATCTGCCTATGTAATTATAAATTAAGAATCTTAAAGTGTGAAACCTAGCCTTTTGGTCATTATAAGACCGGGCCAAGATGGTAAGACCTGTTCAAAAGATTCAAATTCAAGTTAACATCTGAAAACATGTTAACACTCCTGGCAGAAGTGATTCGTTAAAAATCACACGTCATTGTATATGTATAAGGATTCTTTAGAAGATTCCTAACCCAATTTAATGATCTCTGAATCAAGGGTTAAGATTATCAATTAAGATGATCATATTTTTACCATACGTGGTAATATAGTGCCTACGGGCCCTGCTCATTTCCATATGAGCCAAAAGACAGTGGTAGCTATGACTTCCTGTCAAATAAAGGTAATGAACTAAGTTCAAACCTCAAATGCTTTGATTCTCTGCAATCCTAGCATATAAGTTATAATTGTCCTTGTGACTAGGCCTATTGTGCCAGTATACCTTAATGTTTTGATTCTCTGAAATCATAGATTAAATTAAAAGTGTCCACGTGACTAGGCCTTATGTGCCATAAATAAAACTGTTATTGTTTTATACTTAGGATAAATTATTAAAGAAATCCTAAATGAATATGATTTATAAATTAACCAAATATGGTCTCTGTACCATGGTTAATGAATTGCCATAAAAGACAATTCCATAAACTCCCAAATAAACTATTGTCCTTGTTTTCTGCAACAGTTCAATTTTAAATGGCTAAGTCGGACGAGAGTAATAGTCATCCAGTGGAGGTTAATAATGACGCCCGAGTAAATCTAACGGGTGCGGAATTGAAAGCGATCATAGACGGCGTTGTTACACAGGCTTTGGAAAGGCAGTATGAAGAGTACAGTGGGACCCGCAGTAGGACCCTATCCACACAGCCTTCAAAGCCACCGTCCAAGAAGGACGACCCGAAGAAGAATGATGATCGACACTCCTCAAACCACAGTGTCCCATCTCAACGGATCATACTGAATAAAGGACCCCTTGCTAAGGGTTGCTCCTATAAATATTTTGTCTCGTGTAAACCCCGGGATTTCACTGGGGAGAAAGGAGCTGTGGATAGTATGACGTGGTTGGACGAGATGGATACAGTTGTGGACATCAGCGGATGCGCTGAAAAGGATGTGGTCAAGTTCGTGTCGCAATCTTTCAAAGGAGAGGCTCTAACCTGGTGGAGATCACTGATCCAAGCCACTGGGAAAATCCCCTTGTATAGCATGACGTGGGATCAATTTGTCGCCCTAATCAAGGAAAATTACTGCCCTCAGCATGAGGTGGAGAAAATAGAGTCTGATTTTATGTCATTGGTGATGACAAACCTCGACTGTCAAGCTTACCTCACGAGCTTTAACACGCTGTCCCGGTTGGTTCCATATCTGGTAACCCCGGAGCCCAAACGAATCGCTCGATTTATCGGTGGTCTAGCCCTGGAAATAAAGGCAAGCGTAAAGGCATCTCGACCGACTACTTTTAGATCGGTAACTGATATATCTTTATCCCTCACTTTGGATGCGGTCAGGCAACGGTCGTTGAGGAACAAAGATGCCGAAAAGAGGAAGCGTGAAGATGATAACTCAAAGAGGTCGAGCAAGAAGCACCGTGGGAACGGTGATAGCATGAAGGGGTCTGAGTCAAGAAGAGATGGGCACCGGTCTGGTGAGAAGCCCAAGTGCAATATTTGCAAGAAACAACACTTTGGAAAGTGCAGACTCGGATCGAACTCAAATAATGAGTCAAGGTCTTTTGCTTGTGGTTTGTGCAAGTCCAAAGAACACAAAACCCTGGATTGTAAGAAGATAAAAGACGCAACGTGCTACCGTTGCAATGAAAAGGGGCACATCAAGACCAACTGCCCTAAGTACACCAAGAAGCCTGAAGAGGCCAAGAAGACTAATGCTAGAGTCTTCAGAATGGACGCAAAAGAAGCAGTGCTAGACGACAACGTTATTACAGGTACTTTCCTTGTAAATGACGTCTTTGCTAGAGTACTTTTCGATTCAGGTGCTGATAAGTCGTTTGTAGACAATAAGTTTTGTGAATTATTGAAATTACCTGTCAAAACCTTAAAAGTGAACTATGAGGTGGAGTTAGCAGATGGCTCTCTAGAAACCGTCTCTACTGTGTTAGATGGATGTGTTATATCCATTAAGAACCATTCTTTTCCTCTGTCTCTACTTCCCTTTAAGTTGGCCGGTTTTGACATAGTTCTGGGTATGGACTGGTTATCTCATAACCAGGCCCAAATTGTCTGTAACAAGAAACAAGTGGTAATAAAGACTCCGTCTGGTGAACCACTTACCATTCGGGGAGATACCCAGTATGGGCTACCCGAGCAGGTGACTATGCTCAAGGCTTCCAAGTGTTTGAAGAAGGGGTGTGTCATCTACATGGCGCAAGTGATTATTGATGAGCCTAAACCAAAGATAGAAGACATCCCTGTTATTTCTGAATACCCAGAAGTGTTTCCTGAAGATCTACCTGGTTTACCACCAGATAGACAAGTGGAATTCAGAATCGATATCATCCCCGGAGCAGCACCAGTTGCTAGAGCACCATACAGATTGGCACCCACAGAAATGAAGGATTTGAGGACGCAGCTAGATGAATTGCTGGCTAAAGGTTTCATTAGACCTAGTTCATCTCCTTGGGGAGCGCCAATCTTGTTTCTCAAGAAGAAGGATGGGTCGATGCGCCTGTGCATCGACTATCGCGAGCTTAATAAAGTCACGATCAAGAATAGGTATCCTTTGCCCAGGATCGACGATTTGTTCGATCAGCTTCAAGGGGCAAGTTACTTCTCGAAGATTGATTTGAGGTCAGGCTACCATCAATTGAAGGTTAAGGATGAAGACGTGCACAAAACAGCATTTAGGACTCGTTACGGTCACTACGAGTTCCTAGTGATGCCGTTTGGGCTCACTAATGCACCAGCCGCATTCATGGATCTCATGAACTGCGTCTGCAAGCCTTACTTGGATAAATTCGTCATCGTTTTCATCGACGACATTCTCATTTATTCTAAGAATCAAGCTGACCATGAGAAACACCTTCGTTGTATTCTCAAACTTCTACATCAGGAGAAACTCTATGCCAAATTCTCTAAGTGTGAATTTTGGCTACGAGAAACTCTATTCTCCAATTCCTTGGACACGTGGTCAGTGAGCGTGGTATCCAGGTGGATCCCGCTAAGGTTGAAGCCGTAATGAACTGGCAAGAGCCGAAGACGCCTACAGAGATTCGTAGCTTCCTAGGATTGGCAGGATATTACCGGCGTTTCATTGAAAATTTTTCAAGGATTGCTGCACCCCTAACCTCCTTAACTAAGAAGAAGGTTAAGTTTGTTTGGGGCCCTAAGCAGCAAGAATCCTTCGATATCTTGAAGCAAAAGTTGAGCAATGCCCCAGTACTGGCATTGCCAGATGGAATAGAAGAATTTGTGGTTTATTGTGATGCTTCGCACACTGGCATGGGGTGTGTGCTTATGCAGAAAGGCAAAGTTATTGCCTACGCTTCAAGACAGTTAAAGGTGCATGAAAAGAATTACACCACCCACGACTTGGAGCTGGGTGCCGTTGTATTCGCACTGAAGCTTTGGAGGCACTACCTTTATGGTGTCAAATGCGTGATCTATTCTGATCACAAGAGCCTCCAACATCTGTTTAATCAGAAGGAATTGAATATGAGGCAGCGCCGCTGGATGGAGACTTTAAATGATTATGATTGTGAAATCAAATACCATCCCGGCAAGGCGAATGTAGTCGTCGATGCCTTGAGTCGGAAGGAAAGGGTGAAACCCATCCGAATCAATGCCAAGCGCATGGAGATAAAGAATAATTTGATTGAAAGGTTGTTAGCTGCACAGAAGGAAGCTGTGTTGGAAGCTAACTATCCTAATGAAAAGCTAGGAGTAACTGAGGAGCAGTTAACTCTTAGCAAGGACGGAAGTTTACGATTAAATGGACGAATATGGGTTCCAATTCATGGAGGACTTCATGATGTCATCCTCCAAGAAGCCCATAGTTCCAAATACTCCGTTCATCCTGGAGCTGATAAGATGTACCAGGATCTAAAGGCAAATTATTGGTGGATAGGCTTGAAAAAGTCTGTAGCCACCCATGTAGCTAAATGCTTGACATGTGCGCAAGTCAAAGCCGAGCATCAAAAACCGTCAGGTTTGCTACAACAGCCTGAACTTCCTACGTGGAAGTGGGAAATGGTAACTATGGATTTTATTACCAAGTTACCCAAGACAAGGAAAGGAAATGATACAATATGGGTTATAGTTGACAGACTGACTAAGTCAGCTCATTTCTTACCCATCAAGGAGACTTATAGCTCCGATATGTTAGCCCAGTTGTACGTTGATAAGATTGTAGCCTTACATGGCATACTTGTGGCTATTATCTCTGATAGAGATACTAGGTACACGTCGCATTTTTGGAAGAGTTTCCAACAACCTTTGGGCACACGTTTGAATTTTAGTACGGCTTACCATCCTCAGACAGACGGTCAGAGTGAGCGTACTATTCAAACGTTGGAAGACATGCTACGTGCATGTGCGATCGATTTGGGAGGTAGTTGGGATAAGAACCTACCATTAATCGAATTCTCCTACAACAATAGCTACCATACCAGCATTAAGGTTACGCCTTTCGAGGCATTATACGGTAGAAAGTGTAGATCGCCTATTTGTTGGGCGGAAGTTGGAGATGTCCAATTATCAGGACCGAAGATAGTGTTCGAAACAACGGACAAGATTGTCCAGATTCGTGACCGTCTCAAAGCTGCCCGAGATAGGCAGAAGAGTTACGCTGATCCTAAGCGTAAGGATTTTCACTTCGAAGTAGGTGACAAAGTCCTACTTAAAGTGTCACCCTGGAAAGGGGTGATGCGGTTTGGTAAGAAAGGCAAGCTAAGCCCGAGATACATAGGACCTTTCGAGGTTATCGAACGTGTCGGGTCAGTTGCCTATAAATTAAACTTACCAGAAGAGCTCCGTGGAATTCACAATGTGTTCCACATCTGCAATCTGAAGAAGTGCTTCGTTGACGAATCACTGGTTATACCACATACAGATGTGCATATAGATGAGAGCTTGAAGTTTGTGGAAAAACCTTTGTCGATTGAAGATCGACAGGTAAAGAAGCTTCGAAGGAAGCACGTACCTATTGTAAAGGTCAAATGGGATGCCCGTAGAGGTCCCGAATTCACGTGGGAGGTTGAATCCACGATGAAAGAAAAGTACCCTTACTTATTTCAGTAAATCTCGGGTCGAGATTTATTTTAAGGGGGTGAGGATGTAACACCTCGAAAATTAACGTCCTATAATGTGTTGACACGTGTCATGAAGTTTGAACGTGTGAAAGAATGTTATGAAAGGACTAAAGTTGACAAACATGGAAAGTATGTGATTATACGGGTTCTAAGTGTCAATAGTGAATAAATATACTTCATAATAACCTTACATGATGTTTATAACCTCAAACGAATAAATCATGGATCATACGAAGCAAAAAGTGAGAGATTACAAACTACAGGGGTTAAATGTGTCAACATGTTTAAAGATATACCTCTGAGTGACCTTTTGACAAACCCGAAGCTTTGTAAATGTTAATTATGCTCACTAGAATGCACGATATAGATTTCATAAAGTTTCGTTATCGTATGAGAAAGTTATGATCAAATTCGTGTGCGAGGGGTTAAAGTGCAAACGTTGAAAATTAAGACTTTTCGGGTTAACCGGAAGTGTTCAGGGATTTGGCAAAGTGGGTATAGCCCTTGTGGGTAATTATAAGGGGGTCAAAATGCAATTAAAAGCTTGATTGCCCTTTCAAATAAGCCAAAGGTCAAGTTGCAAACAATAGAAAAAAATAAAAATCTGTTTATCAGGCCCAGGCGGCCCGCATTGAGTTCGGCCAATCGTGAGGCGGGCCGCGTCAGCCTCCCAGAACCGAGAAACATGGCTGATGTCTGCCATAGCCCATTGTGCGCGACCTTTACCCGATTTTTCACATCTCTTGGCCCCTAAAACACCCCCTAAGCACTAGTAACAAGTGTTGATCAGTTGTGGGCACTAGTAGACCTTGGTGTCAACATATTGTGGTGAGAAAATTACTATAAAAGGCCACTATGTGCATCATTGTTCTTCACATCATTCTCTGCATTGTTGGATCATTTCTGGAGCTATCAAGCAGCCTCAAGTGATCATATTTCGTGCATAGAACTCTTGTAAGTCTGATAGTCCTTTCTAAATTGAGTTTAGCTTAGTATTTTAGCTAAAAGTCAAACCGTCGTAATTACGGTTTGACTTCGAGATTAGTCAACAATGGCTCAGTCATTTCTCGAATCAAAAGTAGTTATAGGTTGGTATTTATGTGGGTAATAAGACCTCAAAAGGGTTTCCCCTGATCACCACTCTAACCAGGTCAAAAGTCGGGTCAAAATTATATTTAAAAAGTCAACAGGAAGTCTAAAATGCTATTTATGCATAATTATCATTGTAAGAACATGTCTAGACATGTTCAACCCGACAATTTCCTGTTTAGACCCGGTTCGGAACCGAAAGTCACATAGTTTGACTTTCACTTTGACTTTCAGTTCTGACCCGTTTAGGCATGTTTTAAAAATGCCTCAGAGCTTTAATTGGACTAGGTTACATGTTAGGATAACCCTCTGTGATTATGCACCTCGGTTCATTAGTTATCCAATTAATATGCATGTTTCCGTTAATTGCTCATATGTTGACCGTTATGCCCTTATTATCTTAAAACGTAATTTATGAAAATGTAAAAGTGTAGAAACCTTGATTACTGATATATAAACTTGTATGCAAAGTTTGACATCAGTTTGACTTGTAGATTAAGAGTTATGCTCATTATCGCAAATTTAAAGCTTTATGTTAATAAAACGGCGTAATTAGTGTATAGCCTAGTTAAGCCTACTTTTTGATACCAAATATTTTACCCACTGATGTAATATATTATTTTGGTATTTTTAAAGATTTTTAATTAATTTTAGGCTGAGCATAACTAGTAGTCGTAAGCTTAATCCGGTAATTGTCGGTTTTGCCCTTACGGGCCATAAAACGAGTTTTACATATCTAAACGACCCCAAACCTTTTGCTACTGATCACATATGATACATAAATTATTTTAAGCCTTCTGGAAATATAAAAATATCATATTTAAGTATCGAACCCGGAAATGGCCTTTAATCGCCTTATTAAGCGTTTTTAACGCATAGTATGTTTTAAAATCATATTGAACATACCCGGGTTGATACCTACTGATATTTTAGGAAAATAAGGATATTTTAACAGTAAGAAAAGGTTGATTAACTCAGACTCCGGTTTTGAGCTTTTCGGCTTATGTGAAATTACCAAAATACCCCTACGGGGCATAGTTTGGTTAAAAATGATAAATTTCACATACATGCTTTAACCTACTGATATAACTTAGCAAACTGAGTATAATTGCTGATTACATCAGACCTGTAACTCAGGTTTTCACTTAAACTCTTTTATAAACTTTTAAATGACCAAACTACCCCTACGGGGCCTAGTTTGTGTTTAAACACGTTTCGGGCATAATGAAAGACATCTTACTGATGTCACAACATATTTGAGACATAATTAACTTAGGAAACCTGTATATAGCTCTCATGAATACCCGTCACGCTTATTACGCGTACGGTTCGGTTTATGTAACAAGTTTACATAAATTAGCCGAAACGGGTCAAACCTTAACGGTTTTATCTTAAAATTCAGAATGTGCATGAAGGACCCATATTAAGCAAGTCTCTGAACTTGTCGGGTCTAAATCACATTCTATCCGGTCTTCGCTTAATCGTGCGTACAAACCGTATCTTTGAAACTAGCCGGTCTAAGCTTAATTAAAGACCCGTTAGGTTTCTAATAGGTTATATTAAACCTTCGTTCCAGATTAGGAGAACCAGTAAAAGCTACGTGCATTTTGCTTATTGTGATTAATACTTGCTCAGGTAAATACTTTTAACTTATTTTCCCTATACGGGCTTGGGTTACGGTATATAAAATACCGCTTGGTCGGGCATCAAATCTTCCATCGCTTAGGTGATTAATTGAATAATTTGATCGGCTCGTTTAAACAGTCTTGTTTACTTTACAGCCTTTGGGGGGTTAATGACCATGTCCCGGATATCCATGGCATCATTCGAAGTAATGGCCACGACTTAAGCGCGGGGTGTAGGCGTACACCTGTCAGCGCACAAAAGAATAAATGTGGTGTGTCTATTGATCTTTAACCCGGACAAGATCCGGGCTACTGAACGCATAAGTAACATGTAATTCGTTCGCAAGATTATATAGCTAAATAATTGCCCAAGTTATACAAGATTAATTTTGCCTCTGTGCATTTTAATCAAATTAAAATGTTTTATGCCACGTGCATCCAAACCAATTTTCAATCATTTTTAAAATGAGTCAGTTGAATGTATTTACCAGTGTAAACTGACGTATTTTCCCAAAAAGACTGAATGCAGGTACTAAACGAAATTGGCTGGATTGTCTCCTTAGCATCAATAAAAAGTCTCGCAAGCTTAGGATGCCTGAAGTCTGTTGAACCATTGTTTCTATTTTATTTCGATCCGTTCTGTGGTTAAACAATCGAACGTTGTGATACTTGATATTACAATAATAAATTCGGTTGTATCATATTTTTAATTTACTTCCGCTGTGCATATTGATATTGTGTTGTTTGACTATTACGTTACCAACCATGACGTCACAATACTCCCCCACCGGGCCCACCGGTGACACGTGGAAATCGGGGTGTGACAGAGTATAAACTTAATGCCATATTCCATGTATGAGAGGTTAGGTCTAGGAGAGTTGTCCCCTACACGCATGTCTTTATCTCTAGCAGATAGATCCGTAAAGTATCCACGTGGTATAATTGAAAACCTTCTAGTCAAAGTGGATAAATTCGTCTTTCCCGTAGACTTTGTCGTTCTTGATATGGAAGCCGACGAGAAGTTTCCAATCATTCTAGAACGCCCATTCTTGTGTACCGCTAAGGCTATCATCGATGTCTTTGACGGGAAAATTACACTCCAAGTCGGTGAGGAGAGAGTTACTTTCGAGATAGCACGCTCCATGGAACACCCTAGTGGTTCCGATGACCTTAGTAGTCCTTGTCATTCGGTCTATTTCATAGAATCTTTCTTATCTTGTGTTGACCATTGCTTTGACTATATTAGTGGAGCCGATCTAGTTGAGAGTAAGATAGATGAGGTAGCTGAGAAGGTAGAGGAAGTTGTGAGTGAGAGTGAGGAAGTAGAAGAGGACGAGTGGGTCCCCGAAGTGCTAGAATTGAGTGAGGTAAAAAGTGAGTTTGAGAGTACACCTATAGAGAAACCCACCCCACTAGAACTTAAATTTCTCTTGTCCCACTTAGAGTATGCGTTCTTAGGTGAGGGGTCCGATTTTCCCGTCATTATTTCATCTAAGTTAGAGGAGGGAGAGAAGGGTAGGTTGTTAGAGGTGTTGAGAGTGAATAGGGAAGCCATTGCATGGCGTCTTTCGGATATCAAGGGCATAAGCCCCGCCTATTGTACCCACCGGATACTCATGGAAGATGAATATAAGCCGGTGGTGCAACCTCAACGGTGCCTAAATCCGAACATGCAAGAGGTCGTTAAAAAGGAAGTGCTTAAGTTGTTAGATGCCGGGGTGATTTACCCTATTTCCGATTCACCATGGGTTAGCCCGACCCAAGTCGTCCCAAAGAAGGGTGGGATGACGGTGATCATAAATGAAAAGAACGAGTTGATCCCTTCCCGTACCGTTACCGGTTGGCGTGTATGCATAGACTATCGAAAGTTAAACGATGCCACCCGGAAAGACCATTTCCCCTTACCATTCATTGACCAAATGTTGGAGCGTCTAGCAGGTCAACAATTCTATTGTTTTCTCGATGGATTTTTGGGTTATTTTCAGATCCCCATCGCCCCGGAGGATCAGGATAAAACGACGTTCACATGCCCTTACGGCACTTATGCGTATCGCCGCATGCCTTTCGGGTTATGCAACGCTCCGGCTACATTCCAAAGATGCATGGTTGCTATATTCCAAGACATGCTTGAGACTTCCATGGAGGTTTTCATGGATGACTTTTCGGTTTATGGCATCACTTTCGACCAATGTCTTCTAAATCTAGATAGGATGCTTAAGAGGTGCATAGAGACAAATCTTATGTTGAATTGGGAGAAATGTCACTTTATGGTGACGGAGGGGATAGTTTTAGGACACAAGGTGTCTAAAGAGGGTATAGAGGTGGATAGGGCTAAAATAGATACCATAAGTAGATTGCCTCCACCTACTAGTGTCAAGTCCGTTAGAAGCTTCTTAGGTCATGCGGGCTTTTATAGGCGTTTCATAAAGGATTTTTCAAAAATTACACGACCCATGACCCGACTTTTGGAGAAGGATGTTCCTTTCGTTTTCGACGAAGAGTGCATCAAGGCGTTTGATTTCTTGAAAGAAAAACTCGTTAGTGCCCCTATACTTGTTTCGCCCGATTGGAGCTTGCCTTTCGAGCTCATGTGTGATGCAAGCGATTATGCCGTAGGTGCGGTCTTAGGTCAAAGAGTCGACAAACACTTTCATCCAATCTACTACGCGAGCAAAACTTTAAATGATGCTCAAGAGAACTATACCACCACGGAAAAAGAGCTCTTAGCCGTAGTGTTTGCGTTTGATAAGTTTCGCTCATATCTCGTGCTTTCCAAAACCACCGTATTCACCGACCATGCCGCTTTGCGCTTTCTATTCCAAAAGAAAGACGTGAAGCCACGTCTTATTAGATGGATTCTTTGCTCTCCGAGTTCGATATCGAAATTAAGGATAAAAAGGGAGCGGAAAACGTGGTCGCCGACCATTTGTCACGTTTAGAGTATCCAAAGAGAGAGGAGGTTCGTGAGGATTCCATAGGAGATACTTTTCCTCATGAAACCATAGACTTCGTTAGTGCCGAGTTAGAGGGTTTGCCATGGTTCTCGGATTTGGCAAATTATTTAGCGACCGGAGATCTTGTGAGGGGTATGTCTTATCAACAAAAGAAAAAGCTTCTTAGGGAAGCTAGGAAGTACATTTGGGACGACCCGTACCTATTTAGAATAGGTGGAGATAGAGTGCTTAGAAGGTGTGTTTCAAAGGAGGATGGATTAGACATCCTTAGACATGTGCACGAGGGCTTAACGGGAGGCCATCATGGGGCAAATGTGACAGCACAAAAGGTTTTTGATAGTGGCTTCTATTGGCCAACGGTAGTTAAAGACGCCATAGAGTTTGTTAGGACATGTGATCGTTGCCAACGTACCGGCAACATCTCATCCAAGGATGAAATGCCTCAAAATCCCATCCAAGTTCTTGAAATCTTCGACGTTTGGGGTATTGACTTCATGGGACCTTTCCCATCTTCGAGTGGGAATAGGTACATCCTCGTGGCCATTGACTACGTCTCAAAGTGGGTGGAAGCTCAAGCTTTGCCTACTAATGATGCCCGAGTGGTGGTGAGGTTCCTTAAAAAGCTGTTCACACGTTTTGGAGTTCCTAAAGCTATAATAAGTGACCGTGGTACGCATTTTTGCAATTCCGCCATGGAAAAGGCACTTGCACGCTACGGTGTCACTCATCGTCTTTCCACCGCATACCACCCACAAACTAGTGGCCAAGTAGAGAATGCTAACTGAGGGGTGAAGAGAATCCTAGAGAAAACGGTAGGAAAAAGTAGAAAGGATTGGTCGGAAAAGCTCGACGACGATTTGTGGGCATTCCGCACCGCCTACAAAACACCGTTAGGAACAACACCTTTTATGATTGTGTATGGCAAAGCTTGCCATCTTCCGGTAGAGTTAGAGCATAGAGCTTTGTGGGCTTTAAAAACCGTTAATCTTGACATTACCGAAGCCGCTAGAAGGAGATTCTTCCAAATTCATGAGTTGGAAGCCTTGAGGGATGCCGCCTATGAACGATCTTGGAGTATCAAGGAAAAAACGAAGGCGTTGCATGATAGGAGGTTGCGAGGATTTAAAGAGTTTAAAGTAGGCGATAGGGTGCTCTTGTTCAATTCAAGGTTAAAATTGATAGCGGGGAAGTTGAAATCAAGATGGAGCGGACCGTATGTGGTAAAGGAGGTGTTTCCATACGGTACAGTTGAGTTATACGATGAAGTCGATAAAGGTGTATGGAAGGTAAACGGTCATCGCTTGAAACATTACTTGGGAGGTCCCATTGACACTACGGAGGAGGAAGAAATTCCTCTAGAGGACCCGCCCACCTTCACCGAACAGTGAGTTGAGCAAAGCTTCGTTTGTAAAGTATGTACCGTTTGTATTTTTTTCGTTAATTTTTCGTAGCTAACGTTAGTTTTTCTCGTAGTTTTCGGTTTGGTTTTTGTGTTTTTGTGTCATTTGCAGGAATTCATCACCGAGATTGTGCGAGAATTGCGAAGAAAACGGAGTTCCAGGTAAGTTCCAGTGTTAGAATATTTTTGGGATTGGTTTTTGGGGAGTTTTGGGTGAATTGGAATTTTTTCTAAGGCATCTGGCCATCAAAAATTCGAAACCTTCTGTGAAAAAAGGGCCTAGTTGTGGCGCGACGACCCCCCACCTTGCCCCTCCACGCGACGCGACCCCCCCGTGACCTGTTTCTTTTGAACTGCCATCATCCTTGACCCGGTTCACTTATGTGGACCCATATTTAAACCCCCCAAAGTTCTTTGTCTTCCCCAAACATAAAATAAAACCCTGTCAGTCGCTCCCCATCGCCGAATACGACCCAACCCACCCTAAAACCTCCATTTAAGTGTTTTTTGTGAGTCCGTTAGTGGTCGAGTCTTTGTCCGGGTTAGGTTTGAGTCTTTAGTCTTGTGTTTTTAATGTGGGTCGGTTTACACGTCTTGTGTGTCAAGTCCATGATTGATTGCATTTGCTTGTATTGGTTGCGGTTGGCTCGGTTTGGGATAGTAAATGTAGTTGATTGGGATTGGTTTTGGTAGTCGGGTTGGTGTTGAAATTGATTGCTAGATATTTGAATAGGTTGGTATGATACATTGAATTAAAGGTTTGATTTTGCGCATTGAAACTACATTTTTGCATTCGAAAGAAACTTCCTTTCATTAGGCGGAACCTTTCGATGCTCAAATTAATTTTCAAACATCTAAAAAGCACATTATCTTCACGCGTGAATTGGACTTCTATGTCATTGTTCGGCACTTTGGCTCTTAATTGAGACAATTAATAGTGCCGATGGGGGGTAGTGTACATTGAGCCTAGTTTAGTGTTTTCGCGTCGTCTTTTTGTCGTTTTTAGCATAGTTTTAGTAGTAGTTAGTCTTTGTTGGGTTTACTTGCACGTACAAGTGGTTTAAGCTTGCCCGTACTCAATCTCCATTCGGGCGAGTTTAACTACCACTTAGCAATTGTAAAAAGTAACCCGTTTGTCTTAAAATTAGCCGCGAATGAAATGCTATACGGCTATTCTTTATTTTAACAGTAAAAAAAAATTAAAAATCCAAAAAAAATTTAAAAACTAAAAATACCAAAAATAGTTTGCAACTACTAACTATCTGCTTATTTTTGCCTTGTTAAACGTGTTTTTGTAGATATGTCAGGTAAGGGAAGTTCTAGAGGAGCGAGAGGAAGAAAACGAGGCCCGGTTGCAAAACCAAGAGGTTCGCTGATGTGTGCAAAATGCAACATATAAATTACATCAATTGTGGCATAAAACTAACCCTTTTTTAGTACTAATGTTGGAAAAAGTGTGTTTTTGTCTTCCTTTTGTATTTTCAGGATTAAATGAGCTCAAATTAACAAAAGAAGCAAAAAGACATCAAAATCTAACATAAATACAAGAAAAGGAACAAACGAGACATGCCCGACCCCACGACAGCATCTTCCCAAGCAAAACAAGAAGACAGAAGACTGAACACGCCCCGTGCTCAGCCAGCACGGGGGCGTGCCCAAGTGTCAGCAGAAAAGACAAAGTGGTAGAAGCTTCTATTGCCCACCACGGGGCCGTGCTCAGCGGACACGGGGCCATGGTCAACTATAAGATTCGTACAATCCAGGCAAATCTTCATAGTACAAAGATTCTTCTGCACCACGGGGTCGTGCTCAGCGGACACGGGGGCGTGGTCAACTAATAAGACAAGCTGCATTAAATGAAGAAAGAGAAGGATGTGGACACGGGGCCGTGCCCACTGGACACGGGGCCGTGCCCGAGCTTCTGTTCAGCCTATAAATAGGAGTGCTTGGCTCAAGCTCAAACCATCCCTTGGCACACCACCTCTCTCACACTTCACCCACCACCCACCACCACCATAACACCATCATCCACCACCATCATCCATTGTCCATCATAGAGTGTGTGAGTCGTCTCAGGATCCAAGATTGATCGTAAGAGTTCTTGACAATCAAGGCCATGTTTGCCTAAGTCTCTTACATCACTTGGTGAAGACAAGTGTCTAGTGTAATACTTTTTATTTCTAATCTTTTCGCACTTTTTATTTGGTTTTGTATTAATGACTTTAATAACTAGTTTCTTATGTTGAAGGTGATTCTTCCTTATCGTTTGTCTGTGGTGTCTTGACATTATTTTACTGTCTATATAAAATAAAAGATTTTCACCATTCATATCTCCACGGTCTATATGGAGGTATGTTGGCTACCTGGTCGGGGGTTAAGGGAACGGTTTGGTAAGAGTCTTGCCATTGTTCAGCGTTTAGAGGTCCTGCAATGGACCTGGGTCAAATTTAGTAGGACCTCCTTCAATACTTAACGGTATTGGATGGCGGGGGTCCAAACTCTTTGATCCCCTCATAAGTTAACTACTATTAATACTATAACCCGGCTATTTAGGACTGTATCCCTGCTGACTCAGACTACTTAGTCGAGGGTAACGTCACCTCCAAAAGAGGGGCCTACCATAATTTGCATTAATAACTTAATTAATTATCTTTCAATAATCCGACCCTTTAGGATTGTATCCTTGCTGACTCAAACTACTGGGTTGAGGGTAACGTCACCTTCAAAAGAGGGGCATACTACAATAACTAAGATAATCTCTTAAATAAGTGCAAAAGTGCGGAAATAATCAAAGGTTACACTATACACGAGTCGGAACCAAGTGATTCATCTTGTCTATCTGTTTTTATTTTTATTTTTACTTTTCAGCATTTTAGTTAGTTTTTATTTTTCTTAGCTTAAAACATTTTTCTAAACTTTTTGATTTGATTAGACGTTGAGGATAAACCGGTACTAAAAGCTCTTGTGTCCTTGGACGACCTCGGTATCTTACCAACACTATACTACGCTCACGATGGGTGCACTTGCCCATATGTGTGTTTAGTGTTAGTAAATATCGTGTTTTATAAATTTAAAACTTGACTAAAAAAGTGTTAAAGGGGCTTAAAATAAACACCTAATATATATAACACTCCACACGCATCAAGTTTTTGGCGCCGCTGCCGGGGACACAGGGATTTTAAGAAAGTTAGGAATCAACGGCCTAATCTTTTTTCTTATTTTTCATTTTTTTTAGGATTTTTCTTAATTTTTCAGCTTCTGCAGAACTCAGCATGGGCCGTGCCCGCTGAACACGCCCCGTGCCCAATCATTGGAACTGGCAATCCTGTTTTAAGTCAGACAGTAAGCTGAACACGGGGCCGTGCCCACTCAACACGCCCCCGTGCCCAAGTTTCAGTTACTGAAAACAGAACCGTAAGATCCCGACGGTTGGTAATTTCTGACACAAATATGAGTGATACTGATACTTTTTACTTTCGGCACTCTTATGGTACTATGTGGTGTCAATTATGTGGTGGTAACCATAAGGAATTAGAATGTTATTTTCTAAATTATAAGCCCCACTATATAGACCCATCGTTTCCTAGTATCCTTAAGAGGGGCGAAAGTAAAAATAATCCCTATCTCTCCCTCGAATGCTCCCAACCGGATTTTCTAGGAGAAATGCTTCTCGATGAATTATTTCAACTAGAAGATCTAATTATTGATTGGTTAAAAGAACTTAGGAAAGATTTCAATGATCTTTTCCAAGACAATAGCCAAGAAGAAGGGTTGGAACCGCATTCAAACAACTTCGTTGTTTCCGACGATACTCCTAACTCTAGCGAGGACTTGAGAGATAGTCGTCCCTGTGTCGATTGTGCCGTGAAGGACTCCCCATCAACTTCGTTTGATGCATACATAGACCTGAGCGATTCGACATACACCTTCTTTAACGAGAGCCCGGAAAAGGGTTGGACTTGTCCACCTACATATAGTATAGGAATCACCCTCACCGACAACCTCTTGCGTTCTCGTCTTAATCTAGAACAATTAAGGCATCTTAGGCACTTTGGGGTTGTTCCATCCAGTAAGGAACCGCCCGATCCGGAAAAGTTCCTTGAAAATAGATGAATTCCTTAAGACAGCTTCTAGACACGGGGCCGTGTCCAGGTCAGCACGCCCCCGTGTCCACCCAAAGATTCCCTTCTGATTTTTTCAGAATGCAGACAAAAATGTGTCAGGATTCCATCTGCACACGGGGCCGTGTCCAGCCAACACGGGGCCGTGCGCAACGTACTGTCGTTTTCTATAAATGCAGCCAAGAATCCTGCACATTTGAACCATTCCAGGGACAGAGATTTGGGGAATATTCTCACATACCATCCTAGGTATTTTCTAAAAGAAGTTTCTCAACTATCTTCTTGTCCTTTCCTCTTTTGTCCACTATCATCTTCTTCAATTTTTCTCATACTTCCATTAAAGCTCGAACCTTCCATAATTTCAAGCCTTATTGAGATGTTTGTTAGATTTTTTATCATGGAATCTTGTAAAAAAATAAGTTCTACAACAATGTTTTAAGTTGTTTCTGTTCAAAAATGCTTTAAAAATCATAAAAACAATTTGAAACCCCAAGATTCCTTGTTCATAAATCCTGCAGATATCTGAACACGGGGCCGTGTTCGCTGAACACGGGGCCGTGTCCGAAGTACTGGATCCACAAAATTGAACTCTTTTCGGTATGTTTTCTCAGAATGGCAAGCAGAACAAGCGGAAACTCTTCGTCGCATTCCAGAAACAACCGGCAGGGGAGAAGATCATCAACGGTTGAAGATTCTCTTGTAAACTATGTTTACGCCTTAAGAGAAGCCCTTGATGAAGTGACGAGTGTGGAAGAGGCATTGGTTGACCGTATTAATCATTTGACGGTGGGACTAGAAGGATGTCTCCGGGAGGTCAACCTTTTGCACCAAAGGTTGAACATTCTCGCCTCTCCTCCTTTGGTGCCGATTATAACCCAAAGGGCATGGAATGTGGTGCCGGAAGTCATCATTCCGGCCGAATGGTACGCCCTACATCCAGAACCTCCTCGAGACATACTACAAGGGGTTCCGATTGGTGTCGCTCCTCCTCCACAAGATGTTGAGGAACATGAAGCCGCCTCCCTTCTCCCAAGGGAGATAGAAGAATGGCTCTAGCAACATCTAGGGGACACCGTTCGGCCTGGAGTTCTACAAGGCTTTTAGACCGGAAATCTATTTCCGGAATTTTGGTTCTTATTGTAGAAGTAGAGCTCCTTAGGAAGATTTTTCGGATCACTTGACCTATTTAATATTAGGACTTTTAACTTTTATTTTCTGCTTTATTTTTCATTTTTAGGACTAATATGTAATTCTCTATGACTAATGAATGATGGTTTTAGTTAATTTGGTGTTTGGGTGGTGTTGAAATGAATAAAACACACTTAAGATGGCAAAGGATACAAGGGAAACTTGAACCTGCACCCCATGCAGGAAAACAGAGCCGTCTGACAAAATTCTTCGTTTACAGTAAGCTCGGCACGGGCCGTGTCCGCCCAACACGGCCCCGTGCTGCACAGTCTGCAGAAAAAGACCCAGTTCAGGTAACTGGACACGGGCCGTGTTCACCCAACACGCCCCCGTGTCCAGGCTACTGTTTCTCTTGATTCAATTTTGTTACTGGTACTTGAACACGGGGCCGTGCCCAGACACCACGGGGCCGTGTTCAGCGCCCAGTAACACAAAATTTTTGCTTTTTACACCTTTTTACACATTCAATCAACCTAAAAACTTATTTTTGGGACACATTGAGGACAATGTGTAATTTAAGTGTGGGGGGGATGCTAAAACCTTGAATCTTGCAAGTCCTAAATACAAGCCTTACACAAAACTCTATTGGAACCGCTAATCACCCCAAATTTTTTCAAAAATCTTCATTATTTTTTACTTGTCGAGGTTTAACTTGGGAATTTCAAGTTCCAAAAAGGTTATATTTTTACGAATTTACAACCGATAGCGTCGTGATAAAAAGAACCAACATAAGAAAATTATGAAAAGGCATGGCAAACTTAATTAAAATTTGATTATATATACTTGATCACATAAAAACCCATTCCCACAAAAGTGAGTTTTGAGCCTTTATTGAGCATACAATTACATATCATTAGACTAAATGCTCATTTTTCGTTTCTTATGTGAATAGCCGCTTGGTTCTTACGACTCTAGAACTTGCCATGACGATACATTCCCGGTCCTTACCAACTTAAACCCGAGTAAGTAAATGATGGAGGCATTAGGACTAACCTTTTTTTTATTTCTACACCATTATTTTTCTTTTTTTTTCTACCACCTACCCAAAATCCCCCTAGTTAGCCCCTTTGAGCCTAAACCTTTTCATTTCATAACCCCAAACCAAACACCCTTTTACCCACCAAAACCTTTTTCATTTTTAACCCTTTGTTTTAGTAACCAGCTCGGTTTTTCGTATGACTTTTCAAAAAAAAAAATGTGTTGATGATGAAGCAAAAGAAAATAAACAAACAAGTTCATCAAAAATAACTTTGTTTGAATAATAGCTTTATCAAAATAAAAGTTACAAAAATAAAAAGTCTTACGAAAACCGACGCTTGTTACGCTTTTCGCCCTTTTTCTACTAACCACTAACCCAACCACCTACCTTTAACCCAAGCCTAACCCTTCACCCAAAAGTCCTCTTGATATTTACAAAGGTATATAAGTTAAAAAGGAGGAGGATTGATTGCTTGGCAAGCTTATGGTAGGAGTAAGTTCCATGCCGCTCTCGAGTGGTCCACAAAAATACATTTTCGGCCGAGTGTTGAGTGATCCCCGTGAGGTATGTGAACTTGTATATAAACAGAATTTTAAAGAGGCATGTTATGCCCTAATAAGTAATTTATCTTATGAAAAGTTTTAAATAAATCATGACGAATAGGATTGTAAATAAATAAAAATAAAACTAAATAAAGAATCTTGGAAATCACGACACTCTATGACAAGCCCAAAAACCTTCTTCTCTACCCATTCCATTTGGGAGTGTAATAGCCACATATTAAAGAGTTTTGCTTGAGGACAAGCAAAGATTCAAGTGTGGGGGTATTTGATGTGTGCAAAATGCAACATATAAATTACATCAATTGTGGCATAAAACTAACCTTTTTTTAGTACTAATGTTGGAAAAAGTGTGCTTTTGTCTTCCTTTTGTATTTTCAGGATTAAATGAGCTCAAATTAACAAAAGAAGCAAAAAGACATCAAAATCTAACATAAATACAAGAAAAGGAACAAACGAGACATGCCCGACCCCACGACAGCATCTTCCCAAGCAAAACAAGAAGACAGAAGACTGAACACGCCCCGTGCTCAGCCAGCACGGGGGCGTGCCCAAGTGTCAGCAGAAAAGACAAAATGGTAGAAGCTTCTATTGCCCACCACGGGGCCGTGCTCAGCGGACACGGGGCCGTGGTCAACTATAAGATTCGCACAATCCAGGCAAATCTTCATAGTACAAAGATTCTTCTACACCACGGGGTCGTGCTCAGCGGATACGGGGGCGTGGTCAACTAATAAGACAAGCTGCATTAAATGAAGAAAGAGAAGGATGTGGACACGGGGTCGTGCCCACTGGACACGGGGTCGTGCCCGAGCTTCTGTTCAGCCTATAAATAGGAGTGCTTGGCTCAAGCTCAAACCATCCCTTGGCACACCACCTCTCTCACACTTCACCCACCACCCACCACCACCACCACCATAACACCATAACACCATCATCCACCACCATCATCCATTGTCCATCATAAAGTGTGTGAGTCATCTCGGGATCCAAGATTGATCGTAAGAGTTCTTGACAATCAAGGCCATGTTTGCCTAAGTCTCTTACATCACTTGGTGAAGACAAGTGTCTAGTGTAATACTTTTTATTTCTAATCTTTTCGCACTTTTTATTTGGTTTTGTATTAATGACTTTAATAACTAGTTTCTTATGTTGAAGGTGATTCTTCCTTATCGTTTGTCCGTGGTGTCTTGACATTATTTTACTGTCTATATAAAATAAAAGATTTTCACCATTCATATCTCCACAGTCTGTATGGAGGTATGTTGGCTACCTGGTCGGGGGTTAAGGGAACGGTTTGGTAAGAGTCTTGCCATTGTTCAGCGTTTAGAGGTCCTGCAATGGACCTGGGTCAAATTTAGTAGGACCTCCTTCAATACTTAACGGTATTGGATGGCGGGGGTCCAAACTCTTTGATCCCCTCATAAGTTAACTACTATTAATACTATAACCCGGCTATTTAGGACTGTATCCCTGCTGACTCAGACTACTTAGTCGAGGGTAACGTCACCTCCAAAAGAGGGGCCTACCATAATTTGCATTAATAACTTAATTAATTATCTTTCAATAATCCGACCCTTTAGGATTGTATCCTTGCTGACTCAAACTACTGGGTTGAGGGTAACGTCACCTTCAAAAGAGGGGCCTACTAAAATAACTAAGATAATCTCTTAAATAAGTGCAAAAGTGCGGAAATAATCAAAGGTTACACTATACACGAGTCGGAACCAAGTGATTCATACTGTTTTTATTTTTATTTTTACTTTTCAGCATTTTAGTTAGCTTTTATTTTTCTTAGCTTAAAACATTTTTCTAAACTTTTTGATTTGATTAGACGTTGAGGATAAACCGGTACTAAAAGCTCTTGTGTCCTTGGACGACCTCGGTATCTTACCAACACTATACTACGCTCACGATGGGTGCACTTGCCCATATGTGTGTTTAGTGTTAGTAAATATCGTGTTTTATAAATTTAAAACTTGACTAAAAAGGTGTTAAAGGGGCTTAAAATATACACCTAATATATATAACACTCCACACGCATCATTCGCCCACTCAAGAACAGCAAGTGGTTTATCAGCGACCAGGAAGGCGTATTCGTTATGAAGGTGATGAGCAAAGGATTTATGGTCGTCGATCCGTCAGGAGGGAGCACCTGCTGCTCAAGTTTCAGGTTAATTCTAATGAGTGGATAATACTGCAAAAGATTATAAAAACGGACCTGCTTGAACATTGGACTATTGATTGGGAATGGTTGGGTCAAATGGGCGCTCGTGAGAAAGTTGAAGAGTTGTTGGGCCCAATGTTGGTAGAAATGGTAAAATGTGATGGGCCACAGTATGACGAGCTGGTGGTAGAGTTTCATTCTACTTTTCATCATAGAGAGGGCTCGTTCTTTGAAAGCGACGCAGTTTCATTTAGTTTAGGAAGGATGCTTCATGAGTTGTCAATTCCTCAGTTCGCGATAGCTAGTAGTTTCTATAATTCGGAGGATACATCTACTGATGAATTTGTTAATGGGCTGAGGGGGGTGTATGTGAACCCTAGGGAGTTATGTGTGACAAGTGCTGAGCTAGCAAGGTTTTAGGGAACTATTGCGGATCGTGGTTTTGGAAAGTCAAATCTTATTACTTCTGTGCGAGATCCCATTTATAGGTTGGTATTGAAGGTTTTTTCTACCACTCTGGTTGGTAGGAGGTCGGGGAAAAACAAAGCCAACTGGATTGATTTGTTTTTGCTGATGTGTCGGGTTGAGGGTAGAAATATGAATCTGGCAAGTGTGTTGGCTTGGTCTTTTAATAGATCACGTAGGGGAGGAAAAAGGGCTGCTTTGGACATGGGCCCTTACATCACAAAGTTGGCACAGAATTTAGGAGTTTTTCAAAAATACAATTCGAACACATTGCGCCCGGGACCTGCGTCGAGGCACTTTAATGTGAAGGATTTGCAGTTAGCAGGTATCGTGAGTGTGACTGAGCCGGTGACTTGGGTTGATGCGAGGCAGGGGCCTCAGGTTATGCCACCCGCGGGTCATCCAGCAGATGATGTGATGCAGGCTATCTATCCGCCAGTTCGCCAATTCCTAGACAGAGACAGGAGATACCAGCTCCTCAGTATCCACGCCGCCAGGCGCCACCGGATCCACTTACTTTAGCCTCACTTTATGAGCGGATGGATGCGGGATTTTGTAGGATGGAGTATCGTCAGGATAGGCAGGATGGGGCTATCAGATACATGATGGATAAGATGTGCATGAAGGTGCCGGATTTCTTTCATCCTTATGTGGACCCGGTTCGGTTTCCTATGCCGGGCCACTATGATCCTACAGGTGGTGCTAGTAGTTCTGGTATGCAGGCAGGTCAGGAATCCGGATATGTGCAGCCGGAACCCGAGTTTCAGGTATTTGAGTCGAGTGATGATAGTGATGAAGAGATGGAAGAAGAGGAGGAAGTTGGAAGCGACAACGAGGAGTAGTGTGGGGATGGCACGAGGATGCAGAGCAGCAGCTGACGATTATATCTTTTGCTGATTTTTTTTTTATTTTATGCTGTTTTTGATCTTCACTTTTGGTCTGTACTGATATTTATACACTTTAAACAGGTTGGTTAGGGTGGATGGGTTGGTTGGTTGATGTGATGAAACTGATGAACTACTAATATTTTGATGATATATGATGATATGCGTTGGTAGTTTGTTTGATTCAAATAGGTTGATTGTGTTAGCCGCTTTCGTTCGCGTGTCCGAGGTTAGAGTTGTTTGCTGAGCGCGTTTCGAATTGGAGGGCTTATGTGGAAATGACTGGCACTTTGACAGTCTCACATATCAGCTAAGTCGTTTCTCTTTTTGTTGTTGTATTTTTTTTTTATTTTGTCGTTAGTCGTTATTTATTTAGTTAGTTCGTTAGTAGTTTAGGAGTTTGATTTTAGTTGTTTAGGTTGTTGAGTCGTATTTTCATTCTTGCATTAGGGACAATGCAATCTTCAAGTGTGGGGATGGGATACATGTAAATAATCGAGTCTTATAAAAAAAAACAAAAAAACAAAAAAAAAATTGAAAATCCAAAAAAATTGAAAAAACAGAAAAATGTCTTTCGATATGAGAAGTTTGCATAAATAAAACGGAAAATGATAGAAAAGGTGAATTTTTGCTTGGGTTAAATAATAATAATATGAGATTTAAATAAATCGAGCTTGCGTCTAGTTAGGGATGTGTGGATAGGCTCGGGTTTGGTTTTAAGTCCCTTTGATCTAATATACCTTAATTGTCGGTCTGCTAGTGGGTTTTCGCCTGGGAGATATGGGACATTAAAACTACCGATAATAGTATAAGGGGCACCGTTATAAGTTAAAACTGTTAGAGTTTGTGATCATATGAAAAAAAATAGAATAAAAAGTGAGCTAGAAACTAAATGAAAGTAATGCATTCCTATGTAGTTTGGGTTGGGGATAGTGACTCTACAACCGAATTACCGCTAGGGTGTGTGAAATCGACTATGCAAAGCAAAAGAAAAAAAAAGTACCGAAGCTTACGTAATCCGAGTTGGGGATAGCGACTCTACAGCCGGATTGCCTCTTGGTTAGGGAAAGCATCGTCTAAGCTCATGAAAAGAATAAAAAAGAAAGAAAAGCGAAAAAAAATGGAAAAAGAAAAAAAAATTGGTTGTAAACTCTCTTGGTTTTGATATAAGACGGTTGGGAATTGGTCCAGTGATCGTTCCTTTAGTCCTATAAGCTTGAGGTGGGAGTAGGTGGACCGTAAATTCTAGTGTGAGACCCTAGGTGGATTGACCGCAATTAAATTAAATTCACATGATAAGGGCTTAGGATTGGATTCGGGTTTAAGGGGACAAGTATATTCGCAATCGCGGCTAACGCAAGCCTTGGTTTTAATAAAATATAAATAATTTTTGACCCAAGTGATTATTCGTCTCTGATTCCGTTGCATAATTCTTTTTCGAGGATGAAAAAAGAGTAAGTGTGGGGATATTTGATGTATTGCAAACTACATCCTTTATTCATGTATAGTTTGTATAAATTATCGTTATTTATAGTTTAGTTTTATTTAGAATTACGTGCTATTGATCATATTCGCGTTTTCCAGGTCTCGATGCATAAAGTTGATGAAAATGGAGTGAAAACGAGCTACAATGATGAAACACTAAGTCTTGGAACAAGTAAAAAAGAGTTAGAATAATTTCTAGAATTTTTGGGATGTTGAAGCTTGTGAAAATTCATAACTTTCTGTGAAAATAGGAACTAGGTGCTACACCTCCCCCTTAAGCAAGGAGCTACATGCAACACCTAGACCCTTGGGAAGAATTTGCTGAGTTTTGGGGCTAGGTGTAGCATGGAGGATATGCCAAAGACCCCGTCGCGTGCCACCTAGGGGTAATTTCCCGAAAAAAAATGATTTTTGTTGCTGGATCTTTATTCCAAACATATTTATACTTCATAAACTTCCACAAAACCCTAGTTACGAACTCAAGAACCCTGAGGCGATTTTCAGAGCATATTTTACGGTTTTCGGAGTGCTTTAGCTTGCGGGAATCATTCGGTTGAAGCTTGGAGCGTGGGAACGAAGATTGTTCGGGTTTTATCTCCCGGTTTTCTTTAATTTCGTGTTTTTGATCTTTTTCCAATGAATTCTTGTTTTGAACTTGATTTGTTTACTATAGACAACATGTTTCTTGGCTAAAACCTTAGATACTACCTAGACAAGATGATGGTTTGATTAAAGTTTGGAACTTTTAACGGTTATTATTGTTTGTTTATGGATTGATCTTTAAAAGTAAAGTGTTCTAGAATCTCTGATTTGGTGCGTATGCGTATTTACTTTTGATTGTTGATTATTTACTGTTTCACATAAATTTTGGTGAATGTCTTTCACATAATAAATTTATGTTGATTATTTGCATCCTTGCGGGTTCGGGTGATCTTTGGGTAAATTGGCCAATAGCCTTAGAAACAGTAATTAAAATACAATTAGAGTTAAATATTCTGCTTAACTTGTCGCTGAGAGGCTCGAGTTAGTTATTAGGTCGCGGTGCAGTATATATCTAAGATAGGTTTTGAGAGAAGTCAATCTTAGTTCCCTAATTGCATTTGTGTCTAGTAAACCAAGTTAGAACCTAGAATTGCCTTAGATTATCGCGCTGAGAGGTAGATAGTCGAATTAGGGCACTTTTAGAGTCGTTAGAGGACTGAGAGGAAGTCTAACAGTCGGTATACACAACATCCTTGTAGGGTTTCCTAGGTTTCTTCCTGAGAAGGGTCGGGAAGTCTTAGCATTGAAATACCTTAAGGTTTAGTATTTTACGATCCCGACACCATACAACAATAATACCGTTAGAAGTCCATTCCTAGTTAAATTGGATTCAAGTCTAGGTAGTCGTTAATCTCATCTGAATCAAACCTTAGTCTTCGTTCGTGTCTTAGTCTAATTTTCATTTTAATTGCAATTTTAGGAATTTAGTAACCCCCCCCCCCCTTAAAACACAACAATTGTTTAGTCGTATCAGTGTCTAGTCTAAATATAGTCGTTAACGTAATTAATTAGAGTCCTTGTGGGTTCGACATCCGGACTTACTTTTCTTTGCTAGAGTCGACCGGTTCACTTGCCGGTGAGTAGTTTAGTCAAGTTAGAGAGTCTAGATTTTTATTACTTGAGTCTTAATTTAGGGTTATTTTAGTTTATTTAGTTGAACTACTTTTTCCACATCAGTCCATAAATCACCAACGGAGGTGAGAAGTTTTCTATGACTGGTCGGTTATTATAAACGGTTTATCTAAGATTTTTCTAGAATAGCCATTCCCTTAACAAAACTGACCTGTAAATCTGTTAAGTTTGAATGGGGGACCAAAACAAGAAGAAGCCTTTAGAATTCTTAAGCAAAGATTAACCAACGCACCCATACTAGCGTTACCAGAATGAACTGAAGACTTTGTAGTCTATTGTGACGCTTCTAAATTAGGTTATGGATGTGTGTTGATGCAACGTCAAAATGATATAGCATATGCCTCTAGACAACTTAAGAATCATGAAGAAAATTATTGAACCCATGACTTAGAATTAGGAGCCATAATTTTTGCCTTGAAAATTTGGAGACACTATCTCTACGGTAGTAAGTTTACCATCTTTACCGATCATAAGAGTTTAAGATATGTTTTCGGGCAAAAAGAGTTAAATATGAGACAGAGACGCTGAATGGAATTTCTTAGTGATTATGATTATAGTATCCAATATCATGCAGGAAATGCTAATATAGTAGCCGATGCTTTAAGTCGAAAGTATCATGAAAAGCCAACAAAAGTACGTTCTCTTAAATTAAATATGCAGATAGATTTAAATGAACAAATTAGAGCCATACAAGAAGACGATACTGAAAAATTGAAAGGAATGACTAAGGATTTAGAACAAGGAACAAATGGAATTTGGAGATTCCATAAGAAAAGGATTTGGATACCCAAACAAGGAAACCTACGCCACCAAATATTAGAAGAAGCCCATAAATCTAAGTATACGATACATCCTAGAAGTGATAAAATGTATCAAGACTTAAGAAAGAATTTCTGGTGGATAGGAATGAAAAAGGATTATGTTGCCAAGTGTCTAACCTGTTCACAGGTTAAAGCTGAACATCAGAAACCCTCAGGTTTATTGCAGCAATTAGAGATGCCAATATGGAAATGGGAATTGATAACAATGGACTTTGTTACCAAATTACCCAAGACACGAAAAGGTAATGATACAATCTGGGTGATTGTAGATAGGTTAACCAAGTCTACTCATTTTTTACCGATAAAGGAAACCTTCAGTATGGAACAATTAGCCAAGTTATATGTAAATGAAATAGTTTTATTACATGGAATTCCTTTATCTATTGTGTCTGATAGAGATAGTCGGTTTACTTCTCATTTTTGGACAAGTTTCCAAAAAACAATGGGAACCAAGTTGAATCTAAGCACCGCTTATCATCCTCAAATGGATGGACAAAGCGAAAGGACAATTCAGACAATGGAAGATATGCTTAGAGCTTGTTTAATTGATTTCGGAGGAAATTGGGATGATCATTTACCATTAAAAGAATTTTCTTACAATAACAGCTATCATACCAGTATCAATGCTGCACCATTCGAAGCACTTTATGGACGAAAGTGCCGAACTCCAGTCTGTTGGGCAGAAATTGAAGAAAAGCAACTGTCTGGACCAGAGATAGTACAAGAAACAACGGATAAGATTATTCAAGTCAAGGAAAGACTAAAAGCAGCACACGGTCGACAAAAGAGTTATGCTGATAATAGGCGAAAACCATTGGAATTTCAGGTAGGAGATAAGGTATTATTAAAAGTTTCTCCTTGGAAAGGAATAGTAAGATTCATCAAAAGGGGAAAGCTAAGCCCCAGGTATGTTGGACCCTTTGAGATTATTAGAAGAATAGGACCAGTAGCTTACCAGCTACAACTGCCAGAGGAAATGGCAGGAATACATGATGTATTTCATGTATGTAATCTCAAAAAAGTGCTTAGCCGATGAATCATTAGTGGTACCTCTTAAGGATATAAAGGTAAATGAAAAACTTAAGTTTGTAGAAAGACCCTTACAGATTGAAGACAGAAAGATCAAGAATCTCAAACACAAGAGATTAGTTCTAGTCAAAGTAAGATGGGATTCCAAGAGAGGACCAGAATACACTTGGGAGCTCGAATCAGAGATGCAGAAGAAATATCTATACCTGTTCCAGTAGACCTCGAGGACGAGTTCTAAAACAAGGTGGGGAGGATATAACAACTCTCCCGAAAACCTTATAACACCCCTATACGCCCTAAAATACACCCCGTATACGAAAACGGTCTTAAATACCTTTAATTTTATAAAAATTAAATAAAAACAAAATTCAAGGGGCTCTGGCGGGGCGCGACAGACCCCCTTGGTCCGTCGCGGGGCGCGAGCGAGTAATGGGTGGCAGAACCCTAGGCCGCCATGTGTCCTGCCACTCGTCGAGACTATACTCGTGACTGATCAACCCTAAACCCTACTCCACAGAGCTCGCGGGGCGCCAGGGACTTCCTGAACAGCCCTATATATAGAGGAGATCGGCATTCAGTTTTCATCGTTCAAAATGTCGATCTCTCTCTAAATCTCTGAATAGTTAAAGTAATTCCCCGGTGTTATACCCACTAAAATAGCGAAGCTCTGCCTCGATGTAAGTATCATTGTTAGTGCACTATGTCTATTGACTTCGTCTTGTATCGAGTCATGTAATGAGATAGGATAGGATAATCGGTGCTCGAGGTGCTAGAAACTGTTTTTAGTGGATATGGTAGTGATTCCGCTTGAAACTGACAAAGACCATTTCAAGCGAAACCAAATCAGATGATTCCGCTTGAACATGTCCTGGTTGTTTCAAGAGAAATCTCAACTAGTATAAATAGGAGAGCACTTGATTCATTTCATATGGGAATTAGGTCTTGTATTCGGTAACAAGGTGCTGCCGGATTGTTCTCAGGTGCTGTAATTCTATCATAATCAATACAAGAGACATTATAATTACATCGAGCGTCCGTGTCATTGATTCCGCCTTTGATTCGGATAAACAACTCTTCTGATAGACTCCTTTGGGTCATACAATGATCCTACAAGTGGTATCAGAGCTCAGGAGGAAGAGTTTAGCTTGATTGCATCTATTTTCTGACTTCTACACCTTCTTTTTCAAATTGAACAAGTTTTACCGGTCAAAATGGATTGAATTTTTCACAGAACGTGCGAAACAGTGTTTTAACAAACCCTTGAGAGTTTCAGTTCAAAATTCGAAGTAAAAGTGATAAAAATGGGTCAAAAAACTGATTCCGCTTGAACGAACATACTGATTACGCTTGAAAAATCCATCTGATTTCGCTTCAAATAGCTATTCCGCTTGAAATTAGCAAGTTATTTCGCTTGAAAGTCCAGGTTCCGCTTGAAGTTCTTATTTTTCTTGAATGGTCATCTAGGCATTTCGCTTTAAAGTGGCTATTCAGCTTGAACTTGTGATTTCGCTTGAAGATTAGTTCTGATTTCGCTTGAACTTGTTAGTCAAGTGATTTCGCTTGAAGTTGTTAGTCAAGTGGTTTCGCTTGAAGTCTTATTTCGCTTCAAAGTGGAAATTCCGAGTCAAGATCATTTCACGTCAACCGAGTGTCAGTTTGTTTCAGATTATTTGATATTGTTGAAACTGATTTTGTTTGTTTATTTGTTCTTAGGTGATTGAAGATATACGAATTGTGAATTTCAAGAAACTGTTTGAAGATGTCGAGCAGCGGTGAAGAATTTTACAACACGTTCTACAATGCCTTTACTTCAGAATCATCTGAAAGAAGATCTGAAACAAGAGAGTATTCGAAAGAGATTTCAGATAATTTGAAATATGACAATATGTATGGAAGCCAACAGAAACCACTGAAACTAATGAGGATTGAAGATTATAACTGGTTGAAATATCGATTTGAGGGTTGGGTAAAAGCTTTTGCTCCTGAAAGTTGGTTAAAATTGAAATATGGATATATATAACCAGTAAAAGAAGGAGGAGAGTTATTAGATAAAAAAAGAGTTCACATAAATGGATGTAAAAAATGTTGTAGATGAATACAAAATGATTACATTGATAAAACAGTCAGTGAGAGAAGATATTATTTCGCTACTTGAACAAGAAAAAACATCGAAAAGTTTATGGGAAGCTTTAGAGGTAAAGTGTGTAGGTAGTGCTGAGATTGTGAAAAACAAAAAGAAATTGTTA
This sequence comes from Helianthus tuberosus, assembly GCA_030545235.1. Lineage (NCBI taxonomy): Eukaryota > Viridiplantae > Streptophyta > Magnoliopsida > Asterales > Asteraceae > Helianthus > Helianthus tuberosus. The sequence goes on from CM060355.1 coordinate 19,433,618, forward strand.
CGTAAAGAGTTTGATTTATTTGGTTGTATGAAGAATGAATCTGTTTGTAAAATGATCGAGAGATTTGGGCATCTGAAGATGGAGCTGGCAAGACACAAAATAACATACACTCAAGAGGAGTTGGTCGACAAATTGTTTGATTCATTGCCGAATGAGCAAGATTGGCAATACTTTTCCTTGATGTTGAAGAACACAATCAAGTCTGAAGAGTTGACAGTGGGCTTGCTAATCGAAAGACTAGAAAGCCATGAGTTGGAAATCAAGAAATCTAAAGTCAACAATTCAGCCTATCAGCAGAATGTAGAGCTGTATTACAGAGGGGAACTTTCAAAGGCTGGGTCTCCAAGAACAACATTTTCTGCAGAAAGTTCAAATACTGTGAATCATGAAACTTCTCCCAGTGGTTTTCATAGTGGATCTTCTTCAACAACTTCAAGTCAATTTGCTTCAAAGAATTTATTTCAGTGTAATATCGCAGTGGATCTAAAGAATGGTCAGAATTTCAGTGAAGAGTCAGCAAAACAATAGATGGTGTTTTTTGGCTTCTGTATTAGAGTCGTATGAGAGCCTTGTGGCAGGCAAGATAGGCAACACCAACCTGACTAAGGAAGACTACGATCAAATAGATCCTGAGGAGATGGAATTGATCAACATAAGGTGGTGTATGGCCAGTGCAGTAAGGAGAGCTCAGCGTTTCATGGAGATTACAGGAAGAAAGTCTATTGGTGGACCATCTACCAAGTTAGGCTTTGACAAATCGAAAGTCACATGCTTCAAGTGTAAACAGAAAGGTCATTTTAAAAGAGAGTGCCGAAATGCTTATGCTGATGATTCTGAAAATCCATTTAAAGAAGATTATTACAAGAAAGCGATTTATCATCAGAACAAACCTGAACCTCCTAGAATGAAGCAGCTTGAAGAAAAATCAAGAGCTCTTGCAGTTATTCATGACGATGAAGGTTATGACTGGAGTCAAGTCCTCCCTGAAGAAGATTATGTTGGATATGCATTTGTAGCTAATGTTGATCATGATATTTGGTGGAGGAGAGATTATGCGAGATGGGAAATTGAAAAATTCAGAGAATCATTCAAAGAAGCCCAGAGAGCCAAAAGATGGAATGACGAATTGGAATGTTACATGGATCCACAGGGTAATCCGGTTATTGACCCATCAAAGGTGGATTTTGATGCGGTAACAAATTTGATTCCAAATCAGGGTACTTTCAATACAAGAAGGCTATCTGATAAAGGATATTTGCCAGATCTGTTGAACAAAATAAAAGAAATATGTGAAGTAAGCCTACTAAGGGTGGTAGAAATGAAGAAAAGGAAAGAAGAAGAGTTGAAAAAGCTGGTTGAAGAAATGAAGATTATGGCAAAGAATGATGTAGAACAGGAACAAAAGATTGAAGAGGAACAGAAGATAGAAGAAGAACAGAAGATAGAAGAGGAACAGAAGATGGAAGAAGAAGATAAGAAAAACAAAAATCAGAAAGTTGAGACAGAAGAATCATCGGTGCTGAAAGAGATTGAGGTAAATGAATCTTCTGACTTGTCAAATGCTGAAATTGTTGATAAAAATGAGAACAAGTGCAGGAATTGCATAGAAATGTGCAAAGCCTGTATTGAAAAAGATGAAATAATCAAAACAAAAGATATTGAAACAAGTAAAATTGAAAATGTTTTCAAAATAAAATGTAAAGAAATGATTGAAAAAGAAGAAATTTTGAAACTAAAGGTTGAAAAGCTAACACAGAAATGTCATGGTCTTGAAGAAGAAAATAAGATTTTGAAAGAAATGTGTACAGCTAAATGTGTTGGTTGTGTGGAGAAAGATAATAAGTTTCAAGATTTTCAAAAGGAGTATGATAATTTGAAGTGGTCAAGTCAGAGAGTACAAGAGGCTTATGATAGTTTGAAGAAACAAGTTAAATGTTTTGATGAAAGATTGTCTGCAACTTTAACAACCAAAGAACTGTATGAGAGAAAGTTTAAAGAAAAGCAACTTGAATTAAACAAGTGTGTTGATGAAGTTGCTAATCTCAAACAAGTTCTGGCTGAAAAAGAAAAGATTGTTACCAAACTTCAAAGTTATCATAACTTTTCGTATATTCTCGAACGCATTTTCAACATCACACCATATAACAAAGATACTGACAAGAATAAAAAATTTATTGGTTCAGAATTTCATCAAGTACCACCACCATTGAGAAACAATTATACTTTTTATGATGAGGAAAAGGTGGCAAAAGGTCTGAACATAGTTGACCAATTACCTGAAAGTATCGATGTGACTTACACCAAATCTGATGAAGCTGATGATTCAGGGGTGGTAAGTAAGGTTGTTGATAGCGTTTTGAAAGATGAGTCTACAAAAGGTAAGTCTGAATCACATGATGAAAATGAGGGAAATTTTCATGATGGCTATCTTAAACAGACAAAATCTGAGAAAAATTTGAATGATGATTCAAAAGGATTGGTTTACACTATGATTGGATCAGACAAATTATTCTTAGATGTTGTGTTCCCAATTCAGAATGTGATCTCAGAAAAGGTTGATAATGTTTTCAAAATGGTTGAAATTGAGAAATCTGAAATTTCAAAGTTTGTTGGTAAAGGTCATAAAACTTTTTATAACAAACCTGGTTTTAAAAAGAAAAACATGAAGGCTGGGTTGGGTTATAAGAAGAAACAAAGTTGGAAAAGAAATGAAATGCCAAATTATCAGGCAAAGATGAGTTTTGTTCATGGAACAACGTTAGAAGAAGAGAAAGATCTAAAATTTAGACAACAGTCTAATGACGAGTTCTTAGCTCAAAAGAAAAAGCAACAACCACAGGTCAAAGATGTGTCCAATAGAACATGTTTTAAATGTGATCAAATTGGACATCTTGCACGAAAGTGTCCAAATCTGAAACCTGTCGATGTTGAGACCAAAAAGAAGCTTGAAAATGTTGAGAAACAAAAATCTGAGGGTGTGAAACAAAGGTCAGCCAGAGTTGATTCAAAACAAACTTGGAGGTACAACACAAACAAGTTTGCTTCGAATCAAACTTGGAAATCAAAACAGACCAAGTCTGATTCAAGACATACCCAGAATTCTCACACACCCAGATTCAGAACAACACAAAGTTGGAAAACATCGGTTGATGTGACAAAACCTCAACAGTTGTGGAAACTCAATGTTGTTCAAAAACAAAGTGTTCAAAAAGAATCACATTTTTACAAACGAGGAACACCAAAAGGTCAAACATGGAGTGTTAAGAAACATGTCAATTCGGTAATAGATGAAAAAGTTGAAGTAACAATTGATAATGTTTTTGAGAAAAATGAAAGTAACTATCCAGTTCTACCTGGAAAGATTCATGTTCAACTACCTGAGTCTAAACAGGCTTGGGTTGCATTGTTCAAATGATCAAATTAGTTGAAATGTGCAGGTGCTCAACAAAACCAAAGATTCTGAGAATGGAAACTGGAGCAGCCTGGCACATGGAGAGGAGGAAGAGGCTGCTGGATCCTGTGTTGGTTGAAACAGGGAGTTTATTTGTTTTTCTATATATATAAAAAAACCAAAAATATGTTTGTTTTTAATTTTTGTCAAAAATAGAAAATTACAAAAATATGTGTTGATTGAATATGCCGAAACCCTCACGGCGGAACAAACATGATTACTTTCACAAGATTGAAAAAACAGTTTTCAAACTGTCGAAAATCAATGTGTTGTAAATCATGGGGGTATGTTATTTTCTGCAATTCAGCGCATGAGAAGCAGAAAATGGATGGCGAGATAAAGCTATCAGTGTTGGTTGTCAAATTTTCTTTAAATAATTTTGCATTTTAGGGGGAGTAATATTTGTCAGAAAATACAAAAACATTTGAAAATTTGAAAAAGCCAAAAACATGATAAAATTCAAAAATTGAGTTTTTGCGTAAAAAAAGGAAATGATAGTACATCAGTAGACAGTTACAGTATGCTAAAGAAATGTAATGAAATAGTGTGAAACAGTCTCACTGATGATATGCCGATAGGTTTTTATACATTTATTAAACTTTTTCGGGATATAAACCTAAATTCAAACTTGCTTATTTCGTGGGGAACACTACTTGGATATATAGGTAACCCCTGAAATCTCGTTTGAAGGACCCCTCTTTCTGAGATACTAGGTCTTTATGCTTAGTGATATCTGGGGTATTATTCCGGGACTTCTGCTGAATGGAAGTTCTGACCTAGTCCCCGAATAATACTTTTCGCATTGCTTGAAATACAGCGTCGCCCTCAGCAAAAATGATGAAACAATAAAATTGATAATCATTGCGGTTGAAGAAAAGATCCTCTAAAGGGGACACACCTAAAGTCGAACCGTCATCTCTCTGCTGAACGGAAGTTCTGACCTGAGCTCTCACGATTTCGCATCTAACCCCTTACAGATATCATCTAGGTATACTCACCTGTAAGACTAAATATTGGGATCTGGATACGGGAGTATATTCAAGAGGTGGGACACATGAATAAGTTTAAGTCTTTAAAACACCTAATCCGTATCCTAAATCAGTTGAAATTTGTGTGAAAATTTAAGTGGATCAGTATATTAACAATCTAAGTGAATTGTTTAATTCTTAATGTGTAACTAAGCTCAACGGTACTTGTGACTTGTCAAAAACTGATATGATCCTCTAACGCGAACTTAAACAAAAATATTGTCTGTAAATATGTTTGTACATATTTCATTACTGCTTTATATTTTCAGAAAATACAAAAAGATTTTTGATTTTGCTTTATTTTCGACAACTGATGTCTGAGAAGCTGAGTTTCAAAATCTAAGTAAGCTAATTGTGTTTCTGAAAATAAAACAAGTTCATTAATTTGAAACTTGAAATTTTTAACAAAAATCAAAAACAGTTTGTGATATCTCCAAGGTCATTAGTTTGGACTTGGATGATTAACTGTGGGGGATTTGGTTGCTTATACTGTTAAAGAGTCAGTTTTCGATCCTGAAACTGCAAATTCATAAAATTTGTTAAAAAGTGTTTGTTTAGAATGTATGAGTGATTACAGGAAAGAGTCCAGACTACGATCCCGGAAGCTGAGTCTAAGGGGGAGTTTGAAGACGAGCTCGAAGCAAGGGGGAGCTTGTAACCGGAAAGCAAGGTGTCGATCCCTAAAGCATGAAAGCTTGACGAAAGGAGGAGCCTGAAGAATCTATTGATGTTAAGAGCCAGAGACAGATCTTGGTATACAGATTGAAGACTTGAAGAAAGATTGATAGGATGCTTACAGTGTTAGAGTCAGAGAAAGAGCATGAAGACTGATCAAGACTGAAGATGTGTCATGATAAAGATTAGACATTGAAGACTCCGTCAATATCCAAGGGGGAGTCTGTTAGTGCACTATGTCTATTGACTTCGTCTTGTATCGAGTCATGTAATGAGATAGGATAGGATAATCAGTGCTCGAGGTGCTAGAAACTGTTTTTAGTGGATATGGTAGTGATTCCGCTTGAAACTGACAAAGACCATTTCAAGCGAAATCAAATCAGATGATTCCGCTTGAACATGTCCTGGTTGTTTCAAGCGAAATCTCAACTAGTATAAATAGGAGAGCACTTGATTCATTTCATATGGGAATTAGGTCTTGTATTCGGTAACAAGGTGCTGCCGGATTGTTCTCAGGTGCTGTAATTCTATCATAATCAATACAAGAGACATTATAATTACATCGAGCGTTTGTGTCATTGATTCCGCCTTTGATTCGGATAAACAACTCTTCTGATAGACTCATTTGGGTCATACAACGATCCTACAATCATAACCCCCGGTTACATATTAGATACGCTGCCCGATCGATCTAGTGCTCCGTAACGCATGTTGAAGCTCTGCCTGACCAGTCGTTGAAGTTCTGTCTCGGGAAGGGTATAACTAATGTAAATTGGGTTATTATACTAACGCGTGTGCATTGTTTAATTAATAGATTATAACCAAGAAGTCACAAGGAAATACCAAAACTAGCAATGTGAGTAATCTCCTTTTTGTGAAACCTTTTTGTGAACTATTTTTACAATACCTCAAATGTTTTAACAGTGATTGAGTATTTGTAATTCTACAATTATCGTCGGTATGTTGGGGTTTTGTATATGAAGGGGGTAAGGTCCCAAAAAACCTCGTTCCGAGCATTTGGACCATACCAAAACCTCGATTTTCTAACCTTCTTTAGACCTTGAGCGACTGCACACTGGTCCAATAAAGAAGACTTAGGAGAAAAACCAAACCCTCTTTAGACCTTGCGCGGCTGCGCACGGGTCCAACAAAGAGGACACGGAAGAAAGACAACAAACAACACCTGCGCGCCAAAAGGAGATTAATAAATCCTTGCGCCACTCTCATAACAAAATAAAGGATGAAAATACCAAGTTAAACCATTCCGCTTAATAATATCCAGACTTGGATATTATTTACGTGACTGGTGACCACACGATAAAAGAGTCACACAAGATTATGGCAATAATCTTCTAGAAGAAACTCAATCGTGCACCACCAGACGGTTATAACCGTCTGGACACGTGTCGTCATCCCAGACGCTACTGAAATCACAACGATGGCATGTAATTGGGGAAAAAACTCCACTTGCCCACTTTCCACGTGGCAAAATCCCAACTGTCGATCAGGATCACGATCCGTGTGACCTCACAGTTCAAACAAGAAGATTAACGGAGAGAACGTAACCACTACGGTGTTAGCATCTTCCGTTAACTTTTCATCAACAAGTTTTCCCGCCCAAAACTCTCGGCTATAAATACAAGAATAATTCAGGTATGAACCTCAAGTGACTCACACTTCTTCAATACTTCTTCTTCTTCATAAACACATACTTATTCTCATGCCGGAGTCGGGTCAAGGAGAGAACCCCTCTTCTCCCCTTGACGAGGCTAACGGTGCTTTGTTTTGCAGAGTTTACCAGAGAAGGAGGTCAGTTGTAATCGAATCAAACGAGAGGAAACCTACCTTTTTATGCGGATTCAAACCCCCTAGATATCTCGGTTCCGGCCATTTATCTAGTGTTTCTTCATTGGCGCCCACCGATTTCTCTGTTTTTTCAGTTTTATCTCGTTTCGATTCAGTTCCCTCATTCTCTGTTTTCATATGGCAGAGAATTCATCACCTCACCCATCAGGTCCTCGGTCTGAATTCAAGGGTTCTACAACCCCAAATACTCAGATCGACGGAATCATGGGAATCAATACAAGTAACAATCACTTAGACAAAAAGGACTCCTCAGATCAACTCATAGAGAAGAGCTCCAGAATACTGGATCGGCAGATTCCAGAAAGCTTTGAACCAAAATTTCACGCAACTTATCAGACCTGAGTCCCCAAACATCAGGTCTGATATTCGGCAAGAAAGTAACAACAGTCATTCAGGAGGAATTACTTCCCTAAATACAAATGGGAGTTCATAACCGTTCAGATCTATTCATGGAGAAAAAACTCCAGAGTACTGGTTCAACAGGTTCCAGATCGCCAGAAACCAAATTTTCCACAAACACTCCAGATTTGGGGGTTTCATTTAAATTCTATGATCAACGAGATGCAGACCTGAAGTCGCACAACGCATAACTTCTGGAGCTTTGCTTCTTGGGACTATAAGCCTTGACTAATACGGTTTTCGTCAAAACCTAGGTACTACAAACTCCTCTGAAAGAACCTTTTGATTTTTCCTTAAACAAAATGAGGGAAAGAGAACAAATCCCCGAATTCTTTTACATAACGTGAACACCTTCTAGTATACACTAAACAGTTGGTGCTATCACTTATAAACATTTAAACTGGCACTTATGCTAATTCAAGTGCCATGACTTTTCAACATGAAAGTGTTACAACCTGACACTTATCTAAGCTATAACGGATATATGTGCACAAGCATTTATGTTGACTAGCATAGTTAGAGCGTCTATATCTGTACAACTGGTACTTAAAATTTGATGGATGAAAGAAATCATTAAAAAAGACATACGCAATCCGTTATCTTTTCAAGATGACGGGAACAATATAAATACTATTGTTGCGGTATAATACCACCGATTGAAAAATCACATCAAAATTTTTGGTAAAACTTATACTCCTTATTTAAGGATAAGAGCACGTAAGTCGCCATACGCGCATGCTTCTTTACATCTGAGCACGTAAGTCGCCATCCGCGCTTGCTCCCTTACATACAAGCACGTAAGTCGCCATACGCGCGCGCTTCTTTACATCTGAGCACGTAAGTCGCCACCCGCGCTTGCTCCCTTACATACAAGCACGTAAGTCGCCATACGCGCATGCTTCTTTACATACAAGCACGTAAGTCGCCATACACGCATGCTTTACATTTGAGCACGTAAGTCGCCACTCGCGCTTGCTCCCTTACATACAAGCACGTAAGTCGCCATACGCGCATGCTTCTTTACATTTGAGCACGTAAGTCGCCACCCGCGCTTGCTCCCTTACATACAAGCACGTAAGTCGCCATACGCGCATGCTTCTTTACATCTGAGCACGTAAGTCGCCACCCGCGCTTGCTCCCTTACATACAAGCACGTAAGTCGCCATACGCGCATGCTTCTTTACATTTGAGCACGTAAGTCGCCATCCGCGCTTGCTCCCTTACATACAAGCACGTAAGTCGCCATACGCGCATGCTTCTTTACATTTGAGCACGTAAGTCGCCATACGCGCATGCTTCTTTACATCTGAGCACGTAAGTCGCCACCCGCGCTTGCTCCCTTACATACAAGCACGTAAGTCGCCATACGCGCATGCTTCTTTACATACAAGCACATAAGACGCCATACGCGCATGCTCCCTTACATTTAAACACATAAGTCGCTATCCGCGCATACTCCTTTAAGTCGCCATACGCGTCTACTCCTTTACTCACGAGCGAACACACATACACTTGCCCCTTCACAAACGCGCAACCCTGACAATCCATGGAAATACGCTAGTACAACCAATCAACGAACACCAAGTTAAACGGACACAACTAGCAACTATTCCTCACACCGGGAACGCGCAGCAACTAGCCAAGCTATTCAGCAAGTCAGACTTATACAGTCAAGGTATTTTTTCACTTTATTGGGCCCACACCCTATTAATGCAAAAATTATCTTTACATGTTATTGTTTGTTACAAATTGCATGTAATTTCTTTGGTATACGCGAAAACAGTATGGTGAACATTGTAAGCCTCATGAACGGTCTAAAAAATAGCAAGCCCCGTGCACAGTCTAGACTTACGTTCGCACATGAGCACAATACCATTTTCATTCGCTATACCTAAACAAAGTAATTATACACATGCAACATATTGTAATTCAAACATAAACACAAAACATGAATGCATAACATTGCATCAACAAAGGAAAGTTACTAGTGCAGCAAGGCACCTTTAGCAGCATTTACAGCAGCAAAACATCAAAACGTTCTTTACAAAATAAACACCAAAAAACATAACTAAAGCCTCATCAGAGGTATACAGTACTTCCCCGAACACCCTAACAAGGAGGAACAACAGCCAGCTCAATCTCCCCAATCAACAACCGGTATTCCTTCATTCCCAGAGGAAGGATTAGAATAACACCTGTTTCGACGCCGCCGGTACACAAGCAAAGGCTGATCTTTCCAGTTAACCGGAAGATACTCCTTCAAGCATCGACAAGAGAGGACAACAGAACCCGTAATGATTAACTATCAGATCATCTTCCTCTAAAACGGCGTTACCAGAAACACGTCATATCTCATTAAATGAATTATGACAACGTCTGCATATTCCAAAAAAGAAAAGACGAAAAGGTACTACATGTATTTATGTTTTATTTTTCAAATAACGTCATGAACGCCAAATCATGACGAGGCAGGTCAGAACAAAGAAGAAAACTCACAAGTTTTCTTCTAAGATTTTTCGAAAAATTGCGCAAGAGTATCTTCTCATAAAAAAAATTCTCCACTTTCGCACCAAAAACCCTGCAGCAAAAAACGTTTCTCTCTCATAGTCCAGTGCTCCACTTATTTGCATAAGAGCAACACTAGACTAGGGGGACTTGAAGGGGTAAGGTCCCAAAAAACCTCGTTCCGAGCATTTGGACCATACCAAAACCTCGATTTTCTAACCTTCTTTAGACCTTGCGCGACTGCACACTGGTCCAATAAAGAAGACTTAGGAGAAAAACCAAACCCTCTTTAGACCTTGCGCGGCTGCGCACGGGTCCAACAAAGAGGACACGGAAGAAAGACAACAAACAACACCTGCGCGCCAAAAGGAGATTAATAAATCCTTGCGCCACTCTCATAACAAAATAAAGGATGAAAATACCAAGTTAAACCATCCCGCTTAATAATATCCAGACTTGGATATTATTTACGTGACTGGTGACCACACGATAAAAGAGTCACACAAGATTATGGCAATAATCTTCTAGAAGAAACTCAATCGTGCACCACCAGACGGTTATAACCGTCTGGACACGTGTCGTCATCCCAGACGCTACTGAAATCACAACGATGGCATGTAATTGGGGAAAAAACTCCACTTGCCCACTTTCCACGTGGCAAAATCCCAACTGTCGATCAGGATCACGATCCGTGTGACCTCACAGTTCAAACAAGAAGATTAACGGAGAGAACCTAACCACTACGGTGTTAGCATCTTCCGTTAACTTTTCATCAACAAGTTTTCCCGCCCAAAACTCTCGGCTATAAATACAAGAATAATTCAGGTATGAACCTCAAGTGACTCACACTTCTTCAATACTTCTTCTTCTTCATAAACACATACTTATTCTCACGCCGGAGTCGGGTCAAGGAGAGAACCCCTCTTCTCCCCTTGACGAGGCTAACAGTGCTTTGTTTTGCAGAGTTTACCAGAGAAGGAGATCAGTTGTAATCGAATCAAACGAGAGGAAACCTACCTTTTTATGCGGATTCAAACCCCCTAGATATCTCGGTTCCGGCCATTTATCTAGTGTTTCTTCAGTATACAAAATTTGTTAGTATATTGTGATTAGTAACATAACCACCAGTCAGGATTGATAGTACCGTGAGTGGTAATTAAAGTAGATGTAAACAAATGTAATTGCTGGATTGCCCTCAATGCTGTAAAATGATAAAACCTGTTTTGATTAAACTGGGATTCACTCACCAGTATTTCTTGCTGATAAAATGTTTAAAAACGCGTTTCAGGTAACAAAATGTGAAAGCCAATTAGAAGCCAGCTGGACAGCACTGAAGGCTTGGAAAAATGGCTATAAAAGTTACCTAAATAAAGAAGATGTTTTATTTCAATAAATTAGGGTTTACCCCTACAAATATGTTTGTAATGGAAACTTGGGAATTTCTAATGTATTTATTATTATAAAAATGTGATGTTTTACTCTGATAAAATATTTCCTAACTACGGTCCTGATGTAAATTTCGCTGCCAAATTGATAAACATCGATACCACTGATACTGGTTCGCGGCTACCCGTTCCCAAGGATAGGGGCCGGGGGTTGCGACACTGTTTGAAGCTAACATATAGAATATCGCTGTTTGAAGGCGTGAAGTTATATACTATTGTTTTGAAGGTGCCAATTATTTATACCCCGTTATATTATGAAGCTGGCAAATCAGTGTAGTCAAATCAAGTTAGCAACTCTATTGCATACCATGTGAAATTAAAAAGCAAAAGCAGCAGATATAGTATTGATTCTTACCCACACAACTACTAGACTACTATTGATTCTTACACATTTTTGACATTATCATCTCCCTAAATAGTTACCTTCTGTATAGACTGCTACGAATAACAATTTTTAATAAGACCAAGGGGTGTGAGGATCGTCCCCCCGGCTTTGGGTCTTCGCCCTCGTCCCACACCTCCCCCTCCCCCTCGTCGCGGCGCAACCGGCTTCTTTTGAACGTTTGGGACGAGCTGAATGTGGGCCACCCATAGAGAGAGAGTTATTTTTTTTGTTTTAATTATTTAACTAAATAAAAAAATAATAATAAAAAAAGGGAGGGAGGACTATGCTCCACACCCTTGGGTAGTCACCAAGGGGATGGTCTTTCATCCATGCTGACATGGCGCCTACGTGGCGGATAGTACCCAAAGGGACTACCCAAACCACACCCCATGGTCTAAGACCATGCGTAGTGGTTTGATAAATAATGCCCCCACCCTTGGGCCTTTTCTGCCATGTGGCAGTCCCGTCAGCATGGGGGGTATTATTGGGCGTTTTTACAAAAATGGCGTAGTGGAATAATGTCCAATAACGCCCCATCCAATCATTACACAATTATTTATTTTTTTTAAATTAAAAACTTAAAATACTTCATTAAATTAAAAAAAATACAATACTAGAAAAAAAAAACCCGACTAAACTTAAAAAAACCTAAAATAAAAAAAAGAAATAAACTTAAAAAAATAAAATACATTAATTTTCGTCTTCTCTTTCTTCATGCTCGCCAACTTCGTCATCCTCGTCCTTCGTTTCTTCTTCACCCTCAGGTAGGATATACCGAACCAACCATGCGTGTTGCACCAAATCAACCGTTAACGCGGAATGGTACGGTTCGTAACGCAATTCTCGTGCATTATTCACACTTTCTTCCATTGATGCCTGCGGATGCTCCTCCTGAACGGCTCCCGGTACATAATTCGGGCATATCGCCTTTCCTTCGTCTTCCAAAATCATGTTGTGCATGATTATACAAGCGTACATAGCATCTCTCATTTTTTGCTTGGTCCATGCACGACAAGAATTTATCAAATATTGTCATCGTTGTTTAAGAACCCCAAAGCACCTCTCAATGTCTTTTCGTGAAGACTCTTGAACCTTTTTAAAGTGTGCTCTTTTTCATCGATAGGATCACTAAACGTCTTCACGAAAATCGAATACCTAGGATAAATTCCATCACACAAATAATATCCATGAGGGTAGTAGTTTCCGTTTGCGCAAAAAGACGCTTTTGGAGCTCTGCCAGAAATCCAGTCCTCTAACAACGGAGATTGTTCAAAAACATTTATACCATTGCATGACCCGATCACGCCAAAGTAAGCCGACCAAACCCAAAGGTCCTGTGAGGCAACTGCCTGAAGAATAACAGTAGGTCCCTTTTGGTCACCACGTGTGTGTTGACTTCGCCATACGGTCGGGCAGTTATCCCAACGCCAATGCATGCAATCCAAGCTTCCGATCATACCAGGCAAACCATGCTCAGCCAAATGTACCTCGTAAATCTTTTGAAGGTCGTCCCATGTGGGCGTTCTCAGATAACACGCATCGTACAAATCTATAATACCTTTATAAAAACAAACGTATACAAACATAAGCTTAAGAAAAAAAATACTTGTAATGTTTATAGTAAAGTATAGGAATGTACCGCGACAAAAATGCTCCAAGGGGTCTCGCATTGTTTTCTCGGCCATTTTTAAATACTTGTCGTTGATGTCGGTCGTGTTTTCGTAAGGAAGGACTCGTAGCGTCGACGTACACTTTTGAATACCGGTGAATCCAAGTGTCCCTTTCGCATCCGCTTTTTGTTTAAAATAATCGTAGTTGCTTTCCAAGTCGTCAACGATGCGCAGAAACAAACGTTTACTCATTCGGAAACGACGCCTAAAAACTTATGGGTTCGAAAATGTTGGCGCCTCATCGAAATAATCTTTCATTAACCGATCGTTTGCCGCATGTCGGTCTCGTTCAATATAATCTCTTGTTTTAACTTCACGTTCGGGTCGTCGACAATGCTTCACATATCTCACCGCTAGTTAACAAGCACTCGTAACTGCCTCTTGCTCGACCTCCTCATCGGTGGATTCACCGTCATCCGCTAAAAACTCTCTATAGTAATAATTTACGATGGACGAGGAACTAGGGGAACCCATTATTTTTTATAAAAATGGTTGAATATTTGAGATTGTAGAGGTTTATGTTTGAAAAAAATGGAATGGAAGTGTGTATATATATATATATATAGGTGAGAAAATTAATATATACACACACATAGGGTGGGGTTCGGCTACAAAGTCCATTTTTCCTACAAAGTGTACAAAGTCATAAACGCCACAATTTTAGTCATAAGACACACTCAAAACACACAAATAACAAAGTGAAGATCACTAAAACATAGTATCCAAAGCCTAATAGTCCATAAAAACTTCAAACACACCATCGTAGAACTATGAATATAAAACACAACATGATAATCAACATAAAACACACTAATGTTAGTCATTCGCTAATCAAAGTCTTATCATCTAAAACACAACACAAAACCCAAAAATATGGCGTTTTAGTAATATTCACTTTGTTATTTGTGGGTTTTGAGTGTGTTTTGTGGTTGAAATGATGGTGTTTTATGACTTTTTACACTTTGTAGGAAAAGTGAACTTTGTAGCCAACTCCCACCGTATATATATACATATATATATATATAGCCGTTGAATCTGACCGTTGCAACGGTCTGATTGGCCAATTCATCGTCCCTTCGCATGATTAAAACCACACCAAAACAAAGTTTTCGAGCAAACACGCCCAGGGAGCGGTCGAGGGGCGGAATCCGGCGTGATTGGAGCGGAATTTTGAAAGAAAAAATGCCCGTTAGACTGTGGGGTATGGGGCTTGGGTTGGGGCGTGGGTTGGCTGAAAACGCCCAAGCAACCACCCCGGGTGGGCTTGGGTTGGGGCGTGGCCCAAGGGGCGGGAGTTTAAAGCCGGGCGTGGGGCGGGCTAGCGATCCTATGTGGCCGGCTCCTATTCGCTTGTTGGCCATGTCATAGCAGGGCATTTAAAATTTAAAAACTAACCGTTTGGCCAAGCCAAGCGTTCACCCCAACCCAACAGTCAACTTCACTATAAATATAACCCCAACCCCACCGGCTACCCCAACCCAAACAATCTTGTTGGCTGTCCACTGTTGCCCCAACCAAAACCCACATCTTTGATCGAACCTGCTACCCCAACCCACTTGATCGATGGCCTCTTGGACACACGAAGAAGAGCTAGCTCTCGTCACGAGCGTCGTTGACGCAATGAAGGGGCGACAACCCGGTCAACCCCGATATTGGCCGGAAGCCTTTGCAAGCTACCGACATAACGTCGGACACGACCGGCACAACTTAAACGCGTACCAACATAAATGGCGAGAGCTACGGCTGAAGCTTGATCGTTTCAAAACCTACTACGAAGCCGTTCCAAGCGGTGAGTTAAGCCACGAGGACCGGGTGGCGGTGGCGAACATTGAGTTTCGGGGCAAGGAGCGAAATTCGTTCGACAAACTCGCGCTTTTTGAAATTTACCTAACGCTCTAGTTTTTTTTAATCGTTTTTAGGTTTTTTGTAATTTTTAGGAATTATGTAATTTTTAAGAATTTAATAAAATTTTAGGCTTTTTTTTTAATGTTGTGTGTATTTTTTTAATTTTTTGTATTTTTTTTAATAAACTGCCAAGCCACGCGGTTCACCCACGCCCCGCCATACCCCGCGGACGCGTCACTCACCGATGAAGAGGCTCAAACTTCAGATGTCAACTCATGCCCCAACCCCTGTCCCACCATACCCAATGGTATTAGACCACCCGTAGTGGTTTAGAAAAATAATGCCCCCACCATGGGGCATTATCCGACACGTGTCATCCCAGTTAGCATGGGGCATTATTCCAAAAGTGGCGTAGTTGGGCATTATTCCAATAATGCCCATTCCAATCATTAAACAAAAAAAAAATTAAAAAGCAAAAGTTGCTGCTGATTGGCTAGTAAAAAAAGCAAACAGTACCATTGCCACATGCAAAAATCTCATTGGCCACTTGTACAATACCCCAAACAACTTCAACGTTTTAATAAACACGCTCACATGCAAATTTTCCAAAAAAACGCCCAACAACGCCGGGCGTAATGGGATGGGGGGCGTTTTGAGGCGTTTTTTTTCAATTTAAAAAAAAAAAACGCCCGACTACGGGCATTCTTATGGGTGGTCTAACTCCATTTAGTTTGCAATTGTAAGAGGCAATTGTGTAGTCATATCCATGTAGGGTGGTGCAAGTGTTCAATCAAATCAACATGCAGATAAAAAAACAAAAACCTATCCTGTGGTCTCTGCATTGAACATTTATAACATTGAAAGATTGCAAGTTCCAAATTCCACGTTCATAAAAAAAACAACCTATCACGTGGCCTCTCACTTTTCCACAAAGTCCGGCAGCCGGACTTGACCGGTGGAGCAGGTAACGAGCCGGCGCCGCCGCTCACGGCGGCGGTGGTGGAGGTTTTCGCGGCGGACCCGGGGTGTAACCCCCTAAATCAAACCTCCTGATCATGAATTCGGCACCAGATTTCCAATCGGAGCAGTGTAGGTGGCAGATTTGATCACCGGCAGCCGCGGTTTGGGACTTCACACTCCGGTAAACATAACTAAAGATACAATGCTGCTATGCTTCAACTCAGTCAACACGGGCCTGGAACTTTCTCTCGATGCCAAAAATTCTAAAGATACAATGCTGCTATGCTTCAAGATTTTCTTGGAGACTTTGGTTAGTTTATTCTCAAGATCATTATTCTAATTTATACATGGTTTTTATTTTCTTGCTAAATGTATTTTTATTTGCGATGAAGGAGCACCAACTACTGAAAGACCAAAAGAAGAATATAAGAAAACGACCCAAACAAGGAGGAAACTGTTCTACCACACCAACTAATAAACCACCAAGACAGCGCCGTAGACAAGGTAATTATATTCTTTAAAGTTCTTATTATATGTGAAATATTTATAAAATTTAGTTCTTATTATGCAGTTAATATCGATGATATATCATCGGTACCCATGAAATGACACCATGTAAAATGAGTGAGGATTTTTATTTTATTATAAAAAGCTAAGTAAATTGTCATTTTACTAGTATGAGACCCCGCGCGCGTTGTTGCGGCGCGCTAAACAATTGAAAGTTGATAAAATATTCGATCCAAAGTCTAATAGATGGCAAGAGCTTCAAGCTCAAACGAAGAGAACTCAATCACATATATATTCTTGATTGAATAAAAATTTTATAAAAAAATTTATTATAAAATGCTCTGTAAGAATTCAGGATTCTTGTTAGGTGTCTGTTGACTGTTGCTATTTGAATATGCAATTGCTTCAATTGCATTCCCATGTGAAGAAAGTAAAAATTATTATCGCATAAGGTACATAGTAAGGTTGTAAAAATGTGTTTATGGATAATGTTTAAGAATGTGATCTTACATGTTTGTCAACAAAAACAAATTAATTCCCATGATCCTCAACAAAGCTGTAGTAAACCATTAAATAATCACCAAAATGTAGATAAGAATAAGACACATTCACGTACCACACTCCTCATGTGGTTTTAAAATGAGGATAGTTTAAACATATTTATAGCAATAGATACAAATATTTAAACCATTAAATAATGACCAAAAAGCTGCATGTTCGCTTTGATTATGTATTCTTCGTCGCCCGGTGACTTCGCCGGCGCGTAGATGAAACGGTGCTGATGAAACACGACCAAAATCTTGGCCGGAGATCACCGCCAAAGTGGAAGAAACATTCAATAATCTTCAACCCAAACTAAACAAAACAATGTTTGACCAAAATGATTATCATCAAGAGAAGCAAAAACAGTCAACGTAAACACAAAAAAGGGAACTTTACCAGAGCAGAGCAACCGGGATGAATGAATTCTAGTGGTGAAGGTGAAGAAAAATATTGATTTTAATTGAGTGGGTGAGGGAGATTAGGACACGTGTTATACAAATGGATGATAAATATTTACAACCAACAAAACTGAAGGTACATGTAACATATGCACAAAAAACCAAAAAAGCCAAAAGTACAACAGTCAAATGCACAACTATGTTATAAATTAGAGTATATATAAATTTTCTTGGTTGTCTTAAATTACCATTTTTGTCCCTTAGGATTTTTGTTTTATTATGAAAAGTTGAGTAAATTGTCGTTTTGTTTTATTATAATTTTCATCCAAAACGATATTTATAATTTTTTTTTCTTTTAAACATATATATATATATATATGCAAAATTTACCTTTATATCCTTTAATATAGAAAAAAAGTTACGCATAAAAAAGTTACGTGCAAAATGCGCCATCAAAAAGCCACATGCGCCCATGCCACGCTCACGCGCGTGTGCGTGTTCGCAAGTACACTAGTGTGTGATTCCATGAAACAATAAGGATGAAGTGTTCTCACTTAAATACCCCTTTAAGTTTCATCTCTCCTCTTATGTTGGAGAAGTTGCCACTTTTCCAATTTTTCACCATTCAATATTTCAAACACCAAACGTTGAGTATCGATATCTCATTCATCTTCGCTCCGTTTTGGATGTGTTTTAGTTCGTTGCGAAACTCTTCCAACATAGAACACAAACTCACAAATAAATATATAAAAACACCTCAGTTTCTTATATGTATTTCAAGTACAAAATTAGGAAAAAATGCATTTCCTATATTTGTGAAAATTGCTATTTTCACAAATTTCCAACACAACCCAGTTATCATCATCGCATGTTGGGTAACATCGGGTTGTAAGTCGTTATTCACAATATTTCCCAACGGTCATCATGGGTGTTGTAGGCACCCCAACGATAAGGTTCCTCCATGGTTGTTTCAGATGCTACTTGAGGATTTTCAAAAGTACCCATATCAAAGTGCCAATATTGGATACTTGCGTCCTCCAGTACCAAAGTTATCTTTCAAGACCTGAATTATCTTGTAAAGCCCCGTAACTTTTTCAAAATGCATAATTTTAAATCATCTACTGGATGATGAGTATTTAAAGCCACGTACCATCTGATTTAGGGTTTCAACGTAGTTCTGTTCTTCAAGCCCATCTTCGATAAGAACCACTTCTAACGTGCCAAACAGAAGGCCTTTTGGACCCACATGTGCTAATAATGCATTAGGGGAGAGCTGTAGCCATGGCTCATCTAATTTTGCCCGCATATGATCGTAATTTGTGTCGCATTGATGGCCAGACATCCGTTACTACACTCTTGGTCCCATACCTCGGGAGAATCATCGAAGCAGGAATAGTGAAAACCGTTGTCAACATGAAGTTTTCTAAAAAAAGGAAATGATATTAGCAAAACATAAATACCTAAACATATAAGAAAAAAGATGAACACTTTGTGTAAATAACTTACTCACTGGTCGTTATAAAATTCAAGTTCATGTTTTTGCTAATCTGAACACGTGGGGGTTTGTAAAAATTCGGAAAGAGATGGGGAGGAAAGGGTACCGCGATGGTGAGGGGTGCTTACTGCGCGACGAAACGGAGGTGGTGTCTCAACGAAATTTTCAGTTCAGGAGATTGAATGGAGAAAAATGTTGAGAAGATTTACATTATAAAGTTTAAAAGGAGTGATGATTTTTGTTTTATTATGAAAAGCTGAGTAAATTATCATTTTAGTCCCTTGGGTTTGTCTTAAATTACCATTTAAGTCCCTTAGGATTTTTGTTTTATTATGAAAAGTTGAGTAAATTGTCATTTTGTTTTATTAAAATTTTCATCCAAAACTATATTTATAATTTTTTCCTTTAAAGATATATATATATATATATATATATATATATATATATATATAATTTACCTTTATTTTCTTAATATAGAAAAAAAGTTACGTATAAAAAAATTACGTGCAAAGTGCGCCATCGAATCGCCACATTACGCCATCGCCCGCGCCACACGCGCGCGTGTGTGAGTTAGGGAGCTTCGCACCCTTCGCGAGTGCACTAGTGTGTGCTTCCATAAAATAATAAGGAATGAGTGCTCCCACTTAAATACTCGTTTAAGTTTCAATTCTCCTCCTATGTGGGACAAGGTGACACTTTCCCAATTTTTCTGCATTCAATGTTTCAAACACCAAACTTTGAGTATCGATATCTCATTCATCTTCGCTCCGTTTTGGACGTGGTTTAGTTCGTTGCGGAGCTCTTCCAACATAAAACACAACCCCACAAATAAATATATAAAAACACCTTAGTTTTTTTTATTTATTTATAGTCCAAAATTAGGAAAACTGCATTTCCTATATTTGTGAAAATTGTTATTTTCACAAATTTCCAACACAACCCAGTTATCAACATCGCATGTTGGGTAACATCGGGCCGTAAGACGTTATTCACAATATTTGCCCAACGGTCATCATGGGTGTTGTAGGCACCCCAACGATAAGGTTCCTCCATGGTTGTTTCAGAGGCTACTTGAGGATTTTCAAAAGTACCCATATTGTAGCAAAGTGGCAACACTGGGTACTTGCGTCCTCCAGGACCAAAGTTATCTTTCAAGGCCTGAATTATGCTGTAAAGCCCCGTAACTTTTTCAAAATGCATAATTTTAAATCTTCTACCGGATGATGAGCATTTAAAGCCACGTACCACCTGATTTAGGGGTTCAGCATTCTGTTTTTTAAGCCCATCTTCGGTAAGAACCGCTTTTAACATGCCAAACGGAAGGCCTTTTGGACCCACATGTGTTAATAATGCATTGGGGGAGAGCTGTAGCGATGGCTCATCTAATTTTTCCCGCATTACGATTGTGAGCATATGTGTGGCACTGATGGCTAGACATCCGTTACTACACTCTTGGTCCCATACCTCGGGATAATCATCGAAGCATGAATAATGAAAACCTCTGTCAACTGGACGTTTTCTGAAAAAAAAAGGAAATGTTATTAGCTAAACATAAATACCTAAACATATAAGAAAAAAGATGAACACTTTGCGTGAGTAACTTACTCGCTGGTCGTTGTTAAATTAAAGTTCATGTTTTTGCTAATCTGAGCACGTAGGGGTTTGTAAAAATTCGGAAAGAGATGAGGAGGAAAGGGGACCGCGATGGTTAGGGTGCTTACTGCGCGGCGAGACGGAGGTGGTGTCTCAACGTAATTTTCAGTTCAGGAGATTCAATGGAGAAATATGTTGAGTAAAGCACATGGGCTGCAAGGAACAGGTGGCAGGTAAACCATGGAGGGTGACGTGGCAGGCACACATGCGCGGGTACACGACGCATGACCAGGTTGGTCTGCGCGTATCGGCGCATGGACATTGATGTGACACGCGGTTGGCGCACCAAATTGAGACAATACGGCACAACTGTGTGGCTTGCTCGTATAGGTTCATTGGTGACGTGGCGCACGCGCGCATGGAACTGAGCCAAACTGGCGCGCGCATGCAGGGCACATGAAATTGAGCCAAAATGGCACACGCGCACGTGAGCATGTAGACCAGCGCGCGCATGAAAATGAGACAAAATGGCGCGCGCGCACCAGCATGTCTTGGGCGCGTACGCGCAGAAGCTTACAGACATTAATGATAGAGCCGTTTCATTTCAGCATTTGAAATAGACGAGTCAACGGTTTTGACTGAGTATTAAATGACGAATTAAAGTGCATTGAAGACGTTTAATGCAATTTAATTCACCAATTTAATTCGTTTTATGTTTTATCTTGAGACCAACAGTATAAATAGGAGGCCACCCCTGCTACAGAAGATACACCGAACAACACACCATCTTATACAACTTCTCCTCTACAGAATTTTCTTCCTTTTCTTTCTTGTAGTAAGGCACACCTTCTGGTTTTCGTCAAATCCGACAGTGCAACTGCTTAGGCTATTGTATTTTAGAAACAAACGAGTTCTACTGGGGGCTCGAAATTTGTTTTAAGGGACCCGTGTCTAACACGATCATCAGACAAGAACTTTTTATTTTCAGTAATCTCGTTCTTGTGCATATTGTATTTCAGTGTAATTGTATTGTATTTTTCAGCTATATTTTGTTCTGCATTTGTAATTCAGGTTAATGAAATTTTATTTATTTTATACGAATGGATTCCTACAATCTTAAAACAAATTTTTAAAACATTGTTCGTGTAGAATTTTAAACTATTCTGCTGTGATTTCGAATCAGTTTTGACATCACACAGTGGACAAGGTGCCACTTTCCCACTTAAATACCCCTTAAAATACCTCTTTAAGTTTCATCTCTCCTCCTATTTGGGTTAAGGTGCCACATTCCCAAATTTTCAAGGACTAAAATGGTATTTAACTCTAAAACAAAAATCCTCACTCCTTTTAAACTTCATAATGTAAATTTTCTCAACATATTTCTCCATTGAATCTCCTGAACATGCTTTGGCCTAATAGGTATCGGTACTCTCAATTAGGATTATCCCCAGGTAGGCAATCGAGTTGTACGAAATGCCAGCCTAGACAGGAGTTCCCAACTTAACGGTACTTAACCCTTCCAGTTACTACATGTCCGACACGAAAAATACATTTTTACAAATATTGTACAAAAAGACAAACTTTAGAAATAACTTTAAACTAGACACTCTAAGCTTTAAATTTATACTTAGACTCGATTTTAGAAATACAACACACAACCGACAGTGTACCGATCAGTGTAGTAAAGTGAAAATTAAGTCCGGATATCGAACCCAAGGGAAAACAGTTTGAACTACGTTAATTATTTTGTTTATACTAAGTTTTGTACACAAATAAATCTTTTTGTATTTTTGATTTAAAGGGGGGTTTTTCACTTGAAATATTAATTTAAAATGAATTTGTATATTATTAAAACAAACATTGATAAAATAAAACTCACGGGAAAATAAGACAAGAAGCGTCGAATTAAAGAAAATAAACACAAACACAATATATTAAGTAACATATAATAATTAAACAATCAACAGGTAACAATTACAAAAACAACAGTTTATAACAAAGATTTAACAAAAATATAACAAAGATTTAACAATAATGATAAAGGACTATCCAGGTTAGAATCCTACTTGTTAATAACATGCTTTCTACCGGGCAATTGTGTGATTTGAAACCGGGATCTTTAGATATTAAACCTTTAAAGACGACTTAGGATTCCTAATCATTCTCGGGAATACAACTATGTGACTTTTAAGGTTTATTTTTATTACCGATTTTCTAGACTACTTTACAGTTGTCTAGTGTTCTTGATAAGTGTTTGAAACTTACTTCTTAACAGTTATAAGTCTAAACAATCTAAGAAAACTATGTTTGGTTTAATAGATAAATTAGTGACAATTTAACTAAAATGATTTCTTACAAAACTCAATTTTAGCAATACACTATATTTGATCTATTAATGTTTTTATACCTTACGACGTTAAAAATAGTTGAACATTAAAACTGGATTAATTTGATCATTAATTCTATGGTTTATCTTACAATATCACCACATGATTACCCAACCCTTTTAGGACTTTGAATATCAACATAATTCGTTTGATGAAATTACTTTCACTAGAATTAATGTGAAACTAATGATCAAAGTAAAAATCAAGTTAAAACATTCATATACACCAAACATGTAACTTAGATTATTTACTTAACAAGAACAATAACAATTACACAATACCCGGTAAAAATCACATATTAACAAATATTCATCATAACCTAGATAGTTTCAACGTTTAGTTACACATATTATTAAACATTACAACTACACAAAGTTTGAAAATAAATACAAACATTATTACAAGACAAATTGAACTTACAAACGAAAGGTTATAGAATTCGGATCAATTGGAACTCGAACAGAATAACTTTACGACTCCCGAGAGCTCCGAGATTCTTCACCAGTACTTCTAATGGAACGGAAATTATAACATTAACCCACTCGGGTCAATTAGGATTAGAACCGACGGCCTCCGGACGTCTCGAGAGTTCCGAGGTACTTCACCAGCACTTCCGGGTGTTTAAACTCGACTATAACAGAATTATAACATAGATTTTGGAGAAGAAATGGTGTGTTTTTCGAGCTAGAGTGCATGGGTATTTATAGGTACAAGTTTTGGCTACTGTTCACCCTTAGCGCACCGTTACGGTTTGAGTGTAGCGGTGCGCTACCACTTTTATGACCTAACTCGTCCACTGAGCAAAAAGGGCTAGCGCACCGTTACACTTTGGTTGTACCGGTGCGCTACCACTTTTCTGACCTAATTTTCTTTTTGTCGTTATTGAAGCTAGCGCACCGTTACACTTGTAACATAGCGGTGCGCTAGGACTGCCCTAGGTCAAATTTCTTCTTTTCTTTGGCACGTTTCCCGAGGTATCGATTCCTTCTTCGATCTTGTACTGTTTTCTCGCATAATCTACAGATAATTCACCAATTCCTGCAGATTCATAATTTTATCAAATCAGTATCGAAAACAACGGATAAACGCGCACAATCTATCTGAAACAGGGGTTATCTGATATAAAAGATGTGTATAATTCTAAACACATCAAATATCCCCACACTTAAGCTTTTGCTTGTCCCTAAGCAAAAATCCTAAACACATATTAAACTTAAATTATTAAACAATAACATATGTTTCAAACAAATTTAAATATGAATTACAAAATTTTTAAATACAGAAGTTTCACAAGACTTACAACGTTCAAGAGGTTAATAAATCAAGAAAATGAAACGAGTAACCGAGAATACTTAATCAAAATTTTCTTACTTATAAGTAATTAATTATGCAAAAACAATACCACTCACTAAATTCACTCTTCTCTCGGATAATATGTATGTAATTTTTAGTGAACTCTCAAAACCAGATTATGTAGCATTACTACTATAAGCTTGTACGTCAATCAAATCTCCACCTAATTGTTAGAAATCAATACAGATAAAGAGGACTTAAAATGCGTAAGTGGGGTTTAAAGGTAGGATGTTTATTTACAAAGATGGGACTAACTATAGAGTTTTATAGTTAGTTTATTGGACATATATACAAATGAAAACTATGAAATGAACAACATCAGGCCTAAGTCCAATGGTTAGACAAGTGCGCGAAAGAGTGTGGAAGCACAGACCCGAGTTCGAATCTCGGGGGCTGCTACCATGCTTTATTTATGCCTGCCCTTATCTAGCGCACCGTTACAATATGAGACTAGTGGTGCGTGATTGTAAATAGTAATTTTTTTTTCACAACCACTTTCATCCTAATGACTCTTTTTACGGTCAGATCATCAAGACCATTTTATCGAAGAAGCAAATCAAGTCTTTTTCAATGTTGTGACGAATATTACTTCTAACTCTGATAGATCGTTCGGCATTGAGCCTAATAGACCCTACCTATATTAGAAGCGTGTATTTGACTTTTTTACATCTTCTCATATAAGATCAATTTCTAAAATCCATTCCGGTTATCAGGTAACAAACGAATGGTTTTAGGCTCAAAGTGGTATCGAATGGTAATGGTGAATTTTTACAGAAAAGGTGATTTTAAGGCCTCTTTTATACTTGTATCAATATCTAAACCAAGGTCTTGAAATGTATCAAAACGTACAAGTTCTAAAGTAATGCAACACGTCGGTGTACACACATGAAATGAAAATAGTGTTTTTGTAATAAACACCTTTAGGCTCAAATCTTACTGTCATGTGGTAATATAATGGTTAAAGGTTGTTATTGCATAGTTAATTTACTTTAAAGTAAAAAAAATTATCTTAAGTATCTCGTAAAAAAATTCACAAAAACTTGATTTTAAAAACCTACTATCCCGCAACTTAAAGAAACTTGTATTTTCAAATTTTGTAAATTACACATTTAAATTGTTATAAACAGACGTTTTCGAAAAAAATTTCAAGTTTTCAATGCGTTTAAAGGACCAGGACAAGTTTTTTTTTTTATAATAATAATAATTCCTCATCCCCACACTTGAAAGACACATTGTCCTCAATGTGTGAAAACGAGAAATGTATTTAAGCACACTTGAAGAAATTAAACACGCTTCCTGAAAAATAAAAAAAAATTACTTCCCTGATGTTGTCTTATTTCCGAATATGCTGCCTCGTCATATTTTATCAATTTGTCGCTCAATTCCTGTATACGACGCTTGCAAGATAATAAGTAATACATCAACAAGAAATAACATAACACACGTAAATTAAAACACACCAAACTGAATGTAAATATATACAAACATATGAAGTACTGTCAGATACAGGAAAATATAAACAGACTATGGTGGCGCTGGCTGATTATGTGGAGGGGGAAGGCGGTCCATGATGATCTGTAGCATCCCCCTCATCTCTGTAATAGTCTGAGCCATCACTACCTGCGTCTCCCTAATCTCCTGCTGACCCTGCCTGAGCTGAGCATGTCCCTGCTCTAAGCTAGCTAAGCGATCTGCCTGGGTGGCTCTGGCTCTGGGTGGTCTAGCCCTCTCTCGCTCGGGCACCTGATGCGGAGCTCCTGCAGGGCCCCCCTCTGGAATAGGGCGTGATGGTCTGAAACGTGGGGGGCTACCTGGCTCCATCAGCTCTGGCATCTGTGCCATGTCCCTCCTCGAAATGTGGGTACCCCTATCCTCTCTGTGTAGATACTCCCTCGGGAAGAACTCAAACACCCCTAGACTCTCTGCTAGGGCGGTGATGTAACTGCCCATACAGATCCTCGATCCCTGCCCCCGTCCATGCTCTCTCTGGAGTGAGAAGAGTAGGACCATAGCAAGGTTGGGCTCCTGACGCTGCATTATACAGTAAAGACAAAATAACTCCGCATGTGTCACTTTCTCGATACTCATGTATCGAGAAAAGACGGTGCAGGCCAGGGCCCTATGAATAAGTCGAAGAATAGGATCTCGGATCTGAGAGGCAGGGATTGTAGATCTGTACTTACCATCAGCGATGGTAGGCCAAAACTCTATCAACTGTGTCAACGTGACACAGCGTGGCAATGGTTTGTCTGACCATCCGATCAGACTATCCGTGAAGACCGGCTGCGCGGTCTCCTCCTCTGTATATAAACCAACGTGGACGGCAAACTCGGCAATAGACATGGTATGTGTCTGCAGTCCTAGCGCGAAGCTAACAGCTGCGGGGGACGAGAGTCGCGCTGAATCGAGTGTAAAAGTAGATAAGAACTCAATAGTGAGCTCATAAAAAGACTCGCGACTCTCGTCTAGCAGCCTCCTCCAACGAGGAGTGAGCAACTCCTCTAACCTATCTCGAACGCCCATGGCCCTCATCAAAGTCCAATCAATCGTCCTCGCTACGTGAAGACGTCGAATGATAAGGCGCTCCATGATACGATGCTCCTCTGACCCCTCCTGAAAGTCGAGGAGAGTGCTTTCTCTGATATCTGGGAGCGGTGATGGAACCGGCTCCTGTAAATCGGGCAGGACCGCATCCGTAGCGTAGCGGATGGTCCTACCCTGCTGCTGCTGATCCTCCTGTATTGGGACCTCGATCTGTGGAGCCTCCTGCTCCTCTACAACCTGCGGCTGCTCCTGTACAACCGGAGGCTCCTCCTCCTGCACAGCGCCTCGTCGGCGCTTGCGAGTGCCGGACGCTCCTGATGGACCTGCTCCTGACATATCTGCAATTCAAAAGTTTAACAGTTAATATTGCAGAAATTTTACAAGTTACCGTTCCCTAACACGTTTTTCGATATTATATATTTATATTATATTTAATTAATAATTGAATATATACAATAATTAAATATTAAAAACGTGTTTTTGATGTGTTAGGGAAGGATATTGCGACCGTATAGCATTTCGTTCGCGATCGCAAAGTATTAAATAAAATAATAATATTTTACAAAAAAAATAAAAATTTCGGCAGCACCCCGGCGTATTTACAAGAAAACCACCAACCCTCGCTTGCATTTAGATTAAATACAACCGAGGCGGCGAATCCTGCAAATAAAAACGCAAGAATATATATATTTCAATTCAATTCAATAGTGCCCGAACTTTATCTACACTAAATTACACTAATATACATAATTTACAACTAAAATATAAAACTAACGACTATATATTAAACGATATTTAAGCAACAATTTTAACTAACTATGAAACGATGTTAAACTAACCGACATTATCAAAATTACAACTTAAACGATCTTAAACTATTTACAAGTATAATTACTAAAATAAACGACTTTTAAAATCTAACTACTTTAAAAACAAACGACATTTAAAATGGAGCTAAACTAAATAAACGACTTTTAACTAAAAATTTAACAACGGTAAAATAAACGATATAATTAACTAAAAATAAACTATACGAACTGAACAAAAATATGTTAAACCCGACAAACTAACTAAACCCAAATTGGGCCGAACAAGCAATCCAACCCGGACCCGACTCGAACAAACAAACAAACCCGGACCCGACTTTAACCCGGCCCGAAACAATCGATCTAAACCAAACCCGAACCAACCCAGTCAACCCGAAACCAACCCGACTGAACCTGAAATTATGAAAATCATCCGACAAACAACCCAACTTTAATCAATCTGACCTGACCCTAACTGAAACCCGACAACGTGGTTTGAACAAACAGCCCAACCCGAAGCCAAAGTGATCCCCGACACACCTGGTAAACCTGAACCAATGCAGACAACCCAACCCGAACCCTAACCCGACTCGAACAAAGAAATTGTTACCTGATAATGTGGTTCGAGGTGGTGGTCCGAAGAGGTCAGTGGTGGTGACGGGCTGCGATGGCGGCGGCGATGGCCGGTGGTTCTCGCGGTGGTATTGGGGGTGAAGGTGAATGGTGATGGTGGAGGTGAATGGGGGTGATAGTGGCGAGATTGGTGGTGGAAATGGCGGCGGTTGCAAGTGGTGGTTATGTTGGTGACCAGTGGTTATGTAGGTGAGGGGGCGGAGAAGTGGTGGTGATGTTTGTTTGGGGAAGAAGACACCCCGCTATGGGGTTTTATTTTGGTCCGCTGAAAGACCTAGCGCACCGTTACAATATGGTTGTAGCGGTGCGCTACCCCTTATATTTTTTAAACCGACATAGTAGTAGCGCACCGTTACAACCTGGTTGTAGCGGTGCGCTACTCCTTTAATTTAATTTTTTTTTATTTATATTTAAAAAAAACTGATTTTATTTACAAAAATTCTAAAATTATTTACAAACCAAGGGATTTCCGTAATGTTTTCTTGTCAAGACCAGTTTTATCGAGAATGTGCACAATGTCATCCTTAATCCTGTAATGTACATGACTTCCAACCCTAGTGGAGCGCTCGGCATCCAGCCTAATCGCACCCACCCTCATTAATTGAACGTACTCACTTTGAGATTCAGTCTGACTTTGTTTACATTTTCCGGTGTGTGTCCAGTTCCCACATCCTCTGCATCTATCGTAGCGTTTTGCTCTACGCTTCATTGCATTTCTGGATGTGCCACAGAATGGTGTTATCTGCTCTTGACGTCTCCATTCCTTCCGTACCTCAGCAGTTAGGAGAAAGATTTTCTCCTTAATTTCTGTAGGTAGCCTTGGTTCTGCTAATTCTAAGCAACAAAGCAAATTAAAATCGAAAGGATGCATATTAAATCTAAATCACACACTTGGATATTTTGTTCAATTTGTCAGCAGTTCCGAAATCACCCAAATGGAGATTGAGTACGGGTGGTATGATTCAAACCTGCATATACAAAAACAAACAGAAAATCCGAGTAATATAAAAATGACTCAAACAATAAATTAGACTCCTGTACAATAAATTAAAACACACATTAACTATCTATCTACCCTAATCTTGAGTTTTCACTCAAGATTCTAACCGCTGGTGATTGGTGTTACATCGAGACGAGTTACCTCCGCCTCGATAGTGTTAATTGGCCCTCCCAGGTAATGTTTCAACCTGTGTCCATTCACCTTCCAAGTGCTTCCATTTTCTTCGTTCTGTAACTCAACTGTTCCATATGGGAAAACTTCTTTCACTATATATGGTCCTGTCCACTTTGATTTAAGCTTTCCTGCAAACAGTTTTAAACGTGAGTTGTATAAAAGCATTTTATCACCTGTTTTAAATTCCTTCAACCCCTTTAACTTCCTGTCATGCAACGCCTTTGATTTCTCCTTGATATTCCAAGATCGTTCATACGCGGCGTCTCTCAGGGCTTCCAATTCATGAATTTGGAAGTATCGTCTCTTGGCGGCCTCCGTTAAGTCGAGATTAACAGTTTTGAGAGCCCAAAGTGCTCGGTGTTCTAACTCAACGGGTAGATGGCAAGCCTTGTCATAGACAATCATGAATGGTGTAGTGCCCAGGGGTGTTTTGTAGGCGGTTCGAAATGCCCACAATGCGTCATCAAGCTTGTCTGCCCAATCTTTCCTGTTTTTACCTACTGTTTTCTCCAAGATTCGTTTGACTCCACGATTTGCATTCTCGACTTGCCCACTAGTTTGGGGATGGTAGGCAGTGGAGAAACGATGAGTGACACCGTAGCGAGCTAATGTCTTCTCCATGATTGCGTTGCAAAAATGTGTGCCGCGGTCACTTATGAGAGCACGGGGAGTACCGAATCGTGTGAAAAGTTTCTTGAGGAATTTGACCACTACTCGGGCATCGTTTGTAGGAAGAGCTTTTGCCTCTACCCACTTTGAAACGTAGTCTATTACCACAAGTATGTATCTATTTCCTCTCGATGAGGGAAATGGTCCCATGAAATCGATGCCCCAAACATCGAAGATTTCGACAATTTGAATTGGGTTTTGGGGCATCTCATCCTTGGATGAGATATTGCCAGTACGTTGGCAACTATCACATGTCTTAACAAACTCAATCGCATCCTTAACTACTGAAGGCCAATAAAAACCACAATCGAAAACTTTTTGTGCAGTAGCGTGTGGACCGTGGTGGCCTCCTGTCAATCCTTCATGTACGTGCATCAGCTATGTGAGGTCAAGGAAAAGAATGAAAGCAAGCCTATAGAGTCACCTTTAGAGCTTAAAGTCCTTCCTTCCCACCTAGAGTACGTTTTCTTAGGAGAGGATTCAAGTTTGCCCGTTATCATATCATCCATGTTGACGGAAGAAGAAAAGACCAAGTTGATAGAGATGCTACGAGAGCACAAAGATGCCATAGCATGGAAGCTGTCTGATATCAAGGGAATCAGTCCCACTTTCTGCACACACAGGATTCTCATGGAGGATGAATTCAAACCAGTAGTGCAACCTCAAAGACGTTTAAATCCTAACATGAATGAGGTAATTAGGAAAGAGGTAATTAAGTTAATGGAGGCCGGGCTAATTTATCCTATTTCTGATTCTGCGTGGGTTAGTCCAACCCAAGTCGTTCCTAAGAAAGGAGGAATGACCGTTATCATGAATGAGAAAAATGAGCTAATACCTTCACGAACAGTCACCAGTTGGCGAGTGTGTATTGATTACCGCAAGCTTAACGATGCCACTCGAAAAGACCACTTTCCACTCCCGTTCATCGATCAAATGCTCGAACGCCTTGCAGGTCAGCAATTCTACTGCTTTCTCGATGGTTTTTCTGGATATTTTCAAATTCCAATCGCACCAGAAGACCAAGAGAAAACCACTTTCACATGTCCATACGGCACATATGCGTACCGACGCATGCCTTTTGGATTATGCAATGCACCAGTGACTTTTCAACGGTGTATGGTTGCCATCTTTCAAGGTATGGTTGAGAGATCCATGGAGGTATTCATGGACGATTTTTCTGTGTATGGAGACTCTTTTGAGCAGTGTTTAGTAAATCTTGAGGAAATGATGAAGATATGTATTGAAACAAAGCTGATGCTGAATTGGGAAAAGTGTCACTTCATGGTGACAGAAGGAATTGTGTTAGGACACAAAATTTCACGAGCTGGTATCGAGGTTGATAAAGCAAAAATTGATACCATCAGTAGGTTACCTCCACCGACAAATGTTAAGTCCGTTCGCAGTTTCCTTGGTCATGCAGGTTTTTATAGGCGTTTTATCAAAGACTTCTCTAAAATCACGCGTCCTATAACACGTCTCCTTGAAAAAGATGTATCATTTGTCTTTAACGAGGAATGCTTGAAAGCCTTCGACTTTCTGAAAGAGAAACTTGTAAGTGCACCGATTCTTATTTCACCTGATTGGAGCTTACCCTTTGAGCTCATGTGTGATGCTAGTGACTATGCTGTAGGAGCAGTTCTGGGTCAAAGAATTGAAAAGCACTTTCATCCGATTTACTATGCGAGTAAAACTCTTAATGATGCACAAGAGAATTATACCACCACTGAGAAAGAGCTTCTCGCTGTAGTATTCGCGTTCGACAAGTTTCGTTCATATCTCGTTTTATCCAAAACCATCGTTTTCACTGACCATGCAGCCTTGCGTTATCTCTTTAAAAAGAAAGACGCAAAACCCCGTCTCATACGGTGGATTCTACTCCTTTCTGAATTTGACATAGAAATCAGGGACAAAAAGGGAGCAGAAAACACGGCTGCAGATCACTTATCACGATTGGAGGATCCCGAGAGAGAAGAAATTCGAGAGGGAGAAATAGGTGATAAATTCCCTCACGAGCACATAGATTTCATTTCTGCTGAGAAGGAGGGTATGCCATGGTTCACAGACTTGGCAAATTACCTAGCGAGAGGAGTAGTGTTGAAATGTATGACCACCCAACAGAAGAAGAAATTCTTTCAGGATGCAAGGAGGTACATTTGGGATGATCCCTATCTTTTCAAGATAGGAGGAGATAGAATTTTGAGGAGATGTGTGAGCCGAGAGGAAGGTTTAGGGATTCTGAGGCACGTACATGAAGGATTGACAGGAGGCCACCACGGTCCACACGCTACTGCACAAAAAGTTTTCGATTGTGGTTTTTATTGGCCTTCAGTAGTTAAGGATGCGATTGAGTTTGTTAAGACATGTGATAGTTGCCAACGTACTGGCAATATCTCATCCAAGGATGAGATGCCCCAAAACCCAATTCAAATTGTCGAAATCTTCGATGTTTGGGGCATCGATTTCATGGGACCATTTCCCTCATCGAGAGGAAATAGATACATACTTGTGGCAATAGACTACGTTTCAAAGTGGGTAGAGGCACAAGCTCTTCCTACAAACGATGCCCGAGTAGTGGTCAAATTCCTCAAGAAACTTTTCACACGATTCGGTACTCCCCGTGCTCTCATAAGTGACCGCGGCACACATTTTTGCAATGCAATCATGGAGAAGACATTAGCTCGCTACGGTGTCACTCATCGTTTCTCCACTGCCTACCATCCCCAAACTAGTGGGCAAGTCGAGAATGCAAATCGTGGAGTCAAACGAATCTTGGAGAAAACAGTAGGTAAAAGCAGGAAAGATTGGGCAGACAAGCTTGATGACGCATTGTGGGCATTTCGAACCGCCTACAAAACACCCCTGGGCACTACACCATTCATGATTGTCTATGGCAAGGCTTGCCATCTACCCGTTGAGTTAGAACACCGAGCACTTTGGGCTCTCAAAACTGTTAATCTCGACTTAACGGAGGCCGCCAAGAGACGATACTTCCAAATTCATGAATTGGAAGCCGTGAGAGACGCCGCGTATGAACGATCTTGGAATATCAAGGAGAAATCAAAGGCGTTGCATGGCAGGAAGTTAAAGGGGTTGAAGGAATTTAAAACAGGTGATAAAGTGCTTTTATACAACTCACGTTTAAAACTGTTTGCAGGAAAGCTTAAATCAAAGTGGACAGGACCATATATAGTGAAAGAAGTTTTCCCATATGGAACAGTTGAGTTACAGAACGAAGAAAATGGAAGCACTTGGAAGGTGAATGGACACAGGTTGAAACATTACCTGGGAGGGCCAATTAACACTATCGAGGCGGAGGTAACTCGTCTCGATGTAACACCAATCACCAGCGGTTAGAATCTTGAGTGAAAACTCAAGATTAGGGTAGATAGATAGTTAATGTGTGTTTTAATTTATTGTACAGGAGTCTAATTTATTGTTTGAGTCATTTTTATATTACTCGGATTTTCTGTTTGTTTTTGTATATGCAGGTTTGAATCATACCACCCGTACTCAATCTCCATTCGGGTGATTTCGGAACTGCTGACAAATTGAACAAAATATCCAAGTGTGTGATTTAGATTTAATATGCATCCTTTCGATTTTAATTTGCTTTGTTGCTTAGAATGAGCAGAACCAAGGCTACCTACAGAAATTAAGGAGAAAATCTTTCTCCTAACTGCTGAGGTACGGAAGGAATGGAGACGTCAAGAGCAGATAACACCATTCTGTGGCACATCCAGAAGTGCAATGAAGCGTAGAGCAAAACGCTACGATAGATGCAGAGGATGTGGGAACTGGACACACACCGGAAAATGTAAACAAAGTCAGACTGAATCTCAAAATGAGTACGTTCAATTAATGAGGGTGGGTGCGATTAGGCTGGATGCCGAGCGCTCCACTAGGGTTGGAAGTCATGTACATTACAGGATTAAGGATGACATTGTGCACATTCTCGATAAAACTGGTCTTGACAAGAAAACATTACGGAAATCCCTTGGTTTGTAAATAATTTTAGAATTTTTGTAAATAAAATCTGTTTTTTTTAAATATAAATAAAAAAAAATTAAATTAAAGGAGTAGCGCACCGCTACAACCAGGTTGTAACGGTGCGCTACTACTATGTCGGTTTAAAAAATATAAGGGGTAGCGCACCGCTACAACCATATTGTAACGGTGCGGTAGGTCTTTCAGCGGACCAAAATAAAACCCCATAGCGGGGTGTCTTCTTCCCCAAACAAACATCACCACCACTTCTCCGCCCCCCTCACCTACATAACCACCGGTCACCAACATAACCACCACTTGCAACCGCCGCCATTTCCACCACCAATCTCGCCACTATCACCCCCATTCACCTCCACCATCACCATTCACCTTCACCCCCAATACCACCGCGAGAACCACCGGCCATCGCCGCCGCCATCGCAGCCCGTCACCACCACTGACCTCTTCGGACCACCACCTCGAACCACATTATCAGGTAACAATTTCTTTGTTCGAGTCGGGTTAGGGTTCGGGTTGGGTTGTCTGCATTGGTTCAGGTTTACCAGGTGTGTCGGGGATCACTTTGGCTTCGGGTTGGGCTGTTTGTTCAAACCACGGTTTCAGTTAGGGTCAGGTCAGATTGATTAAAGTTGGGTTGTTTGTCGGATGATTTTCATAATTTCAGGTTCAGTCGGGTTGGTTTCGGGTTGACTGGGTTGGTTCGGGTTTGGTTTAGATCGATTGTTTCGGGCCGGGTTAAAGTCGGGTCCGGGTTTGTTTGTTTGTTCGAGTCGGGTCCGGGTTGGATTGCTTGTTCGGCCCAATTTGGGTTTAGTTAGTTTGTCGGGTTTAACATATTTTTGTTCAGTTCGTATAGTTTATTTTTAGTTAATTATATCGTTTATTTTACCGTTGTTAAATTTTTAGTTAAAAGTCGTTTATTTAGTTTAGCTCCATTTTAAATGTCGTTTGTTTTTAAAGTAGTTAGATTTTAAAAGTCGTTTATTTTAGTAATTATACTTGTAAATAGTTTAAGATCGTTTAAGTTGTAATTTTGATAATGTCGGTTAGTTTAACATCGTTTCATAGTTAGTTAAAATTGTTGCTTAAATATCGTTTAATATATAGTCGTTAGTTTTATATTTTAGTTGTAAATTATGTATATTAGTGTAATTTAGTGTAGATAAAGTTCGGGCACTATTGAATTGAATTGAAATATATATATTCTTGCGTTTTTATTTGCAGGATTCGCCGCCTCGGTTGTATTTAATCTAAATGCAAGCGAGGGTTGGTGGTTTTCTTGTAAATACGCCGGGGTGCTGCCGAAATTTTTATTTTTTTTGTAAAATTTTATTATTTTATTTAATACTTTGCGATCGCGAACGAAATGCTATACGGTCGCAATATCCTTCCCTAACACATCAAAAACACGTTTTTAATATTTAATTATTGTATATATTCAATTA
Source organism: Helianthus tuberosus (assembly GCA_030545235.1). Taxonomy (NCBI): domain Eukaryota; kingdom Viridiplantae; phylum Streptophyta; class Magnoliopsida; order Asterales; family Asteraceae; genus Helianthus; species Helianthus tuberosus. The sequence continues at coordinate 19,469,399 of CM060355.1, forward strand.
TTAATTAAATATAATATAAATATATAATATCGAAAAACGTGTTAGGGAACGGTAACTTGTAAAATTTCTGCAATATTAACTGTTAAACTTTTGAATTGCAGATATGTCAGGAGCAGGTCCATCAGGAGCGTCCGGCACTCGCAAGCGCCGACGAGGCGCTGTGCAGGAGGAGGAGCCTCCGGTTGTACAGGAGCAGCCGCAGGTTGTAGAGGAGCAGGAGGCTCCACAGATCGAGGTCCCAATACAGGAGGATCAGCAGCAGCAGGGTAGGACCATCCGCTACGCTACGGATGCGGTCCTGCCCGATTTACAGGAGCCGGTTCCATCACCGCTCCCAGATATCAGAGAAAGCACTCTCCTCGACTTTCAGGAGGGGTCAGAGGAGCATCGTATCATGGAGCGCCTTATCATTCGACGTCTTCACGTAGCGAGGACGATTGATTGGACTTTGATGAGGGCCATGGGCGTTCGAGATAGGTTAGAGGAGTTGCTCACTCCTCGTTGGAGGAGGCTGCTAGACGAGAGTCGCGAGTCTTTTTATGAGCTCACTATTGAGTTCTTATCTACTTTTACACTCGATTCAGCGCGACTCTCGTCCCCAGCAGCTGTTAGCTTCGCGCTAGGACTGCAGACACATACCATGTCTATTGCCGAGTTTGCCGTCCACGTTGGTTTATATACAGAGGAGGAGACCGCGCAGCCGGTCTTCACTGATAGTCTGATCGGATGGTCAGACAAACCATTGCCACGCTGTGTCACGTTGACACAGTTGATAGAGTTTTGGCCTACCATCGCTGATGGTAAGTACAGATCTACGATCCCTGCCTCTCAGATCCGAGATCCTATTCTTCGACTTATTCATAGGGCCCTGGCCTGCACCGTCTTTTCTCGATACATGAGTATCGAGAAAGTGACACATGCGGAGTTATTTTGTCTTTACTGTATAATGCAGCGTCAGGAGCCCAACCTTGCTATGGTCCTACTCTTCTCACTCCAGAGAGAGCATGGACGGGGGCAGGGATCGAGGATCTGTATGGGCAGTTACATCACCGCCCTAGCAGAGAGTCTAGGGGTGTTTGAGTTCTTCCCGAGGGAGTATCTACACAGAGAGGATAGGGGTACCCACATTTCGAGGAGGGACATGGCACAGATGCCAGAGCTGATGGAGCCAGGTAGCCCCCCACGTTTCAGACCATCACGCCCTATTCCAGAGGGGGGCCCTGCAGGAGCTCCGCATCAGGTGCCCGAGCGAGAGAGGGCTAGACCACCCAGAGCCAGAGCCACCCAGGCAGATCGCTTAGCTAGCTTAGAGCAGGGACATGCTCAGCTCAGGCAGGGTCAGCAGGAGATTAGGGAGACGCAGGTAGCGATGGCTCAGACTATTACAGAGATGAGGGGGATGCTACAGATCATCATGGACCGCCTTCCCCCTCCACATAATCAGCCAGCGCCACCATAGTCTGTTTATATTTTCCTGTATCTGACAGTACTTCATATGTTTGTATATATTTACATTCAGTTTGGTGTGTTTTAATTTACGTGTGTTATGTTATTTCTTGTTGATGTATTACTTATTATCTTGCAAGCGTCGTATACAGGAATTGAGCGACAAATTGATAAAATATGACGAGGCAGCATATTCGGAAATAAGACAACATCAGGGAAGTAATTTTTTTTTTATTTTTCAGCAAGCGTGTTTAATTTCTGCAAGTGTGCGTAAATACATTTCTCGTTTTCACACATTGAGGACAATGTGTCTTTCAAGTGTGGGGATGAGGAATTATTATTATTATAAAAAAAAAAAAAAACTTGTCCTGATCCTTTAAACGCATTGAAAACTTGAAATTTTTTTCGAAAACGTCTGTTTATAACAATTTAAATGTGTAATTTACAAAATTTGAAAATACAAGTTTCTTTAAGTTGCGGGATAGTAGGTTTTTAAAATCAAGTTTTTGTGAATTTTTTTACGAGATACTTAAGATAATTTTTTTTTACTTTAAAGTAAATTAACTATGCAATAACAACCTTTAACCATTATATTACCACATGACAGTAAGATTTGAGCCTAAAAGTGTTTATTACAAAAACACTATTTTCATTTCATGTGTGTACACCGACGTGTTGCATTACTTTAGAACTTGTACGTTTTGATACATTTCAAGACCTTGGTTTAGATATTGATACAAGTATAAAAGAGGCCTTAAAATCATCTTTTCTGTAAAAATTCACCATTACCATTCGATACCACTTTGAGCCTAAAACCATTCGTTTGTTACCTGATAACCGGAATGGATTTTAGAAATTGATCTTATACGAGAATATGTAAAAAAGTCAAATACACGCTTCTAATATAGGTAGGGTCTATTAGGCTCAATGCCGAACGATCTATCAGAGTTAGAAGTAATATTCGTCACAACATTGAAAAAGACTTGATTTGCTTCTTCGATAAAATGGTCTTGACGATCTGACCGTAAAAAGAGTCATTAGGATGAAAGTGGTTGTGAAAAAAAAATTTTACTATTTACAATCACGCACCACTAGTCTCATATTGTAACGGTGCGCTAGATAAGGGCAGGCATAAATAAAGCATGGTAGCAGCCCCCGAGATTCGAACTCGGGTCTGTGCTTCCACACTCTTTCGCGCACTTGTCTAACCATTGGACTTAGGCCTGATGTTGTTCATTTCATAGTTTTCATTTGTATATATGTCCAATAAACTAACTATAAAACTCTATAGTTAGTCCCATCTTTGTAAATAAACATCCTACCTTTAAACCCCACTTACCCATTTTAAGTCCTCTTTATCTGTATTGATTTCTAACAATTAGGTGGAGATTTGATTGACGTACAAGCTTATCGTAGTAATGCTACATAATCTGGTTTTGAGAGTTCACTAAAAATTACATACATATTATCCGAGAGAAGAGTGAATTCAATGAGTGGTATTGTTTTTGCATAATTAATTACTTATAAGTAAGAAAATTTTGATCAAGTATTCTCGGTTACTCGTTTCATTTTCTTGATTTATTAACCTCTTGAACGTTGTAAGTCTTGTGAAACTTCTGTATTTAAAAATTTTGTAATTCATATTTAAATTTGTTTGAAACATACGTTATTGTTTAATAATTTAAGTTTAATATGTGTTTAGGATTTTTGCTTAGGGACAAGCAAAAGCTTAAGTGTGGGGATATTTGATGTGTTTAGAATTATACACATCTTTTATATCAGATAACCCCTGTTTCAGATAGATTGTGCGCGTTTATCCGTTGTTTTCGATACTGATTTGATAAAATTATGAATCTGCAGGAATTGGTGAATTATCTGTAGATTATGCGAGAAAACAGTACAAGATCGAAGAAGGAATCGATACCTCGGGAAACGTGCCAAAGAAAAGAAGAAATTTGACCTAGGGCAGTCCTAGCGCACCGCTACGTTACAAGTGTAACGGTGCGCTAGCTTCAATAACGACAAAAAGAAAACTAGGTCAGAAAAGTGGTAGCGCACCGCTACAACCAAAGTGTAACGGTGCGCTAGCCCTTTATGCTCAGTGGACGAGTTAGGTCATAAAAGTGGTAGCGCACCTCTACACTCAAACCGTAACGGTGCGCTAAGGGTGAACAGTAGCCAAAACTTGTACCTATAAATACCCATGCACTCTAGCTCGAAAAACACACCATTTCTTCTCCAAAATCTATGTTATAATTCTGTTATAGTCGAGTTTAAACACCCGGAAGTACTGGTGAAGTACCTCGGAACTCTCGAGACGTCCGGAGGCCGTCGGTTCTAATCCTAATCGACCCGAGTGGGTTAATGTTATAATTTCCGTTCCATTAGAAGTACTGGTGAAGAATCTCGGAGCTCTCGGGAGTCGTAAAGTTATTCTGTTCGAGTTCAAATTGATCCGAATTCTATAACCTTTCGTTTGTAAGTTCAATTTGTCTTGTAATAATGTTTGTATTTACTTTCAAACTTTGTGTAGTTGTAATGTTTAATAATATGTGTAACTAAACGTTGAAACTATCTAGGTTATGATGAATATTTGTTAATATGTGATTTTTACCGGGTATTGTGTAATTGTTATTGTTCTTGTTAAGTGAATAATCTAAGTTACATGTTTGGTGTATATGAATGTTTTAACTTGATTTTTACTTTGATCATTAGTTTCACATTAATTCTAGTGAAAGTAATTTCATCAAACGAATTATGTTGATATTCAAAGTCCTAAAAGGGTTGGGTAATCATGTGGTGATATTGTAAGATAAACCATAGAATTAATGATCAAATTAATCCAGTTTTAATGTTCAACTATTTTTAACGCCGTAAGGTATAAAAACATTAATAGATCAAATATAGTGTATTGCTAAAATTGAGTTTTGTAAGAAATCATTTTAGTTAAATTGTCACTAATTTATCTATTAAACCAAACATAGTTTTCTTAGATTGTTTAGACTTATAACTGTTAAGAAGTAAGTTTCAAACACTTATCAAGAACACTAGACAACTGTAAAGTAGTCTAGAAAATCGGTAATAAAAATAAACCTTAAAAGTCACATAGTTGTATTCCCGAGAATGATTAGGAATCCTAAGTCATCTTTAAAGGTTTAATATCTAAAGATCCCGGTTTCAAATCACACAATTTCCCGGTAGAAAGCATGTTATTAACAAGTAGGATTCTAACCTGGATAGTCCTTTATCATTATTGTTAAATCTTTGTTATAAACTGTTGTTTTTGTAATTGTTACCTGTTGATTGTTTAATTATTATCTGTTACTTAATATATTGTGTTTATTTTCTTTAATTCGACGCTTCTTGTCTTATTTTCCCGTGAGTTTTATTTTATCAATGTTTGTTTTAATAATATACAAATTCATTTTAAATTAATATTTCAAGTGAAAAACCCCCCTTTAAATAAAAAATACAAAAATATTTATTTGTGTACAAAACTTAGTATAAACAAAATAATTAACGTAGTTCAAACTGTTTTCCCTTGGGTTCGATATCCGGACTTAATTTTCACTTTACTACACTGATCGGTACACTGCCGGTTGTGTGTTGTATTTCTAAAATCGAGTCTAAGTATAAATTTAAAGCTTAGAGTGTCTAGTTTAAAGTTATTTCTAAAGTTTGTCTTTTTGTACAATATTTGTAAAAATGTATTTTTCGTGTCGGACATGTAGTAACTAGAAGGGTTAAGTACCGTTAAGTTGGGAACTCCTGTCTAGGCTGGCATTTCGTACAACTCGATTGCCTACCTGGGGATAATCCTAATTGAGAGTACCGATACCTTTCAGGCCACCGCATGTAATCTGGAAGCTACCGTGTTTTAAGTAGATCCTATAGTAATGTTGGGTGATGTTGCAGGCATGTACCTGGTTTTTGTTACGCGTAACCTCTCACGCGTATCCAGCCCTTCCCCAATCACAAAACAGATCCCGTATCTGTTTAATCGTGAGACTCTGGAGGGGAACGTTCGGTTGCCTGTTTTCTCACACGTATCCAGCATTTCTTAAATCACCTAACATCACGGTATCTGCAGAGTCGTCAAAGAATGGGGGGAACAAATGTTTCATATCACAGTACCCCTTGAAGAGTCCTTTTCAGTGACGGGCTTTTGCACGGGAAGTAGTTTTTTTGGCAGATCCTATAGTAATGTTGTGTAATAATGTTGAATGAGTTAATATATATGTAACACCTCGAAAATTCGTGTTCAATAAAATAAACACACGTGTCATACAAGACAAAAGTGTTAGAAACCCGGATCTAGTCAAAGATGTATGGTAGTGATGTGCTGAAAATGGGTTAATTAAAAACAACTAAAATTACCCTAATTCTAGACTCTCTCTAAGCTTTAAATTTATAAAACTAAGACTCGATCTAAACCCTAAGCCACACAACCGGCAAGTGAACCGATCAATGTAGTAAAGCTAAAGCAAGTCCGAGTATCGAACCCACGAGACTCTACTGATTACGCTACGACTCTATCTAGACTAAGACTGACACGACATAACTAAATTGTTTATTAGTTTGGGGGGGGGGGTTTCTAAATATCCTAAAATTATAATTAAAAAACAACTAAATTAACTAAACGAACTAGACACGAACTCACACGAAGGCTGAACTCAAGGATGATAAAGGAACTACCTAGACAGGAATCCTGATTGCTTTTAGTTATGATTATAATTGGAAGTTGTCTGCTGTGGAACCGGGATCTTGAAATTCTCACCTCTCGGGAAATCTAAGGACCCCTAACCCTTCTCAAGAGCACGCTAAGATCCCCTAAAGGTTGTTAAATTACCGGTTATTAGATTCCTTTACAAGACATCTAATGGGTTTATAAAAGTATCCTACAAGGCTCACTCCCTTACGAGACCTAAACCTAGGATAGGTTTGTTTTCTCAGCTAGACTTGCTAGACAGCAGCCAAAAGGTTAACTTCCTAAGAAGGACCCACCTTGCGGTTTAATCACTTAGACCTAGCAATAATCTCGCACCTTACAGCTATTGACGATTAGTAGAACACTTGATTTTATAAAAATACCAATTATTACTTCTAAGGTTTATCGGCCGATTTAACCCTAAAGATTCAAGATTTATTACGTGATATAGACAGTCACCAAAATCTAAAACCTAGCATGACTCTATTATGTGATAAAGACCGTCACCAAGATTCATGCGAAGCAATAATCAATAATTAAACAACATCAAGCACGCAAACACATCTAACTGATAGAACAAACCGTTTACAATTTATAAACTATCCATAGCATTCAAAAATCCAAGAATAATCAAAACATATGCAATCATTCAACCATGTCTAGGTAGTAACAAGAAATCTAGCCGCTAAACATGTTCAAGAATACGATAATAAACTCGTTTAAATCTGAATTCATCATTACAAATCAAGAACAAGCAAACCGAATGATAAACAAGAAGAGATAACCTGAATATCTTCCAATCCGAATGCTCCTGAGCTTCTCACGATGATTCTTCACGACCCGAACCTTCAAAACCTCTGAAATCAGTCTCCAAGATCGCCTCTCAAGTCCCAAGTTCGTTCCCCTTCGGCTGTTGTTGTTGATGATGTTAAATAACCAAGAAAACCCTAATTCTGCTGCTGATTCAAGTCGGTTTCGCGATCATAGAGTCCACGCGGCCCGCGTAAGAGGTGAACTTAAGTTCACGCGGCCCGCGCGCGTATCACAATTCAGAAATCCTATCTTAAGTTTATGCGGCCCGCGTGAAAGGTTGTAATAAGCTCAAGCGGCCCGCCTGAGACCTCCAGGATGCTTTTTCGCTTCGTTTCCTTCTCCCGAACTCTCGATTTCCGTTCCAGTCTTTCGCCTTTCCAGAATTTGACTCTTTTCTGCTCCTTTTTGCTGTTAAGACCTGGAAAACACAAAACAGTCAAATGTATATACATTCTACGCTAGAAACGGACAAAATACGAAAATCTAACGACTAAAACGGACGTGAATAAAGATGTATTTTACAATACATCAAATATCCCCACACTTAATCTTTTTTCGTCCTCGAAAAAGAATTATGCAAACGGAATCATAGTCGGAATAATCGAACGAGACAAAGCTTAATTTCTTTTTATTAAAACCAAAACTCGTGTTAGCCGCGATTGCAAGTATATCGATCCTCTTAAACCCAACCCGGTTCCAAGCTCTTATCATGCAATTTAGTTCAAGTTCGGTCAATCTACCTAGGGTCTCACACTAAGAATTGCAAGTCCACCTAATTCCCCCTCAAGCTTATAGAACAAAAGGAACAACCACTGGGTTATTTCCTAACCGTTTTATACCAAGATTAAGAGAGTTTAAAATCAAATCTTATATATATATATATTTTTTGCTTTGCTTTTTGCTTTTTTTTTTCTCTCGTGAGTCTAGACGATGCTTTCCCTAACCAAGAGGTATTCCGGCTGTAGAGTCGCTATTCCCAACCACAGATTACTTAGGTTTCGATACTTGTAATCGGCAATTCGATTTCACACATCCCAGAGGCATTCCGGCTGTAGAGTCGCTATCCCCAACTCGGATTACATAGACCTGTGTTACTTTCATTTAGTTTCTAGCTCACTTATTTTTTTATTTTTTTTTTCTTTTTCAACGAGATAATGACCAAAAACTCTAACGATCTTAACTTATAACGGCATCCCTTATACTATTTTTTGCGGTTTCAATTTCCCCACTCTCCCTAGATGAGAACCCACTAGTAGACCGACAATTAGGTATATTTTAAGATCAAAGGAACTCAGAACCGAACCGAGCCTATCCACATATCCCAAACTAGACGCAAGCTCGATTTATTATAATCTCATATTATTATTATTCGAACCCGAGCAAAAATTCATCTTTTCTATCATTTTCCGCTTTAATTTGCAAACTTCTTTTTTATTCGAAAGACATTTTCTATTTTTTCAATTTTTTTGGATTTTTCAATTTTTTAAATTTTTTTTTTGCGCGTTTACGATCAAGTTCAACATCAGCTTCGTTTACGATCATGCAGTGTCCCATCCCGTTTACGATCAAGTCTTCCGTTTACGATTTGCGTTTCCGTTTACGATCAGGTGAGGGATTCTGCTTCTTTCCGAGATCGATATTGAAATTAAGGATAAGAAAGGGGCAGAGAATGTGGAGGCAGACCACTTGTCCCGCTTAGAGGATCCGAAGAGAGAGGAGATTCGTGAGGAGGTCATAGGGGACAGATTCCCTCACGAGTCTATTGATGCTGTCACGGCAGGAGCCGTGGATCTACCGTGGTATAGCGATATAGCCAATTATTTGGCTGACAGGTTTGTGATGGAGAATATGAGTGCGCAGCAAAAGCGGAAGTTGATGAGGGACGCTAGAAAGTACATATGGGATGACCCTTACCTTTTTAGGATTGGAGGCGACCGTATACTTAGGAGGTGTGTTAGTAGGGGAGAAGGTGTTGAGATCCTAAGGCACGTGCATGAGGGTTTGACGGGAGGTCATCATGGAGCACTCACTACCGCGCAAAAAGTCTTCGATTGCGGTTTCTTTTGGCCAACGGTGTTCGAGGATGCTCAGGATTTTGTTAGGGCTTGTGATGCATGCCAGCGTACCGGAAATATCTCATTCAGGAATGAGATGCCCTAGAATCCTATTCAAGTGTTGGAAATCTTTAACGTTTGGGGTATTGATTTCATGGGGCCTTTCCCTCCTTCGTGTTGGAATAGGTACATCCTCGTTGCGATAGACTATGTTTCGAAGTGGGTGGAAGCTCAAGCTTTGCATACGAACGACGCACGAGTGGTGGTGAGGTTCTTAAAGAAGTTGTTTACGCGATTTGGTACTCCTAGGGCAATTATTAGTGATTGCGGTACGCATTTTTGCAATGCGATTATGGAGAAGGCGTTGGAGAGATATGGAGTTACGCACCGCTTGTCTACCGCGTACCATCCGCAAACGAGCGGTCAAGTGGAGAACGCGAATCGAGGTGTGAAGAGGATTTTAGAGAAAACGGTCGGGAAGAGTAGGAAGGATTGGTCCGACAAGTTGGACGATGCGTTATGGGCGTTCCGCACCGCCTATAAGACGCCATTAGGTACGACGCCGTTTATGATTGTGTATGGGAAAGCGTGCCATTTACCGGTCGAGTTAGAGCATCGGGCTCTTTGGGCACTCAAAACGGTGAATTTAGATTTGACCGAGGCCGCTAGGAGAAGATACTTCCAAATTCATGAATTGGAAGCCCTTAGGGATGCGGCGTATGAGCGTTCGTGGAGTATTAAAGAGAAAACGAAGGCGTTGCATGATCGGAAGCTTAAGAGGTTGCAGGAATTACTAGGGCCTAAGTTTATGATGGCGTTGGATTGTAACTCGCCACAGTACCACCAGCTCACCCTGGAGTTCCATTCCACATTTTACTATAGGCATCCAGGGGGTTTTGATGAGCCAGATGTTGTATCGTTTGTGTTGGGTAAAAGGATTTTCAATATGACACTGCCACAATTTGCTGAGGCCACTGGGTTTTATTCGAGTCGGGAAGTTGAGTCGGAGGAGTTTAGGGGTTTACTGAGGTAGGTTGTGAAGGAGAGGAAGGATTGCTGTGTGATGAAGGATGATATAGAGAGGTTTTGGGCGATTATTTCTAATACACCGTATTCAAACAATATGGTGGCATCTGATATTCGAGATCCGCTCTATAGGTTTGTACATAAGATATTAGCGGCGACATTGATTGGTAGGTACGAGGGGAATAAGGTGAACCAGCATAGCCTGTTTTGTCTTATGTGTATGGTTGAGCGGAGGCTAGTGAATCTGGCGAGTATTTTGGCATGGTCATTGGCGAGGCCGAAGAAGGGAGGAGGAAAGGCGAGGTTATATGTCGGGCCATATATCACGATGTTGGCGGCGAATTTGGGTGTGTTTGCTGACTTTCCGCCTGAGTTGATGCTTACAGGACCAGCTCCATCATTCATGGAGCTGAAGAGTCTACAGCAGGCGAGGATAGTGACGTTGGATAGTCCACCGGTATGGGAGGCCGTGATAGAGGGGCAACAGGTGCCACCTCCACCAGATTCAGCTGCAGCAGAGGTGATGCGGGGTGCGATTCCTCAGCGCTATCAGGTGCCACTGCCGAGGCATCAGTTGCCGCCACGCGAGTACCCTATTAGGCAGCCACGGCCAGAGCCGTTGACATTAGAGGCAGTGTATGATAGAGTGGAGCAGGTTAGGCAGGAGATGCGGGATGGTATTCAGGTTCTTCTTGATCATTTTCAGTTACCACCACCGGCATCTTGGCAGCCACAGCATGAGGATCCTGCAGAGGGACAGCAGGGTGGAGTAGTAGGAGCGTGAGGATGCAGCAGCATGCATGGAGCATATATCTTTTGTTTTTATTTTATGTTGTTTTTGATCCTCATATGTTGGTCTGTAGTGATATTATATACTGGTTGGTAGGGTTTGGGGTTGGTTGATACTTGAGGTGATTGTGACTTATGATACGATGGTATATATTATGCTTGCTTGGTATGTTCGATTGTTAGGTCGTTTGTGTGTGCCGCTTCCGTTCGCGTGTCCGAGTTAGTACAGTTTGCTGAGCGCGTTTTGGATTGGAGGGCATATGTGGTGTAGACTGGCATACTGACAGTCTCACATATTTATTCAGCTAAGTCGTTCCACTTGTATACTTTGTATTTCTTTTATTTCTTTTCAATTTTTTAATTTTTTTTTTGTGTTTTTCGATTTTTTATGACTCGACTAACTAAACTAACGACTCAAGACTCAAATGTCCCATCCCCACACTTAAATGTTGCATTATCCCTAATGCAAGGATGAAAACACGACTCCTAAAACCTAAAAAAAATCAAAAATAAGAAAAGAAATACAAAGTATACAAGTGGAACGACTTAGCTGAATAAATATGTGAGACTGTCAGTATGCCAGTCGATACCACATATGCCCTCCAATCCAAAACGCGCTCAGCAAACTGTACTAACTCGGACACGCGAACGGAAGCGGCACACACAAACGACCTAACAATCGAACATACCAAGCAAGCATAATATATACCATCGTATCATAAGTCACAATCACCTCAAGTATCAACCAACCCCAAACCCTACCAACCAGTATATAATATCACTACAGACCAACATATGAGGATCAAAAACAACATAAAATAAAAACAAAAGATATAAGCTCCATGCAAGCTGCTGCATCCTCACGCTCCTACTGCTCCACCCTGTTGTCCCTCTGCAGGATCCTCATGCTGTGGCTGCCAAGATGCCGGTGGTGGTAACTGAAAATGATCAAGAAGAACCTGAATACCATCCCGCATCTCCTGCCTAACCTGCTCCACTCTATCATACACTGCCTCTAATGTAAACGGCTCTGGCCGTGGCTGCCTAATAGGGTACTCGCGTGGCGGCAACTAATGCCTCGGCAGTGGCACCTGATAGCGTTGAGGAATCGCACCGCGCATCACCTCTGCTGCAGCTGAATCTGGTGGAGGTGGCACCTGTTGCCCCTCTATCACGGCCTCCCATACCGGTGGACTATCCAACGTCACTATCCTCGCCTGCTGTAGACTCTTCAGCTCCATGAATGATGGAGCTGGTCCTGTAAGCATCAACTCAGGCGGAAAGTCAGCAAACACACCCAAATTCGCCGCCAACATCGTGATATACGGCCCGCCATATAACCTCGCCTTTCCTCCTCCCTTCTTCGGCCTCGCCAATGACCATGCCAAAATACTCGCCAGATTCACTGGCCTCCGCTCAACCATACACATAAGACAAAACAGGCTATGCTGGTTCACCTTATCCCCCTCGTACCAACCAATCAATGTCGCCGCTAATATCTTATGTACAAACCTATAGAGCGGATCTCGAATATCAGATGCCACCATATTGTTTGAATACGGTGTATTAGAAATAATCGCCCAAAACCTCTCTATATCATCCTTCATCACACAGCAATCCTTCCTCTCCTTCACAACCTGCCTCAGTAAACTCCTAAACTCCTCCGACTCAACTTCCCGACTCGAATAAAACCCAGTGGCCTCAGCAAATTATGGCAGTGTCATATTGAAAATCCTTTTACCCAACACAAACGATACAACATCTGGCTCATCAAAACCCCCTGGATGCCTATAGTAAAATGTGGAATGGAACTCCAGGGTGAGCTGGTGGTACTATGGCGCGTTACAATCCAACGCCATCATAAACTTAGGCCCTAGTAATTCCTGCAACCTCTTAAGCTTCCGATCATGCAACGCCTTCGTTTTCTCTTTAATACTCCACGAACGCTCATACGCCGCATCCCTAAGGGCTTCCAATTCATGAATTTGGAAGTATCTTCTCCTAGCGGCCTCGGTCAAATCTAAATTCACCGTTTTGAGTGCCCAAAGAGCCCGATGCTCTAACTCGACCGGTAAATGGCACGCTTTCCCATACACAATCATAAACGGCGTCGTACCTAATGGCGTCTTATAGGCGGTGCGGAACGCCCATAACGCATCGTCCAACTTGTCGGACCAATCCTTCCTACTCTTCCCGACCGTTTTCTCTAAAATCCTCTTCACACCTCGATTCGCGTTCTCCACTTGACCGCTCGTTTGCGGATGGTACGCGGTAGACAAGCGGTGCGTAACTCCATATCTCTCCAACGCCTTCTCCATAATCGCATTGCAAAAATGCGTACCGCGATCACTAATAATTGCCCTAGGAGTACCAAATCGCGTAAACAACTTCTTTAAGAACCTCACCACCACTCGTTCGTAGGCAAAGCTTGAGCTTCCACCCACTTCGAAACATAGTCTATCGCAACGAGGATGTACCTATTCCCACTCGAAGGAGGGAAAGGTCCCATGAAATCAATACCCCAAACGTCAAAGATTTCCAACACTTGAATAGGATTCTGGGGCATCTCATTCTTGAATGAGATATTTCCGGTACGCTGGCATGCATCACAAGCCCTAACAAAATCCTGAGCATCCTCGAACACCGTAGGCCAAAAGAAACCGCAATCGAAGACTTTTTGCGCGGTAGTATGTGCTCCATGATGACCTCCCGTCAAACCCTCATGCACGAGCCTCGGGATCTCAACACCTTCACCCCTACTAACACACCTCCTAAGTATACGGTCGCCTCCAATCCTAAAAAGGTAAGGGTCATCCCATATGTACTTTCTAGCGTCCCTCATCAACTTCCGCTTTTGCTGCTGATGCGTGCGAAGTGTTGTATATATTAGGTGTATATTTTAAGCCCCTTTAACACTTATTTTAGCCAAGTTTTAAATTTATAAAACACGATATTTTACTAACACTAAACACACATATGGGCAAGTGCACCCATCGTGAGCGTAGTATAGCGTTGGTAAGATACCGAGGTCGTCCAAGGACACAAGAGCTTTTAATACCGGTTTATCCTCAACGTCTAACCAAAATCAAAAAGTTTAGAAAAAAGGTTTTTAAACTAAGAAAAATAAAAACTAACTAAAATGCTGAAAATAAAATAAAAATAAAAACAGATTGACAAGATGAATCACTTGGTTCCGACTCGTATCTAGTATAACCTTTGGTTATTTCCGCACTTTTGCACATAGTTAAGAGATTATCTTAGTTATTGTAGTAGGCCCCTCTTTTGAAGGTGACGTTACCCTCACCCCAGTAGTTTGAGTCAGCAAGGATACAATCCTAAAAGGGTGGATTATTGGAAGATAATGAATTAAGTTATTAATGCAATATTGTGGTAGGCCCCGCTTTTGGCGGTGACGTTACCCTCGGCTAAGTAGTCTGAGTCAGCAGGGATACAGTCCTAAATAGTCGGGTTATAGTATTAATAGTAGTTAACTTATGAGGGGATCAAAGAGTTTGGACCCCCGCCATCCAATACCGTGAAGTATTGAAGGAGGTCCTACTAAATTTGACCCAGGTCCATTGCAGGACCTCTAAACGCTGAACAATGGCAAGACCTTTACCAAACCGTTCCATTAACCCCCGACCAGGTAGCCAACATACCTCCATATAGACCGTGGAGATATGAATGGTGAAAATCTTTTATTTTATATAGACAGTAAAATAATGCCAAGACACCACGGACAAACGATAAGGAAAGATCACCTTCAACATAAGTAACTAGTTATTAAAGTCAATAATACAAAACCAAATAAAAAGTGCAAAAGATTAGAAATAAAAAGTATTATACTAGACACTTTGTCTTCACCAAGTGATGTAAGAGACTTAGGCAAACATGGCCTTGATTGTCAAGAACTCTTACGATCAATCTTGGATCCCGAGACGACTCACACACTCTACGATGGACAATGGATGGTGGTGGATGATGGTGTTGTGATGGTGGATGAAGTATGTGAGAGGTGGTGTGCCAATGGATGAGTTGAAATGAAACCAAGCACTCCTATTTATAGGCTGAACAGAAGGCTGGGCACGGCCCGTGTCCGCTGGGCACGGCCCCGTGCCTGTCTGACACTCTCTCTCTTCATTAATTGTAATTCGCAATTACAATTAATGCGCCTGCTGTACTTTCGACACGCCCCCGTGTTCGCTGGACACGGCCCGTGGTGGGCAATAGAAGCTTCTATAGGTTTGTCTTTTCTGCTGCTTCTTGGGCACGGCCCCGTGCTGGCTGAGCACGGGGCGTGTTCAGTCTTCTGCCTTCTCTATTTTTCTTGGGAAGATGCCGTTGAGGGGTCGGGCAGTCCACTTATGTTCCTTTCCTTGTATTTATGTTAGATTTAGCTGTCTTTTTGCTTCTTTTGTGAATTTGATCTCATTTAATCCTGAAAATACAAAAGGAAGACAAAAACACTCTTTTTCCAACATTAGTACTTAAAAAGGGTTAGTTTTGTGCCTTATTTGATGTAATTTATATGTTGCATTTTACACACATCAGCTGCGCACTCATATTCTCCATCACAAACCCGTCAGCCAAATAATTGGCTATATCACTATACCACGGTAGATCCACGGCTCCTGCCGTGACAGCATCAATAGACTCGTGAGGGAATCTGTCCCCTATCGCCTCCTCACGAATCTCCTATCTCTTCGGATCCTCTAAGCGGGACAAGTGGTCTGCCGCCACATTCTCTGCCCCTTTCTTATCCTTAATTTCAATATCGAACTCGGAAAGAAGCAGAATCCATCATATAAGGCGCGACTTCGCGTCCTTCTTCTGAAACAGGTAACGCAGAGCGGAATGGTCAGTAAACACAACGGTTTTCGAAAGAACGAGATACGACCGGAACTTGTCGAACGCGAACACCACTGCTAACAACTCTTTCTCTGTGGTGGTGTAATTCTCCTGGGCATCATTCAAAGTTTTACTCGCGTAGTAAATTGGGTGAAAATGCTTCTCCCGTCTCTGCCCTAACACTGCACCAACTGCGTAGTCACTCGCGTCGCACATCAGCTCGAATGGTAAGCTCCAATCAGGTGACACGAGGATCGGTGCACTCACTAACTTCTCCTTCAGAAACTCAAACGCTCTAAGGCACTCCTCGTCAAAGACGAAAGGAACGTCCTTCTCCAACAATCGCGTCATGGGGCGTGTGATTTTGTAAAAATCCCTAATAAAGCGCCTATAGAATCCCGCATGACCGAGAAAACTACGAACCGACTTGACACTAGTCGGCGGAGGAAGCTGGCTGATCGTGTCTATCTTCGCCCTATCAACCTCAATACCAGCTCTCGAAATCTTGTGCCCTAGCACAATCCCCTCAGTCACCATGAAGTGACACTTCTCCCAGTTCAACATCAGCTTCGTTTCAACACATCTCTTCAACATCTTCTCTAAATTCACCAAGCACTGATCGAACGAACTACCGTAGACCGAAAAATCGTCCATAAATACCTCCATCGAACTCTCGACCATATCCTGAAAAATCGCGATCATACAACGCTGGAAAGTAGCAGGAGCGTTACATAGACCAAACGGCATGCGTCGGTACGCTTACGTGCCATATGGACATGTAAAAGTGGTTTTCTCCTGATCCTCTGGTGCAATAGGAATCTGGAAATAACCTGAAAACCCGTCGAGAAAGCAATAGAACTGCTGACCCGCAAGACGCTCAAGCATCTGATCAATAAATGGGAGCGGAAAATGATTTTTACGAGTGGCGTCATTTAACTTTCGATAGTCAATGCACACACGCCAACCCGTAACAGTACGAGACGGAATAAGCTCATTCTTCGCATTCAGAACAACTGTCATCCCCCCTTTCTTCGGGACGACCTGCGTAGGACTCACCCAAGATGAATCGGAAATCGGATAGATCAAACCTGACTCTAACAACTTCTTAACCTCCTTCTTAACTACCTCCTGCATATTCGGATTCAAACGACGCTGCGGTTACACTACAGGCTTGTAAACATCCTCCATCAGAATGTGATGCGTGCAAAAAGTAGGGCTAATGCCCCTGATATCAGATAGCCTCCAGGCAATCGCATCACTGTGCTCTCTCAGAACCTCAATCAACCTCACCTTCTCCTCCTCTGTCAACTTCGAAGATATGATGACAGGCATATTCGGCTTCTCTCCCAGGAATGCATACTCAAGATGTGACGGAAGAACCTTAAGTTCTAAAGGCGGTGGAATCTCTACAGGAGTACTCTCATCACTAATCGCGTCGAGCTCCAACGGCTCAGGAGCACACAACTCCTCACTCTCATCCAACTGCTCCTCCTCAACCTCTTCAACTTCCTCTTCGTCACGCTTGTCAACAACTCCCTCGCCTACCAAATCAGCTCCACTAATGTACTCGAAACACGTGTCGACACAAGATATGAAAGAATTTAGAAAGTAAAAAGAATGACACGGCCCGCTATCATCATCTCGACCTCCAGGATGCTGCATCGCTCTGTCAATCTCAAATGTGACAATCTCGTCACCAGCACGAAGAGAAATCTTACCGTCAAAGACGTCGATAATCGCCTTTGCGGTTCGAAGGAATGGACGGCCCAGAATAATAGGAACTCTCTCATCGGCCTCCATGTCGAGCACAACGAAATCCACTGGGAACACAAACCTATCAACCTTCACCAACAAATTCTCTACTATCCCATGAGGATACTTGACTGATCTGTCAGCCAAGGACAATGACATGCACGTGGGTGTAAGCTCTCCTAGACCAACTTCTCCTAAACTCTTTCCACTGCGGGTCATAATTGCTTTCGCTGAATGATTTGCGGGATTTGTGAAGGTGTTTCCCGAAAACTGACCCGGTGGATGCTCCTGCAACTGTTTAGCAATTCCACCTACTGTTCTTTGAAGATCTAAAAGTGTGGATTGCTGACTTTTGAGCTGAAGTTCGTGACTTTTATTAATTTGCTCCTGAGTTTTAACAAAATCAGTTAGGGATTTCTGCGATGTCTGATTCTGTGTCATCATCTGGGCTAACATCTCCTCTATCTTACTCAAATTTCCCTCTGAACCCTTACCACTACCTTGACTCTCCTGATTCGACCCTCCACTCGCAAACTGACCTCCTGAACCACTATAATGACCACCCTGACCCGAACCACTACTCGTGTAAAGACCCGGCCCCCTATTTTGATACTGACCAGATGGGAACCCAGGGGGATTGCCAGAAGAACGATAACTGCTATTGTTGCCATTACCGCGCCAGTTGGAGTTGTAATTGGAATTGAAAGGATTCGTGGGACCCCTAGACTGACCGGCTATGTACTCTACCTCCTCGAGACTAAGTGTGGGACACTCGAGCGTGTCGTGACCTCCCCTACAAACCTCACACCTATCAACTTTCTTCTTAATCTCATTCAACTCTTGCCTCATCTCTTGCCTCATCTCTTGCCTCAAACTCTCGACTACAGCAGCTACCGATGGATCCAAGTTAACTTGGTTTACCCCTCGACCGGCTGAGGAGGTACGAACAGGAATGGAAGTCCTGCTGATAGTGCCATAATCCATATCAGAGTGGGCGAAACTCTCAAACAATTCGTTGCACTCATTCACTGTCTTCTTTCCCATAAGCTGGCCTCCTTCTGAAGTATCGAAACGAGATCTAATCTCAGGAGTAAGACCATTGTAAAACTTTTCAACTAACGCCCAATCAGACAAACCATGCTGCGAACAACGAGAAAGAAGCGTCTGGAAACGCTCCCAAGCTAAGTGATATGGCTCATCAGGCTCCATACGGAATGAGTGAATCTGATCACGAAGGCGAGACGCCTTGGCTAGGGGAAAGTACTTGGCTAAGAAAGCATCACGAAGACCTGCCCAAGTAGTGAAAGTGCCTGCGGGCTGAGAATCGAACCAGACGGCTGCGCGTCCAGCGAGTGAGAATGGAAAGACCTGAAGGTATCGAGCATCAAGGTTCACCCCCTCGATGGAGAAGGTGCTGCAAAGGCGAGTGATGCGATTAATGTGAGCGGGTGCATCCTCGTCGTCACGACCATGAAACTGGCATGAATTGGTGATGGCTGTCATGATGTAAGAAGGAATCTGCCAAGACCTATCATTCGCGATGTTCGGAAGGGTAATGGGTGAAGTAGCACCGGTGAAACCGGTGGTAGCCTGCTGGTAAACGGTGTGGTTCGTCATTTGAACTACGGGTGGATGACTAGGTGTACGAGAACGGGAGGGTGGTGGGGAATTGTGTGGCGATGGCTTCGGTGTGTAATCGAAAGCGGGGGTGGACTGCGAAAACGAAGAAGAGCTAGAAGAACTTACCTCGGACGCAGAAGACGAGACGAAAGACTTAATCGTAAACGGAAGCGGCGGAGGTCCCTGCGAACGCGTATGGGGCATCAACTGCAAAACCGAATACGAACAAGTAAGAAGACTCTAACAACGACTCACTAATCTAGAAAAGACACTAAGGTTCTGTTTGTTTTTTGGCCAGAAGTACTTCTGGCCACTTATGTCTGCCCCGCGCAGACGCGGGCAGACGTTTGGATGCTGCAGATTGTTTGTTTTCTCGCAGACCTTTCATTAAAAAAGGTCTGCGAGACCTCTTCACCAAGCAGACATGTTCCATCATCTTCCAACCTCTTCCAACCTCTTCTCCTCTTCTCCCTCTTCTCCCTCTGCCACCACCACCTCCTCTGCCACCACCACCTCCATCTCCGACACTCCTCCGCCGCCACCACCTCCTCTGCCACCACCTCCTCTGCCACCACCACCTCCACCTCCGACACTCCTCCGCCGCAGTCAAAACCCACCACAGAATCAAGAGAGAGAGGGAGCGGCAGGAGAGAGGGAAAGAAGAGAGAGAGATCTGTAATGGCGGTGGTGCTATGGCGGTGGTGGAACCCCCAAATCGAACGACGGCAGATGGTGGGTTTTGATGTTCTTCATCTTCAAACAAACCCCCAAATCGAAGATCATCCAAAAACCCTAAATCGAACCCCAAATCGGAGATCGAGGGAGCAGTGGGTGGTTGTGGTGGTAGATGAAGGCAGATGAGAGAGAGGCCGAGGAGAGAGAGACGGTGGTGGTGGTGGTTGTGGTTGTTCTTGGCAAATCTGTGGAGGGTGTGTGTGAGAAGAGGAGGGTGTGTGTGAGAAGTGGTTTATATATAATAAAAAAACAAACCCTCTTCTCTTTGCAGACTGCAGACCTTTGGTCCACCTCTTCTCCTGCAGATGCCTGCAGATGTGGTCCGCAGACTGCAGACCTTTTGCATCTGAAAAAACAAACACCACCTAAAGCAAATATATTTGTTTTTTTTTAATTTTAGACTCCTACGACTCAACGAACACACAAATAGCACGTAATATGTCAACTAAGTCCAAACAAAGTAATCAACGCAATCGCCAAAGAATCCCCGGCAACGGCGCCAAAAACTTGATGTGCTGAAAATGGGTTAATTAAAAACAACTAAAATTACCCTAATTCTAGACTCTCTCTAAGCTTTAAATTTATAAAACTAAGACTCGATCTAAACCCTAAACCACACAACCGGCAAGTGAACCGATCAATGTAGTAAAGCTAAAGCAAGTCCGAGTATCGAACCCACGAGACTCTACTGATTACGCTACTACTCTATCTAGACTAAGACTGACACGACATAACTAAGTTGTTTATTAGTTTGGGGGGTTTCTAAAAATCCTAAAATTATAATTAAAAAACAACTAAATTAACTAAACGAACTAGACACGAACTCACACGAAGGCTGAACTCAAGGATGATAAAGGAACTACCTAGACAGGAATCCTGATTGCTTTTAGTTATGATTATAATTGGAAGTTGTCTGCTATGGAACCGGGATCTTGAAATTCTCACCTCTCGGGAAATCTAAGGACCCCTAACCCTTCTCAAGAGCACGCTAAGATCCCCTAAAGGTTGTTAAATTACCGGTTATTAGATTCCTTTACAAGACATCTAATGGGTTTATAAAAGTATCCTACAAGGCTCACTCCCTTACGAGACCTAAACCTAGGATAGGTTTGTTTTCTCAGCTAGACTTGCTAGACAGCAGCCAAAAGGTTAACTTCCTAAGAAGGACCCACCTTGCGGTTTAATCACTTAGACCTAGCAATAATCTCGCACCTTACAGCTATTGACGATTAGTAGAACACTTGATTTTATAAAAATACCAATTATTACTTCTAAGGTTTATCAGCCGATTTAACCCTAAAGATTCAAGATTTATTACGTGATATAGACAGTCACCAAAATCTAAAACCTAGCATGACTCTATTATGTGATAAAGACCGTCACCAAGATTCATGCGAAGCAATAATCAATAATTAAACAACATCAAGCACGCAAACACATCTAACTGATAGAACAAACCGTTTACAATTTATAAACTATCCATAGCATTCAAAAATCCAAGAATAATCAAAACATATGCAATCATTCAACCATGTCTAGGTAGTAACAAGAAATCTAGCCGCTAAACATGTTCAAGAATACGATAATAAACTCGTTTAAATCTGAATTCATCATTACAAATCAAGAACAAGCAAACCGAATGATAAACAAGAAGAGATAACCCGAATATCTTCCAATCCGAATGCTCCTGAGCTTCTCACGATGATTCTTCACGACCCGAACCTTCAAAACCTCTGAAATTAGTCTCCAAGATCACCTCTCAAGTCCCAAGTTCGTTCCCCTTCGGCTGTTGTTGTTGATGATGTTAAATAACCAAGAAAACCCTAATTCTGCTGCTGATTCAAGTCGGTTTCGCGATCATAGAGTCCACGCGGCCCGCGTAAGAGGTGAACTTAAGTTCACGCGGCCCGCGCGCGTATCACAATTCAGAAATCCTATCTTAAGTTTATGCGGCCCGCGTGAAAGGTTGTAATAAGCTCAAGCGGCCCGCCTGAGACCTCCAGGATGCTTTTTCGCTTCGTTTCCTTCTCTCCCGAACTCTCGATTTCCGTTCCAGTCTTTCGCCTTTCAAGAATTTGACTCTTTTCTGCTCCTTTTTGCTGTTAAGACCTGGAAAACACAAAACAGTCAAAAGTATATACATTCTACGCTAGAAACGGACAAAATACGAAAATCTAACGACTAAAACGGACGTGAATAAAGATGTATTTTACAATACATCAGGTAGGATTTTAAGCGTCGACATGTTAATTAAACACCTCTGAACGACCTAATTATAAATCCCAAGACCCTAATATATATTATAAACATCTGGCATACTCAAATCCGGTAAATGCTAACAATAATCGATTCCTATTTGAAAGAGTGGAATCCTATGAGGATATGCACGATAAACCTTCGTTTATGGCTTTTCGATAATGTTCAAGACAAATGTACATCATTAAAGGTGATCTAAACTGTTCAAGGCACGTTCATGAGGCCCCATACTGAATTATAGAAGCCCAAAATTCGTAATACATGGTTGCCTGTTCGAATGCTTGAAAGGTCAAATTTTTTTTTGCCTTCTGCAAAGAGCTTACGGACCGTAAGCTACCCCCTTACGGTCCGTAAGGGGTGCCCAGCGACAGAAACTTGGGCAGTTGGCTGTTATAAACGTGATAACCGACTTAGTTAGATATTTTTCACTTCTTGGGCGACCCCTACATGCTTTTAGACCCTAGGAGCACTTGTAAATGATCTGGGAACAATGCTAGGCTTGTGTGTCAAGATCACAAGCAATTAAAATCACTATATAAAGCCACAATGTTTGCAACATTCTTGCATTCATTCCATCTGCATTTCTGATCATCTCTGGAGCTTAAGATCAGTCCTCAATCATCTCTAATCGTGCATAGGACTTCTGTAAGTACCCTTGACCTTCCTTGATTAAGTTTTGCTTAGTTATTAGCCTTAAAGTCAAACCGTCGTAATTAGCGTTTGACTTAGCGATTAATCATAAATGATCCAGTGATTAGTCGAATTGAAGGTAGTTATAAGTTGGTAATTATGTGGGCAATAAACCCTTAAAAGGGCACCCTCTGATTCCCACTCTAACTAGACCATTTGTCGGGTCAAAGTTGATTAGAAAAAAGTCAACAGAATGCTAATCTTCGAATTAACGCATAATTAACAATGTAGAAGGCGTATAACCTATTTTATCACTCATATAACTTGGTAATAAGTATAAGAACTGGTCTAAGTTTGTTTGATCCGACAATTTTCTGTTTAGACCCGGTTCGGAACGGAAAGTCGCAAAACTTTGACTTTTGCTTTGACTTCAGTTCTGACCCGATTTAGCATGAGTTGGAAATGCCTTAGAGCTTCCTTAGGACCAGGTTACATGCTAGTATAACCCTCTGTGATTATACACCTTGGTTCATTAGTTATCCAATTATTATGCATGATTCCGTTAATTACTTATATGTTGACTATTATGCCCTTTTCACCATAAAACGTGATTTTTAAAAATGTAAAAGAGTAGAAACCTTAGTTACTGATTTATAAACTTATACCCAAAATTTGACATTTGTTTGAGGTGTAGATTGAGAGTTATGCTCATTAGCGTAATTAGAAAGCTTTTTAGCGATTAAACGGCATAATTAGCATATAGCCTATTTAAACCCACTTTTTGATATCAAACTTTTTACCCACTGATGTAATATAATATTTTGGGATTTTTGAAGATTTTTAATTAATTTTAGGCTGAGCATAACTTAGAGTTATAAGCTTGATTCGGTAATTGTCGGTTTTGCCCTTTTGGGCTATAAAATGAGTTTTACATATCTTTTTGTCCCCAAACCTTTTGCTACTGATTTTATATGATAAATAAATTATTTTAAACCTTCTGGACTAATAAAAATATCAGCTTTTTATATAGAACCCGGAAATGACTCCTAATCGCCTTTTTAAGCGTTTTTAACGCATAGTATGTACTAAAACTACTTTAAACATATAAGGGCTGATACCTACTGATATTTTAGGTAAATTATAATATTTTAACAGTAAGCAAAAGTTGTTTAACTCAGATTTCGGTTTTGAGCTTTTTGGCTTAAGCGAAATTACCAAAATGCCCTTTTGAAGCATTGTATGGTTATAATTAATAAGTTTCACATATAGGCTATACCCTACTGTTATAACTTAGTAAATTAAGTTATTTTACTGATGTATTCATACCTGAGTCTCAGAGTTATAATTAATCTCTTTTATAATCTCTAAATTGACCAAAATACTCCTACGAGGCTTAAATGGAGATTAAACTCGTTTTGGGCATAATGGAAGATATCCTACTGATATCACAACATACTTAAGGCATATTAACATAGGAAACCTGTTAGTGACTCTTTTGGATACCCGTTACGCCTCTTGCGCGTTCGGTTCGGCTTATGTAACTAGTTTGCATAAATTAGCCGAAACGGGTCAAACCTTATCGCTTTTATCTCAAAATCCAGAATGTGTATAGTATACCCATATTATACAAGTCTTCAAACTTGTCGGGTCTAAATCACATTCTATTCCGGTCTTCGCTTAATCGTGCGTACGAACCGTATCTTTAAAACTAACCGGTCTAAGTTTAGGCCTAATTAAAGACCCGTTAGGATTCTAATAGGTTATTATAAACCTTCGTTCCAGAATAGGAGACCCGGTAAAAGCTACACGCACTTGCTTATTGTGATTATTACTTTGCTCAGGTAAATACTTTTAACTTATTTTCCCTATACGGGCTTGGGGTATGGTATATAAAATATCGCTTGGTCGGGCATTGAATCTTAATCGAATAGAGGTTAACTCATTGAAATGACCCGTTTAAATTGTCTTGTTGCTTAAAGCCTTTGAGGGGGGGGGGGGTTAATGACCATGTCCCGGATATCCTTGGCATCATTTTACGAAATGGCCACGACCTAAGCATGCGGGTGTAGGCGTACACCCGTTTGTGCATAAATAAATATTAAGGTATAACCGCCAGTTTCGGGGGAAACTGCTGCGGGACTATATCATGTGGTGTGTCTATTGATCTTTAACCCGGCACGAACCGGGCTACTGAACGCATAAGAAACATGTAATTCTTACAAGATTATTTACAAATAATTATCCCAAGTTATAAAGAGTTTGTGTCACGTGCATTCAAATCAATTTTTAACATTTTTAAAATGAGTCAGTTAATTGTATTTACCAGTGTAAACTGACGTATTTTCCCAAAAAGGTTAAGTGCAGGTACTACGCGAACTAGGCTGGCTTTCTCCTAGCGTCCACAATAAGTCTCGTAAGCTAGGATGTCAAAACTCTTGAACAATGTTTCCATTTTATTATTTTTGATCCACCTGTGGATAAATTTCGACTGTTTGTGATACTTGATATTACAATTTATTGAAGTTGAAATATATCTATCTTTTGCTTCCGCTGTGCATTTAAATATTGTGTTGTTTGACTATGATGTTACCAACCACGTCACGATACTCCCCTACCGGGCCCACCGGTCAAACGTGGAAATATCGGGGTGTGACAGGTTGGTATCAGAGCCAACATTGAGTGAATTAAACACTAGCCTTTTGTGTTTAATCTCAATGATACAATTGCACATTCATCGACCCTCGAGTCTAGACAAATAACATAGGACAAATTCTATTTTGTTTTATTTTTGTCTTATATTGTATATATATTCTTGTTGTTACCTTTGTTTATATTGACATGTTTAACAATGCCACCAAGAATTAGAAGAGGAGGAAGAGGAAAGGGGCCGATCACTGCCCCCAACGATCACGAAGCCGGGCCTTCTCCCCGGCGAGCTCCTTCCAACACAATGAGTGCCGATACTCGGGGAAACTGGAGGAACCATTTGGATCCTGCTAGACGGTCTGTCTCGCACAGCTCAACGCCTCCCTACCGTCACTCTTTTGGGCCGCAGTCAGAAAACGAGCCCGACAACCCGCAACCTTCATACATACCTCTCCAGCGATCCCTGTCGCACCACTCCTTCGGCGACCCCACACCCGTCTTTCAGGGCCGGTTTAACCCGGCGAACTACATTCAAGAACCAGTGGGTTTTAACCCATTGGGACCGGAGGATCACTTTTCCGGCGACCAAGCAATGGACATGGACGAGGACACGGATCCCGTCGAGCCTGCAACCGGAACCCCCAACCATCCCATCGAAATTTCGGATGGTTCATCTTTTCACGGATCACCCTACCGTGGTCCAGACAGTTATCAGGCAAGGTTTAACCAATATGAGTGGAATTTCACACCCCCTCATAACCCGCAGCAGTAGGATCCTTCCGAGGATTCCCGTTTCGTGGCAGTCACGCCACCACCGCCAGTTCATCAAGCACCTCCGGAACCGCCAAGGCGTAGGAGAACAGGCGCGCGAATATCCGCGCGTGGAGGTGATTTTCACTTCAGCACCTCTCATCACTCCAGTGGCAGCCACTACCCGCCACTGCATGAAGACCCACAGATGTGTGGGCCTTCAAACCCAGCTGCAGAGGTGAATTCTGCACAAGTTGCGCCACCACCATCGGGTTTTGGTAACCCGATTCCTGCATATACAGGTTCAACGAGGTACAATCCGTTTGAGCAGCCGGCTCACACAACCTACAACTACGCTGAAGCCGACCCGTACTTGTAGCAGCGAACTACAATGCCCTCCACCCAGAAGGGCCATATGGAGCCCCATGGGGAGTTGGATACCCAACTCATGGCTACCAAGTACCTGCTCAACCTCCGTTGCAGCACCAGCCACAGCCGCCACGATTTTCCCCGCCAGAACGGGAAGAAATTCTTCAAAGATTGGACCAAGTCGAGCGAGAATTTCACAGAGATCGCAGGGAGCGACAAGGTTTCCTCAAGGGCCTAGCAGGCTTGCTAAGGGGGAAGAAGAAGAGGGATCATTAAATCCCCACATGTGTTGTACTTTCTATTTCAATCAAGTCCCTGCGTGGACTGTAAGACCCTAATTCGTACATGACATAAGTCGCAGCGGAAAACACGAACCATAAAATTTCTTTCGTTATAAATACCTCGACATATTTAAAATTTAACTTTAACATAGTTCTTTCTCATAAATCCGTCACCCTCTTATTTAATAATTAAAAACATAGCTTATGTCTAATACAATATACACATCAACGTTCCCGTACAATCTCTCCATTGACTCGATCTTCGATCTCTATTCCTTGGTAATCCTCATGGCTTGTACTACCTGCGCTCACCACATAAAATTCATAACGTTAGTACGTATCATAAGCATATAAGATTTGTTCACGTTTACTTTTCATTTCATTAACTCTTTACATCCCGGCTTTCCCTCTGATCATACGATCCGTAGTGAGACTTCCTTGGTATTCCTGCGTTACACTTCATCACCAGGCACGCTGTTATTATCGTTAGTACTCAATTTCATTGAATGCATGCGTACATACTTTCATACAAACTTATACATACACTTACGATCACACATAGCAACTTACATACCTACGTACCTACATTCATACGTACGTACCTACGTACGTGCATACCTAAATACATCCATTCATACATACATACATAATTACCTACATACATGCATACATACATACATACTTATTACATGCCTTCTCACAACTTACATACGTGCATACCTTCGTACATACTCACTTGCGTACATATACATACTATCTACATACACCCCTACATACATACACTTATACTTATAAAACATACATACGTCTATACCTACATACATACCTACATTTATATTTTCAATCACCCATTGCAATATACCCGACTCATACTTGCCTACTCATATACGTCTTCATATATCCTTATGTACTTGCTTACACACTATAATCTTACATACATTCGCGCATACACGCTTACATACACTTCTACATACGTGTATAAAGATATACAACATCCATACATACCTATCCACACGTGCGCTTACCCTAATGGTCACAAAACATGAGTTAAATTAGTCATACGCAACTTAAAACGCTTTTAAACGAGTTCCCAAGACAAAACAGAGCAAACGAACGATTTTCGCCAATCTGCCACCCCGTCGAGTAGCGCGACGGGCCGTCGCGTAGCGCGATTTCCTAAAACAAACAGAATGTTTGTTTGCTGTGCTGCAGATTCCCAGCACGTCCGCGTTTCACGGAAACGGTCATAACTTCTTCGTTATTGGTCCGTTTTACCCGATTCTTTTTCCTACGCGTCCGTAATTTAATTCTCCATCTTATGGTGTTAAGATCCGACATCCAGATTAACAAAATTCCAGACTTTTAAGTCTTCGGCTTACTACCCTTTTTACCAAGAATTGACCCGTTCATAATTCTATCACATAACGTGTTTGTTTGACCTTAACTTCATATGAATTCATAATATCAAGGTCATTTGTCATAAACGGATTCTTTCCCGGATACCTTACATCCTATTTCACCCGTTTGCGCTCAAAGCTTATTTTGACCCGTTAAGAATAATTGCGCATTAAAACGTTTCTGACTTACAAAACCATACTCCTCACTTTCATACTTGACCAAAACATTACACTAATCGAATAACTTGTTTCTAAACTACTTTTTAAGATCGTTTGCCCAAAATACCCATCAGGGGCATTTTGGTCAACTTTAATCCCATCATTTACGACGAAAGACTACGTCGCCTATTTAACCTCAACCATCATGTTTAGTTAATTAATCAACTTCATATTACTTAATCGAACTAAGAAGTGATTACAGAAATCACTTACCTTATGCGTCCGTGCCCGTATCCGATTCCTTGCCTTTTCTTGACCCGTTAACACCTCATGCTTGAGTCCGTCTCGACGTGATTCCTATACTTTCATTTCATCGAAACCACGCTCTTATTAGCATACTCATTTGTACATGTAACGATCATATCATTCGCATAATTCACACTTAACGTTCCTTAGTCGTTTCTAACAAGCATTAAAACATATAATCAACTTCATATCCTTTCCAACACACGTAATTCATCGGGTAATCAAAATTAACACATATTAACATAACATGTATCAAACGACTTCCTATAATCCTGCTTTTACAACAACGAGTCAAATCATGTTTCTTATACTTAGTTGACTTTCAAGAGTCAACTATTAACCATTTTTAACCATCGACTTATCATCATATACTCGTAACATCATAATCGACTATACGGACGACACTATATATACATTTCATCATACACTTGATGTGAGTACTACCTTTTAAGCATAACGTACAACTATTTCATGCACAAATCTTCTAAACTCATACATAACCCATCAAAACCTACTACTAATCATCATGTATCATCCCCAAATAAACATCAAACATATCATCATCACATTTCTCCTAATTCTTCTAACAAGTATTCATCATACCCACATAATACATCAATCTTTCAACTAGACTCGAACATGGGAGGTGATTCTAGTCATCATCTTCACCCTAACTAACGGGTTTCACCTCTAATAATCAAATTAACGCAAACCATACATAACCCATGTTCTATACGAGGATTCTAACCCTTGTACATGATCAATTTCATGTTAACTCACGGATTAGAACATAACCCACTTCACCCATGATCACCAATCTTAGATTTAAGACATACCTTATGATCCTCTCGTGTTAGTGATCATTAATCCATGCTCGGTTATGGATTTAAGCTTCATCTTGCCTTCCGATTTGAGCATAAAGAAGATTTAGGGTTTGAGGCTCCATGGGAGCCTCCTGATCTTTCTCGAACACACACGCATGTGTGTGTTTGTGTGTGTCTAGTTATTTTATAACTTAACTTTCATTTGTTCCACTTTAGCCCCTCTGGTTTACCTTTAAAACATAACTGACACTACCCTCATCATTTAATACTTTTGACCATACCCTTAACTAGGTTAAATAGCCTAGTTATTTATTTCATGACGTGTCACATAAGAACATACGACAAATATTAACATTCAGATTTTGGGGCGTTACAAGTCTACCACCCTTAAACGAGGTTTCGTCCCCGAAACCTTTCTCACTTTCATCGAACACACATTATCTTTTCTTCCAGTCCATCCATACGACCACTAGCCCATCCTATTGAGAATCTTCTAGCTCCAAGAACCCGTTCCAGAGTTCTTATTAGTATCGCTTTCACTAATAGCGCTAATTTCTAACAACCTTCATAGCTAGTGGTTTATTCCTCGTTCAAATATTCCTTCATCATGTGCAATATATCCTTTTGTTTACTTAAATAATTCCAACATTTCATTATTAACATTCTTTCTGTTTATTTGCACATTCATATCGTTTTCGTCGACTAAACGACCTTACTTTGAGTTTGAAATCTATACATACTCATATATGTTTAACTTTAACGTTAACCTTATTCTACTTTTTCTACAGTTACGTATACCTTGCATACCTTTATATTATCCTTAAATCATTTCGTTCATTTCACATTACTATTGCTTTCACTTAATGCATTACTTAATTCACGTGCATAAATAGTTCATATCTCTCCAATCATGAGTTAAACATTTTACTAACCTCTTTTTCATTTCCCAAACCATGATCCGCAACCCAGATCGATCATCTTCTCCTCGAGCACTAGCCGTACAGGCTAGGTTTCATTCATTCGTATAATGAGCTTCCGCTCGTGCACGTCCTTTCACCGATACGATTGGTTTCATTACATCAATAGCTCTAACATTATCATCAACAACATCAGCGGTTAGCATATGTCATTCAAACATTCATTACACTAGGTGATTACCCACCTATAACTCTTCTACAATTTCCTACGTACCTGCTATAACGTACCACACATTCTATTTCTTACATGCAATCCTTTCATTCAATTACTCATTTCGCCAACTGAAGTACACGCTCGTACTTCCTTCCATTCATGCTTACTTGCGAAGACCTTATTACATCGTTTCAATATTTCTTACTAAGCTTACCATTCCCGCCCATACTCAAGTTATTGTCCGGGTCACAGCCCGTCATCATTCTGACTTCTAAGAGTCAATTACTAACACATCTAACACGTAACGTATACAAAACTTCGTCTATTATACTATCACTTTTTACTCTATACTTATTTCTATGACCCGTTCGACTCAATCATGGTCAAACTGTCGACATCTTCTTAGGCGGATTAATTTCATCTTTTTATATTTTTGAATCCGTCTCACGGATTCAGACGCTTCATTCATGCTTTTTCATTCATTGAATCCGCCTTACGGATTCAAACAGTATATTCATGCCTTTCATCCTGGAATCCGTTTCACGGATTCAAACATTGCATTCATACCTTCCATCCTTGAATCCGTCCCGCGGATTCAAACATATCATTCATGCCTTTCATCCTTGAATCCGTCCCGCGGATTCAAACATATCATTCATGCCTTTCATCCTTGAATCCGTCTCACGGATCCAAACATTTCATTCATACCTTTCATCCTTGAATCCGTCTCGCGGATTCAAACATTGCATTCATATCTTGTTGATACGTACTTAATTACGGATTCCACATTCTTCATTCTTATCAGGCATGTTTTTCATACTTTCATAGTACTCTCAATCTCCCGAGAGCCTTACTTCCCATTTCACCCACACGCCCGCCTGCTACCTAACTCTATCGGACATACCTGTAACAATTATCATGATCTCACGAACGTCATACGTTTCTCGTGTACTGGCCAGGTACACAATCCACATAGTAGTTTCGTGCCTTCATGTAATTGTCACCTCATGTCCGTAGACTTAGGTTTCGGCGCGTGTATCACTTCCAATAATTCATTACTATACAATCATTGTCTTTCATTTTAAAATTCTCCTTCCCTTAATGAATTTTACCATTACTTACACCCACATATTAAATTTACGTACCTGAGCTCATTTGCCTACTTGTCTTATTACCGCTTTGCCTGCCTTAGTATTCATCCTAGACTGCATTCACGGATCATCCTCTTTCAACCCTTATGCTTACCTTGAACATACAAAACCGTCAGTTTCTTTATACGTATACATAAGTACATACTTACATTAGCCTTTACCTTTGGATCTTGATCGAGTCTTAGATTGTACGGATTTCTTATCTCAAGAGCACACAAGTTTGAGTTCAAGTACTTACCTTCTCGTACTTGATTCCCTCAAACCAGGGCTCTGATACCAACTTGTAAGACCCTAATTCGTACATGACAAAAGTCGCAGCGGAAAACACGAACCATAAAATTTCTTTCGTTATAAATACCTCGACTTATTTAAAATTTAACTTTAACATAGTTCTTTCTCATAAATCTGTCACCCTCTTATTTAATAATTAAAAACATAGCTTATGTCTAATACAATATACACATCAACGTTCCCGTACAATCTCTCCATTGACTCGATCTTCGATCTCTATTCCTTGGTAATCCTCATGGATTGTACTACCTGCGCTCACCACATAAAATTCATAACGTTAGTACGTATCATAAGCATATAAGATTTGTTCACGTTTACTTTTCATTTCATTAACTCTTTACATCCCGGCTTTCCCTCTGATCATACGATCCGTAGTGAGACTTCCTTGGTATTCCTGCGTTACACTTCATCACCAGGCACGCTGTTATTATCGTTAGTACTCAATTTCATTGAATGCATGCGTACATACTTTCATACAAACTTATACATACACTTACGATCACACATAGCAACTTACATACCTACGTACCTACATTCATACGTACGTACCTACGTACGTGCATACCTAAATACATCCATTCATACATACATACTTACATACATACATACATAATTACCTACATACATGCATACATACATACATACTTATTACATGCCTTCTCACAACTTACATACGTGCATACCTTCGTACATACTCACTTGCGTACATATACATACTATCTACATACACCCCTACATACATACACTTATACTTATAAAACATACATACGTCTATACCTACATACATACCTACATTTATATTTTCAATCACCCATTGCAATATACCCGACTCATACATGCCTACTCATATACGTCTTCATATATCCTTATGTACTTGCTTACACACTATAATCTTACATACATTCGCGCATACACGCTTACATACACCTCTACATACGTGTATAGAGATATACAACATCCATACATACCTATCCACACGTGCGCTTACCCTAATGGTCACAGAACATGAGTTAAATTAGTCATACGCAACTTAAAACGCTTTTAAACGAGTTCCCAAGACAAAACAGAGCAAACGAACGATTTTCGCCAATCTGCCACCCCGTCGCGTAGCGCGACGGGCCGTCGCGTAGCGCGATGCCCTAAAACAAACAGAATGTTTGTTTGTTGTACTGCAGATTCCCAGCACGTCCGCGTTTCACGGAAACGGTCATAACTTCTTCGTTATTGGTCCGTTTTACCCGATTCTTTTTCCTACGCGTCCGTAATTTAATTCTCCATCTTATGGTGTTAAGATCCGACATCCGGATTAACAAAATTCTAGACTTTTAAGTCTTCGGCTTACTACCCTTTTTACCAAGAATTGACCCGTTCATAATTCTATCACATAACGTGTTTGTTTGACCTTAACTTCATATGAATTCATAATATCAAGGTCATTTGTCATAAACGGATTCTTTCACGGATACGTTACATCCTATTTCACCCGTTTGCGCTCAAAGCTTATTTTGACCCGTTAAGGGTAATTGCGCATTAAAACGTTTCTGACTTACAAAACCATACTCCTCACTTTCATACTTGACCAAAACATTACACTAATCGAATAACTTGTTTCTAAACTACTTTTTAAGATCGTTTGGGCAAAATACCCATCAGGGGCATTTTGGTCAACTTTAATCCCATCATTTACGACGAAAGACTACGTCACCTATTTAACCTCAACCATCATGTTTAGTTAATTAATCAACTTCATATTACTTAATCGAACTAAGAAGTGATTACAGAAATCACTTACCTTATGCGTCCGTGCCCGTATCCGATTCCTTGCCTTTTCTTGACCCGTTAACACCTCATGCTTGAGTCCGTCTCGACGTGATTCCTATACTTTCATTTCATCGAAACCACGCTCTTATTAGCATACTCATTTGTACATGTAACGATCATATCATTCGCATAATTCACACTTAACGTTCCTTAGTCGTTTCTAACAAGCATTAAAACATATAATCAACTTCATATCCTTTCCAACACACGTAATTCATCGGGTAATCAAAATTAACACATATTAACATAACATGTATCAAACGACTTCCTATAATCCTGCTTTTACAACAACGAGTCAAATCATGTTTCTTATACTTAGTTGACTTTCAAGAGTCAACTATTAACCATTTTTAACCATCGACTTATCATCATATACTCGTAACATCATAATCGACTATACGGACGACACTATATATACATTTCATCATACACTTGATGTGAGTACTACCTTTTAAGCATAACGTACAACTATTTCATGCACAAATCTTCTAAACTCATACATAACCCATCAAAACCTACTACTAATCATCATGTATCATCCCCAAATAAACATCAAACATATCATCATCACATTTCTCCTAATTCTTCTAACAAGTATTCATCATACCCACATAATACATCAATCTTTTAACTAGACTCGAACATGGGAGGTGATTCTAGTCATCATCTTCACCCTAACTAACGGGTTTCACCTCTAATAATCAAATTAACGCAAACCATACATAACCCATGTTCTATACGAGGATTCTAACCCTTGTACATGATCAATTTCATGTTAACTCACGGATTAGAACATAACCCACTTCACCCATGATCACCAATCTTAGATTTAAGACATACCTTATGATCCTCTCGTGTTAGTGATCATTAATCCATGCTCGGTTATGGATTTAAGCTTCATCTTGCCTTCCGATTTGAGCATAAAGAAGATTTAGGGTTTGAGGCTCCATGGGAGCCTCCTGATCTTTCTCGAACACACACGCATGTGTGTGTTTGTGTGTGTCTAGTTATTTTATAACTTAACTTTCATTTGTTCCACTTTAGCCCCTCTGGTTTACCTTTAAAACATAACTGACACTACCCTCATCATTTAATACTTTTGACCATACCCTTAACTAGGTTAAATAGCCTAGTTATTTATTTCATGACGTGTCACATAAGAACATACGACAAATATTAACATTCAGATTTTGGGGCGTTACAAGTCTACCACCCTTAAACGAGGTTTCGTCCCCGAAACCTTTCTCACTTTCATCGAACACACATTATCTTTTCTTCCAGTCCATCCATACGACCACTAGCCCATCCTATTGAGAATCTTCTAGCTCCAAGAACCCGTTCCAGAGTTCTTATTAGTATCGCTTTCACTAGTAGTGCTAATTTCTAACAACCTTCATAGCTAGTGGTTTATTCCTCGTTCAAATATTCCTTCATCATGTGCAATATATCCTTTTGTTTACTTAAATAATTCCAACATTTCATTATTAACATTCTTTCTGTTTATTTGCACATTCATATCGTTTTCGTCGACTAAACGACCTTACTTTGAGTTTGAAATCTATACATACTCATATATGTTTCACTTTAACGTTAACCTTATTCTACTTTTTCTACAGTTACGTATACCTTGCATACCTTTATATTATCCTTAAATCATTTCGTTCATTTCACATTACTATTGCTTTCACTTCATGCATTACTTAATTCACGTGCATAAATAGTTCATATCTCTCCAATCATGAGTTAAACATTTTACTAACCTCTTTTTCATTTCCCAAACCATGATCCGCAACCCAGATCGATCATCTTCTCCTCGAGCACTAGCCGTACAGGCCAGGTTTCATTCATTCGTATAATGAGCTTCCGCTCGTGCACGTCCTTTCACCGATACGATTGGTTTCATTACATCAATAGCTCTAACATTATCATCAACAACATCAGCGGTTAGCATATGTCATTCAAACATTCATTACACTAGGTGATTACCCACCTATAACTCTTCTACAATTTCCTACGTACCTGCTATAACGTACCACACATTCTATTTCTTACATGCAATCCTTTCATTCAATTACTCATTTCGCCAACTGAAGTACACGCTCGTACTTCCTTCCATTCATGCTTACTTGCGAAGACCTTATTACATCGTTTCAATATTTCTTACTAAGCTTACCATTCCCGCCCATACTCAAGTTATTGTCCGGGTCACAGCCCGTCATCATTCTGACTTCTAAGAGTCAATTACTAACACATCTAACACGTAACGTATACAAAACTTCGTCTATTATACTATCACTTTTTACTCTATACTTATTTCTATGACCCGTTCGACTCAATCATGGTCAAACTGTCGACATCTTCTTAGGCGGATTAATTTCATCTTTTTATATTTTTGAATCCGTCTCACGGATTCAGACGCTTCATTCATGCTTTTTCATTCATTGAATCCGCCTTACGGATTCAAACAGTATATTCATGCCTTTCATCCTGGAATCCGTTTCACGGATTCAAACATTGCATTCATACCTTCCATCCTTGAATCCGTCCCGCGGATTCAAACATATCATTCATGCCTTTCATCCTTGAATCCGTCCCGCGGATTCAAACATATCATTCATGCCTTTCATCCTTGAATCCGTCTCACGGATCCAAACATTTCATTCATACCTTTCATCCTTGAATCCGTCTCGCGGATTCAAACATTGCATTCATATCTTGTTGATACGTACTTAATTACGGATTCCACATTCTTCATTCTTATCAGGCATGTTTTTCATACTTTCATAGTACTCTCAATCTCCCGAGAGCCTTACTTCCCATTTCACCCACACGCCCGCCTGCTACCTAACTCTATCGGACATACCTGTAACAATTATCATGATCTCACGAACGTCATACGTTTCTCGTGTACTGGCCAGGTACACAATCCACATAGTAGTTTCGTGCCTTCATGTAATTGTCACCTCATGTCCGTAGACTTAGGTTTCGGCGCGTGTATCACTTCCAATAATTCATTACTATACAATCATTGTCTTTCATTTTAAAATTCTCCTTCCCTTAATGAATTTTACCATTACTTACACCCACATATTAAATTTACGTACCTGAGCTCATTTGCCTACTTGTCTTATTACCGCTTTGCCTGCCTTAGTATTCATCCTAGACTGCATTCACGGATCATCCTCTTTCAACCCTTATGCTTACCTTGAACATACAAAACCGTCAGTTTCTTTATACGTATACATAAGTACATACTTACATTAGCCTTTACCTTTGGATCTTGATCGAGTCTTAGATTGTACGGATTTCTTATCTCAAGAGCACACAAGTTTGAGTTCAAGTACTTACCTTCTCGTACTTGATTCCCTCAAACCAGGGCTCTGATACCAACTTGTAAGACCCTAATTCGTACATGACAAAAGTCGCAGCGGAAAACACGAACCATAAAATTTCTTTCGTTATAAATACCTCGACTTATTTAAAATTTAACTTTAACATAGTTCTTTCTCATAAATCTGTCACCCTCTTATTTAATAATTAAAAACATAGCTTATGTCTAATACAATATACACATCAACGTTCCCGTACAATCTCTCCATTGACTCGATCTTCGATCTCTATTCCTTGGTAATCCTCATGGATTGTACTACCTGCGCTCACCACATAAAATTCATAACGTTAGTACGTATCATAAGCATATAAGATTTGTTCACGTTTACTTTTCATTTCATTAACTCTTTACATCCCGGCTTTCCCTCTGATCATACGATCCGTAGTGAGACTTCCTTGGTATTCCTGCGTTACACTTCATCACCAGGCACGCTGTTATTATCGTTAGTACTCAATTTCATTGAATGCATGCGTACATACTTTCATACAAACTTATACATACACTTACGATCACACATAGCAACTTACATACCTACGTACCTACATTCATACGTACGTACCTACGTACGTGCATACCTAAATACATCCATTCATACATACATACTTACATACATACATACATAATTACCTACATACATGCATACATACATACATACTTATTACATGCCTTCTCACAACTTACATACGTGCATACCTTCGTACATACTCACTTGCGTACATATACATACTATCTACATACACCCCTACATACATACACTTATACTTATAAAACATACATACGTCTATACCTACATACATACCTACATTTATATTTTCAATCAGCCATTGCAATATACCCGACTCATACTTTCCTACTCATATACGTCTTCATATATCCTTATGTACTTTATGCACAAACGGCGGTTTCCCCCGAAACTGGCGGTTATACCTTAATATTTATTTATGCACAAACGGGTGTACGCCTACACCCGCATGCTTAGGTCGTGGCCATTTCGTAAAATGATGCCAAGGATATCCGGGACATGGTCATTAACCCCCCCCCCCTCAAAGGCTTTAAGCAACAAGACAATTTAAACGGGTCATTTCAATGAGTTAACCTCTATTCGATTAAGATTCAATGCCCGACCAAGCGGTATTTTATATACCATACCCCAAGCCCGTATAGGGAAAATAAGTTAAAAGTATTTACCTGAGCAAAGTAATAATCACAATAAGCAAGTGCGTGTAGCTTTTACCGGGTCTCCTATTCTGGAATGAAGGTTTATAATAACCTATTAGAATCCTAACGGGTCTTTAATTAAGCCTAAACTTGGACCGGTTAGTTTTAAAGATACGGTTCGTACGCACGATTAAGCGAAGACCGGAATAGAATGTGATTTAGACCCGAAAAGTTTGAAGACTTGTATAATATGGGTATACTATACACATTCTGGATTTTGAGATAAAAGCGATAAGGTTTGACCCGTTTCGGCTAATTTATGCAAACTAGTTACATAAGCCGAACCGAACGCGCAAGAGGCGTAACGGGTATCCAAAAGAGTCACTAACAGGTTTCCTATGTTAATATGCCTTAAGTATGTTGTGATATCAGTAGGATATCTTCCATTATGCCCAAAACGAGTTTAATCTCCATTTAAGCCCCGTAGAGGTATTTTGGTCAATTTAGAGATTATAAAAGAGATTAATTGTAACTATGAGACTCGGGTCTGAATACATCAGTAAAATAACTTAATTTACTAAGTTATAACAGTAGGGTATAGCCTATATGTGAAACTTATTAATTATAACCATACTATGCTTCAAAAGGGCATTTCGGTAATTTCACTTAAGCCAAAAAGCTCAAAACCGAAATCTGAGTTAAACAACTTTTGCTTACTGTTAAAATATTATAATACCTAAAATATCAGTAGGTATCAGCCCTTACATGTTTAAAGTAGTTTTAGTACATACTATGCGTTAAAACGCTTAAAAAGGCGATTAGGAGCCATTTCCGGGTTCTATATAAAAAGCTGATATTTTTATTAGTCCAGAAGGATTAAAATAATTTATTTATCATATAAAATCAGTAGCACAAGGTTTGGGGTCAAAAAGATATGTAAAATTCAGTTTATAGCCCAAAAGGGCAAAACAGACAATTACCGAATCAAGCTTATAACTCTAAGTTATGCTCAGCCTAAAATTAATTAAAAATCTTCAAAAATCCCAAAATATTATATTACATCAGTGGGTAAAAAGTTTGATATCAAAAAGTGGGTTTAAATAGGCTATATGCTAATTATGTCGTTTAATCGCTAAAAAGCTTTCTAATTACGCTAATGAGCATAACTCTCAATCTACACCTCAAACTGATGTCAAATTTTGGGTACAAGTTTATAAATCAGTAACTAAGATTTCTACTCTTTTACATTTTTAAAAATCACGTTTTATGGTGAAAAGGGCATAATAGTCAACATATAAGCAATTAACGGAATCATGCATAATAATTGGATAACTAATGAACCAAGGTGTATAATCACAGAGGGTTATACTAGCATGTAACCTGGTCCTAAGGAAGCTCTAAGGCATTTCCAACTCATGCTAAATCGGGTCAGAACTGAAGTCAAAGCAAAAGTCAAAGTTTTGCGACTTTCGGTTCCGAACCGGGTCTAAACAGAAAATTGTCGGATCAAACAAGCTTAGACCAGTTCTTATACTTATTACCAATTTATATGAGTGATAAAATAGGTTACACGCCTTCTACATTGTTAATTATGCGTTAATTCGAAGATTAGCATTCTGTTGACTTTTTTCTAATCAACTTTGACCCGACAAATGGTCTAGTTAGAGTGGGAATCAGAGGGTGCCCTTTTAAGGGTTTATTGCCCACATAATTACCAACTTATAACTACCTTCAATTCGACTAATCACTGGTCCATTTATGATTAATCGCTAAGTCAAACGCTAATTACGACGGTTTGACTTTTAGGCTAATAATTAAGCAAAACTTAATCAAGGAAGGTCAAGGGTACTTACAGAAGTCCTATGCACGATTAGAGATGATTGAGGACTGATCTTAAGCTCCAGAGATGATCAGAAATTCAGATGGAATGAATGCAAGAATGTTGCAAACATTGTGGCTTTATATAGTGATTTTAATTGCTTGTGATCTTGACACACAAGCCTAGCATTGTTCCCAGATCATTTACAAGTGCTCCTAGGGTCTAAAAGCATGTAGGGGTCGCCCAAGAAGTGAAAATTATCTAACTAAGTCGGTTACCACATTTATAACAGCCAACTGCCCAAGTTTCTGTCGCTGGGCACCCCTTACGGACCGTAAGGGGGTAGCTTACGGTCCGTAAGCTCTTTGCAGAAGGTAAAAAAAATTTGACCTTTCAAGCATTCGAACAGGCAACCATGTATTACGAATTTTGGGCTTCTATAATTCAGTATGGGGCCTCATGAACGTGCCTTGAACAGTTTAGATCACCTTTAATGATGTACATTTGTCTTGGACATTATCGGAAAGCCATAAACAAAGGTTTATCGTGCATATCCTCATAGGATTCCACTCTTGCAAATAGGAATCGATTATTGTTAGCATTTACCGGATTTGAGTATACCAGATGTTTATAATATATATTAGGGTCTTGGGATTTATAATTAGGTCGTTCAGAGGTGTTTAATTAACATGTCGACGCTTTAAATCCTACCATACATCTTTGACTAGATCCGGGTTTCTAACATTTTTGTCTTGTATGACACGTGTCGTTATTTTATTGAACACGAATTTTCGAGGTGTTACAATATATGTTTTTTATATTATATGTTGGGAATATGTTGAATTTTTTATTTACCTATTAATATTGTTTGTTATAATGAAACCGCGGACTAATTGAATAGTATATAAAAAATTACACTACTAACTATAAATCACGGCCATAGCATAGAGGCCTGTTTTACATATATGATGGGAAACAAATAAAGTTATATTACACATTAGCTGGTGTAAAACGAGCTGCATAAAACTCATCCGCCATATGTCGTCTATACTTAGCACATGCCTCTTCAAGGTCTCCATTAACGTTCACTGGCTCCTCATTAACTAGGTTTGCGATTAACATACAAACTATCACTGCAAGAAAACCGGGTTTTTAGTACGCGCAAAAGCGTCCTAAAATGCTATTTTATAGGACCTTTCATTTAATAGGACCAACGGTAAAAGCGTTTCATGTAAAGGGGTCGTAATAAGTGTTGGAACTAAAAAAGCGTCCTAACATCTCAAATAAGATTATGAAACCAATTTTATGGTCGCGTTATATGTCTTTGAACAACCAAAATAGTGTCCTAATAAATACATATTAGGACACTTTTACGATGTTCTAACATATGCTTACATACTTTTAATTTTTTGATACACTTACAAGCATCCTTAGAAATTAATTGATAGGACCCTTACGATGTAACATTATAGCTAATTTAGTACCAAGAAAAGGGTCCTAATATACCAAATAAGATTATGAAACCAATTTTATGGTTGCATAATATGTCTATAGACAACTTAAACAGCGTCCTAAAAAGAACATATTATGACACTTTTACAATGTTCTAATATGTGATTGCCTACTTTTAATCTTTTGATACACTTACAAGCGTCCTTAGAAATTAATTGATAGGACCCTTATGATGTAACATTATAACTAATTTAGTACCAAGAAAAGGGTCATAATATACCAAATAAGATTATGAAACCAATTTCATTGTACTTATCAAGTGATGTCGAGACCATACATAATAAGACAAGTCGGAGTTATGATGACGGTGGTTTCGAGGATATTTTACCTATCTTTTCTATGTCGGGTCGGCCGATTGGTGCTACAGTGGTAGAGATACTTGACCTTGACATTTTGGCTAAAGCACATTCATATGTGTTATTCAATTGTAGTGAAGTTGATGAATTTCGAACGTAAATAGTTATTTAGAAGTTATGAGTTCCATTTATTATATTATATTTAAAATTGTTATTGTTGTTATCATCATTATCATCTTTTGACGTTGCAGAGAACATCTGACGAATGTTCGTCATGAAAATCGGAAATTACGTGAGCGTGAGATTCAGCGTTTACATAGCGAGACTTTTGAGTCGTGGTTTCAAGATCATGTGCGGAATAACATAGATGTATTACTTTTAAAATACAATTTTAATGATATAACATTTTCAAGCTTCTAATCGCTAGATGTATAACGAAAAATTTAACACATCTTGCCTTAATTCAGGTTGAGGAGCTGCATACCAGAGGGGATCATAGAATCACGGAAGATCTAAGAAACTTGGCAAGTGGCCCAGCTGAGTTTGTGAAAAAATATAAGGGATTTATCATAAATGGTTTCCGATTTCACACAAAAGATCTGAAACAGAATAGGAAAACACAAAATAGTGGAGTTATGCTTGAGGCCATGACTAATAGCTTCTCAAGTGCTAAAGATAACAATCCTATCGTGGGAGATGTAACATACTATGGGGTTTTGAATGATATCATTGAGTTGGAATATGCTGTTGACAGGAAAGTAGTTTTGTTCCATTGTGATTGGATCTCAAATGGTTCAAGGAAAAAGCAAGATGAGAATGGGTTTACTCTACTCAATTTTGAAGGTTTGAACCCTCATAACGACCCTTTGATACTAGCTTGTCAAGCACAACAAGTATTTTGTGTTGCAGATCGTGTTGACAAAGGATGGAAAGTTGTGATAAAACCCCTGAATTAGCTCCCGGGTTTTCTTTAGCATGCTGGCAAACTTCAGTATGTGTGACCATTATTTTATCTACAAATGGCCGTCCCGAATGCTCCCAGTAAGAAATTTGGTCCAAAAACTATTTGAATAATGATTCAAATTATACTAGGGTTGGGTAAACCCTAACTTGAATCAAATTTGATCCATCGGAAGTTGTTGAACCAGATGATCCAGTGAAGTACAAAGTAAGGTGAAGTGTCCGCATATCAACACGAACCAAGAACCAGTCTCGTAGGTCAACACATATTGGAATATAAACCTAAGATAAAAAGTTATTAATTTAAATATATACGCACACCTTCCCCCAAAAAATGAATGTTATGGTGTTACCGTATCAACGTTCCAAAACGGAGGGTAGTGTTCCTTCAATCCAATGGCAAAAGGTAAGGCACCGTGGTTTGGATTCTCCTCCAAAAGGGTCAGGAAATGCGGTGGTAGAATGGACGATGGATACAATTGTTCTGGTTTTTTGACTTTTTATTAGAATCCATCGGAACCTCATCATTCTGGTAACCCAACCATCGACAAAAGTGGGTATTTATTAGATTATAAAGTAAAAGTGGTTTGAACAATCCGACAAAAGTGGGTATTTATTAGATTATAAAGTAAGAAGTGATTTGCAGCTTTTGTTTCATATTTTTAAAATATCATGTGACAATAAGCCTATAAATAGAGTAGTTGGGTAAGTGGTTCCACACAAACCAAAAACTGAACAACTAAACTTCTATCAAACAATTCCATTTCGTTTAATGGATTCTTTCTGCCCATACCTTGTTAGACTATACTGGGGTGGTGTTTTTTCATATGTTAACGGGGCGGTTATGAATGACGAATCCATGTTGACTACCTCATTCATTATGCGACACAAGATGTTGTATCACGAGTTGCTAGATTCAGTTTGTAATCATGTTCAACTCCAGAAAGAGTCAGTTACTGTGTCGTTGTTGTTAGGATTCACGTTTGGGGGCATCTCTCAGACATCAAAAATTTTCAATGATGAGGGCGTTGAAATGATGGATTATTTAGCTCGGGAGTCACCGGGTAACTTCATAGCCGAGATCTATGTTCAGTGGGAGGCGTTGCCTGCTGTCCATCAAATGAGTTTTACAAACCTTCTGCATGGTATTTCACAACGGAACGCCATTCAGTTTCATTTATCCGAAGATGATTATGAAGAAGATGATGGGCAAACCACACAAGAGCAAAATGTTATGCCCTCTCAGCAACATAACCTTTTGTCATCATCTCAGTATTTGGCTGGTAACGAGAACAATGATGGATTTGATGACTCAGCAGAATGCAGTTCTGAAGACGGTGAAGAGAGTGAAGAAGCCCCCCCCCCCTCACTCGAAGGTTCTTCCGGAGACGAGGCTGCAGATAACGAACTACCAAATCTGAATCTCAACCCCCAACAGGATAACGTTTCTAGGGCCTTCCTTCCCGGTCCCCAAGACGACCCTGAAGATGATGAGGAGCTAAGGGATTATAGGTGTCCGGATTATGAAGATGAACCTATAGACGTATGGAATCCTGCAACAAAAAAAATCCGTTTGGGTATGTTCTTCAAGTCCAAACAGGAGGCAGACTTTGCAATTCGTGAATGGAACATTCGTTGTGGCCGTGAAATTTTTGTTATTGATAGTAAACCAGCGTTGTTCAGGGTAAAATGCTACACGAGAAACAAACATTACAAAAATCCTTTTCCGGGTCCTGCTCCGTTGTGTGACTGGCGCGCCACAGTATCCAA
The DNA here is from genome assembly GCA_030545235.1 of Helianthus tuberosus. Classification (NCBI taxonomy): domain Eukaryota; kingdom Viridiplantae; phylum Streptophyta; class Magnoliopsida; order Asterales; family Asteraceae; genus Helianthus; species Helianthus tuberosus. Next base: position 19,514,108 of record CM060355.1, read on the forward strand.
AAAAATGAACCAACACATGTGGCAAATTACCAACTGGGCTCCAGTCCACACATGCTACTCAACGGTAGTACGAAACAACAACAGGTGTCTGAGATCAAAAGATATTGGTTCACACATCCTAGCACAGATTCGTGCCGACATTGGATTCTAGGTAAAACATATTAGGGTCCACATCAAGCAAACGCTTTCCGTGGACATTACGTATACAAAGGCGTGGCGTGGTAGAAGAAAGGCCATCGAGAAAATATATGGCAGTTGGGATAGCATTTTTGCCAAGGTTCCCAAGTACATTCTACGGCTGCAGTCTCAGAACCCCGGTACCGTTGTCACATGGTTTCATCATCCTAATTCTAATCCAGATTATCCGACATTCAAATATGTTTTCTGGGCATTCGGGCCTTATATTAGTGCCTTTCATCTTTGCCAACCAGTAATCTCAGTTGATGGCACACATTAGAAAGGGCCATACCGAGGAAAGTTGTTGATTGCTGTTACCAAAAACGCAAACAACTACATAATGCCCGTTGCTTATGCTCTTGTTGATGAAGAGACTGTTCATAGTTGGTGTTGGTTTTTCCAAAATCTGAAACAGTATGTCGTCCATACCAGAAAAATATGTGTTATATCCGACCGTCATGCTGGAATCATTCATGCAATGGAAAACCTCGAAGATTGGATGGAACCAAGGGCCTACCACCGTTATTGTCTTCGTCATGTGAGAAGCAATTTTAGTAGCAGATTCTCGATGAAATACCTAAGGAAGTTGTGTTGGATGATTGGGAGCACAACCCAATCACAAAAGTATCGTTGGGCTGTGCGAGAAATGCGGATGTATAAAGAGGATGCATGGGACTACCTGAACAACATAGACAAAGGTAAGTGGACGTTACGGCATGACCATAGGCATCGTCGTTGGGGAAACCTAACGACCAACATTTCTGAGTCTATGAATAATGTGTTACGTGAGGCAAGACTGTTGCCTATAAAAGCGTTGATTCATTTCACGTTTACGAAAGACGTATCAGAGTATGTTAGGCACACGCAGCTTGCAGCCCGTTACAACTCCCCTTTACCCCCGCGTATATGGTCAAGGTTTAACAACCTGTACTCTGTAGCTATGCAACACGAGGTGTCCATGTATGATGCCATAGATGCACGCTATAGTGTGGTTTCAAAGACTGAAACCAACGATCGCGGTGGCAATGAGTACACCGTTGAGTACAATAAAAGGAGTTGCTCATGTGGGAAATGGCAAATGCTTAGATTTCCATGTTCCCATGCCATTGCAGTTTGTTATTGGAGGGGTGAGGAACCGCACAACGTTACACATTCTATATTCCATACAACCACTTATCGACAACAGTATAGTGGACACTTTTACAACTTAGGGCACAAGGACGAATGGGCGGAACCCGACTGGAGAATTAAGGGGGACCCGTCGAGGGTTACAACTCATCGAGGTAGGATGCGTTCAAGGAGAATTCAGAATGAGATGGATATTAACTATCGCGACGAACCCCAAGCGCGAAGGTGCAGCAAATGTGGTGCTACGGGTCATAACAGGAAGACTTGTGGCCGACGCTAACTCAGTATTGTGTGGTGCACTATTAGTCTTATGTTCTTTTGGTTGTTCTTAAATGTGAGATTGTTTTTATATTTTTGTTTAGTAATTGTAATCGATATTATAATATTTTAAGGAGGCACTTTCGTATATATTAGCCCTTGCATATATAGGAACAATCAAAGTTAAAGTTTAAACACAATACATTACGAAATCACATTACAAACCACAAATAAAACCAAATTAAGACTTTGTAAACCTATTACGGACGCGGTAAACAACGCCAAAAGTACAAATTTTCAGCCATAAATCTACGATAGCTTGCCACCGCTTCGTTAAAATCCCCTGTTGGATTGATGGGTTTTCCTGTAACTAGGTGCTCCATTAACATACAAACGTACACACCTTCGTTGCCAACCAGATCTCGGAAGGACCTAACAAAATCTTCGTTGATTTCAAACGTCATGCACCTCTCTGTACGTCCTGACTTCTTCCAGTACTGAATGTGGACCAATAACCCTGTGAAGTACACTTTGATTTTCGTAATTATTGGGTGAACCGCCCGCCTATAATACTCACCGTCAAACGGTTCTATAGAATACATCAGCAGCTCCTGACTGCGGAGATCCACACGTAGATGCAACCACTTGTTGTTTGCAAGACAGAAAGGGAAATTAACAAAATCAACTTCGAAAAAAGATGGAAAGGGGTTTAACTTTCCGTTAGCGTAGTTAACGACATGTTTGGCACTTGATTCAAGTAAGTGCGTGTAAAATTGAGGCGGTAATAACGTCCAGGGTAAGGCTAACGACTGGTCTTCTTGTAGTTGTCTACGTCTCCAGTTCATCATTCTTCCAACCCAACCTTGAATATGCTGTATGAAAAAAATTTGTAATACGTTTGTAATAAAATTGCTCATAGACTACGTTACAAAATAACAAATATTCAAACTCACTGTTTCCGTTATGTAGCCATGGCTCCTATCACCAAGGAGGGTTCCCCAAAAACGCTTGTCTAATTGTGTAGGTGTGTTAAACACGGCAGAATAACAGAAAGGTGAGTCCCCATTATTGTAGAACTCGACAACGCTTTTAGACCAATTAACTGACTCATCATCAGGAATCGCCCATCGGTGTACACTATGGCCTTGGTTGGATTTTTCGGCATTATTTTGCGTTTCACAAGTTGAGGTGGAAGACCGACTTGTTGGACGCCTCCATTTCTGAAGAATCCAACTAGACGTTTTTGGGACTGGCTGAGAACTATATTGTTCAGCAACTTCCTTGTCTCGACGGTTTGCCATGGTTAATAACACAAAGGATATATGTGGGTGTTGTGGTAATACAGTTGTGGAGTCAGTGGTGAAGAAATTGTTAACTTGTAAGGGTATTTATAGAGGGATGAAGGGGTATGTTGACATAAAGACAAAAATTCTAATAAATAAAAAAACATATAATAATCAAATTCATTCCATATGGGATGAAGGGGTAGGTTCACACAGTGATTACACGATACATTTTCAATAAAATAAAAAATAAAAAATAAGAAATTTATAAAACATACAAAGTTTTATATAAAATGCAAGATCAAAATAAAAAATAAGACATTTATAAAACATACAAAGTTTTATAAAAATACATTGATTACACGATACATTTTCAATAAAACTGATCTTCATTGCGGTGGTGGAAAGAGATTCAAGTCTTCGCCCCAATTCAACGGGTTTGGTTCAACGTTTGTATACCGGGCACGATAATCCTCGTGACTTTGATGGGGTGCATGGAATTGAAAGTCCGATTGGCTACCGGGAAAAAATGACATAACCTGTGACGTGGGGGTTATAAAACCAGCCTGATTATTTTGGGTCTCATTTAAGTTATTATTATTATATTGAAATTGACCATTATCGTTATTAAGACCCGAAATTGGTTGGGTTGATACCAAGAGTTCACTTATGTCATAACGTGGATCTTCGTTGACTACGGAAGCCAAAACTGACTGCCAACTTTGGATGGCATGGGTTGCAACCGTATTTTGGTCTACAAACGTATTTGTAACGTTTCCAATATCGGCTGCATTCAACCCATTAAAGTTTGGCTCGTTGTTTTGTTCATGATTAACACCGGATGCACCCCCTTCTTCATAATTCCTTCCCCATTGACCAGCGCCGGTGTCTTGAACGTTTGCCGCACCACGGCCGCGACGGCGTCGCCTACGCATCCTCTGACCACCAGGATAGGATGACAGGTCCACCGGGTCATTTGTCAAATTGGTTGGATGTTGGGTATATTCCGCTAAATTTGACATGTTCAAAGCCCGGTATGTTGTCTGTTGCATCATCTCCATATCTTGGCTTCGGTATATTACACCCAAAGAGTCAGCCTGAATAAAATTAGTCACATTAAGTCGAATAAAACCACAAAGAAAAATAAATAAATTTAACATACCATCATTTGGACCGTGGCACCGTCATCCTGAAATCCTGCCATGGGTTCTAGCGGTTGCCGTGGGTTGGTCAAATACACGACCGTATGTTCTAAGTACCACGTCATATAATCGTTGGCCACGAAATAAGTCTCGATTTGTTGTCCGTTTACAACATTATGCTCACGACGGTTCCAAGCGTTAACATACGGTTCATGACGACTTTTCCAGTCCCACCCAGTTTTACCATTCCGGACTAAAGAAAGGAGCCGGTCATGCTCACCGACCTCAATATTTATTGGTGGAGGTATATACTGAACCATGCCAAACTGCCGCATAACCCGTTGCGGATAGTGATGCTCCACAACATCCCAGCAAATCAACGGGCAGGCACACCTCCAGCTATTCCTCCTACTGGTGCAGATCTCCGGGAGGCTGTCCTCCACGGCATCATACGGTCGCCATATAAACTAAAAAAAAATCAATAACAATAAGCAATATTACGCTCACTAAAAACATATATTACCCTCACTAAATAACATACCATTGCCTCTTTCAACGACTGAAGCTGAGATCGATAGGTTCTGAGGCAATGTGTCGGAACATCAACGGCGTTTAGACTCCCCTTCCACCTTCAAAAAAATATATAGTTTTCATAAATTATTTCAAGATTATAAAATATATATTCTGAAATGTTTTACATACCGAGCAGCTATCGGGGCGCGGTAGTTGAAGATCGCGTTAGGCTCCGGTGCAAGACACCGAATCCTCTCCCATGCCCATACTTGTAAAATAGACACAGGACCGGTAAGACCTACAGCATCCGGAGCTGTAGCGTTACAAAGATTTCTGTACAAAGAGCCTAAAACAGCACTTCCCCAACTGATCTGAGAACATTGACCCAAATCTTCTAGGAAAGGCAGATAATGAAAAGCTATCCAATTATTCGAATTAACAGGAAATAATGTACATCCTAGTAAATAAAAAATTACTAAACGAGCACGTATAATGCACGCTTCGTCCGTTGCCGTTTCTTCATTTAACGGTGCTATTATCTGCTGTAAAATACAGACTGAACTTATTCTTTTCCCCAAAAAATGATTTTTTTCAGGGGTAAACCCCAACAAATTTTGACACATTATAACGCCGTTGGTCAATGTAATCGGCGTTTCCATACCGAAAAATACCTCCCCATTTATTGGTAGACCCCACAAAACATTAATGTCTTGTAGGGTCACTGTGGTTTCACCGAAGGGGAGGTGAAAAGTGTGGGTTTCGGGCCTCCAACGCTCAACCAACGCGTTTATTAACGCGTGGTCAATGTACCGATACCCACTATCGAGGATACCGCCGAAGCCCGCTTGACGAATTATACTTTGGACGCGTGGTCCAATCGGATTATCCTTTATAAGCGACCAATATGAACGATCGGCACGTTTTATACTCATTGGCTCCCGATAGTCCTCGGGGCGCTTGAAAACCTCCCTCGCACGATGTTCATTTCCCAAAAACAACACTGTACTGTAAAGGGGATCGGGGTGAATCTGATAACTCATGTTTAAACCGTTTAAAAATTTAGTATGAGAGGTGGTATACAGAAGATGAGTATGAGATATGGGAGCTGATCGATGGTTTATATCATCATCATCTTTTAATTTGATAAGACTTGCCATTCTGCAAGTTTTACTGTGTATGAATTGAATTACACTGCAATACACTCTATGAAAAGTTGTGTATGAATTAAAAAGGTTCTGAAACACCAACTATTCATACACAGTTACACTGCAATGCACTATTCAATCCAATGCATGCTTCTGAAACACAACTATTCAAACTATTCGACCTCTTAGGCTGAACGGTATGGTGACGGAGGGGGGGCTGAAGACGGGGCGGGGCGGGATGGGGTGACGGACGTCGCCGAGAAGAAACGGAGGGGGGCCCACCGGTTTGCTCCGTCGCAAACGTCTGAATTCGGACGGGGAGGACGGGACGGAGGGGGCGGCGTGGTGTGACGACGGGGACGTGGCGTCGCCGAGGGAGAACGGGACGGAGGACGCTGCCATACCGTGCAGCCTTAATATTCCCACCTACAACATATAATATATATATAGGCAACTTTAATACTGAGCCTATTGATGTGTGTAAAATGCAACATATAAATTACATCAAATAAGGCATAAAACTAACCCTTTTTAAGTACTAATATTGGAAAAAGAGTGTTTTTGTCTTCCTTTTGTATTTTCAGGATTAAATGAGCTCAAAAACGCAAAAGAAGCAAAAAGACAGCTAAATCCAACATAAATACAAGAAAAGGAATATTAGTGGACTGCCCGACCCCTCAACGGCACCTTCCAAAGCAAAATAGAGAAGACAGAAGACTGAACACGCCCCGTGCTCAGCCAGCACGGGGCCGTGCCCAAGAAGCAGCAGAAAAGACAAACCTATAGAAGCTTCTATTGCCCACCACGGGGCCGTGCTCAGCGGACACGGGGGCGTGTCGAAAGTACAGCAGGCGCATTTATTGTAATTGCGAATTACAATTAATGAGGAGAGAGATTGTCAGACGGACACGGGGCCGTGCCCAGCGGACACGGGGTCGTGTCCAGCTCTCTGTTCAGCCTATAAATAGGAGTGCTTGGATTCATTTCATCTCATCCCTTGGCACACCACCTCTCTCACACTTCATCCACCACCCACCACCATCACAACACCATCATCCACCACCATCATCCATTGTCCATCGTAGAGTGTGTGAGTCGTCTCGGGATCCAAGATTGATCGTAAGAGTTCTTGACAATCAAGGCCATGTTTGCCTAAGTCTCTTACATCACTTGGTGAAGACAAAGTGTCTAGTATAATACTTTTTATTTCTAATCTTTTGCACTTTTTATTTGGTTTTGTATTAATGACTTTAATAACTAGTTACTTATGTTGAAGGTGATCTTTCCTTATCGTTTGTCCGTGGTGTCTTGGCATTATTTTACTGTCTATATAAAATAAAGGATTTTCACCATTCATATCTCCACGGTCTATATGGAGATATGTTGGCTACCTGGTCGGGGGTTAAGGGAACGGTTTGGTAAAGGTCTTGCCATTGTTCAGTGTTTAGAGGTCCTGCAATGGACCTGGGTCAAATTTAGTAGGACCTCCTTCAATACTTCACGGTATTGGATGGCGGGGGTCCAAACTCTTTGATCCCCTCATAAGTTAACTACTATTAATACTATAACCCGGCTATTTAGGACTGTATCCCTGCTGACTCAGACTACTTAGCCGAGGGTAACGTCACCGCCAAAAGCGGGGCCTACCACAATACTGCATTAATAACTTAATTCATTATCTTCCAATAATCCACCCTTTTAGGATTGTATCCCTGCTGACTCAAACTACTGGGGTGAGGGTAACGTCACCTTCAAAAGAGGGGCCTGCTACAATAACTAAGATAATCTCTTAATTATGTGCAAAAGTGCGGAAATAATCAAAGGTTATACTAGATACGAGTCGGAACCAAGTGATTCATCTTGTCTATCTTTTTTTCTTTTATTTTTATTTTCAGCATTTTAGTTAGTTTTTAATTTTCTAGTTTAAAACATTTTTCTAAACTTTTATTTTGGTTAGACGTTGAGGATAAACCGGTACTAAAAGCTCTTGTGTCCTTGGACGACCTCGGTATCTTACCAACGCTATACTACACTAAACGATGGGTGCACTTGCCCATATGTGTGTTTAGTGTTAGTGAAATATCGTGTTTTATAAATTTAAAACTTGGCTAAAATAAGTGTTAAAAAGGGCTTAAAATATACACCTAATATATACGACACTTTACCGCACATCAAGTTTTTGGCGCCGTTGCCGGGGACACAAGGATTTTAAGAAAGTTAGGAATCAACGGCCTAATCATTTTTTATTTTTCTTTTTAATTTTTTTAGGATTTTCTTAGTTTTTCAGCTTCTGCAGAGCTCAGCACGGGCCGTACCCGCTGAACACGCCCCTGTGCTCAATCATTGGAACTGGTAATCCTGTTTTACATCAGACAGTAAGCTGAACACGGGGCCGTGCCCACTCAACACGCCCCCGTGCCCAAGTTTCAGTTACTGAAAACAGAACCGTTAGATCCCGGCGGTTGGTAATTTCTGACATAAACATGAGTGATAGTAATTATTTTTACTTTCGGCACTCTTATGGTACGTGGTGTCAATTATGTGGTGGCGAACATGAAGAAGTAAAATGCTACTTTCTAAATTATAAGCCCCACTACATGGACCCACCAACTTCTCACAACCTTAAGAGGGGCGAAAGTAAAAATAAGCACTATTTCTCCCTCGAATGCGCCCAGCCAGATATTCTAGGGGAAATGCTCCTTGACGAGTTATTTCAACTAGAAGAGCTAATTCTGAAATGGTTAGAAGAGCTTGGGAAGGATTTTATTGATCCACCCCAAGACAATACCCATGAAGAAATGTTGGAACCGCATTCCGACAACCTCGTTGCTCCCGAAAATACCTTCGTACCTAGCAAAGACTTGGACGATAGTCGTCCCTGTGTCGATTGTGCCGTGAAGGACTCTCCATCGACTTCGTTCGGTGCATACATAGACCTGAGCGATTCGGCATACACCTTCTTTAACAAGAGCCCGGGAAAGGGTTGGACTTGTCCACCTAGAATAAAAATAGGAATTACCCTCACCGACAACCTCTTGCGTTCTCGCCTTAGTCTAGGACAATTAAGGTATCTTAGGCACTTTGGGGTTGTTCCAACCAGTAAGGAGCCACCCGATACTAACAAGTTCCTTAAAAAACTAGACAACTTCATAAAATAGTCCCTAGACACGGGGCCGTGCCCAGCCAACACGCCCCAGTGTCCATCGAAAAATTCCATTCTGATCAGTACGTCAGAATACGGACAAACTGTGTCAGAACTCCACCTGCACACGGGGCCGTGTCCACTGAACACGGGGCCGTGTCCAGGATGCTGTCGTTTTCTATAAATGCAGCCAAGAATTCTGCACATTTGGACCAACTTGGGACAGGGATTTGCAGGAATCTTCTCTCAAACTATCCTAGGTAAGTCTAAAAGAAGGTTCCAACAACCCATCTTGTCCTTTCCTCTTTTAGCCATTTCCTTCTTCTCCATCTTTCTCCAAGAGCTACCATTGAAAGTTTGGAATTCCTCCAACTCTATGGTAGGGATAAATGAGTTTTGTTCAAAGAATCTTGGTAAAAACATGTTATGAAACATTGTTTTAAGTTATTAGTAGCTAAAAAGGCCCCACAAGTTCAGAAAATAACTTAAAAATCCAAGTTTCCTTGTTCCGAAACTCTGCAGAAAGATGAACACGGGGCCGTGCTCAGTGAGCACGGGGCCGTGTCCGGTCACTGTTTCATTAAATAAACTATTTTTAGTTTATTTTTCGTAGGATGTCAAGTGAAAACAGCGAAACATCTTCTGTGCATTCGTCAAACAGCCGAAGAGGAAGAAGACCCTCCATTGAAGCTACACTTGTGCACTATGTGATAGCATTAAGGGAGGCTCTCGACGAAATGACTTCCGTAGAGGAGGTCCTAATTGACCGTATTAACGATCTTACGATGGGACTTGAAAGCAGCTTCCAAGAAATTAACCTCTTGCACCAGAGGTTAAATATTCTTGTAGCACCTCCGATGGAACCAGTCCTTCCACAGCAGGATTGGAACCTAGCACTCGGAATCAACAACCCTACCGGGTGGGAAGACTTGCCAGCAGAACCTCCTGTGGAACACCTACAAGAGATCCCGGTGGAAGTTGAAACTCCTCAAACTAATGCCAATGAACCTTCCTTTCTCCTTCCAAGGGAGGTGGAAGAATGGCTCGCCGACATTTGAGGAGGACCGCACGCGGAAGATGGAGTTCAAAAAGGCCTTGGTTAACCAAGATTAATTGCTTCTTGGAAATTTTGCTAATTAAAATAAAGTAAAGGCTAGGACTCCATGGGTTATTATTCCCTTATTTTATCTAATTTAGGATTATGTAAGTTCTCTCTATGATGAAATGAAATGATGGTTTTAAGGTTTGGATGGTTTGTAATGAATAAAACACACTCGTGGTGATAAAGGATGAAAAGGGGAACAAGAAAAATGAACCCATGCACAAGAACAAGACAACCCGACAATTCTCTCCATTTCAGAAGGTTCAACACGGGCCGTGCCCAACCAACACGGCCCCGTGCTGAGCACCTTGCAGAAAACGCCCAGTTCAGGTAACTGGACACGGGCCGTGTTCACCTAACACGCCCCCGTGTCCAGGCTTCTGTTTCTCTTGTTTTAATTCTGTTACTGGCACTCGAACACGGGGCCGTGCCCGGACAACACGGGGCCGTGTTCAGTGCCCAGTAACACAAATTTTTGCTTTTTAAACACTATTTTACGCATCTAATCAACCTAAAAATTTATTTTTGGGACACATTGAGGACAATGTGTAATTTAAGTGTGGGGGGATGCTAAAACCTTGAATTTTGCAAGTCCTAAATACAAGCCTTACACAAAACTCTATTGGAACCGCTAATCACCCCAAATTTTTTTCAAAAATTTCATTTTTTTTTACTTGTCTAGGTTTAACTCGGGAAATTCAAGTTCTCAAAAAGGTTATATTTTTAAGAATTTACAACCAATAGCGTAGTGATAAAAAGAACCAACATAAGAAAATTATGAAAAGGCATGACAAACTTATTTAAAATTTGATTATATATACTTGATCACATAAAAGCCCATTCCCACAAAAGTGAGTTTTGAGCCTTTATTGAGCACACAATTACATATCATTTGACTAAATGCTCATTTTTCGTTTCTTGTGTGAATAGCCGCTTGGTTCTTACGACTCTAGAACTTGCCATGACAATACATTCCCGGTCCTTATCAACTTAAACCCGAGTAAGTAAATGATGGAGGCATTAGGACTAACCCTTTTTATTTCTACACCATTATTTTTCTTTTCTTTTACCACCTACCCAAAAATCCCCCTAGTTAGCCCCTTGGAGCCTAAACCTTTTCGTTTCATCACCCAAACAAAAACTCTTTTACCCACCAAAACCTTTTTCATTTTTAACCCTTTATTTTAGTAACAAGTTCGGTTCTTCGTAAAAAAAAAATGTGATAATGATGAAGCAAAAAGAAAATAAACAAACAAGTTAATCAAAAATAACTTAGTTTGAATAAAGGCTTCATCAAAATAAAAAGTTGCAAAAATACGAAAACCGACACTTGTTACGCTTTTTAGCCCTTTTTCTACTAACCACTAACCCAACCACCTACCTTTAACCCTAGCCTAACCCTTAATCCACAAAGTCCTCTTGATATCTACAAAGGTATAAAAGTTAAAAAGGATGAGGATTGATTTCTTGGCAAGCCTATGGTAGGAATAAGTTCCATGCCGCTCTCGAGTGATTCACTAAAAATACACCTTCGGCCGAGTGTGAGTGATTTCCCCGTGAGGTATGTGAACTTGTATATATAAATAGAATTTTAAAAAGGCATGTTATGCCCAAATAAGTAATTTCTTTTATGAAAAGTTCTAAATAAATCATTACGAATAGGAGTGTAAATAAATAAAAATAAAACCCAAAAAGATCTTGGAAATCCCGACACTCTACGACAAGCCCAAAACCTTCTCTTCTACCTATTCCATTTGGGAGTGTAAGCCACATATTAAAGAGTTTTGCTTGAGGACAAGCAAAAGTTCAAGTGTGGGGGTATTTGATGTGTGTAAAATGCAACATATAAATTACATCAAATAAGGCATAAAACTAACCCTTTTTAAGTACTAATATTGGAAAAAGAGTGTTTTTGTCTTCCTTTTGTATTTTCAGGATTAAATGAGCTCAAAAACGCAAAAGAAGCAAAAAGACAGCTAAATCCAACATAAATACAAGAAAAGGAATATTAGTGGACTGCCCGACCCCTCAACGGCACCTTCCAAAGCAAAATAGAGAAGACAGAAGACTGAACACGCCCCGTGCTCAGCCAGCACGGGGCCGTGCCCAAGAAGCAGCAGAAAAGACAAACCTATAGAAGCTTCTATTGCCCACCACGGGGCCGTGCTCAGCGGACACGGGGGCGTGTCGAAAGTACAGCAGGCGCATTTATTGTAATTGCGAATTACAATTAATGAGGAGAGAGATTGTCAGACGGACACGGGGCCGTGCCCAGCGGACACGGGGTCGTGTCCAGCTCTCTGTTCAGCCTATAAATAGGAGTGCTTGGATTCATTTCATCTCATCCCTTGGCACACCACCTCTCTCACACTTCATCCACCACCCACCACCATCACAACACCATCATCCACCACCATCATCCATTGTCCATCGTAGAGTGTGTGAGTCGTCTCGGGATCCAAGATTGATCGTAAGAGTTCTTGACAATCAAGGCCATGTTTGCCTAAGTCTCTTACATCACTTGGTGAAGACAAAGTGTCTAGTATAATACTTTTTATTTCTAATCTTTTGCACTTTTTATTTGGTTTTGTATTAATGACTTTAATAACTAGTTACTTATGTTGAAGGTGATCTTTCCTTATCGTTTGTCCGTGGTGTCTTGGCATTATTTTACTGTCTATATAAAATAAAGGATTTTCACCATTCATATCTCCACGGTCTATATGGAGATATGTTGGCTACCTGGTCGGGGGTTAAGGGAACGGTTTGGTAAAGGTCTTGCCATTGTTCAGTGTTTAGAGGTCCTGCAATGGACCTGGGTCAAATTTAGTAGGACCTCCTTCAATACTTCACGGTATTGGATGGCGGGGGTCCAAACTCTTTGATCCCCTCATAAGTTAACTACTATTAATACTATAACCCGGCTATTTAGGACTGTATCCCTGCTGACTCAGACTACTTAGCCGAGGGTAACGTCACCGCCAAAAGCGGGGCCTACCACAATACTGCATTAATAACTTAATTCATTATCTTCCAATAATCCACCCTTTTAGGATTGTATCCCTGCTGACTCAAACTACTGGGGTGAGGGTAACGTCACCTTCAAAAGAGGGGCCTGCTACAATAACTAAGATAATCTCTTAATTATGTGCAAAAGTGCGGAAATAATCAAAGGTTATACTAGATACGAGTCGGAACCAAGTGATTCATCTTGTCTATCTTTTTTTCTTTTATTTTTATTTTCAGCATTTTAGTTAGTTTTTAATTTTCTAGTTTAAAACATTTTTCTAAACTTTTATTTTGGTTAGACGTTGAGGATAAACCGGTACTAAAAGCTCTTGTGTCCTTGGACGACCTCGGTATCTTACCAACGCTATACTACACTAAACGATGGGTGCACTTGCCCATATGTGTGTTTAGTGTTAGTGAAATATCGTGTTTTATAAATTTAAAACTTGGCTAAAATAAGTGTTAAAAAGGGCTTAAAATATACACCTAATATATACGACACTTTACCGCACATCAAGTTTTTGGCGCCGTTGCCGGGGACACAAGGATTTTAAGAAAGTTAGGAATCAACGGCCTAATCATTTTTTATTTTTCTTTTTAATTTTTTTAGGATTTTCTTAGTTTTTCAGCTTCTGCAGAGCTCAGCACGGGCCGTACCCGCTGAACACGCCCCTGTGCTCAATCATTGGAACTGGTAATCCTGTTTTACATCAGACAGTAAGCTGAACACGGGGCCGTGCCCACTCAACACGCCCCCGTGCCCAAGTTTCAGTTACTGAAAACAGAACCGTTAGATCCCGGCGGTTGGTAATTTCTGACATAAACATGAGTGATAGTAATTATTTTTACTTTCGGCACTCTTATGGTACGTGGTGTCAATTATGTGGTGGCGAACATGAAGAAATAAAATGCTACTTTCTAAATTATAAGCCCCACTACATGGACCCACCAACTTCTCACAACCTTAAGAGGGGCGAAAGTAAAAATAAGCACTATTTCTCCCTCGAATGCGCCCAGCCAGATATTCTAGGGGAAATGCTCCTTGACGAGTTATTTCAACTAGAAGAGCTAATTCTGAAATGGTTAGAAGAGCTTGGGAAGGATTTTATTGATCCACCCCAAGACAATACCCATGAAGAAATGTTGGAACCGCATTCCGACAACCTCGTTGCTCCCGAAAATACCTTCGTACCTAGCAAAGACTTGGACGATAGTCGTCCCTGTGTCGATTGTGCCGTGAAGGACTCTCCATCGACTTCGTTCGGTGCATACATAGACCTGAGCGATTCGGCATACACCTTCTTTAACAAGAGCCCGGGAAAGGGTTGGACTTGTCCACCTAGAATAAAAATAGGAATTACCCTCACCGACAACCTCTTGCGTTCTCGCCTTAGTCTAGGACAATTAAGGTATCTTAGGCACTTTGGGGTTGTTCCAACCAGTAAGGAGCCACCCGATACTAACAAGTTCCTTAAAAAACTAGACAACTTCATAAAATAGTCCCTAGACACGGGGCCGTGCCCAGCCAACACGCCCCAGTGTCCATCGAAAAATTCCATTCTGATCAGTACGTCAGAATACGGACAAACTGTGTCAGAACTCCACCTGCACACGGGGCCGTGTCCACTGAACACGGGGCCGTGTCCAGGATGCTGTCGTTTTCTATAAATGCAGCCAAGAATTCTGCACATTTGGACCAACTTGGGACAGGGATTTGCAGGAATCTTCTCTCAAACTATCCTAGGTAAGTCTAAAAGAAGGTTCCAACAACCCATCTTGTCCTTTCCTCTTTTAGCCATTTCCTTCTTCTCCATCTTTCTCCAAGAGCTACCATTGAAAGTTTGGAATTCCTCCAACTCTATGGTAGGGATAAATGAGTTTTGTTCAAAGAATCTTGGTAAAAACATGTTATGAAACATTGTTTTAAGTTATTAGTAGCTAAAAAGGCCCCACAAGTTCAGAAAATAACTTAAAAATCCAAGTTTCCTTGTTCCGAAACTCTGCAGAAAGATGAACACGGGGCCGTGCTCAGTGAGCACGGGGCCGTGTCCGGTCACTGTTTCATTAAATAAACTATTTTTAGTTTATTTTTCGTAGGATGTCAAGTGAAAACAGCGAAACATCTTCTGTGCATTCGTCAAACAGCCGAAGAGGAAGAAGACCCTCCATTGAAGCTACACTTGTGCACTATGTGATAGCATTAAGGGAGGCTCTCGACGAAATGACTTCCGTAGAGGAGGTCCTAATTGACCGTATTAACGATCTTACGATGGGACTTGAAAGCAGCTTCCAAGAAATTAACCTCTTGCACCAGAGGTTAAATATTCTTGTAGCACCTCCGATGGAACCAGTCCTTCCACAGCAGGATTGGAACCTAGCACTCGGAATCAACAACCCTACCGGGTGGGAAGACTTGCCAGCAGAACCTCCTGTGGAACACCTACAAGAGATCCCGGTGGAAGTTGAAACTCCTCAAACTAATGCCAATGAACCTTCCTTTCTCCTTCCAAGGGAGGTGGAAGAATGGCTCGCCGACATTTGAGGAGGACCGCACGCGGAAGATGGAGTTCAAAAAGGCCTTGGTTAACCAAGATTAATTGCTTCTTGGAAATTTTGCTAATTAAAATAAAGTAAAGGCTAGGACTCCATGGGTTATTATTCCCTTATTTTATCTAATTTAGGATTATGTAAGTTCTCTCTATGATGAAATGAAATGATGGTTTTAAGGTTTGGATGGTTTGTAATGAATAAAACACACTCGTGGTGATAAAGGATGAAAAGGGGAACAAGAAAAATGAACCCATGCACAAGAACAAGACAACCCGACAATTCTCTCCATTTCAGAAGGTTCAACACGGGCCGTGCCCAACCAACACGGCCCCGTGCTGAGCACCTTGCAGAAAACGCCCAGTTCAGGTAACTGGACACGGGCCGTGTTCACCTAACACGCCCCCGTGTCCAGGCTTCTGTTTCTCTTGTTTTAATTCTGTTACTGGCACTCGAACACGGGGCCGTGCCCGGACAACACGGGGCCGTGTTCAGTGCCCAGTAACACAAATTTTTGCTTTTTAAACACTATTTTACGCATCTAATCAACCTAAAAATTTATTTTTGGGACACATTGAGGACAATGTGTAATTTAAGTGTGGGGGGATGCTAAAACCTTGAATTTTGCAAGTCCTAAATACAAGCCTTACACAAAACTCTATTGGAACCGCTAATCACCCCAAATTTTTTTCAAAAATTTCATTTTTTTTTACTTGTCTAGGTTTAACTCGGGAAATTCAAGTTCTCAAAAAGGTTATATTTTTAAGAATTTACAACCAATAGCGTAGTGATAAAAAGAACCAACATAAGAAAATTATGAAAAGGCATGACAAACTTATTTAAAATTTGATTATATATACTTGATCACATAAAAGCCCATTCCCACAAAAGTGAGTTTTGAGCCTTTATTGAGCACACAATTACATATCATTTGACTAAATGCTCATTTTTCGTTTCTTGTGTGAATAGCCGCTTGGTTCTTACGACTCTAGAACTTGCCATGACAATACATTCCCGGTCCTTATCAACTTAAACCCGAGTAAGTAAATGATGGAGGCATTAGGACTAACCCTTTTTATTTCTACACCATTATTTTTCTTTTCTTTTACCACCTACCCAAAAATCCCCCTAGTTAGCCCCTTGGAGCCTAAACCTTTTCGTTTCATCACCCAAACAAAAACTCTTTTACCCACCAAAACCTTTTTCATTTTTAACCCTTTATTTTAGTAACAAGTTCGGTTCTTCGTAAAAAAAAAATGTGATAATGATGAAGCAAAAAGAAAATAAACAAACAAGTTAATCAAAAATAACTTAGTTTGAATAAAGGCTTCATCAAAATAAAAAGTTGCAAAAATACGAAAACCGACACTTGTTACGCTTTTTAGCCCTTTTTCTACTAACCACTAACCCAACCACCTACCTTTAACCCTAGCCTAACCCTTAATCCACAAAGTCCTCTTGATATCTACAAAGGTATAAAAGTTAAAAAGGAGGAGGATTGATTTCTTGGCAAGCCTATGGTAGGAATAAGTTCCATGCCGCTCTCGAGTGATTCACTAAAAATACACCTTCGGCCGAGTGTGAGTGATTTCCCCGTGAGGTATGTGAACTTGTATATATAAATAGAATTTTAAAAAGGCATGTTATGCCCAAATAAGTAATTTCTTTTATGAAAAGTTCTAAATAAATCATTACGAATAGGAGTGTAAATAAATAAAAATAAAACCCAAAAAGATCTTGGAAATCCCGACACTCTACGACAAGCCCAAAACCTTCTCTTCTACCTATTCCATTTGGGAGTGTAAGTCACATATTAAAGAGTTTTGCTTGAGGACAAGCAAAAGTTCAAGTGTGGGGGTATTTGATGTGTGTAAAATGCAACATATAAATTACATCAAACAAGGCATAAAACTAACCCTTTTTAAGTACTAATATTGGAAAAAGAGTGTTTTTGTCTTCCTTTTGTATTTTCAGGATTAAATAAGCTCAAAAACGCAAAAGAAGCAAAAAGACAGCTAAATCCAACATAAATACAAGAAAAGGAATATTAGTGGACTGCCCGACCCCTCAACGGCACCTTCCAAAGCAAAATAGAGAAGACAGAAGACTGAACACGCCCCGTGCTCAGCCAGCACGGGGCCGTGCCCAAGAAGCAGCAGAAAAGACAAACCTATAGAAGCTTCTATTGCCCACCACGGGGCCGTCCTCAGCGGACACGGGGGCGTGTCGAAAGTACAGCAGGCGCATTTATTGTAATTGCGAATTACAATTAATGAGGAGAGAGATTGTCAGACGGACACGGGGCCGTGCCCAGCGGACACGGGGCCGTGTCCAGCTCTCTGTTCAGCCTATAAATAGGAGTGCTTGGATTCATTTCATCTCATCCCTTGGCACACCACCTCTCTCACACTTCATCCACCACCCACCACCATCACAACACCATCATCCACCACCATCATCCATTGTCCATCGTAGAGTGTGTGAGTCATCTCGGGATCCAAGATTGATCGTAAGAGTTCTTGACAATCAAGGCCATGTTTGCCTAAGTCTCTTACATCACTTGGTGAAGACAAAGTGTCTAGTATAATACTTTTTATTTCTAATCTTTTGCACTTTTTATTTGGTTTTGTATTAATGACTTTAATAACTAGTTACTTATGTTGAAGGTGATCTTTCCTTATCGTTTGTCCGTGGTGTCTTGGCATTATTTTACTGTCTATATAAAATAAAGGATTTTCACCATTCATATCTCCACGGTCTATATGGAGATATGTTGGCTACCTGGTCGGGGGTTAAGGGAACGGTTTGGTAAAGGTCTTGCCATTGTTCAGCGTTTAGAGGTCCTGCAATGGACCTGGGTCAAATTTAGTAGGACCTCCTTCAATACTTCACGGTATTGGATGGCGGGGGTCCAAACTCTTTGATCCCCTCATAAGTTAACTACTATTAATACTATAACCCGGCTATTTAGGACTGTATCCCTGCTGACTCAGACTACTTAGCCGAGGGTAACGTCACCGCCAAAAGCGGGGCCTACCACAATACTGCATTAATAACTTAATTCATTATCTTCCAATAATCCACCCTTTTAGGATTGTATCCCTGCTGACTCAAACTACTGGGGTGAGGGTAACGTCACCTTCAAAAGAGGGGCCTGCTACAATAACTAAGATAATCTCTTAATTATGTGCAAAAGTGTGGAAATAATCAAAGGTTATACTAGATACGAGTCGGAACCAAGTGATTCATCTTGTCTATCTGTTTTTCTTTTATTTTTATTTTCAGCATTTTAGTTAGTTTTTAATTTTCTAGTTTAAAACATTTTTCTAAACTTTTATTTTGGTTAGACGTTGAGGATAAACCGGTACTAAAAGCTCTTGTGTCCTTGGACGACCTCGGTATCTTACCAACGCTATACTACACTCAACGATGGGTGCACTTGCCCATATGTGTGTTTAGTGTTAGTGAAATATCGTGTTTTATAAATTTAAAACTTGGCTAAAATAAGTGTTAAAAAGGGCTTAAAATATACACCTAATATATACGACACTTTACCGCACATCACCTATGCATGTCTTTGCATGTTCTGAAACAATGAAACAATATATGACAAAGACACATCCAATGAATCCAATTAATATAATATTCATATATGTAGGTTTGAGATAGCGATAATAACGATATTCGTATATATATATATATATATGTTTCAAATGGCGATATTGGTATGTATATATGTTTCAAATAGCAATATTGGTATATATATATGTTTCAAATGGCGATATTCGGTTATATTTCTATTCCAATGAGCGATATTTATATATATTTGTTTAACATAGCGATATTCTGTATATATATGGATTCAAATTAGCGATATATATGGATTCAAATTAGCGATATTTATATATATGTCCGTTTGAATTAGCGATATTCATGTATTCATGATATATATGTATGTTTGATTTAGCGATATTTAAAAGAAACCTTTGAATATCGCTATATCAAATAGCAATATACCTACTTTCACTCTTTTCCACCAACCTCCCCTAGAAGTGATCTTTTGGTGGTCAAACCACCTAAACATGCAAAAAATTCTTTGAAACAACCATGGTGGAACCTTATCGTTGGGGTGCCTACAACACCTATGATAACCGTTGGGCAAATATTGTGAATAACAACTTACAACTCGATGTTACCCAACATGCGATGTTGATAACTGGGTTGTGTTGGAAATTTGTGAAAATAGCAATTTTCACAAATATAGGAAATACATTTTTCCTAATTTTGGACTAGAAATAAATATAAGAAACTAAGATGTTTTTATATATTTATTTGTGGGTTTGTGTTCTATGTTGGAAGAGCTTCGCAACGAACTAAACCACGTCCAAAATGGAGCGAAGATGAATGAGATATCGATACTCAAAGTTTGGTGTTTGAAACATAATTGTCATTTGCGCTCGCACCGCTTGAGAGCCGCCTTTATATTTTTGACCGCGCACACGTGGTGAAGCACATGGGCTGCAAGGATCAGGGGGCAGGTAAACCATGGAGGGTGACGTGGCAGGCACATGTGCGGGTACACGACGCATGACCAGGTTGGTCTGCGCGTATCGGCGCATGGACACTGATGTGACGCGCGGTTGGCGCACCAAATTGAGACAATACGGCATGACTGTGTGGCTTGCTCGTATAGGTTCATTAGTGACGTGGCGCACGCGCGCATGGAACTTAGCCAAACTGGCGCGCGCATGCAGGGCACATGAAATGAGCCAAAATGGCGCACGAGCGCGTGAGCGTGTAGACCAGCGCGCGCATGAAAATGAGCCAAAATGGCGTGCGCATACCAACATGTCTTTCACGCGTGCGCAGAAGCTTCCGGACATGAATGATAGAGCAGTTTCATTTCAGCATTTGAAACAAACGAGTCAACGGTTTTGACTAAAAATTAAATGGCGAATTAAAGTGTCTTGAAGACGTTTAATGCAATTTAATTCACCCATTTAATTCGTTTTTCTGTTTCATCCCGAGACCTACAGTATAAATATGAGGCCACCCCTGCTGCAGAAGATACACCGAACAACACACCATCTTATGCAACTTCTCTACAAAATTTTCTTCTTTTTCTTTCTTATAGTAAGGTACACCTTCAGGTTTTCGTCAAGTCTGGCAGTGCAACTGCTTAGGCGGTTGTATCTTGGAAAAAAACGAGTTCTCCTAGGAGACTCGAAATTTGTTTTAAGGGACTCGTGTCTAACACGATCCTCAGACAAGAACGTTTTGTTTTCAGTAATCTCGTTCTTGTTTATATTGTATTTCTGTGTAATTGTATTGTATTTCTCAGCTTCATTTTGTTCTGCATTTGTAATTCAAGTCAATAAAATTTTATTTATTTAATAGAATGGATTCCTACAATCTTAAAACAAATTTTTAAAACACCGTTCGTGTCGAATTATAAACTATTCTGCTATGATTTAAAACCAGTTTTGACTTCACACAGTTTGTGTTTTAAAAACAATTTTTATTCTGTTTTGGCTTCACACATTTTTGACTCCGCACCCTTTGCGAGTACACTAATGTGTGCTTCCATGAAACAATAAGGATGGAGTGTTCCCACTTAAATACCCCTTTAAGTTTCATTTCTTCTCCTATGTGGGATAAGTGGCACATTCCCAATTTTTCAGCATTCAATGTTTCAAGCACCAAACTTTAAGCATCGATATCTCATTCATCTTCGCTCCATTTTGGACGTGGTTTAGTTCGTTGCGAAGCTATTCTAACATAGAACAAAAACCCACAAATAAATATATAAAAACACCTCAGTTTCTTATATTTATTTCTAGTCCAAAATTAGGAAAAATGCATTTCCTATATTTGTGAATATTGCTATTTTCACAAATTTCCAACACAACTCAGTTATCAACATCGCATGTTGGGTAACATCGGGTTGTAAGTCGTTATTCACAATATTTGCCCAACGGTCATCATGGGTGTTGTTGGCACCCCAACGATAAAGTTCCTCCATGGTTGTTTCAGAGTCTACTTGTCTACTTGAGGATTTTCAAAAGTACCCATATTGTAGCAAAGTGCCAACACTGGATACTTGCGTCCTCCAGGACCAAAGTTATCTTTCAAGGCCTGAATTATGCTGTAAAGCCCTGTAACTTTTTCAAAATGCATAATTTTAAATCTTCTACCGGATATGAGAATTTAAAGCCACGTACCACCTGATTTAGGGGTTCAGCGTAGTTCCGTTCTTCAAGCCCATCTTCGGTAAGAACCGCTTCTAACGTGCCAAACGGAAGGCTTTTTGGACCCACATGTGCTAATAATGCATTGGGGGGACATGGCTCATCTAATTTTCCCGCATTACGATTGTGAGCATATGTGTGGCACTGATGGCCAGACATCCATTACTACACTCTTGGTCCCATATCTCGGGATAATCATCGAAGCAGGAATAGTGAAAACCTCTGTCGACAACTGGTCGTTTCTGAATAAAAGGAAATGTTAGCTCATCATAAATACCTAAACATATAAGAAAAAAGATGAACACTTTGTGTGAGTAACTTACTCACTGGTTGTTGTTAAATTTAAGTTCATGTTTTTGCTAATCTGAGCACGTGGGGGTTTGAAACAATTCGGAAAGAGATGAGGAGAAAAGGGGACCGCGATGGTGAGGGGTGTTTACTGCGCGGCGAGACGGAGGTGGTGTCTCAACATAATTTTCAGTTAAGGAGATTCAATGGAGAAATATGTTGAGAAGTTTTACATTATGAAGTTTAAAAGGAGCGAGGATTTTTGTTTTATTATGAAAAGCTAAGTAAATTGTCATTTTAGTCCAATGGAGAAATATGTTGAGAAGATTTACATCGAGTAATTTACTCATACAAAGTGTTCATCTTTTTTCTTATATGTTTAGGTATTTATGTTTAGCTAATATCATTTCCTTTTTTTTCTTCAGAAAACGCCCAGTTGTTGACAGAGGTTTTCACTATTCCTGCTTCGATGATTATCCCGAGGTATGGGACCAAGAGTGTAGTAACGGATGTCTGGCCATCATTGCCACACATATGCTCACAATCATAATGCGGGCAAAATTAGATAAGACATGGCTACAGCTCTCCCCCAATGCATTATCAGCACATGTGGGTCCAAAAGGCCTTCCGTTTGGCACGTTAGAAGCGGTTCTTACCGAAGATGGAAACGTGATTTATTGACTATGTGTTAGATTACCTGTAGGACTATGTGAATCAAACTAACTGAAACGGTAAACATATCAGGACGTCGTTGACCACTCCTGGTTACCTTTCACACTTATTTTCGCCGAGCAAACTAAGGTGAGTTCACAACCTTTTCCAAAAGCATGTGTTCCTAGTTTTGAACAACACTTTTTACGGTAGCTCTGGTTGGGGCTACACACGTGTTCCTAGTTGGAACCACTTAACTAACTATCCACTGGATGTGGAGTAGTACACTTGGACTAAACAAACACTCTATCATGAAACTCCCTACATTTTTACCCGATTAGTTTACCGGGGAGGCTACGCGGGGTATTATTTGATAGAGCTATTAGGTTTGACAAACCTCACACCGTGATGGGAGCCGAGAGTAAACTTGAGACTTTTACATTAATGTTGGTAGACGTTAATGAGGGCACAAAACGAAACGTCAGCATTTGGTACACAGTTTAGTCATTTGATGAGGGTTAGCTACCCAATTCATACATAAACCAAATACAATTGTGAACTTTACTTTTGCTTAACTAAAATGTGTGAAATCGCTAACTTTATTATTGACACGTAATTGCATGCTTTGCAGATCATTAGGTACAACTGGGATGAACGGTTGCAATTGTTGGCATGGTGTGGTTTGATAAACTTTATGTTTTAAATTACTTATTAAACTTGTGGTTTTAAATATTTGTTGGGATTTTTAACGTTATTTCCGCTGCAACTTAAACTGTGTTTTGACAATTAAAACTTGATCGTTAATCATGTTGTTAGTAATGTTTTTAAATACTTGGTTCAACATGATTAGTGGCTAGATCTTGGTCAGTCACACGCCTCGTGGTAAAATCCAGCATGTGGAATTTGAGGGTGTAACTATACATACCGATGGCTAGGTGATAATTTCAAAAGCGCACAAAGAAGATTAATGTATTTTGCAAATAAATAGGACTAAAGACAAAAAAAATACACAAAATCAGTTAATCACAAAACTAGATCAATACTCAATACATCCTTCAATCTAACCCAACTATAGTCACCATTAAGATTTAAGCAAACCATATTGCTCATTATAATCACCATTAATCTTTTGAGTTGCCAACCTCTTGGCTCTGAAAATTGTCTGAGATGAAATCTAGATCTGGTGCTTCTTTGAATTGTATCTTGAATAGCATGAACAAACATATCTGGGTTGCTTTTAATCATGGGTTGAATTTCCTTGGCTATGACGCTCATAATGTAAAAAGTGATTTCATGAGTTTGGAGACACTGATGTTATTCTTTAACAGTCTTCACACACCACATATGAGAAATGGACGACCTTGAGATATGAACTGACCAAGGGGTTTACATTGATTTTTCCTAACTTTTCTTTATGGCCCCTCCACTTTCTCCTTTTGTCCCTTAGACCCTCCACCAATTACAAAGGTTGGATTTGTACCCTTGCCACTTTGTAATGCTATATTACTTCCCAAGCACACAACCCTGTATCTTAATTGCTCTTTTTTCTGAATATACACCTGCCTTCTAGCCTTAAGAACGTACTTTTTCACCATTACTTCTCATTAATCAACTGGACAACATAGAAAGGATTATATGATGGGTCACCATCAGAGCTGTATTTTCTTCTCTTTCTGGCCTTTTTTGCAACCCTTCCAAGAACTATGCAATGTTCATCGTCATTAGTATCAAAGTTGCCATGATCAACATTCATGTCATCCTGCTCATCGTTGCATTGATCATTAAGTTCACCATTATCCTGAACGTCAATGTCAACAACATACTTAGAATGTTGCATATCCACTTCAACATCCTCCATAATGTTTTATTCATCTATCATATATAGGATCGCCTTCATCAATGTCACTGTCCTCACTAACATTGCTACCCTCAGATGGTCCACCATAACTGTCTTCTTTACTGTTTTCATTGACAGTCTTCTTAACAGTTTCCATGACAGTTTCCTTAACCAGGGGCAGACCCAACTTATGGGGTGGGTAGGCGGCCGCACCCCTTGAAAAAAAAATTTAGTGGTATTTTTCGCGAAAAATCCAGACCGCACCCCTTGGAAATTTTCATCCACACCCCATAGAAAAAAATGTTAGGAATTTATGTAAAAAAAATTGTGAACACGGATTGAAACCCGATCAAATTATGTAAACAAGTTAGCCTACTAACCCCTTTAATAAAACTTAAATTCAATCCATCAAGCCCAATAACTTAATACACATTCAAGCCCAACACAACTACTAGTTTTGTTAAGGAACATGGGCGGCTTTGGTTGAACACTTGAAGATCCTTGTTTTATTTTGTATGTGATAGGATTAGGAATGAACAATGAGTAGGGAAGTTTTGTCGCGATTTCTCAAGAGGAAAGGGGTTGAACCACTTTTTTTCGCCGGATTATTCTAATTAAAGACCAAGGTATGTTAAAGATAAATTTTTTTGTTCTTTTATTGAATGATTAAGAGAAATAAAAGTAGAGATGGTTTGAACTTTGATGTTTTTTTGTTTATTAATGTGATAGGAAGTTAGGAACTAGGGTTTGATTGTTTGAGAATTGAAATGGACCCGACCCGATCTGATTCGACCCGCTATGAAACTTTGTTTGTTTGTTTTTACTTGTTTTACATGACCCGATCCGACCCGCTATGAACCGATTTTTTTATATAGCTAGGGGTCTAAAATCTTTAAAAAAATTCGACACCCCTAGGAAAAAAATCCTGGGTCCGCCACTGTGCTTAACACTATCTATGACAGTCTCCTTAACACTTTCAAAGGATTCTTGCTGCTTAGGGCCCCAAACAAACTTAACCTTCTTCTTAGTTAAGGAGGTTAGGGGTGCAGCAATCCTTGAAAAATTTTCAATGAAACGCCGGTAGTATCCTGCCAATCCCAGGAAGCTACGAATTTCTGTTGGCGTCTTTGGCTCTTGCCAGTTCATTACTGCTTCAACCTTAGCGGGATCCACCTGGATACCACGCTCACTGACCACATGTCCAAGAAATTGGACTTCCCTAAGCCAAAATTCACACTTGGAGAATTTGGCATAGAGCTTCTCTTTATGCAGGAGTTTGAGAATACATCGAAGATGTTTCTCGTGGTCAGCTTTGTTCTTAGAATAAATGAGGATGTCGTCGATGAAAACGATGACGAATTTATCTAAGTGAGGCTTGCAAACGCGATTCATGAGATCCATGAACGCAGCCGGTGCATTGGTGAGCCCAAAAGGCATCACTAGGAACTCGTAGTGACCGTAACGAGTCCTAAATGCAGTCTTGTCTACGTCTTCATCTTTGACCTTCAGCTGATGGTAGCCTGACCTCAAATCTATCTTTGAGAAGTAACTCGCCCCTTGCAATTGATCGAACAGATCGTCGATTCTGGGCAAAGGATATCTATTCTTGATCGTGACTTTATTAAGCTCACGATAGTCGATGCACAGGCGCATCGACCCATCCTTCTTCTTGACAAATAAGATTGGCGCTCCCCAAGGAGATGAACTAGGTCTAATGAAACCCTTAGCCAGCAATTCATCTAGCTGCGTCCGCAACTCCTTCATTTCCGTGGGTGCCAATCTGTATGGAGCTCTAGCAACTGGTGCCGCTCCGGGGATGATATCGATCCTGAATTCCACTTGTCTATCTGGTGGTAAACCAGGTAGATCTTCAGGAAACACTTCTGGGTATTCCGAGATGACAGGGATGTCTTCTATCTTCGGTTTGGGCTCATCAATGATCACTTGCGCCATGTAGATGACACATCCCTTCTTCATACACTTAGAAGCCTTGAGCATAGTCACCTGCTCCGGCAGTCCGTACTGGGTATCACCCCGAATGGTAAGTGATTCACCAGACTGAGTCTTTATTACCACCTGTTTCTGGTTACAGACGATTTGGGCCTGGTTATGAGATAACCAGTCCATACCCAGAACTATGTCAAAACCAGCCAATTTAAACGGAAGTAGAGACAGAGGAAAAGAATGGTTCTTAATGGATATAACACACCCATCTAACGCAGTAGAGACGGTTTCTATGGTACCATCTGCTAACTCTACTTCATAGTTCACTTTTAGGGTTTTGACAGTTAAGTTCAACAATTTACAAAATTTATGATCTACGAAAGACTTATCTGTGCCTGAATCAAAAAGTACTCTTGCAAAGACATCATTTACAAGGAAAGTACCTGTTATGACGTTATCATCCTGCACAGCCTCCTTCGCATCCATCCTGAAGACTCTGGCATTAGTCTTCTTAGCCTCCTCAGGCTTCTTGTTGTACTTTGGGCAGTTAGTCTTTATGTGGCCCTTTTCGTTGCAACGGTAACACGTTGCATCTTTCATCTTCTTGCAATCCAAGGTTTTGTGTTCCTTGGACTTGCACAAACCACAAGCAAAAGACCTTGACTCGTTATTCGAGTTTGATTCGAATCTGCACTTTCCAAAGTGCTGTTTCTTGCAAGTTTTGCATGTGGGCTTCTCTCCAGAACGATGCCCATCTTTCTTCGAATCCGATCCCTTCTTGTGATCACCGCTCCCTCGGTGCTTCTTGTTCGACTTACGCGAACCATCATCTTCTCGCTTCCTCTTCTCAGCATCCTTATTCCTCAGCGATCTCTGCCGGACTGCATCCAGTGTGAGGGATAAGGAAAGGTCAGTTACAGACCTGAAGGTAACTGGCCGAGAAGCTTTTACACTGGCCTTGATCTCGGGTTCTAAACCACCAACAAAACGAGCGATCCTTTTAGGCTCCGGGGTTACCAGATAAGGTACCAACCGGGATAGTGTATTGAAGCTTGTCAGATAAGCTTGACAATCGAGGTTCTTCATCACCAATGATAGAAAGTCTGATTCTATCTTTTCCACCTCATGTTGAGGGCAAAAATTTTCCTTGATCAGGGCGATGAATTGTTCCCATGACATCCCATACAATGGGATCTTTCCGGAGGCCTCCATCAGAGATCTCCACCAAGCTAACGCCTCACCCTTGAAGGACTGTGAGACAAATTTAACCACATCGCCTTCAGCACATCCGCTTATGTCCACGACCGTGTCCATTTCATCTAGCCATGTCATACAGTCTACGGCTCCTTTCTCCCCATTAAAATCCCGGGGCTTGCAAGACACGAAGTACTTATAAGAGCAACCCTTGGAAAGGGGTCCTTTATTCAGTATGATCGGTTGAGACGGGACACTGTGGTTGGTGGACTGGCGATCATCATCATTTTTCTTTGGTCCATCCTTTTTGGGAGGAGGTTTATTATGAGCCTCAGAATGGGTCCTGGGCTTTGAATGTGACGCAGAGTGGGTCCTACTACGGGTACCACTGTATTCCTCATACTGTCTATCCAAAGCTTCTGTGATAGCGCCGTCTATGATTGCTTTTAGTTCAGCACCCGTTAATGTAATCTGGGCGTTCTCATTCGGCTCCACAGGATAGCTATTTCCTTCATTGGAGTCAGCCATTTGTATTGAACTGTTGCAGAAAACAAGGTCAATATTTTATTTGGGATTTTATTATGGAATTACCCCTTAGGGTAATTCGTTAACCATGGTAAACAGAGACCATATTTGGTTAACTTATTAATCGCATTAATTTAGGATTTTAATTAAAATTTATCCTAAACATAAACAATAACAATATATATTAGCACATAAGGCTTAGTCCCATGGACAATTTTAAATTATTAGCTATGATTTCAGAGAATCAAGGCTTTAAGGTTTGAACCTAGTTCATTATCTATATTTGACAGGGAGTCGTTGCTTCCACTGTCTTTTGGCTCATATAGAAATGAGCAAGGCCCGTAGGCATTTTATTACCAACATATGGTAAAAATGATCATCTTAATTGATGATGTAGACCCAGGATTCAGAGATCATTAAACTGGGTTTGGAATCTTCTAAAGAATCCTTATACAAATGTGATTTTTAACGAAATCACTTCTGCCAAGAGTGTTAACATGTTTTAAGATGTTAACAGGAATTTGAATCTTTTAAACAGGTTTTACCACCTTGGCTCGGTCTCATATTTGACACTAAGCTAGGTTTTACCTTTTAAGATTTTAAATTTTTAATTACATAGGCAGATTATTTTAAAAAGGAAATGATTTTTAATTTATTTATTTCATTTATAATTTATATATGCACATAATGGCAACATGAAATTTATAAAATAACCATTCCATTAATTCATTTAGAATATTACACATTTGCCCTAAACGGGTCTTCCAATTTCAAACTTACCCTCATAGGGGTTAAACAGATACTTACCCTCGCAGGGGTTAAATAACACACATGCCCACGAAGGGGCTAAATATAATACATGTCCACACAGGGACTACTTATTCAAACCACACACACCCACGTAGGGGTTTATACATCAGCGATGGAAGGATTCAACGATCCTTCTTGTTCTTCCCCTTGATCAGACCCATCAGTCCTTGGAAGAATGTTTGCCTTTCCCTACGATCCTCGTGTGCTTCCCGTTCCACCTGCTGCAACCTATGTAGAATTTCCTCCCGTTCTGGGGGAGAAAATCGTGGCGGCTGCGACTGCGTTCTAATGATAGGCCTGGGAGGTATTGGGTACCCCTGATTCGGGTAGCTTACCCCCCATGGATCTCCGTAGGGTCCTTGGGCATTGAGGGCGTTATAATTTGCTGCTTCCATATAAGGATCTGCCTCAGCGTATCCGTAGTTGTGGTAAGCTGGTGGTTCAAACGGGTTGTAATTACTTGGACCCGTGTACGCTGGGATTTGGTTATCAAAACCCATGTGCGGTGGCTGTTGAAAAGCTGGCTGCGAAGGCCCACCCATTTGTGGGTCCTCATAGTGCGGTGGGTAGTGACTAGCACTAGACTGTCGCGGGGAATCGAAAGTGAAGCCCCCCGGTCGCACAGATATGCGAGCACCGGTTCTCCTACGCCTTGGCGGTTGAGGAGGTGCTGGCTGAACTGGTGGCGGTGGAGGTGGTGGCGTAACTGCCACAAAGCGATGATCCTCTGAAGAATCTTGATGATGCGGCTGTGGTTGTGGCTCCTGGTGCTGCTGAGAATGCTGCTGCTGATGCTGCCCATGTGACGACGAGTGGTGTGATGGTGTATAATACCACTGGTGCTGATCAAATAGAGCTTGAAAACTATCTGGACCACCATAGGGCGATCCGTGAAACGAAGATCCGTCCGAAATCTCTATCGGGTGGTTCGGAGTGCCGCTCGCTGGCATGACGGGGTCCGTGTCCTCGTCCATGTCATCTGCGTGATCTCCTGAAAAATGGTCCTCCGGACCCAGTGGGTTAAAACCCACGGGTTCTTGCAAGTAATCGGCCGGATTAAACTGGCCTCTAAAGATAGGTGTGGGGTCCCCATAGGAATGATGGGACAGAGACCTTTGTAGTAGTACATATGAAGGTTGTGTGTTGTGAGGTTCATATGGGTTAAGTGCGGGCGGTGTCGAGCTATGCGAAACCGACCGTCTGGCCGGTTCGACCTGGTTGCGCCTGTTTCGGCGTGGGTTCTCGCTCTCCGTTGCAGCCGGAGCCCGTGTATTTGATGGTCCTGCCTCATGGTCGTTGGGGGCGGCTGCCTGCCCCTTTCCGCGTCCTCTTGGTCGGAAGAATCTTGGCGGCATAATCGATATTCCTGTCAGTGAAGCATGAGATAACAATACAAAGATATATGCAAATTTAAATAAAGGACAACACAATCAATAGTGGAATTTGTCCTATGTTATAAGTCTAGACTCGAAGGTTTAGATTTGTGCATATTGTGTAACTGAGATTTAAACACAAAAGACTAGTGTTTAATTCACTCAGAGTTGGCTCTGATACCAACCTGTCACACCCCGATTTCCACGTGTCACCGGTGGGCCCGGTGGGGGAGTATCGTGACGTGGTTGGCAACGTAATAGTCAAACAACACAATATAATAATGCACAGCGGAAGCAAATTTAAAATAAGATACAACCGAATTTATTTATTGTAAACAAAGTCACAATTATCCGGTGTTTATCCACAGTAGGATCGAATTAAAATATTGTTTATGGTTCAACAGACTTCGGCATCTTAAGTTTGCAAGACTTCTAGTGATGCTTAGGAGAATTCCAGCCTATTTCGCTTAGTACCTGCATTTAATCTTTTTGGGAAAATACGTCAGTTTACACTGGTAAATACATTCAACTGACTCATTTTATAAAATGATTAAAAATTGGTTTGGATGCACGTGGCATAAACATTTTGTTTAACTTGGGAGAATTATTTAATATTATAATCTTGAAATGATTTACATGTTACTTATGCGTTCAGTAGCCCGGACGTATCCGGGTTAAAGATCAATAGACACACCACAATAATGAGTTATACACCGACAGGTGTACGCCTACACCCCGTACTCAGGTCGTGGCCATCTCGTAAGATAATGCCAAGGATATCCGGGACATGGTCATTAACCCCCCAAAGGCTGTAAAGTAATCACATCTGTTTAAAACGAGCCGATCAAATTATTCAATTAACCACCTAAGCGATGGAAGATTTGATGCCCGATCAAGCGGTACGCTATGTACCGTAACCCAAGCCCGTATAGGGAAAATAAGTTAAAAGTATTTACCTGATGCAAAGTATAGTCACAATAGTCAAATAGCAAGTAGCTTTTACTGTTTCTCCTAATCTGGAACGAAGGTTAAATATAACCTATTAGAATCCTAGCGGGTCTTTAATTATGCTTAAGCTTAGACCGGCTAGTTTCGAAGATACGGTTCGTACGCACGATTAAGCGAAGACCGGATAGAATGTGATTCAGACCCGACAAGTTTGAAGACTTGTTTAATATGGGTTCATTATTCACATTCTGGATTTTGAGATTAAACCGATAAGGTTTGACCCGTTTCGGCTAATTTATGTAAACTTGTTACATAAACCGAGCCGAACGCGTAAGATGCGTAACGGGTATCCGTAAGAGCCATATACAGGTTTCCTAAGTTAATATGCTTCAAATATGTTGTAACATCAGTAGGATGTCTTTCGTTATGCCCCGAACTAATTTAAACACAAACTATGCCCCGTAGGGGTAGTTTGGTCATTTTAAAGTTTGTAAAAGAGTTTAATTGTTTAACTGAGTTACAGGTCTGATGTAAACAGCAAACATACTCATTTTGTTGGGTTATAACAGTAGGCTAAGGCATATATGTGAAATTTATCATATTTAACCAAACTATGCCCCGTAGGGGTATTTTGGTAATTTCACATAAGCCGAAAAGCTCAAAAACGAAGTCTGAGTTTATTAACCTTTGCTTACTGTTAGAATATCATATTTTGCCTCATATATCAGTAGGTATCAACCCGGGTATGTCCAATATGATTCTAAGACATACTATGCGTTAAAAACGCTAATTATGGCGATTAAAGGCCATTTCCGGGTTCTATACTTAAATCTGATATTTTTATATTTCCAGAAGGCTTAAAATAATTTATTAATCATATGTGATCAGTAGCAAAAGGTTTGGAGTCGTTTAGATAAGTAAAACTCATTTTATGGCCCGTAAGGGCAAAACCGACAATTACCGGATTAAGCCTACGACTACTAGTTATGCTCAGCCTAAAATTAATTAAAAATATTTAAAAATCCCAAAATAATATATAACATCAGTGGGTAAAATATTTGATATCAAAAAGTATGTTTAACTAGGCTATACGCTAATTACGCCATTTTATTAACATAAAGCTTTAATTTAGCGACAATGAGCATAACTATTAATCTACAAGTCAAACTGATGTCAAACTTTGCATACAAGTCTAAATATCAGTAACTAAGGATTCTACACTTTTACATTTTCATAAATCATGATTTAAGGTAATAAGGGCATAACGGTCCAAGTATGAGCATTTAACGGAAACTTGCATATAAATTGGATAACTAGTGAACCAAGGTGTATGATCACAGAGGGTTGTTCTAACATGTATCCTAATCCAATTTAAGCTCTGTGGCATTTCTAAAATATGCCCAAACGGGTCAGAACTGAAAGTCAACCGAAAAGTCAAACTATGTGACTTTCGGTTCCGAACCGGGTCTAAACAGGAAATAGTCGGGTTGAACATGTTGGGACATGTTCTTACACTTATTTCTAAGTTATAACAATGTTCAAACAGGTTACAAATGTTCTAGATAGCTAATTATGCATAAATGCCAATTTAAGCAATATGTTGACTTTTTAAGTAAAGCTTTGACCCGACATTTGACCTGTTTAGGATGGTGATCAGGGGAAACCCTTTTGGGGTTTTATTACCCACATAAATACCATTCTAAAACTACTTTTAATTTGAGATAAGACTGAGTCATTAGTGACTAATCTCGAAGTCAAACCGTAATTACGACGGTTTGACTTTTAGTTAATTAACTAAGCTAAACACAACCAAATAAGAACTAGAAGACTTACAATAGTCCAATGCACGAATTATGATCAGAAGGGAGAGTTCCTTAGCTCCAGGAATGCTCCAATGATCAGTTGCAAGTGTGGGAATGAATGTTGCAACATGTTGTGCTTTATATAGTGAAGAACTCACCATGATTGGTTGACAACTAATACTAGGACTAACCACAACCATCCAACACTTGTCCCTAATGTTCTAGCACAGTTAGGGGTCTTTAAATAATGTTAAAAACCGGTTTAGTGGGTCAGAAACGCGCACAACAGGCAACAGCCCGTTTTTCTGGAACTGGGCACCCCCTGCGCATCGTAGGGACATTAGGCCTACGATGCGTATGGCCTCTTCAGGGGCTGTTTGCTTGTTTCTTCATTTATTCTAAAAGGCAGCCCACTTGCACGACTTTGTGGCCTCATTTTACATCTAGGGACCTTCACAAAGTACTTAATACTGTATGATACCCCACCACATTGGTTTGTTTGCTTTGGATCCAATAACAAGACCCGAAAACAAAGGTTTATCGTTGCTTTTCTTCGTGAGATCTTATCATGCTTTTTGCAAGTCCATTATTGTGAACCCAATTCTGAATTGTGGCATGAAAGATGTGTAGTAATATTATGTCGGGTCTTGGGATTTATAATTGAGGTCGTTCAGAGGTAACAATTTAACATGACGCCTCTTTAAATCCTACCGATTTATCTTTATTAAATTCGGGTTTACCACGCGTTTTGTCTTCCATGACACGTGTCGTTTTATTATTGAACCCGAAATTTTCGAGGTGTTACATCCTCACCCCCTTAAAATAAATCTCGACCCGAGATTTACTGAAACAAGTAAGGGTACTTTTCCTTCATCGTGGACTCAACCTCCCACGTAAATTCGGGACCTCTACGGGCATCCCATTTGACCTTCACAAAAGGTATATGCTTCCTTCGAAGCTTCCTTACCTGTCGATCTTCAATCGACAAAGGTTTTTCAACAAATTTTAAGCTCGCGTCAATCTGCACATCTGTATGTGGCATGATGTGTGATTCGTCAGCGGAACATTTCTTTAGATTGCAGATGTGGAACACATTGTGAATTCCACTGAGCTCTTCTGGTAAGTTCAACTTATAGGCGACTGACCCAACACGTTCGATAACCTTGAAAGGTCCTATGTATCTCGGGCTTAGTTTGCCTTTCTTACCAAACCGCATCACTCCTTTCCAGGGTGACACTTTAAGTAGGACTTTTTCACCTACTTCGAAGTGAAAATCCTTACGACTTGGATCCGCGTAACTCTTCTGCCTATTCCGGGCAGCTTGGAGATTGTTACGAATCTGGACAATCTTGTCCGTCGTTTCGAATACGATCTCTGGTCCTGATAATTGTACTTCACCAACTTCCGCCCAACAAACTGGCGATCTACACTTTCTACCGTATAATGCCTCAAAAGGCGCAGCCTTTATGCTGGTATGGTAGCTATTGTTGTAGGAGAATTCGATCAATGGTAGATTCTTATCCCAGCTACCTTCCAATTCGATCGCACATGCACGTAGCATGTCCTCCAACGTTTGAATAGTACGCTCACTCTGACCGTCTGTCTGAGGATGGTAAGCCGTACTAAAGTTCAAACGTGTGCC
Source organism: Helianthus tuberosus (assembly GCA_030545235.1). Classification (NCBI taxonomy): domain Eukaryota; kingdom Viridiplantae; phylum Streptophyta; class Magnoliopsida; order Asterales; family Asteraceae; genus Helianthus; species Helianthus tuberosus. The sequence goes on from CM060355.1 coordinate 19,548,816, forward strand.
CAAAGATTGCTGGAAGCTCTTCCAAAAATGTGACGTGTACCTAGTATCTCTATCAGAGATAATAGCTATAGGTATGCCGTGTAAGGCTACAATCTTATCCACGTATAACTGGGCTAACATATCGGAGCTATAAGTCTCCTTGATGGGCAAGAAATGAGCTGACTTAGTCAGTCTGTCAACTATAACCCATATCGTATCATTTCCTTTCCTCGTCTTGGGTAACTTGGTGATAAAATCCATAGTTACCATTTCCCACTTCCACGTAGGAAGTTCAGGCTGTTGTAGCAAACCTGACGGTTTCTGATGCTCGGCTTTGACTTGTGCACATGTCAAGCATTTTGCTACATGGGCGGCTACAGACTTTTTCAAGCCTATCCACCAATAATTTGCCTTTAAATCCTGGTACATCTTATCAGCTCCAGGATGAACGGAGTATTTGGAACTATGGGCTTCTTGGAGGATGACATCACGAAGTCCTCCAAAAATTGGAACCCATATTCGTCCGTTTAACCGTAAAATTCCGTCCTTGCTAAGAGTTAACTGCTCCTCAGTTACTCCTAACTTTTCATTAGGATAGTTAGCTTCCAACACAGCTTCCTTCTGTGCAGGTAACACCCTTTCTATCAAACTGTTCTTTATCTCCATACGCTTGGCGTTGATTCGTATGGGTTTAACCCTTTCCTTTCTGCTCAAGGCGTCAGCGACTACATTCGCTTTGCCGGGATGATACTTGATTTCACAATCATAGTCATTCAAGGTTTTCATCCAACGGTGTTGCCTCATGTTTAATTCTTTCTGATTAAACAGATGCTGGAGGCTTTTGTGATCAAAAAAGATCCCAAACCTGATTCCATAAAGATAGTGCCTCCACAGTTTTAGTGCGAACACAACGGCACCCAATTCCAAGTCATGGGTGGTGTAATTCTTTTCGTGCACCTTTAACTGTCGTGATGCATAGGCAATCACCTTGCCTTTCTGCATAAGCACACACCCCATGCCAGTGTGTGATGCATCACAATAAACTACAAATTCTTCAGCGCCTTCAGGTAATGTAAGCACAGGAGCGTTGCTCAACTTTTGTCTCAAAACATCAAAGGATTCTTGCTGCTTAGGGCCCCAAACAAACTTAACCTTCTTCTTAGTTAAGGAGGTTAGGGGTGCAGCAATCCTTGAAAAATTTTCAATGAAACGCCGGTAGTATCCTGCCAATCCCAGGAAGCTACGAATTTCTGTTGGCGTCTTTGGCTCTTGCCAGTTCATTACTGCTTCAACCTTAGCGGGATCCACCTGGATACCACGCTCACTGACCACATGTCCAAGAAATTGGACTTCCCTAAGCCAAAATTCACACTTGGAGAATTTGGCATAGAGCTTCTCTTTATGCAGGAGTTTGAGAATACATCGAAGATGTTTCTCGTGGTCAGCTTTGTTCTTAGAATAAATGAGGATGTCGTCGATGAAAACGATGACGAATTTATCTAAGTGAGGCTTGCAAACGCGATTCATGAGATCCATGAACGCAGCCGGTGCATTGGTGAGCCCAAAAGGCATCACTAGGAACTCGTAGTGACCGTAACGAGTCCTAAATACAGTCTTGTCTACGTCTTCATCTTTGACCTTCAGCTGATGGTAGCCTGACCTCAAATCTATCTTTGAGAAGTAACTCGCCCCTTGCAATTGATCGAACAGATCGTCGATTCTGGGCAGAGGATATCTATTCTTGATCGTGACTTTATTAAGCTCACGATAGTCGATGCACAGGCGCATCGACCCATCCTTCTTCTTGACAAATAAGATTGGCGCTCCCCAAGGAGATGAACTAGGTCTAATGAAACCCTTAGCCAGCAATTCATCTAGCTGCGTCCGCAACTCCTTCATTTCCGTGGGTGCCAATCTGTATGGAGCTCTAGCAACTGGTGCCGCTCCGGGGATGATATCGATCCTGAATTCCACTTGTCTATCTGGTGGTAAACCAGGTAGATCTTCAGGAAACACTTCTGGGTATTCCGAGATGACAGGGATGTCTTCTATCTTCGGTTTGGGCTCATCAATGATCACTTGCGCCATGTAGATGACACATCCCTTCTTCATACACTTAGAAGCCTTGAGTATAGTCACCTGCTCCGGCAGTCCGTACTGGGTATCACCCCGAATGGTAAGTGATTCACCAGACTGAGTCTTTATTACCACCTGTTTCTGGTTACAGACGATTTGGGCCTGGTTATGAGATAACCAGTCCATACCCAGAACTATGTCAAAACCAGCCAATTTAAACGGAAGTAGAGACAGAGGAAAAGAATGGTTCTTAATGGATATAACACACCCATCTAACGCAGTAGAGACGGTTTCTATGGTACCATCTGCTAACTCTACTTCATAGTTCACTTTTAGGGTTTTAACAGGTAAGTTCAACAATTTACAAAATTTATGATCTACGAAAGACTTATCTGCGCCTGAATCAAAAAGTACTCTTGCAAAGACATCATTTACAAGGAAAGTACCTGTTATGACGTTATCATCCTGCACAGCCTCCTTCGCATCCATCCTGAAGACTCTGGCATTAGTCTTCTTAGCCTCCTCAGGCTTCTTGTTGTACTTTGGGCAGTTAGTCTTTATGTGGCCCTTTTCGTTGCAACGGTAACACGTTGCATCTTTCATCTTCTTGCAATCCAAGGTTTTGTGTTCCTTGGACTTGCACAAACCACAAGCAAAAGACCTTGACTCGTTATTCGAGTTTGATTCGAATCTGCACTTTCCAAAGTGCTGTTTCTTGCAAGTTTTGCATGTGGGCTTCTCTCCAGAACGATGCCCATCTTTCTTCGAATCCGATCCCTTCTTGTGATCACCGCTCCCTCGGTGCTTCTTGTTCGACTTACGCGAACCATCATCTTCTCGCTTCCTCTTCTCAGCATCCTTATTCCTCAGCGATCTCTGCCGGACTGCATCCAGTGTGAGGGATAAGGAAAGGTCAGTTACAGACCTGAAGGTAACTGGCCGAGAAGCTTTTACACTGGCCTTGATCTCGGGTTCTAAACCACCAACAAAACGAGCGATCCTTTTAGGCTCCGGGGTTACCAGATAAGGTACCAACCGGGATAGTGTATTGAAGCTTGTCAGATAAGCTTGACAATCGAGGTTCTTCATCACCAATGATAGAAAGTCTGATTCTATCTTTTCCACCTCATGTTGAGGGCAAAAATTTTCCTTGATCAGGGCGATGAATTGTTCCCACGACATCCCATACAATGGGATCTTTCCGGAGGCCTCCATCAGAGATCTCCACCAAGCTAACGCCTCACCCTTGAAGGACTGTGAGACAAATTTAACCACATCGCCTTCAGCACATCCGCTTATGTCCACGACCGTGTCCATTTCATCTAGCCATGTCATACAGTCTACGGCTCCTTTCTCCCCATTAAAATCCCGGGGCTTGCAAGACACGAAGTACTTATAAGAGCAACCCTTGGAAAGGGGTCCTTTATTCAGTATGATCGGTTGAGACGGGACACTGTGGTTGGTGGACTGGCGATCATCATCATTTTTCTTTGGTCCATCCTTTTTGGGAGGAGGTTTATTATGAGCCTCAGAATGGGTCCTGGGCTTTGAATGTGACGCAGAGTGGGTCCTACTACGGGTACCACTGTATTCCTCATACTGTCTATCCAAAGCTTCTGTGATAGCGCCGTCTATGATTGCTTTTAGTTCAGCACCCGTTAATGTAATCTGGGCGTTCTCATTCGGCTCCACAGGATAGCTATTTCCTTCATTGGAGTCAGCCATTTGTATTGAACTGTTGCAGAAAACAAGGTCAATATTTTATTTGGGATTTTATTATGGAATTACCCCTTAGGGTAATTCGTTAACCATGGTAAACAGAGACCATATTTGGTTAACTTATTAATCGCATTAATTTAGGATTTTAATTAAAATTTATCCTAAACATAAACAATAACAATATATATTAGCACATAAGGCTTAGTCCCATGGACAATTTTAAATTATTAGCTATGATTTCAGAGAATCAAGGCTTTAAGGTTTGAACCTAGTTCATTATCTATATTTGACAGGGAGTCGTTGCTTCCACTGTCTTTTGGCTCATATAGAAATGAGCAAGGCCCGTAGGCATTTTATTACCAACATATGGTAAAAATGATCATCTTAATTGATGATGTAGACCCAGGATTCAGAGATCATTAAACTGGGTTTGGAATCTTCTAAAGAATCCTTATACAAATGTGATTTTTAACGAAATCACTTCTGCCAAGAGTGTTAACATGTTTTAAGATGTTAACAGGAATTTGAATCTTTTAAACAGGTTTTACCACCTTGGCTCGGTCTCATATTTGACACTAAGCTAGGTTTTACCTTTTAAGATTTTAAATTTTTAATTACATAGGCAGATTATTTTAAAAAGGAAATGATTTTTAATTTATTTATTTCATTTATAATTTATATATGCACATAATGGCAACATGAAATTTATAAAATAACCATTCCATTAATTCATTTAGAATATTACACATTTGCCCTAAACGGGTCTTCCAATTTCAAACTTACCCTCATAGGGGTTAAACAGATACTTACCCTCGTAGGGGTTAAATAACACACATGCCCACTAAGGGGCTAAATATAATACATGTCCACACAGGGACTACTTATTCAAACCACACACACCCACGCAGGGGTTTATACATCAGCGATGGAAGGATTCAACGATCCTTCTTGTTCTTCCCCTTGATCAGACCCATCAGTCCTTGGAAGAATGTTTGCCTTTCCCTACGATCCTCGTGTGCTTCCCGTTCCACCTGCTGCAACCTATGTAGAATTTCCTCCCGTTCTGGGGGAGAAAATCGTGGCGGCTGCGACTGCGTTCTAATGATAGGCCTGGGAGGTATTGGGTACCCCTGATTCGGGTAGCTTACCCCCCATGGATCTCCGTAGGGTCCTTGGGCATTGAGGGCGTTATAATTTGCTGCTTCCATATAAGGATCTGCCTCAGCGTATCCGTAGTTGTGGTAAGCTGGTGGTTCAAACGGGTTGTAATTACTTGGACCCGTGTACGCTGGGATTTGGTTATCAAAACCCATGTGCGGTGGCTGTTGAAAAGCTGGCTGCGAAGGCCCACCCATTTGTGGGTCCTCATAGTGCGGTGGGTAGTGACTAGCACTAGACTGTCGCGGGGAATCGAAAGTGAAGCCCCCTGGTCGCACAGATATGCGAGCACCGGTTCTCCTACGCCTTGGCGGTTGAGGAGGTGCTGGCTGAACTGGTGGCGGTGGAGGTGGTGGCGTAACTGCCACAAAGCGATGATCCTCTGAAGAATCTTGATGATGCGGCTGTGGTTGTGGCTCCTGGTGCTGCTGAGAATGCTGCTGCTGATGCTGCCCATGTGACGACGAGTGGTGTGATGGTGTATAATACCACTGGTGCTGATCAAACAGAGCTTGAAAACTATCTGGACCACCATAGGGCGATCCGTGAAACGAAGATCCGTCCGAAATCTCTATCGGGTGGTTCGGAGTGCCGCTCGCTGGCATGACGGGGTCCGTGTCCTCGTCCATGTCATCTGCGTGATCTCCTGAAAAATGGTCCTCCGGACCCAGTGGGTTAAAACCCACGGGTTCTTGCAAGTAATCGGCCGGATTAAACTGGCCTCTAAAGATAGGTGTGGGGTCCCCATAGGAATGATGGGACAGAGACCTTTGTAGTGGTACATATGAAGGTTGTGTGTTGTGAGGTTCATATGGGTTAAGTGCGGGCGGTGTCGAGCTATGCGAAACCGACCGTCTGGCCGGTTCGACCTGGTTGCGCCTGTTTCGGCGTGGGTTCTCGCTCTCCGTTGCAGCCGGAGCCCGTGTATTTGATGGTCCTGCCTCATGGTCGTTGGGGGCGGCTGCCTGCCCCTTTCCGCGTCCTCTTGTTCGGAAGAATCTTGGCGGCATAATCGATATTCCTGTCAGTGAAGCATGAGATAACAATACAAAGATATATGCAAATTTAAATAAAGGACAACACAATCAATAGTGGAATTTGTCCTATGTTATAAGTCTAGACTCGAAGGTTTAGATTTGTGCATATTGTGTAACTGAGATTTAAACACAAAAGACTAGTGTTTAATTCACTCAGAGTTGGCTCTGATACCAACCTGTCACACCCCGATTTCCACGTGTCACCGGTGGGCCCGGTGGGGGAGTATCGTGACGTGGTTGGCAACGTAATAGTCAAACAACACAATATAATAATGCACAGCGGAAGCAAATTTAAAATAAGATACAACCGAATTTATTTATTGTAAACAAAGTCACAATTATCCGGTGTTTATCCACAGTAGGATCGAATTAAAATATTGTTTATGGTTCAACAGACTTCGGCATCTTAAGTTTGCGAGACTTCTAGTGATGCTTAGGAGAATTCCAGCCTATTTCGCTTAGTACCTGCATTTAATCTTTTTGGGAAAATACGTCAGTTTACACTGGTAAATACATTCAACTGACTCATTTTATAAAATGATTAAAAATTGGTTTGGATGCACGTGGCATAAACATTTTGTTTAACTTGGGAGAATTATTTAATATTATAATCTTGAAACGATTTACATGTTACTTATGCGTTCAGTAGCCCGGACGTATCCGGGTTAAAGATCAATAGACACACCACAATAATGAGTTATACACCGACAGGTGTACGCCTACACCCCGTGCTCAGGTCGTGGCCATCTCGTAAGATAATGCCAAGGATATCCGGGACATGGTCATTAACCCCCCAAAGGCTGTAAAGTAATCACGTCTGTTTAAAACGAGCCGATCAAATTATTCAATTAACCACCTAAGCGATGGAAGATTTGATGCCCGATCAAGCGGTACGCTATGTACCGTAACCCAAGCCCGTATAGGGAAAATAAGTTAAAAGTATTTACCTGATGCAAAGTATAGTCACAATAGTCAAATAGCAAGTAGCTTTTACTGTTTCTCCTAATCTGGAACGAAGGTTAAATATAACCTATTAGAATCCTAGCGGGTCTTTAATTATGCTTAAGCTTAGACCGGCTAGTTTCGAAGATACGGTTCGTACGCACGATTAAGCGAAGACCGGATAGAATGTGATTCAGACCCGACAAGTTTGAAGACTTGTTTAATATGGGTTCATTATTCACATTCTGGATTTTGAGATTAAACCGATAAGGTTTGACCCGTTTCGGCTAATTTATGTAAACTTGTTACATAAACCGAGCCGAACGCGTAAGATGCGTAACGGGTATCCGTAAGAGCCATATACAGGTTTCCTAAGTTAATATGCTTCAAATATGTTGTAACATCAGTAGGATGTCTTTCGTTATGCCCCGAACTAATTTAAACACAAACTATGCCCCGTAGGGGTAGTTTGGTCATTTTAAAGTTTGTAAAAGAGTTTAATTGTTTAACTGAGTTACAGGTCTGATGTAAACAGCAAACATACTCATTTTGTTGGGTTATAACAGTAGGCTAAGGCATATATGTGAAATTTATCATATTTAACCAAACTATGCCCCGTAGGGGTATTTTGGTAATTTCACATAAGCCGAAAAGCTCAAAAACGAAGTCTGAGTTTATTAACCTTTGCTTACTGTTAGAATATCATATTTTGCCTCATATATCAGTAGGTATCAACCCGGGTATGTCCAATATGATTCTAAGACATACTATGCGTTAAAAACGCTAATTATGGCGATTAAAGGCCATTTCCGGGTTCTATACTTAAATCTGATATTTTTATATTTCCAGAAGGCTTAAAATAATTTATTAATCATATGTGATCAGTAGCAAAAGGTTTGGAGTCGTTTAGATAAGTAAAACTCATTTTATGGCCCGTAAGGGCAAAACCGACAATTACCGGATTAAGCCTACGACTACTAGTTATGCTCAGCCTAAAATTAATTAAAAATCTTTAAAAATCCCAAAATAATATATAACATCAGTGGGTAAAAGATTTGATATCAAAAAGTATGTTTAACTAGGCTATACGCTAATTACGCCATTTTATTAACATAAAGCTTTAATTTAGCGACAATGAGCATAACTATTAATCTACAAGTCAAACTGATGTCAAACTTTGCATACAAGTCTAAATATCAGTAACTAAGGATTCTACACTTTTACATTTTCATAAATCATGATTTAAGGTAATAAGGGCATAACGGTCCAAGTATGAGCATTTAACGGAAACTTGCATATAAATTGGATAACTAGTGAACCAAGGTGTATGATCACAGAGGGTTGTTCTAACATGTATCCTAATCCAATTTAAGCTCTGTGGCATTTCTAAAATATGCCCAAACGGGTCAGAACTGAAAGTCAACCGAAAAGTCAAACTATGTGACTTTCGGTTCCGAACCGGGTCTAAACAGGAAATAGTCGGGTTGAACATGTTGGGACATGTTCTTACACTTATTTCTAAGTTATAACAATGTTCAAACAGGTTACAAATGTTCTAGATAGCTAATTATGCATAAATGCCAATTTAAGCAATATGTTGACTTTTTAAGTAAAGCTTTGACCCGACATTTGACCTGTTTAGGATGGTGATCAGGGGAAACCCTTTTGGGGTTTTATTACCCACATAAATACCATTCTAAAACTACTTTTAATTTGAGATAAGACTGAGTCATTAGTGACTAATCTCGAAGTCAAACCGTAATTACAACGGTTTGACTTTTAGTTAATTAACTAAGCTAAACACAACCAAATAAGAACTAGAAGACTTACAATAGTCCAATGCACGAATTATGATCAGAAGGGAGAGTTCCTTAGCTCCAGGAATGCTCCAATGATCAGTTGCAAGTGTGGGAATGAATGTTGCAACATGTTGTGCTTTATATAGTGAAGAACTCACCATGATTGGTTGACAACTAATACTAGGACTAACCACAACCATCCAACACTTGTCCCTAATGTTCTAGCACAGTTAGGGGTCTTTAAATAATGTTAAAAACTGGTTTAGTGGGTCAGAAACGCGCACAACAGGCAACAGCCCGTTTTTCTGGAACTGGGCACCCCCTGCGCATCGTAGGGACATTAGGCCTACGATGCGTATGGCCTCTTCAGGGGCTGTTTGCTTGTTTCTTCATTTATTCTAAAAGGCAGCCCACTTGCACGACTTTGTGGCCTCATTTTACATCTAGGGACCTTCACAAAGTACTTAATACTGTATGATACCCCACCACATTGGTTTGTTTGCTTTGGATCCAATAACAAGACCCGAAAACAAAGGTTTATCGTTGCTTTTCTTCGTGAGATCTTATCATGCTTTTTGCAAGTCCATTATTGTGAACCCAATTCTGAATTGTGGCATGAAAGATGTGTAGTAATATTATGTCGGGTCTTGGGATTTATAATTGAGGTCGTTCAGAGGTAACAATTTAACATGACGCCTCTTTAAATCCTACCGATTTATCTTTATTAAATTCGGGTTTACCACGCGTTTTGTCTTCCATGACACGTGTCGTTTTATTATTGAACCCGAAATTTTCGAGGTGTTACACAAACTAAGAACCTTAAAATGAAAATAAAATACCATATAACATGGATATCCTAGATTTTTAACCATTTCCTCCAATACATTAATACCAAAATCATCCATATCAACATTACCAATGAAATGTGATGTACCACCTAAGTATGCCCTACCTGGATACCTAGAGAACTGTAACACCTCGGAAATTCACGTCCTATAATATGTTGACACGTGTCATAAAGTTTAAACGTGTGAAAGAAATATTATGGAAGGACTAAAGTTGACAAACATAGAAAGTATGAGAATAAACGTATTCTAAGTGTCAACTGTGAATAAATATGATGTATATTAACCCTACACGATGCTCATACCTTCAAACGAATAAATCATGGATCATACGAAGCTAAAAGTGAGTGATTTCAAACTACAGGGACCAAATGTGTCAACATGTTTAATTTATACCTCTGAGTGACCTTTTGACAAACGCGAAGATTTGTAACGGTAAATTATGCTCACTAGAATACACGGTTTAAATTTCGTAAAGTTTCGTGAACGTATGAGAAAGTTATGATCAAATTCGTGTGCGAAGGGTTAAAGTGCAAACGTTGAAAGTTAAGACTTTTCGGGTTAACCGGAGGTGTTCAGGGACTTGGCAAAGTGGGTATAAGTCCTAAAGTCTATGAGGGTATAGTATAAGGGGTCAAAATGCAAGATAAAAGCCTAAATACCCTTTCAAAATAACCAAAGGTCAACTTACAAAACAATAAAAATCAAAAATCAGATCTCGCAGGCCAAGGCGGCCCGCATTGGGTTCGGCCAAACATGAAGCGGGCCGCGTCCCAGGCCCAGAACCGCAAAAACGGGGCTGTTGTCTGCCAAAGCTATAATGCGCGACCTTTACCCGTTTTTCCACTTCTCCTGGCCCCTAAAACACCCCCTAAGCCTCTAGGACACCTGTTGATCGATTGTGGGAACTTGTAGACTTGTTTGTCAAGCACTTATGGTGAGTAATTCCACTATATAAGGCCATGTAAGTGCAACATTCATTCTCACAACTTCATCTGCATTGTGGATCATTTCTGGAGCTATCAAGCAGCCTCAAAGTGATCAATCTCGTGCATAGGACTCTTGTAAGTCTGCTAGTTCTTGTTTGTTTGAGTTTAGCTTAGTTAATTAGCTAAAAGTCAAACCGTCGTAATTACGGTTTGACTTCGAGATTAGTCAATAATGGCTCAGTCATATCTCGAATTAAAAGTAGTTATGAGTTGGTATTTAAGTGGGTAATAAAACCTCAAAAGGGTTTCCCCTGATCACCACTCTAACCAGGTCTAATGTCGGGTCAAACTTTTAATTAAAAAGTCAACATAATGCTTAAAATGTCATTTATGCATAATTAGCTATCTAGAACATTTATAACCTGTTTGATCATTGTTATAACTTAGTAATAAGTGTATGAACATGTCCAAACATGTTCAACCCGACTATTTCCTGTTTAGACTCGGTTCGGAACCGAAAGTCGCATAGTTTGACTTTCACTTTGACTTTCAGTTCTGACCCGTTTAGGTATGTTTCAGAAATACCTCAGAGCTTAAATTGGATTAGGATACATGTTAGAACAACCCTCTGTGTTTATGCACCTTGGTTCACTAGTTATCCAATTAATATGCATATTTCCGTTAATTGCTCGTATGTTGACCGTTATGCCCTTATTACCTTAGAACGTGATTTTTGAAAATGTAAAAGTGTAGAAACCTTAGTTACTGATATATAGACTTGTATGCAAAGTTTGACATCAGTTTGACTTGTAGATTAAGAGTTATGCTCATTATCGCAAAACTAATGCTTTATGTTAATGAAATGGCGTAATTAGCGTAGAGCCTAGTTAAACATACTTTTTGGTATCAAATCTTTTAACCACTGATGTAATATATTATTTTGGGATTTTTAAAGATTTTTAATTAATTTTAGGCTGAGCATAACTCATAGTCGTAGGCTTAATTCGGAAATTGTTGGTTTTGCCCTTACGGGCCATAAAATGAGTTTTACTTATCTAAACGACTCCAAACCTTTTGCTACTGATCACATATGTTAAATAAATTATTTTAAGCCTTCTGGAAATATAAAAATATCAGATTTAAGTATCGAACCCGGAAATGGCCTTTAATCGCCTAATTTAGCGTTATTAACGCATAGTATGTCTTAAAATCATATTGGACATACCCGGGTTGATACCTACTGATATATGAGACAAATTATGATATTTTAACAGTAAGAAAAGGTTGATTAACTCAGACTTCGTTTTTGAGCTTTTCGGCTTATGTGAAATTACCAAAATACCCCTTCGGGGCATAGTTTGGTTAAAGATGATAAATTTCACATATATGCTTTAGCCTACTGTTATAACTCATCAAATTGAGTATGTTTGCTGTTTACATCAGACCTGTAACTCAGTTAAACATTTAAACTCTTTTACAAACTTTAAAATGACCAAACTACCCCTACGGGGCATAGTTTGTGTTTAAATTAGTTCGGGGCATAACGAAAGACATCCTACTGATGTTACAACATATTTGAAGCATATTAACTTAGGAAACCTGTATATGGCTCTTACGGATACCCGTTACGCATATTACGCGTTCGGCTCGGTTTATGTAACAAGTTTACATAAATTAGCCGAAACGGGTCAAACCTTATCGGTTTTATCTCAAAATCCAGAATGTGAATAATAAACCCATATTAAACAAGTCTTCAAACTTGTCGGGTCTAATTCACATTCTATCCGGTCTTCGCTTAATCGTGCGTACGAACCGTATCTTTGAAACTAGCCGGTCTAAGCTTAAGCTTAATTAAAGACCCGTTAGGATTCTAATAGGTTATATTAAACCTTCGTTCCAGATTAGGAGAACCAGTAAAAGCTACGTGCTATTTGCTTATTGTGAAATATACTTTGCATCAGGTAAATACTTTTAACTTAATTTCCCTATACGGGCTTGGGTTACGGTACATAGCGTACCGCTTGATCGAGCATCAAATCTCCACATTAAGTGGGTAGTTGAATAATTTGATCGGCTCGTTTAAACAGTCTTGTTTACTTTACAGCCTTTGGGGGGTTAATGACCATGTCCTGGATATCCCTGGCATCATCTTACGAGATGGCCACGACCTGAGCACGGGGTGTAGGCGTACACCCGTGTATAACTCTATGATGTGGTGTGTCTATTGATCTTTAACCCGGATACGTTCCGGGCTACTGAACGCATAAGTAACATGTAATTCGTTCACAAGATTATAATATTAAATAATTCTCCCAAGTTAAACAAAATGTTTATGCCACGTGCATCCAAACCAATTTTCAATCATTTTTACAAAATGAGTCAGTTGAATGTATTTACCAGTGTAAACTGACGTATTTTCCCAAAAAAAGATTAAATGCAGGTACTAAGCGAAATAGGCTGGGATTCTCCTAAGCAACATTAGAAGTCTCGCAAGCTTAAGATGCCTGAAGTCTGTTGAACCATAATTAATATTTTTATCTTTCGATCCTACCGTGGATAAACACCGGATATTGTGACTTTGTTTACAAATAAATAAATTCGGTCGTATCTTATTTTAAATTTGCTTCCGCTGTGCATTATTATATTGTGTTGTTTGACTATTACGTTGCCAACCACGTCACGATACTCCCCCACCGGGCCCAACGGTGACACGTGGAAATCGGGGTGTGACAGGTTGGTATCAGAGCCAACTCTGAGTGAATTAAACACTAGCCTTTTGTGTTTAATCTCAGTTACACAATTGCACATATCTAAACCTTGAGTCTAGACTTATAACATAGGGCAAATTCCACCTTATTTGGTTTTGTTTTTGTCCTTTAAATTTTATATTTGTTATTGTTATCTCATGCTTTATTGACAGGAATAATGAGGATGCCTCCTAGATTTCTTCGAACACGAGGACGCGGAAAGGGGCCGGTAGCCGCCCCCAACGACCATGAAGCAGGACCGTCTAATATACGAGCTCCAACTGCGACGGAAAGCGAGAACCCACGCCGAAACAGGCGCAACCTGTTCCAACCAGCAAGGCGATCCGTTTCGCACAGCTCAACACCGCCAGTACAAAACGCATACGGACCGTACTCTGAAGACGAGCCTAACAACCCTCTGCCTCCATACATACCACTGCAGAGGTCTCTGTCCATCATTCCTATGGGGACCCTACTCCAGCTTTCAGAGGCCGGTTTAATCCGGTAGGCCACTTACCAGAACCCGTGGGTTTCAACCCACTAGGGCCAGAAGATCACTTCTCTGGCGATCAAGCGGACGACATGGACGAGGATACGGACCCCGTCATGCCTGCAAGTGGCACTCCAAACCATCCGATCGAGATCTCCGACGGATCGTCCTTTCACGGATCACCCTACGGTGGTCCAGACAGTTTCCAAGCCCTATTTGATCAACACCAGTGGTATTATACACCATCACACCACTCGTCACCTCATGAGCAGCAGCAGCATCATCAAGATTCCTCTGGGGATCCCAGGTTTGTGGCAGTCACGCCACCACCGCCGCCGCCACCAGTACAGCCGGCACCTCCTCAACCGCCAAGGCGTAGGAGAACCGGTGCCCGCATGTCGGTACGACCGGGGGGCTTCAATTTCAGTTCCCCGTGTCAGTCAAGTGCTAGCCACTACCCACCGCATCAGGAGGACCCGCAAATGGGTGGACCCTCCAACCCTGCTGTTCTACAGCCACCGCCGATGGGATTTGATAACCCAATCCCGGCGTATACGGGTGGCATGGGATACAACCCGTTTGAACCCCCAACGCATCACAACTGTGGGTACGCGGAGGCTGACCCGTACATGTTAGCAATGAACTACAACGCCCAAGGAGCCTTTGGGGATCCATGGGGGGTGAGTTACCCGACTCAGGGATACTATATACCTCCTAGACCCATCATCAGGACGCAATCACAGCCACCATGGTTTTCTCCCCCAGAAAGGGAGGAAATTCTTCACAGGTTGGAGCAAGTTGAACGGGAAGCTCACGAGGAACGTAGGGAAAGACAGACGTTCTTCCAAGGGTTGGTTAGTTTGATCAAGGGAAAGAACAAGAAGGATCGTTGAATCCTTCCACAGTTATTTTCTCCTGTATTTTCTGTTGAGCCCCTGCGTGGGTGTATTTGGTATGTTTGCTTTGAGCCCCTGCGTGGGCATGATTGTTTGTTTTAACCCCTACGTGGGTGTATCGTTAGTGTGAGTCCCTGCGTGGACTATTTTATTATGTAGTCCCTGCGTGGACATGTGTGTTATTTAACCCCTGCGTGGGTAAGTATCTGTTTAACCCCTGCGTGGGTAAGTATCTGTTTCACCCCTGCGAGGGTAAGTATGTAATTTGAAAGACCCGTTTAGGGCAAGTGTGTAATACTTTGAATAAATAAATGGAATGTTTGTTTTTATAAATTTCATGATTGCCAATTATGCATATATACATTATAAATGAAATAAATAAATTAAAATCATTCCTTTTGAAAATAATCTGCCTATGTAATTATAAATTAAGAATCTTAAAGTGTGAAACCTAGCCTTTTGGTCATATTAAGACCGGGCCAAGATGGTAGGACCTGTTTAAAAGGTTCAAATTCCTGTTAACATCCTAAAACATGTTAACACTCCTGGCAGAAATGATTTCGTAAAAATCACATGTCATTCTTATATGTATAAGGATTCTTTAGAAGATTCCAAACCCAGTTTAATGATCTCTGAATCCTGGGTCTACATCATCAATTAAGATGATCATATTTTACCATACGTTGGTAATATAATGCCTACGGGCCTTGCTCATTTCTACATGAGTCAAAGACAGATGTAGCTTTGACTCACTGTCTGAAAAAGGTAATAAAATATATTTAAACCTTAAAAAGCCTTGATTCTCTGAAATCATAGCTTATAATTTAAATTGTCCATGTGACTAAGCCTTATGTGCTAATATATATTGTTATTGTTATAATTAGGATGAATTTTAATTAAAATCCTAAATTAATACGATTAATAAGTTAACCAAATATGGTCTCTGTTTACCATGGTTAACGAGTTACTCTAAGGGGTAATTCCATAATAAACTCCCAAGTAAAATATTGATCTTGTTTTCTGCAACAGTTCAATTCAAATGGCTGAATCAAATGAAGTAAATAGCCATCCAGTGGAGCCAAATTAGAACGCCCAGATTACGTTAACGGGTGCTGAATTAAAAGCAATCATAGACGGCGCTGTTACACAGGCTTTGGATAGGCAGTATGAGGAATACAGTGGTACTCGAAGTAGGACCCACTCTGCATCACATTCAAAGCCCAGGACACATTCTGAGGCTCATGGCAAGCCTCCTCCCAAAAAGAATGGACCTAAGAAAGATGGCGATGACCGTCAGTCTACTAACCATCAAAGTGTCCCATCTTGACAGTTAGTGCTTCATCAAGAGTCCCGTGACAAGGGTTGCTCCTACAAGTACTTCGTGTCTTGCAAGCCCCGGGATTTTAATGGGGAGAAAGGAGCTGTCGATTGTATGACATGGCTTGACGAGATGGAGACGGTGGTAGATATCAGCGGGTGTGCTGAAAAGGATGTGGTTAAATTTGTGTCACAATCCTTCAAGGGCGAAGCACTAGCATGGTGGAGATCTTTAGTTCAAGCCACCGGGAAAATCCCACTGTACTCTATGTCATGGGAGCAATTTGTCGCCCTGATCAAGGAGAATTTCTGCCCTCAACATGAGGTGGAAAAGATAGAATCTGACTTTCTATCGTTGGTGATGAGGAACCTCGACTGTCAAGCTTACCTGACAAGCTTCAATACGCTGTCCCGGTTGGTTCCCTACCTGGTAACCCCGGAGCCAAAAAGAATCGCTCGCTTTATTGGTGGTTTAGAACCCGAGATCAAGGCCAGTGTAAAAGCTTCTCGGCCAGTTACCTTCAGGTCTGTAACTGACCTTTCCTTATCCCTCACCCTGGATGCGGTCAGACAGAGATCGCTGAGGAATAAGGAGGCCGAGAAGAGGAAGCGTGAAGATGATGGTTCGCGAAGGTCGAATAAGAAACACCGTGGGAACGGTGATAACAAGAAGGGATCTGAGTCGAGGAAGGATGGGCATAAGTCTGATGAGAAGCCCAAGTGTAAAATTTGCAAGAAGCAGCACTACGGAAAGTGCAGACTGGAGTCGAGCTCTCAGACTCAGTCAAAATCCTTTGCTTGCGGTATTTGCAAGTCCACGGATCACAAAACCCTGGATTGCAAGAAGATGAAGGACGCAACGTGCTACCGTTGCAATGAAAAGGGGCACATCAAGACCAACTGCCCTAAGTACAACAAGAAGCCTGAGGAGGCTAAGAAGACTAATGCCAGAGTCTTCAGGATGGACGCGAAAGAGGCTGTGCAGGACGATAATGTCATAACAGGTACTTTCCTTGTAAATGATGTCTTTGCAAGAGTACTTTTTGATTCAGGCGTAGATAAGTCTTTCGTAGATCATAAATTTTGTAAATTGTTGAATTTACCTGTCAAACCCCTAAAAGTGAACTATGAGGTAGAGTTAGCAGATGGTACCATAGAAACCGTCTCTACTGTGTTAGATGGATGTGTTATATCCATTAAGAACCATTCTTTTCCTCTGTCTCTACTTCCTTTTAAGTTGGCTGGTTTTGACATAGTTCTGGGTATGGACTGGTTATCTCATAACCAGGCCCAAATCGTCTGTAACCAGAAACAGGTGGTAATAAAGACTCCGTCTGGTGAATCACTTACCATTCGGGGAGATACCCAGTACGAACTGCCTGAGCAGGTGACTATGCTCAAGGCTTCCAAGTGTTTGAAGAAGGGGTGTGTCATCTACATGGCGCAAGTGATCATTGATGGGCCTAAACCGAAGATAGAAGACATCCCTGTCATTTCTGAATATCCAGAAGTGTTTCCTGAAGATCTACCTGGTTTGCCACCAGATAGGCAAGTGGAATTCAGGATCGATATCATCCCCGGAGCAGCACCAGTTGCTAGAGCTCCATACAGATTGGCACCCACGGAAATGAAGGAGTTACGGACGCAGCTAGATGAATTGCTGGCTAAGGGTTTCATTAGACCTAGTTCATCTCCTTGGGGAGCGCCAATCTTGTTTGTAAAGAAGAAGGATGGGTCGATGCGTCTGTGCATCGACTATCAGGAGCTTAATAAAGTCACGATCAAGAATAGGTATCCTTTGCCCAGGATCGACGATTTGTTCGATTAGCTTCAAGGGGCAAGTTACTTCTCGAAGATCGATCTAAGGTCAGGCTACCATCAGCTGAAGGTGAAATATGAAGACGTTCACAAGACTGCATTTAGGACTCGTTACGGTCACTACGAGTTCCTAGTGATGCCTTTTGGGCTCACTAATGCACCAGCCGCATTCATGGATCTCATGAATCGCGTCTGCAAGCCTTACTTGGATAAATTCGTCATCGTTTTCATTGACGACATTCTCATTTACTCTAAGAATAAAGCTGACCATGAGAAACACCTTCGTTGTATTCTCAAACTTCTACATCAGGAGAAACTCTATGCCAAATTCTCTAAGTGTGAATTTTGGCTACGAGAAGTCCAATTTCTTGGACACGTGGTCAGTGAGCGTGGTATCCAAGTGGATCCCGCTAAGGTTGAAGCAGTGATGAACTGGCAAGAGCCGAAGACGCCTACGGAGATTCGTAGCTTCCTGGGTTTGGCAGGATATTACAGGCGTTTTATTGAAAATTTTTCAAGGATTGCTGCACCCCTAACCTCCTTAACTAAGAAGAAGGTTAAGTTTGTTTGGGGCCCTAAGCAGCAAGAATCCTTTGATATTCTGAAGCAAAAGTTGAGCAACGCCCCAGTACTGACATTGCCAGATGGAATTGAAGACTTTGTGGTACATTGTGATGCTTCGCACACTGGCATGGGGTGTGTGCTTATGCAGAAAGGCAAGGTGATTGCCTACGCTTCAAGGCAATTGAAAGTGCATGAAAAGAATTACACCACCCATGACTTGGAGCTGGGTGCCGTTGTATTCGCACTAAAGCTTTGGAGGCACTATCTTTATGGTGTCAAATGTGTGATTTATTCAGATCACAAGAGCCTCCAACATCTGTTTAATCAGAAGGAGTTAAACATGAGGCAACGCCGTTGGATGGAAACTTTGAATGATTATGATTATGAAATCAAATACCATCCCGGCAAGGCGAATGTAGTCGCCGATGCCTTGAGTCGGAAGGAAAGGGTTAAGCCTATCCGAATTAACGCCAAGCGTATGGAGATAAAGAATAATTTGATGGAAAGGTTGTTAGCTGCACAGAAAGAAGCTGTGTTGGAAGCTAACTATCCAAATGAAAAGTTAGGAGTAACTGAGGAGCAGTTAACTCTTAGCAAGGACGGAATTTTACGGTTAAACGGACGAATATGGGTTCCAATTCATGGAGGACTTCGAGATGTCATCCTCCAGGAAGCCCATAGTTCCAAATACTCCGTTTCATCCTGGAGCTGATAAGATGTACCAGGATTTGAAGGCAAATTATTGGTGGATAGGCTTGAAAAAGTCTGTAGCCGCCCATGTAGCAAAATGCTTGACATGTGCGCAAGTCAAAGCCGAGCATCAGAAACCGTCAGGTTTGTTACAACAGCCTGAACTTCCTACGTGGAAGTGGGAAATGGTAACCATGGATTTTATTACCAAGTTACCCAAGACAAGGAAAGGCAATGATACAATATGGGTTATAGTTGACAGACTGACTAAGTCAGCTCATTTTCTACCCATCAAGGAGACTTATAGCTCCGATATGTTAGCCCAATTATACGTGGATAAGATTGTAGCCTTGCATGGCATACCTGTAGCTATTATCTCTGATAGAGATACTAGGTACACGTCACATTTTTGGAAGAGCTTCCAACAATCTTTGGGCACACGTTTGAACTTTGGTACGGCTTACCATCCTCAGACAGACGGTCAGAGTGAGCGTACTATTCAAACGTTAGAAGACATGCTACGAGCATGTGCGATCGATTTGGGTGGTAGTTGGGATAAGAACCTACCATTAATCGAATTCTCCTACAACAATAGCTACCACACCAGCATCAAGGCTGCGCCTTTTGAGGCCTTATACGGTAGAAAGTGTAGAACGCCAGTTTGTTAGGCGGAAGTTGGAGATGTCCAGTTATCAGGACCAGAGATAGTGTTCGAAACAACGGACAAGATTGTCCAGATTCGTGACCGTCTCAAAGCTGCCCGGGATAGGCAGAAGAGTTACGCTGATCCTAAGCGTAAGGATTTTCACTTCGAAGTAGGTGACAAAGTCCTACTTAAAGTGTCACCCTGGAAGGGAGTGATGCGGTTTGGTAAGAAAGGCAAGCTAAGCCCGAGATACATAGGACCTTTCGAGGTTATCGAACGGGTCGGGTCAGTTGCCTATAAGTTGAACTTACCGGAAGAGCTTAGTGGAATTCACAATGTGTTCCACATCTGCAATCTGAAGAAGTGTTTCGCTGACGAATCACTGGTTATACCACATACAGATGTGCATATAGACGCGAGCTTAAAATTTGTTGAAAAACCTTTGTCGATTGAAGATCGACAGGTAAGGAAGCTTCGAAGGAAGCATATACCTTTTGTAAAGGTCAAATGGGACGCCCGTAGAGGTCCCGAATACACGTGAGAGGTTGAATCCACGATGAAAGAAAAGTACCCTTACTTATTTCAGTAAATCTCGGGTCGAGATTTATTTTAAGGGGGTGAGGATGTAACACCTCGGAAATTCACGTCCTATAATATGTTGACACGTGTCATAAAGTTTAAACGTGTGAAAGAAATATTATGGAAGGACTAAAGTTAACAAACATAGAAAGTATGAGAATAAACGTATTCTAAGTGTCAAGTGTGAATAAATATGATGTATATTAACCCTACACGATGCTCATACCTTCAAACGAATAAATCATGGATCATACGAAGCTAAAAGTGAGTGATTTCAAACTACAGGGACCAAATGTGTCAACATGTTTAATTTATACCTCTGAGTGACCTTTTGACAAACCCGAAGCTTTGTAACGGTAAATTATGCTCACTAGAATACACGGTTTAAATTTCGTAAAGTTTCGTGAACGTATGAGAAAGTTATGATCAAATTCGTGTGCGAAGGGTTAAAGTGCAAACGTTGAAAGTTAAGACTTTTCGGGTTAACCGGAAGTGTTCAGGGACTTGGCAAAGTGGGTATAAGTCCTAAAGTCTATGAGAGTATAGTATAAGGGGTCAAAATGCAAGATAAAAGCCTAAATACCCTTTCAAAATAACCAAAGGTCAACTTACAAAACAATAAAAATCAAAAATCAGATCTCGCAGGCCAAGGCGGCCCGCATTGGGTTCGGCCAAACATGAAGCGGGCCGCGTCCCAGGCCCAGAACCGCAAAAACGGGGCTGTTGTCTGCCAAAGCTGTAATGCGCGACCTTTACCCGTTTTTCCACATCTCCTGGCCCCTAAAACACCCCCTAAGCCTCTAGGACACCTGTTGATCGATTGTGGGAACTTGTAGACTTGTTTGTCAAGCACTTATGGTGAGTAATTCCACTATCTAAGGCCATGTAAGTGCAACATTCATTCTCACAACTTCATCTGCATTGTGGATCATTTCTGGAGCTATCAAGCAGCCTCAAAGTGATCAATCTCGTGCATAGGACTCTTGTAAGTCTGCTAGTTCTTGTTTGTTTGAGTTTAGCTTAGTTAATTAGCTAAAAGTCAAACCGTCGTAATTACGGTTTGACTTCGAGATTAGTCAATAATGGCTCAGTCATATCTCGAATTAAAAGTAGTTATGAGTTGGTATTTAAGTGGGTAATAAAACCTCAAAAGGGTTTCCCCTGATCACCACTCTAACCAGGTCTAATGTCGGGTCAAACTTTTAATTAAAAAGTCAACATAATGCTTAAAATGTCATTTATGCATAATTAGCTATCTAGAACATTTATAACCTGTTTGATCATTGTTATAACTTATTAATAAGTGTATGAACATGTCCAAACATGTTCAACCCGACTATTTCCTGTTTAGACTCGGTTCGGAACCGAAAGTCGCATAGTTTGACTTTCACTTTGACTTTCAGTTCTGACCCGTTTAGGTATGTTTCAGAAATACATCAGAGCTTAAATTGGATTAGGATACATGTTAGAACAACCCTCTGTGTTTATGCACCTTGGTTCACTAGTTATCCAATTAATATGCATATTTCCGTTAATTGCTCGTATGTTGACCGTTATGCCCTTATTACCTTAGAACGTGATTTTTGAAAATGTAAAAGTGTAGAAACCTTAGTTACTGATATATAGACTTGTATGCAAAGTTTGACATCAGTTTGACTTGTAGATTAAGAGTTATGCTCATTATCGCAAAACTAATGCTTTATGTTAATGAAATGGCGTAATTAGCGTAGAGCCTAGTTAAACATACTTTTTGGTATCAAATCTTTTAACCACTGATGTAATATATTATTTTGGGATTTTTAAAGATTTTTAATTAATTTTAGGCTGAGCATAACTCATAGTCGTAGGCTTAATTCGGAAATTGTCGGTTTTGCCCTTACGGGCCATAAAATGAGTTTTACTTATCTAAACGACTCCAAACCTTTTGCTACTGATCACATATGTTAAATAAATTATTTTAAGCCTTCTGGAAATATAAAAATATCAGATTTAAGTATCGAACCCGGAAATGGCCTTTAATCGCCTAATTTAGCGTTATTAACGCATAGTATGTCTTAAAATCATATTGGACATACCCGGGTTGATACCTACTGATATATGAGGCAAATTATGATATTTTAACAGTAAGAAAAGGTTGATTAACTCAGACTTCGTTTTTGAGCTTTTCGGCTTATGTGAAATTACCAAAATACCCCTTCGGGGCATAGTTTGGTTAAAGATGATAAATTTCACATATATGCTTTAGCCTACTGTTATAACTCATCAGATTGAGTATGTTTGCTGTTTACATCAGACCTGTAACTCAGTTAAACATTTAAACTCTTTTACAAACTTTAAAATGACCAAACTACCCCTACGGGGCATAGTTTGTGTTTAAATTAGTTCGGGGCATAACGAAAGACATCCTACTGATGTTACAACATATTTGAAGCATATTAACTTAGGAAACCTGTATATGGCTCTTACGGATACCCGTTACGCATATTACGCGTTCGGCTCGGTTTATGTAACAAGTTTACATAAATTAGCCGAAACGGGTCAAACCTTATCGGTTTTATCTCAAAATCCAGAATGTGAATAATAAACCCATATTAAACAAGTCTTCAAACTTGTCGGGTCTAATTCACATTCTATCCGGTCTTCGCTTAATCGTGCGTACGAACCGTATCTTTGAAACTAGCCGGTCTAAGCTTAAGCTTAATTAAAGACCCGTTAGGATTCTAATAGGTTATATTAAACCTTCGTTCCAGATTAGGAGAACCAGTAAAAGCTACGTGCTATTTGCTTATTGTGAAATATACTTTGCATCAGGTAAATACTTTTAACTTAATTTCCCTATACGGGCTTGGGTTACGGTACATAGCGTACCGCTTGATCGAGCATCAAATCTCCACATTAAGTGGGTAGTTGAATAATTTGATCGGCTCGTTTAAACAGTCTTGTTTACTTTACAGCCTTTGGGGGGTTAATGACCATGTCCTGGATATCCCTGGCATCATCTTACGAGATGGCCACGACCTGAGCACGGGGTGTAGGCGTACACCCGTGTATAACTCTATGATGTGGTGTGTCTATTGATCTTTAACCCGGATACGTTCCGGGCTACTGAACGCATAAGTAACATGTAATTCGTTCACAAGATTATAATATTAAATAATTCTCCCAAGTTAAACAAAATGTTTATGCCACGTGCATCCAAACCAATTTTCAATCATTTTTACAAAATGAGTCAGTTGAATGTATTTACCAGTGTAAACTGACGTATTTTCCCAAAAAAAGATTAAATGCAGGTACTAAGCGAAATAGGCTGGGATTCTCCTAAGCAACATTAGAAGTCTCGCAAGCTTAAGATGCCTGAAGTCTGTTGAACCATAATTAATATTTTTATCTTTCGATCCTACCGTGGATAAACACCGGATATTGTGACTTTGTTTACAAATAAATAAATTCGGTCGTATCTTATTTTAAATTTGCTTCCGCTGTGCATTATTATATTGTGTTGTTTGACTATTACGTTGCCAACCACGTCACGATACTCCCCCACCGGGCCCACCGGTGACACGTGGAAATCGGGATGTGACAAGAACTCACCTCCATGATGAACCTTACAGAGAAAAACATCGGCATATCGGCTGCAACCAAAATCAGAGTACAATTTTAGAACTTTAACCAAGTAGCATAATCAAACCAACTCAGGAACTTACAGTAAATGGAGTCTGGGTTAACATCTTCTTCAATTTCACAAACCATCCAATATCTAGTAGCCATCAATCAGGGTTAACGTCTTTAATTTCAGTCTTAGGGCATGTTTGGCTAAGCTTTTTGAAACAACTTATTGACTTATTGGTTTTTTGAAAAGTTATAAGCTCTAAAATGATGTTTGGTAATGAGGGTGTATGTGAGGGGAAAAAGCCAATAAGTCAATAAGCCACTCTATACTGACTTTTCCAAAAAGTCAATAAGTCAATAAGTTGTTTCAAAAAGCTTAGCCAAACATGCCCTTAATTTCGAACACGAATCGTTTGGGAGCAGAGCGAATGTGGTTTTAGGTCAAGCAAAAGGTAGATTTTAGGATCTGGGGGATGGGGTTGTATACGTTTATAGTTGTGAAGAGGGACAAAATTACCGAAATACCCTTAAAGGAAACGGTCAACTGACAGAAGGATGTAAATTGTAGAAATTTGTAAAACGACGTGGATGTAGATGTCCAAAGGTTTCTTAAAGTAGCCAAAAGTGTCGGAATGATCTAACTACACGATTGTAAACTAACGTTTACTCTTAATTTAAACTTATGAACCTTACAATATTATATCATATCCTGGTTATAAAAAATCATATATATTCTACATGTATATATGATATCCAAATAAAGAAAGATCTAGAATATTAAAAAGAAAATAACACAAAAAGATTTCAACATGTTACCCCCAAAATCAAAATTTGAACTCTCAAAAATGCTAAAGACGTGCGTGAAGTAAAAAAAAAAAAAAAAAAACCCATCTTTACCAACGGTTTAACCTTTTCGCTCAGGATCTGGGTTTGGATCTTCGGTTCGAACAAACCCCATCGTCATCTCTCAATTGTAAGTGTAATCTATCTCACCCGATTACGATATTATTTGATTTGTATCTATCTATTCAATTTACATGCATTTGTATTGTCAATTTGGGGGAGAAATTTGTTCAATTTAGGCCTGAATTTTGAGTTAATTTTGCTGAATCAATTTAGGGGTTTTGTAGAATATTGTTGTGTAATTTGGGTTTGATCTGAATTGTTTCTAATTGATGTTGTTTATGGTATGAAATTGGTATAAGTTGTTTATGATGTTAGCTTGTATTTGAACAATTTAAGTTCATATCTTTAATGGGTATTTAAAATTTTAAATACATTTATTATGTGTTTACTAATAATTGATTCAAGAATTATGTGTTTACTTACTTGCATCATACTCCAAGAATATGATTTCTGGATGATGGCATTTTGGGTATATTTGCATTTAGTGTAGGTGTCACATAGAATACTATTTATAATTTGTGTATATTCTGTGAAATCAGGATTTAAACTTGTTCCAAGACTGCAAGAAGTGTTTCACGACGACTTTAAGGTCATGAACCATGTGAAATTCTGTTGATAACGATACACGATAAATGGAGTCGCAAATTACCTTTACTCGTGAGGCTTCAAGCCAGCCGGATGATGTATTTGTTAAAGATGTAATCACATCGGAAACAAATTGTGTTACGTCTAATCTGCCAGGTAATGGGAATGATCGGTTTGTTTCATCAAGGTCCTTTCATTTATTCTACGTTTATTCATAATGTGGGTTGTTTATGTAAAATTCGTAATATAGTGAAAAAACAAACACGACAATGGGCAGCGTGGACACGTCAGGAAGAAGAAAGCTTCTTTACTGCATTACGGCAAGTTGGCAAGGCAAGTTTCACTATGATATTATATGTAGGGCTGCAAACGAACCGAACGAAAATGAACAAGACCTTGTTCATGAAGAAATCGTGTTCGTCTGTTAAGAAATATATGTGTTCACGAACTGTTCATGAACACTTACCGAACGTGATTTTATATGAACTTGTTCGTGTTCGTTTGTGTTTGTTTGTTATTTTTAGGCAACAAACACAAACGAACTTTGATGAACACAAATGAGCACAAACTAATGTTCATAAACACAACTGGAAATAAACGAACACAAACAAGCGTTCATGAACATAATACATTGACGCTTATTAAATATTTTATTTGTTGGAATTTTGAAGTATTCAAATAAAATATAAAAACTAAAAACACTAATGAACTATCGAACACGTTACCGAACGCTCACGAACATAAATGAACGAATGCGGCCTCAGTTCATGTTCGTTCATTTAACTAAACGAACGAAATTTCCCGCCGAATGGTTCACGAACTGTTCGCCGAATGTTTGGTTCATTTGCAGCCCTAATTATATGTCTATATCTTAATATTATATATATATATATACACACACACACATGAACAATACATATTGCTAATATCCTATGTGTTTGTTACAGAATTTTGAGAAGATTACTTCTCGTGTGCAAAGTAAAAACAAGGATCAGGTTATTCTTTGTTTACACTAATTTATTTTTTAGTTCTCATATAATATAGTGTTATCTTTGTTTTTTTGCTTTTAGTTTCTCAGTTTGAAGTTCAATTTACTGGTCTTTTCAGGTTAGACATTATTATTATCGTCTTGTAAGACGTATGAACAAATTGTTGGGCCCTGAACTTTCTCTTGATGCCAAAAATTCTAAAGATACAAATGCTGCTATGCTTCGATGGTATATATATTCATCTCTATGTTTAGTTATATAAACATAATTTGTAGCATATGCATTATACATGCTTG
Source organism: Helianthus tuberosus (assembly GCA_030545235.1). NCBI lineage: Eukaryota > Viridiplantae > Streptophyta > Magnoliopsida > Asterales > Asteraceae > Helianthus > Helianthus tuberosus. The sequence goes on from CM060355.1 coordinate 19,575,432, forward strand.
TTTTCTTTTTCAGGTGGTCTTTACTTGAAAAACATAGCTGTAAAGCCTCAAAACTTCACTTGAAGCCTCGGAGATTCAAGATTTTCTTGGAGACTTTGGTTAGTTAGCTCAAGATCTTTAATTTTCTGTATATGATTCTTATTTTCTGGACTAATTTTTATTTTTTTGCGATGAAGGAGCACCAACTACTGAAAGACCGAAAGAAGAACATAAGAAAACGACCGAATCAGGGAGGAAACTGTTCTACCGCACCAACTAATAAACCAGCAAGACAACGCCGTAGACAAGGTAATTATATTCTCTAAAGTTATTATTATATGTTAAATATTTATAAAGCTTAGTTCATATTATGCAGTTAATATCTGTGATACCGATGTATCGGTTGTCGGTCCCCATGTAAAATATTGGTGTCAAATATCGGTACCAATATTATCGGCGATATTGACCGATATATCACCGGTTTTCCTGATATTAGTACCTTTCTTCTTAGTTCTACCATTCGTCTTTCTTCTTATTACTGCTATTAGTGTTTAAAGTCTTAATTGTTAAATGTTAGTGTTTTAAGTCTTAGTCAGTACCTACTTGCTACAATTGTTAGTGTTTTGCAAGTTGTAAAAGGTTAATTTGTTAATGGTAGTTGAGTATACTGAATTGTTAGTGTTAAATTGCTATATATATAAATTCTACAGAGTTAATTGCCCGGATGGTCCCTGTGGTTTCACGTTTAGTCCCCACCTTTTGGAAATAGCAGGTATGCTCCCTATGGTTTGTCATTTTGTTACTCGGATAGTCCCCTGACATTTACTCAGGGGACTATCCGAGTAACAAAATGACAAACCATAGGGAGCATACCTGGTCAGGGGACTATCCGAGTAACAAAATGACAAACCATAGGGAGCATACCTGCTATTTCCAAACTAACTGACATCTACTAAGGGGACTATCCGAGTAACAAAATAACAAACCATAGGGAGCATACCTGCTATTTTCAAAAGGTGGGGACTAAACGTGAAAAAACATGAAACCACAGGGACCATCCGGGCAATTAACTCAATTCTACACGATATTTAAATTACCGGGTGTTCAAAACTATCCGTATCCGAAAATCCGATCCGAAATATCCGATATCCGAATCCGAAATATCAGAAAAATCGGATATCCGAATTTTTCGGATTCGGATAGTGATTTTCAAAATTTTCGGATATTTCGGATATCCGAAAATTTAATTTTCATTTTTTCCGGATATCCGAAAATATCCGAACTATCCGAAAATACCCGAAAAATATCCGAAATATCTGAAAAATATCCGAAAATATCCGAAAACTTATATTCGGATATCCGAAACTATCCAAAATATCCGTTTCCGAATATGAAAAAAATAATAAAAAAATAAAAAGTTGGATTTTCGGATATCCGATTCACTATCCGAATCCGTATCCGAAATTTCGGATATCCGAATTCCGGATATTCGAAATGTCGGATACGGATTCGGATAGTGAAATCTGGTATCCGAAAATTTCGGATATCCGAAATCCGGATATCCGGTTTTGAACACCCCTAACTGTGATAACCTATATCTCAAATATCGGTCCTTGATGATATGCGATTTTTTACCTCATTAACTACTTATATATTAAAGTTAATGCTTCCACAGATGCCTACAAAAAATGGGAGAAAGCTGCAATTGCTGTTGTTTCGTTGGTTGCTGATGCTGCCGAACATTTGGAACGGACATCATTGGATCAATTGGCTAATACTGTTAAGAGTGTAGATGGTGAGTGGTATGTTTACTAAATAATATTAAAGTAGACTTTTTTTTTTCTAATGTGAATATATGATTTGCTTTCAGGAGACAAAGGTTCGGACCCAACTGCACCAAATTTTAATCAAAATATGAAACTTAAACTTCAACTCTTCCCCGTCGATGAAAGCACACGCAGATCATTGGAAATGGTAGGACACAAAAGATCAAATGAACAATAATTATGTTCAAACATTAAATATATTAAATTTGGGTTAATTTTATTTTTCAGGATAATCACAACCCGCATCTGGAGTTGACTTTAAGTACACGAAAAAAAATATCATCGGTTTTGGAACATATGAATCGAAAATGGGGTAGTTCTAGCATAGCTTCTGGAGAACTGACACTTGTCCCTTATTACGTTCAAACATTAAATATATTAAATTGTCAAAAATGGACTCGTGATTCTGTTGTAAGTGCTGGGGATGTATATGCAGCGATCGGAAGTCCTTCAGTTTTCCGCTTAAGGTATTTTATTCAATATATATATATATATATATAGAGAGAGAGAGAGAGAGGGGCCGGTTAACGTACAAGACCCCCTTAACGTGCGGCGGTATGCGACCACTAATATAACATGCGTAATTAGGGTTTAATCCAGCCCATGCGTAATTATGCAAATAACGTGCGTAATTATGCAAAGTTAATTACTATTTTGCCACTGCGTTCAATTGAAGGCTTGGATTAGATCAGATCAGATGCGCGGTTGAGATGCTCGCGTACGCATCACACGATAAGGAGGTCTTGTATTTTAAACTTTCTCTCTCTCTGTCTCTCTCTCTCTCTATATATATATATATCAACATGTTACGATATAGTATTACAGTCTCGTATTTATTGTTCTACTTTCTTCTTTTTTTAAGGTATGGTTGGTTTGCAAAAGCGTTTTCAACACTGGAATGGGCCGACAGTTTGACTAACATAAGTGTTGGTGATTTACTCTCCGAGTTATCTCATAATCAAGATGCTAACTGCGTTGATTCACCGTTGCCACCTGGCTCGCCATGTCAGCAACAGATTTCATTCAGTTGTGATTCGTTTGATGCTGCCATTGCTGCACATATAAATGGCAAAAATGCCTTCCAGCCTACCGTTGTATCTTCAATTTGGGATGCAGATGAAGCATGTGACGCCTTTTCGTTCCCAAAAGAAGTACAAGTTTTAGAAAATAATTGTAGAGATGCTGCTGCTATGAGCCAAATTCCACCTGGCTCTGTTATTGAGGTTTACATTATAAATTAGTTCTAGAAATATCTTCCTTTAGGGTTAATTTCATATATATATATATAGGGTGGGGTTCCAGAGTGAACACTAGTGTATTTGCGAACTGAGTGAACAAATCCTGGCCATTGATTTACACACGTGTATGGCGATTTCATTGTCAAATCGTAAGATACACTAGTGTATTTCATCATCAAATCCTGGCCATTGATTTACACATGTGTATGGCCAGGATTAGTTTGCTCAGTTCGCAAATACACTAGTGTTCATTCCTGAACCTAGTCCTAACCCTATATGTGTGTGTGTGTGTGTGTGTGTGTACACACAGATACATATCTTTATGTATCCTTCTAAAAGTTCAATCCTAAATCTCATAATAACATATTTACTTTTTTGAAACACTAAAAGAATACCAGATTTATAGTATGTTTCACTGATTAATTTAACATGAAAGTACCGTTATTACTGTGAATATCACACTCTTTGTTTATTCAGTGAAACACGTTATAAGCAACTGATTTATTATTTGCAATGAAATGTGTAAATTTGATATTTTCTCCGTGATGAAAGAGTAAGTATGAAATTTAGAAGGATACATAAATATATATGAAGTTCAGAACTTTTATACGAATATACAACAAACTCCCTTCCTTTTTAGTTGTTCTTTTTTACTGAAATTCCAATGAGAATAACATATTTTGAAGCATATTAATATGATTTTATTTCATTTTTTGTTAACAGAAATCACCTGAACAAAAGGAGCAGAAAGATGATCCTGCAAAAGTGCATTTGATGGACGAGTGTAATTTTAGCGGAAATCATGAGGATATTTCTGCAAAGGATGTCAACTCGCTTACTGATGCATACTGGGTATGTCTCTAAATAGGATCAAATTCATATATATATCTTCTAGATTTCATAATATCATATTTATCCGTTTTATAGTAAATAAAACAGATTCATAATTAGTTACCTATAACTTGTTTCACTGAATAAAGGAACAATAAAAAAACATTATTCCATAATATCATATGGTGATGTTTTTTAATCAAAAGTTAGTTTTTGAACGGACCTAATATTTCGTTTTCTTGTATATTGCAGGCTGATTCTTTAGGACCGTTAGAATTGGATGTACCATCATGTAGATATACTAACGACGTTATATTGAGCGATAGCATTGGTGGATTTAATTGCCTTCTAAATACCAGCCTTGATGCTTTTCATAATTGTTCATTCTTTGGTTCAGAGAAAAGAGAAACAACACCCTTAACAAAACTTGGAGCTCAAGAAACCGTTTCCTCATATCAAAAGGCTGACAGTGAGATTTCAGGTTGATTTTACACAAGCGGAACCACATGCATTTGCTGATTTAACCTTTTCTTTCGTGTTAATATGATATCCCATATCGCGATCTGACTTTAGCGTCTTCAGAAGGGCTCGGTTTTCGTTACAGGAGACTTTTTTTTTCTAATGTTGTACAAAGGTAATCATTAATTTGAGGTCTGTGAGACATTTGTTTATCATGGTAAGCATCTTTGATGATTCCTGAGATTGTATTTACATATAGAATTATTTTTTTCCTTTTCAAACCAATTACAAGAACTCAAACAAGATTAAGAACATGAACAACTAAAACTAAAACTAAAACTGCATTTAATACTAGCACTAGATGACAACTACTCCATCCAAGTTAGCCGTTAACCGTTCCCTCCTCGTTCTTGGATCTCGAACTGCCTGGGTCGCCCAACAGTACCTGGATCATCCCTGACCCATTTTGACCCAGTTCGGGGTTCGTATCAGTTTGTGATTGCTCCTTAAAGTTGTCCATCCTTTTGCTGCCTTTTGACAAATGTTTTTTTAGAAATAGGATTTTTTAAAGCCTATGATGACATATTATATTTCTTTGGTTATGTTTGAAAAACGGGTATGATGTTGGCTTGAGTTTCGACATTTCCTTGGAAATGTGCCCTATAAAGATATGGTCGATGATTGGAAAATGCATCGTTGTTTTGTTGAAGATGCCGCTACCTTGGCTCGTGACAACTATTTTTCAAAGCATCTCCGCCAAATGGCGCTACCATGGCTTATGATATCTTAAAACCTCGTTCATTGTCACAAGAAAGTCTCGGTTGCCACTATGTTGCCTTGCGACGTCTATAAAACCCATTCACTTGTCAAGATAAAGTTGATGTGTCTCTCACATGTCGCTATTAGACTTAACGGCACTACAAGAAAGCCCTTAACCAACATTTTATATAATCATCTTCAACGATATATTCATACACACCCATCTTTAACAAAATCCCTTTAACGAAACTTGATATTTTAGTTTAACAAAATACCTTCTATAAAACTTGATATCCCAACAAACAATTTCTTGTTATCAAGGCATTATAAGACCACATGAACTACAACTGTTATCGGCATGGTTGTAAAAATCCCGACTAGCCGCCGATTAATCACTAATCGGAGGTTCACCGATTACTGGCCGATTAATCACTAGGCGGTCAATGGCGGTCCTATTCTGGCCAAATTTTGGCCAGACGCCGGCCAAATTTCGACCAAACCTTATAAATTCCTTCCAATTACTTAAATAAATGTGTCAATGAGTGGATAAAAAATATCTGCTTTAGAAAACTACATATAAAAATGTGTGTGTATATATATAACTAAAAATTACATATAAAAATCTCGATCTGATTAATTCCGATTAATCCCTATTAATCCCGATTAATCGCTAATCGGTACCCCCACCGCCCGACTAGCGCCTAGCGATTCTTACAACACTAGTTATCGGACAACCGAAACTTCATATCTGGAAATATTGTAACAAGCATTATCCACTACATTCTTTAGGCCATTGCTTATCATGTGAAGCAAATTCAAGTAGCTTTAAAAGATAGACTGAATGTTGATGTTTCTTAATTCTTATAGGTATAAGGCGTGACGAGTGTCAACCGTACAAAGCGCCTATAGAGAGTATTTTTAAAGTTATTGCGAGAGTAGCTAGGATGAGTTACCACAATACATTACAGCATTACAAGCCTCAACCCCTACTATTGTTGTTGATTTGGTTGTATCACCAAGCTAAACCATTCAATATTCAATACTTAATTTTTTTTTTAGATATTTTACTTTACAGTAAACACATTTCACTCTCGATATAAGAAGTCGGGCTTAAGCTCAACATCCTTTACTAAATAAGATCCCATTTAGGCTCTAGCTCAACTACTTAAGTTCAATTTGATTCAAGCTTTTAGTTAGCCAGTCTCGAGTAGCTCATAAATGATTCGGCTCATTTCCATCACTAGTTCCGGTCGAATGTTTGACATGTTTAATTAAACATGTAGACCTATTAACACATTTAAAGTTTAAAAAAAGAATATATTTTACTAGTGTCAATATGTTTAACCATTTTTTTTTATTTATTACGAAGCATCTAGATGTTTATGACATTTTAAACCTGCTATATAACTATTTTAAATGTGTTTAGATTAGAGTTCAGGCGTTGAAAAACAAATAAATCAATGACAAGTCCTATTCAAATTTACAAATATCGTTTATTACTATTTATATAGATGGATAATTATGTGAAAGATGACCTTAAAGGCCACAATATTAGGGGTGCTAAAGAAGTTAAAAGGCAAGTGGTTGAGAAGGATTCTAAGTTGGTATATACTTTTTTTTAAATATCATAGTCATAAGAACATTCGAGATCAACTAGCATTCTAGAAACTCTAGTGGTTGTATTTGATATCTTGCTACAGTCAAAACATGTAGATTAACATATTAAATAATCAAATTCTAAAATCATTTATGTTATAAGTTTGACCGTATAATAAACTATTAACATTATCATGTAACTATTCTATATAAGTTACTTTAGTTAAAATTAAAATTAATAATAAAGTTTGAGAGTATAAACGATCATTTCACCATATATCATTCCCTAGATCATCAGTAAATCTTACAAATAGCAAAGATTTCAATGAGACCTCCCGACTCGATAGTAGTTTTGTATCAAGTTTTGGACATAAGGCACCTAACACTCAACAATCGGGACAAAAGTCGATTAGTGCATGTACCATTTTGACTTTCGGCTATAAACGACACCACATGATGCATGATTAATAGTCCGCCGCTTTTAACAGTATTTTCACAAAATTAGTAAAATAACGTTAAAATTAGTGCAATTTTACTTTTGCTCCTTGAGGGTCCACACGTATATACATTATATGCGCACGCCGCAAGTGGGGCGGTATATATCATTCACTATAAATTTGTTTAAATGGAGTGCGTCCAGTGTTCATATATCAAATCTGACACCAACCCAACAAATCAACACGAATTTGAATACGAGACGAACCTCAATAACCGTGTCAAACACATATTTACACAATACTTCACGGACAATACTTCACGGGTTGACATGCATTACACGTTTGACTCAAATTGTGCCTTTACCCCATTTCAAAATTACAATTTTGCCCCCAGTTAAGAATTACAATATTGCCATTGTTTTAAATTTCAGCAAAATTGTGGAAGTATTTTGTTTTAATTGGTTGACTTGATGTAATTTTTATTCGTATCAGACAGCTGCCTACCACTTGCTCATGCCTCATTGGTCCTAACAAATTACAATTTTGCCCCCAACTCAAAGTTACAGTCTTTCCATCATTTTTTTTTCTAGCAAAACTATGATAGTGTTTTTCTAATTGGTTGAGAGATTTTCGACGTAACGCCTCGCAACACGGCAGAGCATAAAAGTAGTTATGAAACAAAAGCGTAAAATTAGAACAGGTTTTCATTAATTGTATCTATCTTTAACAATAAAATAAAATAATATAAAATAAATATATATATTTAAGCTCAAAAATTAAGAGTTAAATGTCATTTTAGTCTCTGTGGTTCGGACATTTTGCCAGTTTAGTCCAAAGGTTTGAAACGTTACCATTTTAGTTCATTGAGTTAACTTCATCCATTTTTCTGTTAATGAGAATGACAAATCGGTCATTCTATATGTAATTCTGTTAACTAGAAGAACATTTCGGCCATATAAAATGACCGAATTGCCTTTTTTATTAACATAAAAAATGGATGAAGTTAACCCAGTAGACAAAAACGGCAACGTTTGAAATTATTTAGACTAAAATGACAACGTTTCAAACTTTTGAACTAAATTGACAAAATGAAGTTAACCCAGTAGACAAAAACGGCAACGTTTGAAATTATTTAGACTAAAATGACAACGTTTCAAACTTTTGAACTAAACTGACAAAATATTCAAACGTTAGGGACTAAAATCACATTTAACTAAAAAAAATAAATGTGAAAATAAGGATATCTTTGGTAACAAGAAAGGTTTCCTGTACTTTCACTATTTATACACACAACCCCTTACCCAAACCCTCACAAATCCCCAAATTATTCACCCAATTCTTCGATCTCAATTCACGAATCAATCAACATGAGCAATCAAGCGGAATCATCGGACTCGTAAGTCACACTTCAATCGATTATCATCATCTTTCAATCGTTGTTTCATCATCGTTGATCTCGATTTCAAGTTCTAACCTTTGAATGTGTATATTGTTTGCAGTAAGGGCACAAAGCGCGACTTCAGTACGGCAATTCTTGAACGGAAGAAGGCTGCTAACAGGCTGGTTGTTGATGAAGCTATTAATGATGATAACTCTGTTGTTGCGTTGCATCCTGAGACCATGGAAAAGCTTCAGCTTTTTAGAGGAGATACTATTCTGATTAAGGTAGTTTTTTGTTTGATTGTTGTTTATTGATTGTTGATCTGATGTTTTGTTGTTTTAGAGTATTGATTTGGTTATTATTGGGTTAGGTTTTGTTGATTGTTGAATAAATTTAGGGTTTTGGATCTGGGAACTTGTTTATGTGGTTTACTTGTTGATTTAGTTATAGGTTTATTGTTTAAACATAAAACAATTGGATGAATCTTTTTGGATTGGTGTTTTTAATTATAGTTTGAGATTAATTATTCTTTTTGCTAGACCGAATCGCTTTATCATATAGTTTTTATGATGAAAAAGATTGTTCTTGACACTCTTATTTGTTTAGAAAATATCATTGTTACAAGTAAGATAAGATGAGTCAGGTTCATTGTTTAAACACTTGTTGTTATTGTGAAGTTAGATAAATTTCTTTGGATTATTGTTTTTGGTGAATTTAGATTGGCCCAGTTTGGAGATCAATATTTTTTTTTCTGTTACGCTTTCGTGTATAGTTATAACAATGTAAAGGATTGTTTTTGACAGTTGACACTCCAATTTGTTTAGAAAACATAATTGATGCCTATATGCATAGGATAAGATGAGTCTGTGTGATGGGTATGAGAGTTTTGTGTGATTGTAATAATGTGGAATGTTGAATTTGTAAGAAGCTTACTCATTTGATATATGTCACTATTGATACTAGCATGTTAGAATGTAGATTGACTGAAATAATCATGAGCGGATATGATATTATAAGTTTATTTTTCTTGATTAAATCTGTAAAATTGATTAGCTAATAAAGGGAGATGTTGAGGTGATAAAAAAAATCATATTTTTATTTTGTTTTGAAGGGCTAATCTGAACATGTTAATATGTTATTGTCAATGGTCAATAACAAACTTCAATATCAGACTATCAGCTACATAACAAACTTCAGTATTAGATTATCAGCTACAGTTTGTAGTTTTGTGTATAATAAAAGCCTAATTATATTAATAATCAGGACTGACTGCTAATCCATAAAAAACTAGACTTTCCAAATGTGATAAAGTTGAGTATGTCATGTACAATTTTATCGGTAGTCATTCACGAATAGGATAACCAGCAAGTTTCTTAGACTTATGTTAATAGATGTAGCTAGTGGCTTGCTTTTTGATTCACCTTAAACATATTTCTTTATTTACAAATTTCAGAATTTTAATGTATTTTTTCTATCTACAGGGAAAGAAGCGTAAAGACACTATTTGCATTGCTCTTGCTGATGACACTTGTGAAGAGCCAAAAATCAGAATGAACAAGGTTGTCAGGGCTAACCTACGTGTCAGGCTCGGTGATGTGGTCTCCGTCCACCAATGCCCCGATGTCAAGTACGGCAAACGGGTGCATATCCTTCCAGTTGATGATACAATCGAAGGCGTTACTGGCAATCTCTTCGATGCATATCTAAAACGTAAGTTCAATTTAAAAAAAAAAATCTTTTTGCAGATTAATTTATCATGTTTATTTACTAGTATAATAATAATATTAATGATGATGATGGTTGGTATACATTGTTTTTCAGCGTACTTTTTGGAAGCTTACCGGCCCGTGCGAAAAGGTGACTTTTTCCTTGTGAGGGGAGGAATGCGGTCAGTTGAATTCAAAGTTATCGAAACCGATCCTGCGGAATATTGCGTAGTTGCACCGGATACCGAGATCTTCTGTGAAGGCGAGCCTATCAGACGTGAGGATGAAGATCGATTGGATGAAATCGGTTACGATGATGTCGGTGGTGTCCGCAAACAGATGGCACAAATCCGTGAGCTCGTGGAGTTGCCGCTAAGACACCCACAGCTTTTCAAGTCAATTGGGGTCAAACCACCGAAAGGAATCCTTCTTTACGGGCCTCCTGGATCCGGTAAGACTTTGATAGCCCGGGCTGTCGCAAACGAAACCGGTGCTTTCTTCTTCTGTATCAACGGTCCCGAAATCATGTCGAAGATGGCTGGAGAGAGTGAGAGTAATCTCCGAAAAGCGTTTGAGGAAGCCGAGAAAAACGCTCCGTCGATTATCTTCATCGACGAGATTGATTCGATCGCTCCGAAAAGAGATAAAACAAACGGAGAAGTTGAACGAAGAATCGTCTCACAGCTTTTGACTCTGATGGACGGGTTGAAATCCCGTGCTCACGTTATTGTTATGGGTGCAACCAACCGTCCCAACAGCATTGACCCGGCTCTGAGACGATTCGGCAGGTTTGACCGTGAAATCGATATCGGTGTTCCCGATGAAGTCGGTCGGCTCGAGGTGCTCCGCATTCATACCAAGAACATGAAGCTGGCTGAAGATGTGGACTTGGAGAAGATTTCGAAAGAGACACATGGATATGTTGGTGCTGACCTGGCGGCTTTGTGTACTGAGTCGGCACTTCAGTGTATTCGTGAGAAGATGGATGTGATCGATTTGGAAGATGAGTCGATTGACGCCGAGATTCTTAATTCGATGGCGGTTACGAATGAGCATTTTCAAACCGCCCTTGGTACGAGTAACCCGTCTGCTCTTCGCGAAACGGTTGTCGAAGTTCCTAACGTCAGCTGGGAAGATATCGGTGGGCTCGAAAACGTTAAACGAGAGCTCCAAGAGGTAGTATTCTTATTTATTTGTTTGATAAATTTTTATAAATGATCGGTGATCTAAAATCTATTAATCTGTCATGCAGACTGTGCAATATCCGGTTGAACACCCTGAAAAATTCGAGAAATTTGGTATGTCACCATCTAAAGGAGTTCTGTTTTACGGGCCACCCGGGTGTGGTAAAACGCTTCTAGCCAAGGCTATAGCCAATGAATGCCAAGCTAACTTCATCAGCATCAAGGGTCCAGAATTGCTAACCATGTGGTTTGGTGAAAGTGAAGCTAATGTTCGTGAGATCTTCGATAAGGCCCGTGGGTCCGCCCCTTGTGTTCTGTTTTTTGATGAGCTCGACTCCATTGCTACCCAGGTCTGTATCATAATATTATTCATAATAATATAGCGAATCCATTCAAAATAATTTAGTTTTCACAAAATTTTACATTTTGTTGACTTTATTGTTTTGCTTACAGAGAGGAAGTAGTCAAGGAGATGCGGGAGGTGCAGCTGATAGGGTGTTGAATCAACTTTTGACTGAAATGGACGGGATGTCAGCTAAAAAGACGGTTTTCATTATTGGTGCAACCAACCGTCCTGACATCATCGATCCAGCTCTTTTGAGGCCCGGTCGTCTTGATCAGTTAATTTACATTCCTCTCCCTGACGAGGAGTCGCGTTACTCGATCTTTAAATCTGCTTTAAGGAAGTCACCCGTTGCGAAAGAAGTTGACCTTCACGCACTTGCTAAATACACTCAGGGATTCAGTGGGGCTGACATCACCGAAATCTGCCAGCGTGCAGTTAAATACGCTATTCGTGAGAACATTGAGAAGGTACGTAAAGACTAAATACGGTAGAGGGTAGGGGTGTGCACGGTTCGGTTTTCTGGCAAACTCAAAACTGAAACCGAAATTTCGGCTTTTCCTGTTTTGTTATTTTGGTTTTAACAACACTTATTTCGGTTTTTAAAACAAATTACGTAAGATAAATGAATATTAAAAAAACATTAACAAAATGATTTTTGGGTTATTCGGTTCGGTTTTTTTGGTTTTTTTATAAAATGCAAAACCGAAACCGAACCCTAAATTTTGGCGGTTTTCTGCTCACCCCCAGTAGAGGGTAGATTGGTAATTTGATTACAACTTAATATGCTAATTGTGGGATGTGTTTTTCTTTCCAGGATATTGAAAGGGAGAAACGAAGGAGTGAGAACCCGGAGGCGATGGAGGAGGATGTGGAGGATGAGGTGCCGGAGATCAAGGCGGCGCATTTTGAAGAATCGATGAAGTTTGCGCGAAGGAGTGTTAGTGATGCTGACATTCGTAAGTACCAGGCATTTGCTCAGACTCTGCAGCAGTCTAGAGGTTTCGGGTCGGAGTTTAGGTTCTCTGAGACTAGCGGTGCGGCCACTGGTGCCGGTGGCTCAGACCCTTTTGCTGCTGCTGCTGGTGCGGCTGATGATGATGATTTATATAACTAGCTTTAAAGCACGACACTCTTTATCTTGAACTTTTGTAATTTATGTAAACTTGATGCTTTTGTTTTACAAGACTTAATTCTCCCTTGTTTCATGCTTTGGTTATTTACTTTGATGAGACGGTGAACGTTTCTGAAATGCTTATGAAAGAACTTTGTAAATCGTCTTTACCTTCAGTTTATAGTTTTTACCAAATACTAGAAGAGCCAAGTTTGTTATTGTAAATAGGTTTGGCATAAGACCACTCGGTATGGGGGACGTCCAAGCCCTGTTGAAGAGCGCTGCCGCCCCGGAACACCACCTCCTGGCCCCGTCGACTTCTTCAGCGTCCTCCCCTCGATGTTGTTGCCGGTCCTCTCTCTTCTTTATATACACCCCCCTCCCCCCGCGCAAGTTAACACCTCCCAAATAGGTGCTGCAGTAACTTTTTTTATTTTTAAATCAGTGCTACAATAACTTCTTTTTATTTAACTTGTACACTTGCATCTATGGTTGTAAACGAACCGAATGAAAACTTATCAAACATTAAGGAAATAAACATGTATATGAACCGTTTATGAACGCTTACCAAACATAGACGAACGCAAACGAACATTATATATTTGTATAAAAATACAATCTGCACTTTTTATTAGAAAGATTACGAATAATCCACCAAAAATAAATTGATACTTAACAAGATTAATACAAAACCTAAGAGGTTTGTCAAACTTGCATGATTAATACACAAACTGAATTGAAATGGGGGATATTGGCGGAGGTGTATAATATAACCATGGTTTCAAATTTTAAAAACTAAAGCCAATAAAATATAAATAGAACATAAAAAACCTTTAAATGAACGAACATAAATGAACACATTACCGAACGTTCACGAACATAAACGAACTTTCCGCCTAACGGTTCACGAACAGTTCGCTAAACGTTTGGTTCGTTTACAATTCTACTTGCATCCTTTCCCTTTAACTATTTACACTTCACCCCTACACTTTAATCACGTTTTTTTGTTCTTTTATCAGTTTATGTTTTACCTTTGAACTTTAATAGAGATATTATAGGGCTCTAAATTTTAATAAATATTTTCATTTAACCAATTTGTGTCTATATTCCTGAACTTTCATAGAGTTAACATACTGCCCTCGAAGTTTAATAACGTAATTTTCTTCTTTTTTAACAAATATTTTTTCTTTTATCATTTCTATACGTTTAATTATTTTGTATTTAACTTATTATAATTGAAGCTGATTTTTGACTTTAGACATGTTTACTTAACCGTGCGGCTTGCATATTGTTACCATTGTTTCAACGTTAATTTTTTTAAATACTAATGTACAAGTTGTCAAAACCGACCTTTATGTACTTTCCATCGGATCTACACCCCCGGCACAAGCACAACGCGTTACTGAATTCGTTTTTATCATTTTCATTCGACTTAAAACACGAGTTCAAATCCTTTCAGGCGACTTTATTTTTTGGGTTTTCTCTTTTGGTTGCTATACCGAGTGTCGGTAACATATGGATACCGTAATAAACAAAACTTATACCAACCAAATTCCCGTCATTAGCGTTATATTTACCATTGTGTCTAGGTTTTCATTTAAGTTTTTTAGAAATCTGTCTACTCCTCGCCGCAAACCACGGGTGTAACCACAAGTTCATAAAAATAACAAAGCAGATAATTTTTAAAAGACCAACTGGATTTGGGTAAAAACATGTAGTTAACTATAACTAGTTATAGAAAGTAAAGACTATCAAAACTGGTTCACACACTAAGGCAACACGTGGCAACGGCGGGTAGAGATAGTGGTGGTTAGACGGCAATGAGGTCGACAGTGACCGGTAGGTTGTGTTGTTGGTGGCGGCAGCAGTGATGGTGGTTGTACGACTAGCGACAAGCATTGGCGGTTGGTGACATTGGGCTATTTGAACTCGCTTTAAGTTTGCTAATTTTACAAGAGTAACCTATGACGCCAAACCATAAAACTAGTCAGCCAGACCTACCGACCCACGAATCTATTCGGTTTGGTTAACGGTTAAACCCAAGATATACCTGATGAGAAGCCAAGCATCTTTACCTTAACAGGAAATCTTTGACTAAACCATAAATTTACAAGTTTATCTGAACAAGATATAGCTAGAAATGAAGTAAGCTTTATTAATAATTACTATCATAATGTCATAACAATGCTGATTTTAAATAAAACATTTAAAAACCAGCATAATCAATTTAAAGAACCAATAAACACTGCTGTACATGATGACAATTCTTTGCTATAAATTTTATAAATTCAAAGTAAATAAGTTAATTCATGTAACTGAAAACCAATCGATCAATCAAGGTACGCTTGATGCCTATGCTTAAAATTCCACCATCGTTTCTTTTTTCTGTATTCGGGTGGCGGCAACTCTGTTGAAATACACACAAAAACATTGGTCAACTTGAAAACACATAAAATGAAATTGTTATAAATTGTACGATCGGTTTGAAATAAATAAGTTGATTGTGAAGCATACCTCCCTCAGGATAAATTGAGTTATAGTGCACCTCAGCCCAAAAGCTCAAGAAAATAACTGTAAAAGATGCAAAACTATTAGCACATATAAAGAAAATGCTAGTTATGAAAATATATAGAGTAAAATGCCATTTTCGTCCCTGAGATTTGGCCAGTTTTGTGACTTACATCCAAAGGTTTGTTTTTCCGCATCTGGATCCAAAAGGTTTGAAATCTTGTCATTTTCATCCGGCTCATTAACTCCATCCAATTTTCT
Source organism: Helianthus tuberosus (assembly GCA_030545235.1). Classification (NCBI taxonomy): domain Eukaryota; kingdom Viridiplantae; phylum Streptophyta; class Magnoliopsida; order Asterales; family Asteraceae; genus Helianthus; species Helianthus tuberosus. Next base: position 19,591,054 of record CM060355.1, read on the forward strand.
CCGTTAAGTCCGGGGTATTTCCATCTTTTTTGTTAACTTAAAGGGCCATTCGGTCTTTTTCACTTTATGCAAAAGCATTTAGCATAATGCACATAAAGTGAAAAAGAGCAAATCGCATATTAAGTTAACAAAAAAGACGAAAATACCCCTGAATTAACGAAGAAGAATGGATGGAGTTAACCAGCAGGATGAAAATGGCAAGATTTCAAACCATTTGGATCCAAATGCGGAAAAACAAACCTTTGGACGATAGTCGCAAAACTGGCCAAACCTCAAATATATATCAACCATAAATATAAAAATATACTATTTATAAAGATAAAGATCCAAACATTACCCCTTTTTGATTTCTGCACTTTCGGAAGAATCTCAATCGAACATGTATCTTTAAACGAGGTTAGAACAAAAATTTTAACCCCATACTGCAAGAAACAATTAATAAATGTTTTTAAAAACGTTTGGTCTTAAAACTTTAATCAATAATTAAGTCAAAGAGATGGTCAACTTACAGAATCTGCAGCTGCTTGTAAGGTAACATGATCTCCCCACTCTCCACTCCTATAATAAAAATAAATCTCATGAAAATAAATTTAAAAATAAAACAAAAAATAGTAAAATACAGATAAAAGAAGTTAATGACATACTTGGAAATCCTTTTTAAGTAGTCACTGTATGCCATGGGGACATATCCTTCATACATTTCTGGATGTGATTTGAGCTGATATATTCCATATAAGTAATATTATTAAATATCAGAACATAAAAATCGATACCGACCAAATAAAATAAGATACGGAGCAAAGTAAGGATTACCTGATTAACCACTTGTCGTCTCACAAATTTATGATGCTCCGGTGAACGGTAAAACTGGTCGGAAAGAGCGCGAAACTGGAGAAAGAAAAATGACTCGTGAACTTTATAGTGACTAGATAAGGATCTAAAAAGCAGTTACAAATTGTGACAGAATATTCTATTTTTATAAATATAACCGACCTGACAGTTACCATCGCCTTGAACTTTAGATTCAATCAGGTTATACACCTGCAACCTGAAAGCAAACAAGTCTAACATAAAAAAATACACAATTATGCATGTATATAATGATATAATGTCACATATTAATATAATTTAGTCAATGAAATAAACTTCCTGACTTTCATAAACTTTGACTATATATAAACAACTGTATGAGCATAAGAGATATGAAACCTGTCCAACAGCCTTTGGTGATCAGAAGTAGCTTCATCGACTGAAGGTATATCTCCATTAACTTTGGGGATATGCTGTATCAAGATAACATAAGCCATTATTAAAGTAAACCGTAAGTTCTAAAAACAATATTCTTCATGCAGATGTATTAGGATACTTTAATACATGCAAGAATCTACATGAAAGAGTCAACAAAAGTGAGGCGTAGATAAGTGCACAAAAGATGGATATTAAAAGAATCATAAATTAAGACATTCTACGAGTATATAATTGAGAAGATTGCTTACAAAATAATGCACATATATGGATTATAATTTGGCACGATCATAGGTTACAAGCAATACATTCTTAAAGAATATAATTTATGTGTATGCATAAAGATAGAAATATAAAACAAACAATTCTTGAAGCATTATATAACTCATCTTCCATATTTAACCTAGATACGATTCCAAAATAGGAGTTATTTCTAGTTCAGTTTTTCTCAGCATTTTCAGACGTTCTTGTAGGACATGCAATCCAAACAGAGTTCAGTCAGCAAGTATTTTGATAAATATATTGGAGTAAAATGCCTATTTCATCCCTGGGCCAGTTTTGCGACTTTCGTCCAAAGGTTAGTTTTTCTGCATCTGGATTGAAATCTTGCCATTTTCATCGGGCTCGTTAACTCCATCCATTTTTCTCCTTTAAGTCAGGGATTTTTCCGTCTTTTTTGTTAACTTAAAGAGCGATTCGGTCTTTTTCACATTATGCTAAATGCTTGTAGATAAAGTGAAAAAGACCGAATTAAAATACCGTTGACTTAACAGAGAAAAATGGATGGAGTTAACGAGCCCGATGAAAATGGCAAGATTTCAAACCTTTTGGATCCAGATGAGGAAAAACAAACCTTTGGACGAAAGTCGCTAAACTGGCCAGACCTTAGGGACGAAATAGGCATTTTACTCAATATATTGAGTACTTGTATAATTACTTTGGTGATGTTAATTAATTTAATTTACCTTCTTTCTACTTTATACAAGAGATGTGTATGTGCATGTGCGACTGTGCGTGCACTTGCATGACACAAACGTTGTAAATTTGTAATGCTATAATTTTTTACTTATAGGCTATAGCTAGATGCTATGGAGAACATAAATACACAAAAGAAAATCAATAGAATTTTTATTTTTCACTTACAGGAACAGGGACAATTTCATGTAATCTCTTGCCTACTTCTCCATCAAGCTCAGATTCATCTGTTATTTCAAGATTATACGAATATTCATCTCCATCATAAGAACGGTTTCCAGGGCTCGAACATGTACTCGATGGGCCCATTTCATCTGTTTCTTGTAACCTAGATTCATCACCTGAAAATCACAATGGTTATACTTTACCAACTAATATTATACGTATAACCATAAAAGATATGTAATGCGACTAGAGATTAAAGAACAACTTACCATAATAATAATTATCTGATGTCGGACCACCGTACCACTCTTGAGTATCAGCGGACGTTTGTAAATGATCCACTTGATTGGATATATCAGATGATTCATTTTCATCGGAAATTGAGAGATCCAATAGTTCTTGTTGAAGAGAATGAGCTAGCATTTCGTCATTTTTCACGTTGTTAAATTCATTTACTTGATAAGTACCTCCGTTATTATACTGTTCGTGACTTATGTTCATTTCATGTTGATTGCTATCACCGTAATATGCGGAACTAAACATTGGATCCACAGTAAGGAGATCAAGACCCCACTTAACGACATCTGAATCTGGTTCGCACATATTCGCGCACTAACGTCGAAATAGGATCAGATTTTCAACCCCAGATAAAGAACTCTCCTTGAAATTCTTGTTCAAATAAACGATAAAGAACTCTTCTTGAATTTCAAAACTGGTTCCGGAATAAAAAAAAAAAACAAGAACGAATTAACATATTATCATGGCTAAAAATGACATTATAAAACAAGCAATAAAAAAAATCATGAAAAATGGTTCTTGTAAACATATTTATTCCTAATTTAACGCTCATAGTACAAAACTAGAAAAAAAACAAGGTTAAATCTATAGAAAGTTAGAAGCAATTTTAACATCTAACGGTTAGCGTATGAATGTATCAATTGTCTTTAGATCGGCCTTATTCCCAACTAAGTAGTAAACACTCAAAACGACCATATTCAATTAACTGAAAAACATACATACATCCACATCTGGTATTCGCAGCTATACGCATCAAAAACTAATACAGGCCACTGCCTATCATGATTACGAATAGCATAAAATGTTATGTGATCACCACCTCTCAAACTAGCTCATATCTATATCATTCTATACTACCCGCATTAACCATAAACCCTACAACGTTATTAGAGGTTTAATGACCGAATCCTCCAACAATCTTTTGAACCAACCGTAAACATTTTACGTAAATGGCGATTCTGATAGATTTTCCTCTATGTTCTAAAGTACAAATATCAGGTACCAATCTTATACACAAAAAATAAAATAATAATAAAAAAAATTAAAAAAATTTAATTCCATTTTCTCATGTAAAAAGGGCACCTTTGCCAATCAACTCAATTCAAAAGAGCATAAATAATCATACAAATACTTATCCTATAGTTCAAACTTATTTAACAACTACAAGAATCAATTACCTGCAAAATCATCAACTTCATAAACCGATTTTGCAATTTTACATCCACATAACACTAATCCAAAACCTAGAGAAAATTTTCACTAATTCACCATTAATTTATCAAATCACATCACACATCTTCAATCAAATTCTAAATATCACAATGTCAAAAAAAAAAAAAAAAAAAAAAAAAACACACACACACACACACACACGCAACAATGAATACCTAAAACTGAGAAGAACTAAAAGTTATAGAAAACTTAATCATTAAGTAAACCAAAAACGAATGAATTTGGTAATCTTAAATTGAATTTCAGATGCAAACAGATCACCAGAAATGAAAACGATCGGAAACAATAATGATAATAGTGATTCAGTACAATTATTTAACAATTATGGAAAAAATAAAAAAAATAATAATAAATAATGAAAATAAGTACAGGTTTAATTTATTTACCATGTCAGGCAGGCAGGCAATCAATCAATCAGCTTCGTTGTTGTATGTGAATGAAGTAGAATCTAAATGCAATTCACCAACCGATATAGATATAAGCGTATATGTATACGTATAGAGAGAGAAAGTAGAGAATGAAGGAGATAACGACGATGAAACAAGGAAGGAAGGAAGAAGAAAACGTTTTTGGGGGAGAATGGTGGTGGAGGTATATATACAGTTGCTCGCCGTTACATCATTGACGCCGTCTATTCAAATATTTTTTTATATATTTTTTATTAATTTGGTAATTAATTACCAGGTACATGTATAAACCAGTAAGACGTCTGAACCATTAAGTGCTGAACCAGTAAGAGTTCTGAACCATTAAGAGCCTGTATAATGCTTAACCGTTCAGAGGCAAATGTCTGACCAATTCAGATTAGATGTCTTAACCATTCAGACTATGTATAAATCTTAACCATTCATAGGCAAAATGTCTGAACCATTCAGACATCTGCTCATGAAACAAACAGTCTGAACCATTAAGTGCTGAACCAGTAAGATGTCTCTCATTAAGAGGTAAACAAACAGACCCTAAGTGTTATATGAGCTTTTGGTGTAAATGAGCCGAACTCAAGTTATTTTAAAAGCTCTTTTCTCAAGCTCAAGTGTGAGTTTAGCTGAAATCGTTAATTGTTTATTATTTATTAATTAACATGTATGTATTATTAGTTTTTTTAATTTATATTTACAACTAAAATTTTATGTATAATATAATAAATATTATTTAGTTATTTTTATCATAATTTGATATACGATAGTAATTAATACACGCATATATATACATATATTAGATAAAAGCTATACAAATAATAGGCTAATTTAGGTTTGCAAATCGGCTCGACCTTCATAAGTGAGGTTACGGCTCGGGCTCATTTACTAAAAAACTTATTTTTGGACTTGAATTCGTTTAAGCTCGGTTAATTTCAAGTTTTAACGAGCCGATGAGTAAAAAGTTGATTTAGTACTAAAATCTTCATATGATAATATTACCCCTTTTACCTTTAATTTATAACACTAATGTAAAAAGTTACAACCTAGCATCCAAATGTGATTGAATAGAAACCCTAACATTAAATTCATAATTAATAAAATATTGAATAGAAACCCTAACATTAAATCCATAATTAATAAAATAAATGCAAGAATATAGTCTGAATATTATCTAAATACTAGAGCGTAGTATGTTTAAAGAAAACAAATGGGCTTCTTCTCAAACAACATAAATAGTATTACAAATTCTAGAAATGAAATTATTAAATCTTGTTGATTGTTTGTATATGGTTGGTGAATTCATTGGTTGTGGGTGATAGTCTTGGACGAGGTGATGATGTCTGGGAAAGAGTAAACAAACAATAATGTATGTTAACGGGCAAGGTTATTGTAAAAAAGGTTAAAAGTGTGAGAAATGTGAGAAATATTGTGGAGATGACATGTGTCCTAAATCTAAATTAATTCAAAAGGGTAAACAAGTAATTTTATCATTAATTCAATTAATTAAAAACTTCTCATAACCGCCACCTTAATTATAGGAACTGGGATTTTTTTAAAAGATCTCTATAAACACCATTCAGCAAGTATATAACACAATTCAGTAAGTATATAACACCATTCAGCAAGTATATAACACCATTCAGCAAGTATATAACATCATTCAGTAAGTATATAACACCATTCAGCAAGTATATAACCACATTCAGTAAGTATATAACACCATTCACCAAGTATATAACACCATTCAGTAAGTATATAACACCATTCATGGACTAAACATCTTATCGAAACATTTTTTTCTCTATATAAGTATAGCAATATGGTACTCATATTAAAGATAAAAAAACACTCGTTATTATGGTGTAATTTTTTTTTTAAAAAGTTACGTATAAAAAGTTATTGACGTTTAAAAAAGATAGGGGAAGTTACATGTGCATTAATGTTAGTTTCTTAATTTAAAAATGTTAAATTTACCTATATACCCTTAATCTAGAAAATTAATATGTTTAATAGTAAACATTATTTACAATTTTGCTATTATGATCTCAACCATTAGATCAAAGATCTAATGGTGTAGATTCTTTCTTACCTTTCTCACAAAAAAACTCTTTTTTTACAGGAACCTCTACCGTATGTTAACAACATATATATTAACAAACAAGTTTTGATATATATTAACAAACAAGTTTTGCAAATTAAGATTACAATAATGTATGTTAACTACTAGGAGATATAATCTTAGGATCCTGTAAAAAGGACATCTTTCGTGGGAAGTGTGAGAAGACATAAAAATTCATATGTAGACATCATGTTTTGGACTTGGTCATAATGTTTTAGGTTGTTTTGACAAGAAAAACACTAAACATAATAATTTAAGACACAATTCAATGAATTATAGGCTTAGAACTTAAAACACAATATGCCAAGAACATTAAGTAGTGTGTTTTAAGTGTTAAGATGTGTGTTTTAAATTTCACGCCCATAATACGTTGCATTGTGTTTTAAATTTGTTATGTTTGTTGTTTTTTTTTTGCCAAAACAGCCCAAAACATTATGCCTAATTTCAAAACATGATGCCAACATTTCAATTTCTATGCCTTCTCACAAAAAATATCATTTTTACATGAACCTCACCCAAGAGATATAAAGTGTATGTTTGTATAAACTTATTTGAATTTAAATTCATTCAAGACTAAGTACCGAAATTGATGTTTGAAGTCAATAGAAAGAATTTAAAAGTGTACTTTTCTATATTTTAAGTTTTCAATCTGTAACTTTATACAAAAATAAGGGATCAGTTACGATTTTTTTCTCATACATAATAGTAAACAGAAATAAAGGCGTAATTAATGTTGCACCTACTTAAAAAATGTTGATTAATATACACGTCGGTATTTAAAGTTTATTTGTAAGGTTAATTAAATATAAAAAAAAACAAGATTGACTATTATTTTAATTTATAGGTGTTACAAACCCGTATGTTATATGGGTTGAAAATTAGAAAAAAAAATGTAAATCATAAACTTATATATAATCCTTATCACACGGTTACAAAATGTAATATTATTATACATTTATAATTTATGAATTTTATCATATGGGTTGAGTAAATATAACTATAATCTTATATTATAAAAATGTGTAATACAGTTAATAAATATAATAATCTTATAATTTTATCACACGTTTGAATATGTATATTGTCGATGTGTATAACAATTGTTTCATAAATTATAATATTATTTAAAATTTCTGCGTGAAAAATTCAATCCTTTTTTGTTTACAAAATTTGTGCAGAGGTGGTATATTATAAATTAAAATTATGAGAGCGGTTAACATACATTACCAATAATCCTACATTTCGTACGTGACAATTCTGACCGTCCGATGAGAGTGATTAAAGCGTCATTAATTCTAAACGATTAGCAAGGGCAAAGTTGTAATTACTCTTCGAAAAGGTTAAAAGCGTAATTTACCTTCATTATATAACCGGCATCATCATCTTCTCAAAATCAAAATACAAATTTAGAACCCATAAATCTCGCTCTGATCGACGGAAAATTGGATAAAAGGGCAATGACGATTACGGCATTTGGAGGTAAACGAATAGATTTGTTAAAAATTTTCATCCTTTTTCATCTATTTTAAAGACATTTGATTTTACGATTGACGATACTAAGTGTGTGATTCATGGTGAAAAACACTTAGCTACAAGGGAGAAGAGGAGCAAGAAACGAAACGATCCGACGTTGATGGCGAACAACATACCAGGTTTTAACTAAATCTCAATTTTTAGGGCTTGATTTTTTGGCATTCGGTGTAGAACTATTCAACTTGCGTTTAGTGAAATTGAGTTTGGAACCAGTAGATGAAGTATTTTGATTTGGGCCAACAAGCGTTATTTTCAAATTGATCTGAACTAACAAGCGTGATTTTAAATTGGGGGTTTTTAACTAGCGTTAATTTAAATTGGGGGTTTTTGAGTTTTAGGTTAACCTGCGTCATTATTTGAGAACATGCGTTATTTGACAATGGGTGCATTCAAAACCATGTTCATCATGTTTATCAATTTGAAAATTGATATGCTCTGAATGATTAACCTTTTAAGAAAGATGGTGTTGATAAAACAGTCTAGTCTGCTAATACCTACGGCAGTGGCTGTATTGAATGTGTATATTATCAGAATTCTTTAGGCTTTGCGTGATTTTTATATGATTTGTTTCCTATGTATGCAGAAGTTGCTGACGATGATGATGATTTTGAACCCCTAATTGAGCTGACGAAAAGACTCATGCCTCCAAAGTTAACTAAAAGATCAAAGAAAGTAACTGATGGGGATAATGATGATTTTGAACCACCTGTAGAAGATTTTAGAAAAAAAAAAGGGACAAAACACAAAAAAGAGGCCAAATAATAGAACTGATGACGATGATGATGATTTTCAGGAGCCTATAAATATAAAGAAGATGAGAGTGGGGAAACAAGATAAGGTTCGTGACAAGCCTACAAAGACAATTAAGGTACCAGAACCAATCAGGGTGGAACGGAGACCATTCTATGCTTATCATCACGAAGCATTAAGTCTAAGGTGTAGTCCTTCTTCTTTATTAGAAACAATAAGAAAGTTTACTCAAGCACAGATAACCGATGTTAAAAGCATAGGATTTGGACCAGTTCTTGATATAAATGTTAATTACATATGCACCCATTTGGGATATTGGCTCGTACGAAACTATGACCAGCAAGATAGCACGCTAAACATCAGAAATCATAGGATAAAAATAACACGTGATTCAGTACATGATGTGTTTGGTATTCCGAAGGGGCCAAATCCAGTAATCGAAAAAAATAAGCCTCGGAAGGGTGCAATAGTACAAAAAAATACTGCTACTGATGGCGTAGATACAACCATAGATGAGTTCAAAAACCAGTGGCCCGATAGGAATAGGATCACTCATGGATTGGTTGCAGACGCAATGCATCTACAACCAAATGGTGGAAGGCTATTCAAATTAAATTTTTTAGCGTATTGGAACACCTTATTTGTAGAGATTACAAAGTCAACCACAGTGAAACAAAGTTTTTTGCTTGCAATTGACAAAGAGGAAGACATATCGAAACTGGACTGGTGTTCGTTTGTTTTAGAATCTCTTAAAAGAACTAGACAAGGTTGGAAAAAATTTGATTCACAATATAACGGACATGTTGCTTTTCTGACGGTATGTTTTCCAAAACATCTAGATAATATCAAGTAGAAAAGTCGATAGTTACTAACATTTCAAAATTTTGATTTTCATGTCTATGCAGCTTCTATAAGCCCACGAATACAACAAAAGGCACCATTTTTCAAGAAAGTTATCGAAATGCCTGTCATAAAGTATATGACATGGATTATGGTTGACGACTTAGAAGAGCATATATACAACAACGGGCCGCTAACAGATGTTGAAGATAATTTTGAAAATGATGAACAAAGGCAACAGAATGAAACCCAAACGCATGGGGATGCCCAGGCCCAATAGGTTCAACAGCAGGACCAACATACACCACAGGTTCAAGAGCATCCGGTAGCCCCAAACAACGGTGAGCATGAGCAACAACAGGCTGCGAAAACGTCAACAGAAGTCCTAAATAAGAATGTTCAACAGCCTTCGACATTATTGGAAGACCTTTTCCATGACAACATACCAGTACACGAGGCTGCAGCAGTAGAAGGAAACACCGTTGGATTAGAAAAGACGGGTGACCCTACAATAGATGAGTTCACAATACCACCTGTTGATACGACAAAGATCTATAAAAGGCGAAACGAGCGTGAAAAAGATCCAAACGACGAATGTTACATACCATCAACATCTGATTTTAATGATGACTGGTATGATGAAGTGACTGATATTTCAGAATTGAACCTAGTTACGGGCATCGGGACCCAAACGCAAAAACTTATCGACTACTGCAGCACACCGATTCAGTTGACAGGGGTACCCTGTGACGATGCTGCGCGTGAAGCCTCGAAGAAAAATAAGAAGGTACACTATTTTGAAATAAACATGCACGATCCATAATGATACCTGACATAATGACGCTTGATTTATGTATAATAACTCTTGTTTTAAAAAGGGATAAAATAATGACGCTACTTTAGATTAAAGAAAAGCTAATGATAATATTGACATTTAAATCCTCTAGGTATTGTTGAAAAACATGGACCGTAACATAAATAAATACATTGCTCTCGTTACGGAAATGAACGAAATCGTTACTGACGCCAAGGAAAAGTATTTCTGGGATCCAGAAATAATGAGAAGGTGTAAAAAGTGGGATGATACAGTGAAGGATACCGTCTCAACGGCTGATCATAAAACTTGTGGTAGTGATGAAGTTCTTTTAAACAAAGATGTAGAGGATGAAGCTAATATTCAACAGTTCGTCGGAGATAAAGATGCATCAGTACAAAAGGAAAACACCGAAAAGACAAAGACAAAAGGTAGACAACATTTTGTGTATTTTTTTCTAATATTTTTTTTCTAAAACACAGAAAAGACATGATGATAAAACGTTTATGTTTTCTTAAGGTTGTGACGGTGATGAGATTGTGATTGAAGAAGATGGGGGTATTTCAGACACATGTCTGGCACAATTACAAACAGTAGAACCAGGTGTATACAGACACCCTGACCAGACGAGAGAAGGTAACAAATCTAATCATTACTACAGTAGTTAATGTCTTCTTACTGATGAACTTTATCATACAAACAGTGATTGACGCCGCGACAGATATGGAACAAGAAATAGAACAAGATGTAAATTTGGAAGAGTCTAGTCAACAAAAAACACCAATGCAAAATACGGTAACCAACTCGATGTTGAATGAACTAGAAAACATAAACCCTGACGCTTATGGTAAAAAAAAGACATCCAACACATCCGCTGAAGAAACAAATGATGAAGTAACGGATGCAGAAATGCAGTCGGTGGAGACGCTTTTAAAATTGGCTCCCATCCTACAAACAACTTCACCGGGGAGTACACAAAATACTACTACGAGTGTAAACAAAAAAAATATTGAATGAAAAAGAAAAGGATGAAATAGTGAGGGCGCATATTAAAAAGATTAAGGCTATAAATGAAAAACGAATGACAGAATTAGGTGATGCATACCGATCACCTTACTGCAACAGGATAGTAAGCTTATATGAGCCACTCTTGGATCGTGACAAAACGATCATCTCATACCTCTTATCTCCGATCGGTGATATTGGGTAAGTTCTATATTTTGTTTCTTTAAAACACTTAAAAAAATCCACTAATTGACTTGTTGGTTATATCAAACAGGGCGGTGATGTACAAGTCAGAAAGTGGGTTGGAAACCTTCAAAATAATTTTTGAAAGCTTCCACCCATCACAATTAGTAGCATCTAATGGAGTGGATGCTTTTGTAGATGTGTTAAACTATGAAGAAAAAAAAAGGGACAAAAAATCATCACCGTACAGGCTGTTCTTGCCAACTTCAATGATTGTAAGTTAATAACGCAAGTTATTTATTTGAAACAATTAATAACGCAACTGGAGATACTCTGAAGATGTGTCTCAAAAATATGACTAAAATGAACCCCAAAATATCTGCTCCTTGTGTTTATATCCAGACCTGGGCTGGCTGTTATAATAGCCGTGTTTGTTTCTGGATCATAAGACTGCTACAAGCCCAAATCATAACAAGCCCACATCTAAGCAATGCAACAAGCCCATCTCCAACTCTCAGTCCAACATGAAACACAAAAAACCTTTCTTCATTTAATCACGCATGTAGGATCATTGTGTATAAATAACGCATGTTATAATTATGTATTATGCAAAGTTAAATAACGCACGTAGGATCATTATGTATTAATCACGCATGTTATAATTGAATTACGCTTGTTTATAAATATGTAGATACCATACTTACCGGGTACAAACTCATTTTTGCAGCCCGAACCAATTTATGGGCCCGAGTACAATGACAATGCACGATTGAATGTATTTGCATCAAACCTTGAAGATACACTGGTTAAATATGGGGTGAAGAATCTTGAAACAGTGGATCTTATCTTCATTCCAGTACTGTTATCTCAACATTTCTTCTGTATATGCTTTCACTTAAAGAAGGGCGATATTGAGTTAATTGATAACTCTAGGATCAAACAAGCATTTGGTGAACGTTACCGTGGGCGTCCCGAAATGCTGGTAAAACTGCAGATTTCATCTTTATATACTATAATACGTAGGTACTAATATGATTTTTTATCTGATTATAGCGTAAAGCTCTCATTCAGTACCTAAAAAACAGGATACGACAAAAAGAATGGATAAAAAAAATTGGAAAAAGCAAGAATAATAAGGAAAGAAATGGATTGGAGGACTCTTGAAAATGGGGTTGATTGTGGTGTCTTCACTATGAGGCATATGGAGACATACAAGGGCAAAACACCATGGAATCCGGGGTTTGAAAACGAAAAAAGAAAAGCCGTTCAAGATTCACAGCTCCGGTTCTTGAGGTATCGCTACCTTAGTAAGATTGTATTGTCGGAGTATAGTCTTATAAGAAAAGAAGTCTTTGAAGCAGCTAAGGCATTTGAGAAAAACTCAGCTAAATTGGATATGTTGAAAGATCTAGATAAAAAAATCAGTCAACGATTAGATCAGTTCTTTAATCTTCAAAAAAAGTAATAAAAAATGTTATGTAGTTAAACTGTTTTTGTTACAGTGATATGTGAACAATTTTTTTTTATATTATTGCTGTGTTTGTAATTATTTTTTATTCAGATTTTTCTAGTTTTGATGTTTATGTATACTATACTAATAGACGACATTAATAACAAAACACAACGCCTAAGTTTCGTTATACAAAAACAGGTACAATACATAGAAAACCACTTAGATAAACCAAAAAAACCATGCTTAAACTACTCGAAAACATACACCAAACACACATGCTTAGACAACTGCAAAAGGACTCTAAAAACTTGATCTTGATGTCCATAGAGCATCTTAAAACGGCCATTGCATCCGAAAGCTCCTTCAGCTGTTTCTCATCACGCTCTTCTAGATCAACCATGAACATCATAGCTACATCTCGGACACTGGACTCTTTCATTCCGGACAACAAGTTGAAAATTTCTTCTCTCCTCTTCATGTTCTCTCTTACCCTAGAAACGTTAGTCTACAACAAGTCTTTACAAGACCTGTCTTCAGCAATTTGTTCCTGGATCCTCTTTTTGAGGTAAACACTCATACTAGATGATGAAGAAGATCCAGTAGATGAATTGAGAGAATCTGACATCTTTGAAGGTAATATTGAAATGATGTTTCTATGAAATTTAAAATGAAAAACCCAAGAAGATGACATCTATTATTATAAAGCATACCAATTATTGGATTAGAATACACTGTTGGTGTTTTTTGGAATTTTGTTGGTCCAGTACAAATATTTATAAAAACTACACATGTTAGAATATTATTGAAGCTCAATAATAACGCACGTATGTCTGTGCCTAAGCATACAAAAATTACGCATGATGTATTACTTCAAATTTACTGATCAAAGAAATTGGGGCTGGTAAAAAATTACGCATTGTTATAAAATGACGCATGTGACACATAATCACGCATGGTTTAAAAAAATGCAAAATCCATATTCTGCCTTAAAAAAATGAAACTTGTACATTGAATGAGTGAATTTAAGTAAGTTGCATATCTTATTAATGGTAAGCAAGTTGCAAGTTTATTTTAAATAAAAAATTGTTAATAATCATGATATCTACAAATAGGCTTCCAATCGACAAGAATGGTAATTAAGTAGCATATTCAATTTTACTTACCAAATCTTCCCCAACTACCCTATTAAATCAAACTTTTCATCCATATTATATAACCACCATTCCATTTTTGGCAAACATAACAACCCTAACTAAGTAAAAGCAATGTCGAGTGACCAAGCAAACACATCAATCAAGGAGCTCCTCACAGAGCTTGCATCTGATGTAAACTCCACTAACAGTATTTTTGATGTGCAGAGGAAGGTCCTAGAACAACAGAAGATGAACCAACAAATCTGGGGAAAGCTACTACAAGAGCCAAAATCTCCGTTGAGGGACGAAGGCATAAACCTCATGATGGATCAGTCATCTTCTGATCACTTGGTTTACTCGTATCTGAAAGATGCAGTGGAGACGGTGCAAGAGAAGATGGAAACAAGTGAGAAGGGGCTTGAGAAGATATTCAAATCAAAGTAGCTATGCAGTGGTATGTCTGTTTTTGGAATGTCTGTTTTTCGAAACTAGCATCTTTTGATTATTTTTGGGATGTTATAATGTTGGTATTTGGAAAACTTACATTTTGTGGTAGTATTTGGCAATCGGAAATGATATGTGGATAAGTTTAGGAATATCGTTAATTTTTACATGTTTGATACGTTTGGCTGGATGTTTCAACAGATAAGTAAAACAAAAAGGAAGGTGAAAAAATTACGCAGGTTGATAGCTCATTTTAACGCTAGTTGAAATACATCAGGTGGCAAAAATCACGCATGTAAACTTTCATCACGCTAGTTAGGAGAAAAAAGTTTGACTTCTGAATCTTATTTGGTATAAAAGGCATAAAAAATGAAAAGACGAATGCAATCAGTCATCATCATCATCTTTAAGCTCTTCTCACTCATCATCATAAAAATGAATGAAAGAAATTCGAAACGATCAGGCAGGGGAAAAAAGGGTCAGCTAATGTAAACTGAACAGAATGTTATATATAATCACGCATGCTATGAGAAATAACATAAATCACGCAAGTTTGGTGTTAAAAATGACGCAAGTTATCTGTCAATATCACAAAACACAGAATGTAAAAAAGGCATAAAAAAACGATGTTCAAATGTATGCAATTGTAGTTCAAAAATCACTCGTCATCATCGTTAACCTCTTCCCATTCAGAATCACTATCGTCGGCTTCGTCTACATCATCATACTCTTCCTCTCCCTCACCAGTTTCTGCCTCCTCGTCCTCTTCGTCTAATAAACCAGGATCAGTATCTAACTGAACTGCTCTTATTTCCTTCCCCTTCTTGTCGGCAGCACTAGCTTTACCCTTTAAAACTTCACAAGTTCGGATATCATGACCTTTGGTGTTACAAACACTGCATGTACGACTTCTCTTGCCTTTTAGACTAATTATCTGTTCTTTTTTTGATTTGATCCGCTTATGTGAACCGCGTCCTTTGTTTCTAATACCGGTTGGCACACGGACTGTAGGTGGAGCATCAGTGTCTGGTTTCTCGTAACCAATTAACCTTGAATATCTATCAAACTTAGGGTCGATAGGTGTAACAACCCTCATTAAAAGTCCTATTTATTTTATTATTTTATCCAATAGGAAACCCTAATTGAGACACCCAAGTGATTCTGCACAAACCCTAAAATTTTCAGAACAATCAGAATCAGGATCAGGGCCCCTAAAACTCAGGGGGGCATTCCCTACTCGACGATTATCCTTATAAGTTATTATAAAAATCGAATTTATTCATTTCGTCGACTCAGCAGGCCTAGTCCCACACGGGGCAACTCTATAAATAAAACGTGTCCCTTACGGACCGTAAGGGAAGAGTCTTACGGTCCGTAAGCTAGACCAAATTCGTGTATAAATAGTAGCGTCTGGGACTTGATT
This sequence comes from Helianthus tuberosus, assembly GCA_030545235.1. Lineage (NCBI taxonomy): Eukaryota > Viridiplantae > Streptophyta > Magnoliopsida > Asterales > Asteraceae > Helianthus > Helianthus tuberosus. Next base: position 19,607,085 of record CM060355.1, read on the forward strand.
TCTGGTTTCATTACGACGTTCAAATTCGATCTGTACGTCGAGTTATAGTCGAAACAGTCACAAAATCACTAATTAGTAGAGGGGGTGCTGCTACGATACAGGGTAATAACTCGATCGCTATTACGATTCATTGTCCGATTGATCAATGTACTCAATGGATGTTTAAGTGCTGCCCACATTAGGGTTATGCTTTGTCATTAATCGTTAATTCGATGGATGTTTAAGCATAGCACTTTGTCATTCGTTGTGAGGGTTGATCTCGTGAGTTATCGTAATTGTTGTATTAAGTTACCTACCTAGTTCGTGTGCACTAGGTTACAAGGCTAAATCAATAGGCTAAGCTCTGCCTGCATAAATCTGCAATATATCAAGAATTATCTGTAGACTAAACTTTGGCCGTATGAATCTGCATGATTATAAGTGAGTCATTCTCTTTTTATCAAAGTGCTTTATAAATTCTTAAATATTTCAAAGTTATAATTACAGGGATTAAGTTTATGTAATCACCATATTACAGCCGGTATGTGGGGTTTTGTATACATTACTTGATAACCGTCACTATTGGACAACGAGTTAGCCAATGAGTGATATGACCATAGCCACAGACACCATCGGGCAAAGAGGCTACCGATGGATGTTCGAGTGACAAGTACTGTGGGTAGTTGGTTTGATATCTGAAACATTGTAATCTCTCTTAATACTGTAAATTATAACAAAGGGTTCGTTTTTATAAAAGAATGATTCACTCAGTATTTCCCGCTGACAAAACCTTTTTAAACACTTTTCAGGTAATTACAGTAGATTGGAGTAAAAGATGGATACGGCACTGAAAGGCATCAAGAAGTGGCTTATTTATTAATTAAATCAAATTAAGAAATATTGTTTTATGTAATAAAAATTTATCTTTATTAAAGCTACCTTTGTAAAACATGGGTTTATCCCATCTATTTAATAAATAAAATCCGGTGTTTTCTAAACTCTGATATTTTCCTAACTCACGGTCCTGATGAAATTTCCGCTGCAACGTTTTCAAAATAATCACCGGTACCACTGGGCTGTTCACGACTCCCGATTCCGTCCAGGGTGGGTCGGGGGCCGTGACAATAGGCTTGGTTATGCGAAGTTCATCAACCATTTCTTTCATCTCCCTTATCCAATCCCTGACTATAACTAGATGATCAAAATCTGTCATCAAATGACCAATAAGATACTCTCCGGTCTGCATTATCTCATACGCAACCTCCTTGGCCTTTTTATTCCCATCATTATCATCAACTTTTAAATCAAATGTGTTATTTAGATCATTCGGTACCACGTCTTTGGTCCATCTTCTCATAACATACTTGTTGGGAATTTCTTTCACTTTGAACATCTTGAACACAAAGTATATATGCTTGCACAACAATCCATATTGTTCAAACATGCGACAACTGCATGATGCAATTACATCCTCCCCCTTCTTGAAGCAAACCTAAATAAAAAAATTGAAAATTAAAAATCAAGGAAATAGCGCAAGATCTTATGTAATAACGCATGTTAGCGGGTCTAGATACTGTTACCTCTAATAAACTGTCATCGTGCGCTTTCCAATCCTTCATACCTATCTTCAAGAACGGTTCCTTGATTTTAGTCTCCATAGGAAGGCACTCAGACAGTGTTCCATATAACTCTGCCTGTTGATCAGCAAAGATGGACCTGGTGTAAATTTTCATAGCATCATCCTCTAAGGTAGCTTCAGTTATGTTATCTGGGGTTGTGTTTCTAGAAATATGGTCATTTTTCCGATGGTTGAATCTTTGAACGTCCATTGCACCATCAAAATGGTTAAAAAAACTCAACAAGGGTAAGTTGAGAATTCGCCACCTGACAGAAAAAATGGTTTTCGCTCTCTGATCTGGAGGTGGTCCGCATGAGCCCAGACATAGGCTCATGACGATTGAAAGCTGGAATCCATGAAGATCTCATGCCAAACATATCGCCAATCCATTTATTCTTGGTTAGACCGAATTCAATCATTATCAATTTCCATTCTCTCTCAAACGTTTCTGGAGCAATCGAATCAGTCCACACTATATCACACATACGTCTTTTGAAGTCTTCATTGTTACACAACTCGTATCCAACCTATTAAAAAAAAGGATTGGGATGAACAAAAATAAGAAATCTCTATAATCATTCACCGTTTTTGTAAAAAAAAAAACTTATTTTATGAAATAATAACGCATGATGAACATTTTGTAAAAGTGCATATAAAAATCAGATATCTTCATACTTATTACGCAAGTTGTAACAATAATAACGCATATTGAAGTTGAGTCTAACCTTATCGGCAACTTTTTTCATTATGTGCCACATACATAATCTGTGCCTGCACTTATCGAACACTGCCTCGATAGCTTGTTTCATCGCCGGGTCCTGATCAGTGACAACCACCTTCGGCTGCTTACCAAATGAGTCCAAAAATGATTGTAACAGCCATTTGTATGATTCAATGCTTTCGGATGCTAGCAACCCGGCTCCAAGCGTCACATTCCGACAGTGGTTATCGATACCAGTAAAAGGTACAAAAACCATATTATACCTTCAAAATGATGAAATAACTTGAATAAAAAAACAACAAAATTATACAAGAAAAAATTAGAAGTTAAAAAACTATAATTAACACTAACTTGTTGGTTTTGAACGTAGCATCAAACGATATGACATCTCCAAACTCAGCGTAGTTACGTTTGCACAAACCATCATCCCAAAACAGGCCAGACAATCACTTGTTTTCATCATCTGAATGTACAAATGAATAATCAACCATAAACTGCTTTTTATCGGTCAGCCTATTGATAACCATATCGGCATCATACTCTCCTATATAGCTATGTATCCTAGCTCTAAAATTCTTGCAGTCGTCTTTAGTTGCGCCAACATTTTCAAAACCTCCGTATCTTTGTCTCATAATATTGAAGGCTTTCACTGGCCCAAGATTTAATGTACCAAGCTCCCATATCATCTCTTCTTGTGTTTCAGAAAGATGCCTATACGCCGGTAATAAATGCAGATCTTTAGGGCAGACAAATGAATGATTATGCGCTTGAACAAACTTATCAACCTTATACAACACCCCATCTGTCGAACAAAGCTTAATTTGTGCTTTACACCCAGTTCGAATAGTGGGTCTGTTCCTACTTTTATATGGCTTAGACAACTTTGAATAAAGATCATCAAAAGCCTGTGGTTTGTGCCCCTCCTTTAAACACACAAAGTATTTAGTCTTTATAATACCACCACTATGATGTTCACCTCCTTTTCGCGCAGAGAACCCTGCCTTCTTGGCATATGTCTGATAAAAAAACATATGCTTGCTCTATGGAACTGAATTCCATTCCTATAACGGGAACACATGATGAAGCTACCTCAGTAATATACAATCTTTCACCTGCAAATTTTGAAATAACAAAAAAAAAAAAATTGAGCTCTAAAACAAGACACACAATCACTCATCTCTGAAATAAAAAAATAAATCACGCTAGGAAAAAATCACGCATGTTAAGCTCATAAAATCACGCAGGTAAAAAAACCAGACAAAACTGTATACTTTATAATAATAACGCAAGTTTGGGGGGATTACAAAAAAAACATGCGTGATTTATGCCGGATTCATTTCAAAAAAATATTTATCAAATAATGATGCACGATGAAACACAAAACATCAGCCACCTATACTCTCGTCTAATATAAAACGAATTAATTGACAACTTACTGGTCTGGTCGTCTAATATAACGGGGTTGTCTGATGTCGGATTCAACAAATGCTCAGCAGCATCATGAACGGCATGGACTTCAGCATCTTCAATTTCAATATCATCTGTATTTCGTGCGTTACTGCTCTATGGATCCATTTCAAACAATAAGTGATCGTAACCCTAATTGAACACCTATAACCGCTAATTTGATAATTTGAAAAATGGAAAGTATTTGAAACTGATTCAATTCGTAATTATCGGGATGCAGGAGATAACGAACTCGCATTATTCTCTTGATGTTAGTAAATGTCTGAATTACCCTGCCTCAAGAACGTAAAATATCTAATTTGCCCTTAATGAGAAATCTTAATCAGTGCCACGCGTCCAAATCTCCCTGTCGCGTACGTGAAGTATGATTAGGGTTTTTGTACATTATACTTTCTCTTAAAATTATAGTATTAACTTTATTGTTAGAAAGTTTGACCAATTTTATTGGGTAAAAATTATTATTATTATTATTATTATTATTATTATTATTATATATATATAATATTATTATATATATCAAATCCCATCGCTGGTTTGCGCCAGTGGTGAATTCGTTGCTTTACTTTGGCCACAAGCTTTTCAATGTTCTTATTTCGACCCCTATTTAGTTTTGTCTTCATTCACATGTTTCTTTACACGTGGTTATTTTTGCTTGAGTAGAGAGAGAAAGGGACCAACAATAGAAAGGGAAGTTGGTGCATTGGACTATACGTGGAAGAGAGATGGAAACTCCGACGACCGGCTATGCCGTAATCTGGTGCTTGTACAATTGGTTGGGTGACGGTTATGGTTTTTGTGGTTTGAATAGTCATGATGGATAGGGTTTTCACCGTCATCCCTCAAGCGCATCTTGGAAACGGGAGTTGATTTTTGGTTCTAGAGTTAGATCGAACAGAGTACAAACGGAGAAGTCAATTTGTTACGTTATTATCCCCGGTCGGAGAAGACAAATGGAGACAGCGGCGATAGATGGGGGCTGTGGTGGTGCCGGCTAGGTGATGGACCGGGAAAGACATCAAGGTTTATGCAATCGATAGATAGAATGTCAGGAGCCCAAGGAATGTTGCCGACGGGAAGCACGGTGGCGACGCGGAAGAGAACAAGAGTGAAAAGAAGATATTGATTACTGGTTGTTGTGTGATTTTACTGCTTTTGTCTTTGCTCAATACCAATTATGTGGGTACAGGTAGGAATGCAAAATCATTTACATTTGAATATTATTTATTTAAGTCGTGTTAAAAAAAATCAAACCAACAAAGCAAATGACTACTATGAACGTTTTCTTAGGCGGCGGTGGAAATGGTCCAGACAAATCTTTAATAGTTAAATATACATGAGTTACATTTTTTTATGCTACTTATTATATAAAATATTGAAAGAAAATAAATATTAATTAACTAAGAAACAAATCAAATAAACTATAATTTACATAGTATGGCTACGTTCTATCTGTGAATAACAAACCATATTTTTGTTTTCCTCATCTATTATCCAAGTTTTAGCGGTTTTGCTTTTTTTTTTTTTTTTGCTAACCTTGATGAGATGAACTAAGCAATATCGGCTGAACAACATCGGTATAGGTATTTGTTTGTATCGGTTTTGTTTGACGTAAAACATTTATTGATATGTTGTAAAGAAATGAACCGGTACTGAAAGCCCATCATAACGAATCAAACCGATAATAACCGTTTCTAATCCCGATACATGTCGAACCGATACCGATCAAATTCCCGCCGCGAAGCGCGAGAGTATACCACTAGTTTGATTAAAAGGAAATCAGGATTTAATGGCTTTGAATAGGTCCGAACTTGCCTTTATAATTTCAAAAAAATATAATTGTTCGAATTACCTCAAACAATGCGATGGCCAGATTTTAATATTAAAAACAATTGTGAGAATTTATAATAAATAATAACAATAAGGATAAATAAATATTTTTAATTAAAAAAAATGAGTTGAAGGAGAGAATATTACGTGATATTAACTAAAATATTTTATTATAAGTTAGGGGCTGTTTGGTAGCCTCTGAATGGTTATTAAGAGGCTACCTCTTAATGGAACCATTAAGAATTTTACCAATGAGAAGGTAGAAGAATGTAGCATGTGATGATTTAACATTCAAAGGTTACCTCTTAACCATTCAGACTTGAGCTTACCTCTTATTCATTCAGAGGTTTTAAACCATTAAGAGATAGCATCTGAATGGTCATTAAGAGGCTACCAAACAGCCCCTTAGATTATTATTGTTCTCTTGTTTGCTGGCTGTATATTGAACATTTAAAAGGATATATATGTCATATCATCATCATCATAACAATAAAGTAATTTACTTTGATATCATAAAAAGCGCAATGGCTATATCATAGTGTTACTATTGTTACTAAGGTTGATGTTACGGTTGTTTTTTAAATATTTCTCTTAAGATTTTTTTCTATATGATAACTTTGATTATATTTACAAGTAGTTTCTTTTTCTTAAAAAAAACTGTAAGTATCACAAATTATTTTTTAATTTATTAAGTTTTAAAAAAGCTGTTTAATATTTTTTACATTTAAAACAAACCTACTAAAATTAAAAATTTATTGGTAGTTTGGTCATTGTTTCTTGGTGTCCTTTTGGTCACCATTCCACCATATTCCGCTCGTGATTTCCGCGTGGTGAGGCACTTTATTTGACCCTCAAACTATCAAACTCCTGATTAACTATTTTCAATTAATTTTTTCTACCTATAGTATACATATATATACCTCCATGTATGTATGTAGGTATGTAATAATTCTATAAATTTGTGTATACTTCAATAAAATTATTACTGGTTGATCCACATAGGTATGTTCATAAACTGTTGATACCACCCGGATTGTATAAATCGAAGCAAGTCAGCCGGTTTGGCTTTACAGTTTAGTTCAAGGTTGAGTCTTACGGTGCGGTTTAAAATTTGTAACCCGCTGTGTATATCAAACCATCATTCAACATGTTTTTTTCCTTTTTTAGGAATATAAAGGCCGGTTATTGTACAATATCCCTTAACGTACGACGCGTACGCGATTTGTGTATAACATGCGATTTTTAATTTTGGTTGTCCGAGTTTATGATCATGCGATTTTGAGATATAACATGCGAACAACCATTTTTTGGGGAGTCCCGAGTTTGTGAGCCATGCGAGTTTATACATGTCCAGGTTTGTATAACATGCGATTATGACATGTCCGAGCTTGTGAAGCATGCGATTATGACATGTCCGGGTTTGTGTATAACATGCGATTTCTAATCACGTACACATCGTACGTTAAGTACGTTAAGGCCAATTGTACGATACACTTTTTCTAGGAATATATAGTTATGTATATGCCTTATATTTATTGTTTTAACATTTTTAGAATTTTCATTCCTTTGAATTTACGTGTTATATTTATCTTTTATTTTTTTTAGAACTTTCATTCCTTTGAATATTTCCACAGCATACAAGTTTGACCAATGTTTTGCAGTATGAACCGGCCCAGACATTGCATGACATAATCAATGTATACAAGCTGAATCAATGTACAACACAAAATGCAGCATACATAGACTTATTTAACTTCCTATAATGCACACAGACTACACAAGTTCACTTAACTTATATCCACAACACAAATAAAAACCTAGGATTCACCTTTCTAACCCGGACGACAGGGGCAATAACGTCATTTACTACCATACGCTGCAAAACCGATTCCCGACTGTTCATAATCAACAAAACGTCAACAACTTCGGACCACATCGTGAAGAAAAACAACGAGATTCGGTACGTTGAACAACCTTAGGAGACCCTTTTTCGGCTTTAGTTTTTGTGTCTTCATCCGTCTTTTTACTCTGTAGGTGCTCCACGAAAACTTTCTTCGGCTCGATAGCAACAACGGGGCCCAGACTCTTCTGTGGTGCCGGGCTGGTTGTTTGTGACGGCCCCCCGATGAGTTGGTTAATCATTTCTAGCACCTCACTCATCTTGGGCCTTGTTCGCGGGTTTCGAGACAAACACCTATTGGCTATAATTGACAACTTTTGTGCTGATTTTAACGAGTATTTACCCTCGAGTCTTCTGTCGATGATTATCCGGAACCTTTTGGAGTCTAGGTAGGGCTTCACCCATTCTAGAAGCTTCTGCTCGTTCTTGGGTCGGTTTTTATCCAGTGGGCGCCTACCCGTGATAAGTTCGTACAGAAAGACTCCGAAGCTCCATACGTCACTCTTGGATGTAAGATGACCGGTCTGGATGTATTCTGGAGCTGCGTATCCCATGGTTCCTACTACCTGATAACATTATGTTAACGGGAATTTAGAAACTTTCGTGAATCGGGATGCATAGTAAAATGACTAAAATGCCCTTTGCTACAGATATAAAGGGATCTTGTGAATAAGTGTCAATCCTTTAATGTAGGGGTGCTAAACGGGTCGCGTTCGCGGGTTGGCAGGTTCACCCCATCGGCCCATCCCAAGCCTGAAAATTTCAGACGAACCCGAAAAACGTGTCATGCATATGAACCCAGACATGACCTGAATATTCACGGGTTGACCCAAAAACGACCCGTTCAATCCGAATCTTCTTTATTCTGTAGTTTTTTTCCACATATTAATATATTAAAACTAAAATTTACTAAAAAAACACAAATGTATATAATACAACTGCTATTAAAATAATAAAATCTTATGTCAATTTCTCTTTTTAAGTTATAACTATGGCATAAAACACACATCCAATTTAATTCATGACATAAAACATATTGTAAAAAAAATATAATGTAATATAATATAAATGGGTTAAACGGTTCGCAGGTTCAACTTGAAACTAACCCAAACCCATTTAGTCTAAACTCAAACCCGCGAATTTCGTGTTAGGTTCGTGGTGTGTTTTCGAGTCGTGTTAGACATTCACACCCTTAATTTAATGATGACAATGAGCAAATTGGTAACTCAAGAAAGTTGCAATTCTGAAGATCGGTTCAACCGAGTTTGGCCAACCCGAACGGACCGTTACCCAACCCATGCGTTTAACTTGCTACTTCTACTAAATAGTCTAAATTCAATAAGAAGTAACATACCGCGGTAGAGACATGAGTGAGTCCTTCTTGAGGACCTAACCGAGCCATTCCAAAATCGGAAAGCTTAGCGTTCCAATTCTCATCTAGCAGAATGTTAGACGACTTGAAATCTCTAAATATAATCTACAAAAAAATCAATGTTACTAATAATTCTTGTAAAACATACACATTACTAAACACGAATTCTGAAAGTGTATCCGAACGTTAAAATACCTGAAAAAACATATCCTCGTGTAAATATGTCAACCCACGAGCAGCATCTTGAGCCACTTTGAGTCGCATGGTCCATGAGAGAGGTGAACTGGACCTTGAACATATATGGTCCTCCACACTTCCATTAGGCATATATTCATAGACTAAAAGCCGTTGCATTCCTCTTTCATCATCTTCTGCACAATAACCGATCAGTTTTACAAGGTTCGGGTGCTCAACCACTCCTAGAACGTCCACTTCGGTTACCCACTCTTTGTGCCCCTATTGCGATATAATAAAGAATATCAAGGAAGCTCATAGACAAAAGAAATCGGCTAAGCAGTTAATGTGGCAAAAAATCGGATATCTGTCAAGGATCGATATTTGAGATATAGGTTATCGCAGTGGGATATTGGTAATTTTAATATCATGTAGAATTTATATATATATCACACTAACAATTCGGTATACTTTCCTCCATTAACAAATTAACCTTTTGCAACTTACAAAACACTAACATTTAACACTGACAATTAACAATTAAGACTTAAAACACTAATAGCAGCAATAAGAAGAAAGGCAAATGGTAGAACTAGGAAGAAGGGTACTAATATCGGGAAAATCGGTGATATATCGGTCAATATCGCCGATAATATCGGTACCAATATTCTGACCGATAGTTGACACCGATACTTTACATGGGGACCGATAACCGATATATCACCGATATTAACTGCATAGAAAATCGGTTTGAACTCAAAAATTTTAAATGGTCTCGTTTCTCATATAGAGTAGAAAATTGTAGGCTAAAGGTGTTTGGATTGATGGTTTAGGGAATGATAGAGGGTGTTTGGGAATGAAAAAAAGGGATTTGATTATCATTCCCATTAGACTCTGCTATCAAACACATAAAGAATCCACTTTTGACTTAATAAGTCAAAACCACTACTTCCAAATTCAGAATCTACTCACATGTCATTTCATCTTTAGTTCCAAAATAACGTTGACTTATAATTCAACGTAATGGGAACAGAATTTTATCAAAGCTTACCTGTAATCCTGTTCGGCCCAACTGTTTAACAGCCACTTCTAACCGTTTATTAGGATCTTTAGGGTTCTTAATGAGACCCGTGTAGACACACCCAAACCCACCCTCACCGATCATTGCTGACCGGCTAAAGTTCTTTGTAGCCGCCTTGAGTTCAGAAAACGTGAAAACTCTAAGATTACTCGGTTTTTGTGAAAAACTCGGAAAATTTGTGCTACCAGGTGAATTTATGCTATGGTCCGAGGCGATAGAACGTCGATTATCAGAATCTGTGAATAGTGAACTTGATGACCGAACAGATTTTGTTGGAGTTTTTGATTGTTCACCCTGTTTTTCATTATACGATGACCCAAAGCACTTCATAGCTTCTTGATTTGATGTTCCAAACTACCAAGCTGGAATTAGAATTGAAATCAGTATAATATTTATTTGGAATAAAATTAATAAACAGAATGCATAGAACTTAGGGTTTTTTTTCCTAAATTTCCTTAACGAATGCGTACCAATTAGGGCTTTTAGTTTGTTTTTAACCCTACAAGAACATATCATCTACAAGAAGATTTTTGTGATCAAGACATAATTTTAAGCAGGCAATTTGAAACATTCAAACACTTTCATTGTTCTATAACCCTAGGTTTGTCACAAATTCACAATATAACATAATCAAGATTCTATTTCTAACACAATTTTCCATATCAAAGACTCAAACTTTGCAATAAATTTGAAGAACCCATATCAATTAAATCACAAATCTATCACACCCAATTGAAAAAAAATTCAAGAAAGTGATGAAAAATTGAAAAGCACTCACCTTTATGCAGCTCAAAATGGTTACATAACCCTAGGTTTTTCACAATATAACACAATCAAGAATCTAAGTCTAACACAACTTTTAATGTTAAAGACTCAAACTTTGCTATAAATTTGAAGTACCCAGATCAAATAAACCCCAAATCTATCATACCCAAGTGAAAAAGTTCCAAGAAAGTGATGAAAAATTGAAAAGTACTCACCTTTATGCAGCTCAAAGTCAACCTGTCTGCAAAAGATTACCTGCCCACAATTTCTCCCAAATAGAACAAGAAAATGAGGCACATAATGATGAGAAAGATGAAGTCTTTGACAAAGAAATTGAAGAAGAACTGAAACAGTTGCTAGCAAAAGACGCTAAATAATTAATATTTATTAATGTTTAGCACATGATCTGGTTTTACAAGTGTGAAATTGGGGTTTATGAGTTTGAATTGGATACAATTGCGACTTTGCGAGTGCAGTGGGTGGCGTATAATATAGGTGATCGAAGTCAACTGGTGAGAAATAATATGGGCAAAAAGATAATGACGCAAGTGTGAATTTCTTTTATTAGTAGATTCGGAAATTCAATGCTTATTTGAAAAATTCTTTAACTAATTAGGGTTTAATTTTTGGACGGAGAAATGGTCAAGGAAAAAATTAAATGGTCAGAAAAAAATTCTTTTAACTAATTAGACCATGCGTAGTGGGCAAGATCCACTCTTGGGCGTTTTGCGTCATGTGACACCCCAGTCAGCAATGAACATTATTGGGCGTTTTTACAAAATAGGTGTAGTGGAGATGTGGGGATTGTGGGGCATTATGTTTTGTAATAAAATAAAATAAAACAAACATTTAAAAATCTTATTGGCCACCAAATGAAAGCTCAAATGTGATTGGCCAAGAATCTCCCCATTTGGCGTGATTTATAACACGTCTCAACAACAAAACTGCCAAACACGCCCATGCGTAGTGGGGATGTGGGCGATATGGGCGTGATTGAGCCCCAAAAACGCCCAAAAGGGCAACCACTACGGGTGGTCTTATGGTTTAGTTTTTGGATGGAGAAATGGTCAGGAAAAAATTTTTGGACGGAGAAATGGTTAGGAAACGAATATTTTCAAGTGGCTTTCCCTAATCTGTTTAAGTTGGAAGCTACTAAACTATGCGACATTAGGCTAATGGGCGCCGAGGCCCGTCCCGGATCGTCCACACCGCCCAACCCACGAGAGTGATGAGCCCAACTTTTGCAAATTTCAAAAATAATGTCGTTTGTAACAACTATTTTTTTAAATTAATTTAATTTTAACACTATAAATACCTTATCTCATACCATTTTTACACCGTCTCGTTTAAACTCTCACAATTTCTTATAAAAATACTCTCAAACTTTTATAAAGCCATGGATCCATACAACTTAAACAACCCAAATCAAAACCTGAATCCAAGCATGTTCTCGTCATCCAGCTACAATCCAACAATCGATCCGAATTGGTCGTCGTCTCAAATTTCTTTTTCGGGTTTCTAACAATCCCCCAATGCTTTCACGCAAATGAACCAAATGCCATAAATGCAACAAATGCAACAAATGCAAATACTAATGCGAAACTCGTTTAACATACCATTTCAACCACAACTACAATCATCACCACCACGGGTAGGATCGTTTGAGCCGGTAGAAGATGAGTTGAAATAAGAGGTGACACAAATAGAAGAATGGAAGATAATGAAAACTGACATCAACACGTATCTTAAAGAAGACCGCCACATTTTGCAAAAAATGAAAGCAAATATCGCCAAAAAAATGGAGTTCCTAGTTTATTTAAGCAATCTTGTATTTTTTTAAGTTTAGTATTTTTTCTAATGTAATGTAAGCTATATTATTAATTTTAGTATTTAACGTAATATTACTTTTATATATGTTTAATATTAAATAACAAAAAATAAATAAATATACGAGGGAGGCTCATCACCCACACTCCAGACCCATCACTTGGGTGAGGTGATGGCCCCCCGGTGACGTGGGCGCCTATGTGGAGGTCCATCACCAAGTCATGGTCCTCCCCCACACCCACCCGCCTTAGAGACCATGTAAAATGGATCAGTAAATATGATAAGCGTGGAAATGGGATTGGCAGAGACATACGAAGAGTCTTCGAATGTAGAAATGGCGGAATGGGAAAGTTAAGTTGGTGCGATTGTGTCAGCGAGTGTAGTGGCAATTTTCATCTGAAAAGTGAAGATGAATAGAATCCTTACTCTTAAAGCCTCAGGTAGAAGAAATATTCTGGTTAGCTCTCAAAGTTGCACACTTTGCGACACGGATATTGAGATGCCTCATTATTCCTCATTTTCGAATATTACAAAGAACACAATTTTAAGCTTGGTAATATTTGGAGACTTAACCTTTTAAGTAAAAATAAATAAATTGGTTTATTCAGTTATTTGAATACTTAAAAAATAATTATCTGAAGACATAAATAACTATTCATAATAAAATATTAAGTATTCATAATCAAATTTGTATTTAATATATAAACATATATTCTTTTAATATCATTATAAGATTATCATAGCGGTTCCATTCAATAACGATGATTAGGCAATTTAAGCCTTTAAATAATTTGTTTTGGCTAAAATGGTGAAACATGATTTGTTTTCCTTGTTACTGGAATTTATAATCTGCAAAATGTGTATATCCGGACACGTTAGCCGGGCCTGCAACCCTAATTCCGTCAGGTTGAGGCAAGCGACCATTCCAATGACCTAGTCCTGGTATGGAATTTATAATCGGAAAAGATTATCACTGTGGGTTCCATTCAGTAATGATGATTATTAGGCAATTTGTGTCTTGAAATAAGTTGAACACCACTAATATTATACCTTTTTTTAAATTTAATTTAGGGTTACTGGATTTTATCACCCCCAACTATTGACTATTGGTCGCTGCCACCCCCAACTATCACTTTGACGCCTGTCACCCCCAACTTAACACTTAGTGTGTTCTGTCACCACGTCAATAACTAAACACTAACTTTTGATCATGTTTTATACTTTTAGGGGTGTCATAGGGATCTTAGGAAGGTTTTAGGGATCTTTGGACACCCCAAAAAGTATTAAGTTGGGGGTGACAGACATCAAAGTGATAGTGACAAACTAAGTGTTAACGACATGATGAAAGAACAAACTAAGTGTTAAGTTGAGGGTGACAAGCATCAAAGTGATAGTTGGGGGTGGCAGTGGCTAATAGCCAATAGTTAGGGATAATAAAATCCAATAACCCTTTAATTTAACAGAGGATGAGTTTTAATAAAACTTTACAAAATCAATACGTCCTTATTTTACTCATTTAATATAATATTATTATTGTTATCTTTCTTTTTTTTTTCTTAACTTGCGGACCGTAACTTTATCCGGTTAAAATAATAACATTATATACGTATTATTATTATTATTATATATATTGTTGACGAATTATGATGAATAATAACTTTATTTTTATAATAATATATATTTTTATTATTTTTTCTATTTAATACATTATAATAGTTGGTTATTACTTTTAATAACATACTTTTATTTTTTTTCTTTTTTAAAACCATATATTTCTTTAATAATTTACGATTATAACTTTTTTTTCTAAAAAGTTAAGCACGTAGTTGTGCTTGATTTTTTCCTTGACATTTCATTTCGTATAAGTTTTGTTAAAAACAAAGTTGTACTCCAAATAAGGTATTTATTTGGTATCATAAAACAATTCGATGATAAACTAAACCTCTCAATGATTTGGCTTTCTAAACAACATGTTTTATTTTCAAATCACGTTTGTTGTACATTATAATTTGTTTGGTTTCGCCGCAAAGTGCGACGAAAAAAAAAACTAGTAACAATTATTTATAACTTCAATTTATTTATTACCTAATACTGACATTAACTTTTTTTATAATTAGTGATATACATTATTATTATTTTTAAAACAATATATTAAAAGTTTAAACTAAATAGTAGGAGAGTATGTCACGTAACATTATTGAAATCATTTATTATAAATTAGATTAGATTAGAAATTAAATTCATTTAAAAGTACCCATAACAAAAATAAAAATAATCAGTATCATAACTTATTTATCAGTTATATTATTGTTACATAATTGAATTGTTTTCTATGTATACTAATTTGGGTGAGGTTCCTGTAAAGAAGATTTTTTTCGTGAGAAGTGTGAGAAAACATAGAAATTGACATGTAGCCATCATGTTTTGGAATTAGGCATGATGTTTTGGGTTGTTTTAGCAAGAAAAACACCAAACATAACAATTAAAACCTATATAAGTTTGCAAGTTTTTTGTGCATAAGCACTTGTACATTGTGCTTTATGAGTTTTTCAAAAAAAAAAAAAAACTTAATTTTTCACTTTCAACCTAAAAGTTTTATCTTTTACATTTTAACCCCCCCCCCCCCCCCCCTTTTTTTTTACTTTTAACTCTAAGTTTTCCATCTTTTATAATTTAACACAACACTTTGTTATTTACAACTTTGGTCCCCCATACTTTTTATCTTTTGCAAGTTTTTCGTTTTACGTTTCGTTCTAAATTTTGCGAGTTAATATGTCGTAGCGTGCATGTGAGGTTCAACGTTTTTGCTCTATTTTTTTCATATTTGACAGACCCGTCGCAACGTGGCCATTTTTCCGCTTTTGTAAAGTTCGTCGCAACGGGCAGGTCGTAGATAAAGTAAGTTATTATTTTCTACATTTTACGTTTCTGCTTAATTTCTTCGCATTAAGACACTGTAACGGGTGTGTATGGTTCAACGATTTTAGTCTACTTTTCGTTCTGTGTAATTTTTACCATTTTATCTATTTTATTTTTACGATGTTGAGAGTCGATGTCGTTGTGGCATTGGTACTACTTGGCACGGTTTTACGAACGTTTTTAACCTATTAATTTTTTTACTAATATTTTCTTTCGGTTTACCCCTATTCTTCCTTTGCTTAAAAACTAATTTTTGTGTGCATATTTTATGTACCGGTATGTATAAATATGATTTGTTCTATATTCCGACGTAAACTTTTTTATAGACGAGTCAGGTCAAATATAATACGTTTTCGTTTAAAGAAACCATTTTTACGTGCATATTTTTACGTACGTTTTGGTATAAATTCAAGTTGTTCTACGTTTTGAGGTAAACTTTTTTGGGAAATGATTTAGGTCAAATATAATATGTTTTCGTGTTTATTTTATGTATGTTTCGTAAAGTTTGTTTCGAACCGAGTGGAGTCAAATTATGGTTTTTTTTCTCCCTTTTTTTCGAAAGCTCTAATTAATCCCTTTCGATTACATGTGCATATTTTCCTTCATACCTGTTACGTTTTCTGTGTATGAGTTGGGTCACAGATAATACGTTATGATTGTTCGATATGAATTTCATTTACTTTACGTTTGATCCAATCACAATGCTTATACAAGTTACACTGAGTTCAACTGGATACGTCGAAATATGTGTTTTCATATGGTTAATGCATCATATAACGTTTGGACTAATCCATTCAATATTTACGATGTACCCGCGCCGCAACGCGGGCGGGTCTTAACCCTAGTTTAAAACAAAAGGCAACGTATTATGGGTGTGAAATTTAAAACACAACTAAAACATACTGCTTAACACTTAAACACACTACTTAATATTCTTGGCATGGTGTTTTAAGTTTTAAGCCTAGAATTCATTGCATTGTGCCTTAAATTATTATGTTTGATGTTTTTCTTGCCAAAACAACTTAAAACATTATGTCCAAAGTTCAAAACATAATGCCTACATGTCAATTCTTATGTCTTCTTATACTTCTAAAATTTTTTCCTTTTTACATGATATAAGAATACAAATTTAGTATGTTATACATATATCTTGTAGGCCGTCCATCCATAAAAGGAATGTTTGTGGCTTGTCAATTTTTTTTTTCAAAAAAAAAAAAAAAAAACATATGAAAAAAGTCATAATTATATCTCATGCTTCTCATGGCTCCACCTCCGTTCTCCCTCCATTGACTACAACTTCTCATTTTTCTAATTATTATTATTATTATTTTTTTTTTCTTTCTAATTATTATTATTATTATTATTATTATTATTATTATTATTACTATTACTACATTTGCAACTTACAGCTTGTAACTTCTTATTAATAATACTAATAATAATAACAATAATAATAATATGTTATTATTATTATTATTATTATTATTATTATTATTATTACAACAGGAGCACACCTAGTGACCTTGTCGTATATTATCATATTTATTTATTTCCATTTGAAATTATTAATATAAAATCTTTCTAGATTTGCATAAACTATCAAATGTCAACGCAGATTTGTTTCTATTTTATGCCGTTGAAGAAGTAAAAATACCATTCTAGATTTGCATATCATACTCTCTTGTTCTAAAAAATACCATTCTGTCATAGCATGAGTACACCCGACTCGGCGACTCAGATAGTATTATACAAAGTTTTCCTAAAACCAGTTTATACGTAAAAATGTCAAATCCAACGATAAAACATGGATTAGTACTCTATTGCTAACATCAAACACTACTTTATCAATTTTAAACACCTTTAAATGCAAATTTATACTAGCTTATATGATAAGAACACCAAGTCGGTATGTTTTACGACGATGATGTAACATGAACTCTATTGCTAAACACTATTTATCAATTTTAAACACCTTTAAATGCAAAGTTATACTAGTTTATATGATAAAAAAAAACCGAGTAGGTAATTTTTACAAGTCAACAAGTTATTATTTCTAATTTTTTTTACAACTAATTATATGTTAAACAATTAAGTTAAGGGCTAGGTTTACCAAAATAGATTGAATGAATTGAAATTGTACAAGTCATTTATGTGATTAACTGCCAATCAGCTATAGCTAAATTGGCATTGGTGGATAAGTGAAGATTTGAGTTTGGGGCCATAGGACTCAAGTTCAAATTTGATTCCAACTGCGTTTATCACCAGTGGGCATTCGAGCGACGGATTTTTTCCGGAACTGGAGATGACGGACTTGGGCTATTCAGCACGTCTGCGGCCGTGGGCGTATGGCATGGTGGGGAAGTGGATATTTGGGTTTGAGGCTATAGGTCTCAAGTTCAAATATGATTCCAACCGGTTTTATCACAGTGGGTTTTCGAGCTATGAATTTTTCTCGGAACGGGAGATGATAGGCTTGGGCTATTCAGCGCGTCTGCGGTTGTGGGTGTATAGAGTCGTTTTTTGCTATTGGATTACCCGAGTAACCGATCTTTTATTTCGTTGGCCTTTAGAAAAAGTTAGATGATTAACTTTTGATAAATTCAAGTAAGTTGTTATTAATAATTGTTATATATTGTTGAACAAAATATTATATTTTATATTTATGTAACTCAACCCAGAAAAAAATGAGGGGGTACATTATTGGCAAATGAAGAAACCAAGATTGAAAACGAAACCTCAGCCATTCAAAACACGTTTTTTTATTATGGGAAACCTCAACCCTATAATATAATAATATTTTAATGGAATATAATAGTTTTTTTTTAACGATTTTTAACGGGATCGTTTAAAACCCTATGATATTGATCGTATAAAATAGTTTTTAACGGTTTTTAACAGGATCGTATAAAATAGTTGTGTGTTTTTTTATTGAACTAATTTTAATGAATTATATAAATAAAGAGAAAAATATATCAAATAAACTGAAGATTTTGATATATTCAAAATATTAAAATAAACGCAAAATAATCAACACTAAGATTTACAAAAATACCCGTTTAAAAATAACTTTTAATTTTGGGAAAATTTCCCAGAATAGTAACAAAGTTTTAAAAGTGTTCTAATTAGGTCACTGGTGTCGTTTTTGTCCCAATTAGATAGCTTAACATTCAAATCGAGTCATGTCTTTTTTTCCATGTGTCAAGAAAAAAATGGAGCATAAGAAGCTGGTGTCGAATTATTTTAATATATGAAATTATATTTATTAAAAATAAAAACCATTTAATTACTTTAAAAATAAAAAAAACAAGTTACAATCCATGTCATCACTCGACGTTAGCATCAAATAAAAGAGAAAAAAGAAACAAAAATTCACATCACCACGGTTACCTATGAAATGGATGAAAAAACCTTTAATTTTGATGAAGAATGAATGTTGAGTGACCTGATTGGAACACTTTTGAAACTTGAGTGAGCTAATTGGAACAATTTTAAAAGTTGGTTACTATTCTACAAAGTTACTTTCAAAACTTTGTGAGTTTTTAAGGATACCAACATAGTTTATAAAAATCATGATATAATACAGAGAAAAAGGATTTGTAAGAAAAAAAGAATTTTATTTAAAGGAAATTTGTAATAAAACAAGTTGACGACAACCCCGCACGTTGTGATTGGATGTTAATTATAAACGGCTCTTTTCGTTTTGTCTAACATCCAACATACAATACCACACTAAAGTATGATAATTATGTGTTTTGCCTAACATACTATGATGTCGCTTTTCTAAAGGAAACCAAATTGAACCCTTCTTAACTAAGCATTTTGCCTAACCTAAACTATGACGTGTGTGTTCGGTTTGTTAAAAACATTTTAAAAGTTATTAAAAACAAGAGTAAACTTCCGTTTTGCTCCCTGTGGTTTGGTCACTTTAACGGTTTTGCCTCAAACCTTTAAAAATAGCCATTTTACTCCCTGATGTTTTGGTTTTGTTGCCAGTTTGCTCCCTGCGGGTAGCAAAACGGAAAAACAAACAATTTGGATAGAGTTAGCGGCGGGGAGCAAACTAGCAAAAAAACCGAAACATCAGGGAGTAAAATGACTATTTTTAAAGGTTTGGAACAAAACCGTTAAAGTGACCAAACCACAGGGAGCAAAACGGAAGTTTACTCTAAAAACAATATCAATTTTACTAGTTGATTTTCCGTCCGCGCGTTGCGGCGAGGACCCAATGTCTGTAAAACGCGTATCAGCAGCCGATACCGAATATCAAAACATAAATAAAAATGACGTTGTAAGGATGGCCACTCCGTCCTAAAAAAACGATTTTAAATAACCTAATATATAATAATAGGACTCACACGTCCAACACGTTGGAAATTCGGTTGTTTTTAATTTAGTAATTACGGTGCTAGCACGTTAAAATATGGATGAGCTCGGTACCTGTAACGGCACCGAAAGTACCGATCCGGAAAATCATCGAAATTAGGTACCGGCACCTAAAATGCTCGGTACAATACGGTATGGTATTTGAAGGTAAAAATCAATAAATACAGGTATGGTGCTAGACCGGTGTCGAACCGAAAGTAACAATTCTGAAAACGCCAAAGGTGGGTACCAAATTGGTACCGAAAATGATTTGGTATAGTAAATTTGGTACCAATACGATACCGGTTTGATTACAGGATTTGATACGATTTTCTCATCAATAATCTAAATATTCAAGTTAATTTTACATAGTACAATTCATTCATTACAGCAGAAAGACAAAAAAGAAAGCAAAATAAGTTGTTGTGCATATAAAACATCATTCAAACGAAATACAGTTTACTTACTGTGCGTATGAAAAGTAATCTAAACTGTGCAATTACTTGCATTGCTACGTTGCTACAGGATTTGATGAACTCGGTACCAACATGTACCGAAAATACCGGTACCGAAAATATCGTTACCGAAATCCCCAAAAGTATGTACCGGTACCGAATATACCTGGTACGGTACGGTTCGGTACCGGTCGGTACTGGTACAACACCGGTATTTAAGGGTAAAAATTGGTGAATACCGGTGCCGAACCGGTACCGAAAATACACCCTATTTGGTAAAAGCGGGTACCGGTACCAGTACCCGATACTATTTCTTCATTTTACTGTTCATTGACTTCAAAATTTAATATATAGGGCCGTTACCGAAATTCCCAAAAGTATGTACCGGTACCGAATATACCTGGTACGGTACGGTTCGGTACCGGTCGGTACTGGTACAGCACCGGTATTTGAGGGTAAAAATCGGTGAATACCGGTGCCGAACCGGTACCGAAAATACACCCTATTTTGGTAAAAGCGAGTACCGGTACCGGTACCCGATACTGTTTCTTTATTTTAGTGTTCATTGACTTCAAAATTTAATATATAGGGTAATTACCAAAATTTAAATATAATATTAAACTAACAATACAGAGCATATCCTAAACTATGAGGGTATGTACACGCTATTTTAGAAAACTAATTAACACAATGATATAGTTTTTGTAGTTAAAGAAAAAAATATCTGTATATATTTTGTGACACATAATTCAAAATCTGTTTCATAATGATATAGGTTTTGTAGTTAAAGAAAAAAAATACCTGTATTATTTTGTGACAAAATGTTCATACCACTCAGGCGGGCGATGAAGAGTTTCGTTCGGACGAAAGCATCGGCGCCGACGTTACAAAAAGGAAAGAGTTAAATGCCATTTTAGTCCCTTTGGTTTGGGCCATTTTGCCAGTTTAGTCCAAAGGTTTCATTTTTAACCTGTGGGTCAAAAAAGGTTTCACAGTTGCCATTTTAGCACAATGCCCAAGGGGAGCTTTCATGAGTCCAATTTTTCCTTAAAACCTTCTGCAATATCAAAAACAAGACTTTCTCGAGACGTCGGTTCAATGTCAAGTTCAGCTGAACCCATGTCGTTGGAGAGTTTTCGTAACCCCAGTTTTCATCTTCGAATTCCTTAAAATGTGTAAAACCTAAACTTCCTTGCAACGTTGGTTAACATCGACTCAGTTGGCCCTGCGTTAAAAGGAAATTCTTCAAGATTTCCATCCAAAATTCCTTTTGAGTATCCAAAAACGAACGTTTCTTGTAACGTTAGTTAACGATCGACTCAGTTAACCCTACGTCATGAGAAACCTTTCAAGTTCTTTAAAATTTGCAATCGCATCGAACTAACTAATTCTTCGCGACACGAAGTACTGTGGAACGCCAACTTGTGGGATATTACTTTTGTCTTTACGTCGCCTTCTCGCTATCGCAATCGATCCCTCTTATTCAAAGCACTCTCGCTTGTCAACTCACGGTCAAATCACTCGCTGTATCGCTACTTACGTGGGATCAACCCTCAGAAGTCTACCTATTGGATTAATTTCGGGACGAAATTTCCTAAAGTAGGGGAGACTGTAACAACCCGCACTTTCGTGCGTTGTTACTACTCGATATACTCGTTACGCCTAGCGCCAGAGATTCGGATCATAATGTAACTATATCGCATACATCGCTATTCGAAGGATAATCACATATTTTCGCAATACATTATCGTTACATCACATCACAAACACTAACACTCACGATGACATTGAGTGAGGACCTATTCTACCCTCCTCGGTGGCCGTGATGTGTCGAAACGCAGACAATTAATGCTAACAAAGACTCTCGGGTGAGTGCTATAGCTCCAGTCGTCGTGACGATGATGACAATACGAGTGAATGGTACCCCGTCAGTCATTGTGGCACAACACACAATAACGTTCACGATGACATCGAGAAAGGACCTATACTACCCTCCTTGATGGCTGTGAAACGTCGCTAGTAATCGCACACTCGAAATGAAAACCGATTGTTATTTCGAAACTTTGAAATATGGATACGTAAATACGACCCCTAGTGATATATATACATATATAATAATGATATAAATTAACTATAGAAAGCACGTACTCCAAAAACCATCGCAACTGTCACACCCCGATTTCCACGTGTCACCGGTGGGCCCGGTGGGGTGTATCGTGACGTGGTTGGCAACATAATAGTCAAACAACACAATATTTAATATGCACAACGGAAGCAAATGAAAAGATATATTTCAACCAAATAAAAATATTGTAATATCGTGTATCACAACAGTTGAAAGTTTGTCCACAGAAGGATAAAAAATAAATAGTAGTTCAACAGGCTTTAGGCATCTTAAGCTTGCGAGACTTCTATTGATGCTAAGGAGAAATCCCAGCCTATTACGCTTAGTACCTGCATTTAATCTTTTTGGGAAAATACGTCAGTTTACACTGGTAAATACAATCAACTGACTCATTTTAGAAAATGATTAAAAATTGATTTGGATGCACGTGGCATAAACATTTTATAACTTGGGAGAATTATTTAAATATATAATCTTGTAAAAGAATTACATGTTCCTTATGCGTTCAGTAGACCGGATCGTGCCGGGTTAAAGATCAATAGACACACCACATCAACTATTTATGCACTGACGAGTGTACACCTACACTCCGCGCTTAGGTCGTGGCCATTTCGTAAAATGATGCCAAGGATATCCGGGACATGGTCATTAACCCCCCAAAGGCTTTAAGTAAACAAAACAATTTAAACGGGCTGATCAAATTATTCAATTAACCACCAAACGATGGAAGATTTGATGCCCGACCAAGCGGTATTTTATATACCGTAACCCAAGCCCGTATAGGGAAAATGAGTTAAAAGTATTTACCTGAGCAAAGTAATAATCACAATAAGCAAATGTAAGTAGCTTTTACTGGTCCTCCTAATCTGGAACGAAGGTTTATAATAACCTATTAGAATCCTAACGGGTCTTTAATTAAGCTTAAGCTTAGACCGGTTAGTTACAAAGATACGGTTCGTACGCACGATTAAGCGAAGACCGGATAGAATGTGATTTAGACCCTACAAGTTTGAATACTTGCTTAATATGGGTACATTATACACATTCTGGATTTTGAGATAAAACCGATAAGGTTTGACCCGTTTCGGCTAATTTATGTAAACTAGTTACATAAACCGTACCGAACGCGTAATAAGCGTAACGGGCGAACGTAAGAGCCATATACAGGTTTCCTAAGTTAATATGCTTCAAATATGTTGTGACATCAGTAAGATGTCTTTTATTATGCCCGAAACGAATTTAAACACAAACTATGCCCCGTAGGGGTAGTTTGGTCATTTAAAAGGTTATAGAAGAGTTTAAGTATTAACCTGAGTTACAGGTCTGATGTAATCAGCAAAAATACTCAATTTAATAAGTTATAACAGTAGGGTAAAGTATATATGTGAAATTTATCAATTATAACCAAACTATGCACCGTAGGGCCATTTTGGTAATTTCACATAAGCCGAAAAGCTCAAAACTGAAGTCTGAGTTAAACAACTTTTGCTTACTGTTAAAATATTATAATTTACCTAAAATATCAGTAGGTATCAACCCTTGTATGTTTAAAATAGTTCTAGTACATACTATGCGTTAAAAACGCTTAAAAAGGCGATTAGGAGCCATTTCCGGGTTCTATACTTAAAGCTGATATTTTTATTATTCCAGAAGGCTTAAAATAATTTATTTATCATATGTAATCAGTAGCAAAAGGTTTGGAGTCAATTAGATATGTAAAACTCATTTTATAGCCCGTAAGGGCAAAACCGACAATTACCAGATTAAGCCTATGACTAGTAGTTATGCTCAACCTAAAATTAATTAAAAATCTTCAAAAATCCCAAAATAATATATTACATCAGTGGGTAATAAGTTTGATATCAAAAAGTGGGTTTAAATAGGCTATACGCCAATTATGTCGTTTAATTAACATAAAACTTTCAATTTACGCTAATGAGCATAACTCTCAAACTACACCTCAAACTGATGTCAAAATTTGGGTGCAAGCTTATATATCAGTAATTAAGGTTTCTACACTTTTACATTTTCAAAAATCACGTTTTAAGGTGAAAAGGGCATAATGGTCAACATATAGGCAATTAACGGAATCATGCGTATTAATTGGTTAACTAATGAACCATGGTGTATAATCACAGAGGGTTATACTAGCATGTAACCTGGTCCAAATAGAGCTCTATGGCATTTCTAAAACATACCAAAATGGGTCAGAACTGAAGTCAAAGCAAAAGTCAAAGCTTTGCGACTTTCGGTTCCGAACCGGGTCTAAACAGTAAATTGTCGGGTTGAACATGTTTAGACATGTCCTTACACTAATTACCAAGTTATATTAATGATCAAACAGGTTGTATGTGTTGTACATTGCTAATTATGCATAAATTAGAAAATAAGTATCCTGTTGACTTTTTAATAACAAGTTTGACCCGACATTTGACCTAGTTAGAGTGGGAACCAGGGGGAACCCTTTTAAGGGTTTATTACCCACATAATTACCAACTTATAACTACTTTCAATTCGACTAATCACTGGACCATTAGTGATTAATCTTGAACTCAACCGTTAATTACGACGGTTTGACTTTTAAGCTAAAACTAAGCAAAAACTTAACTAAGGAAGGATAAGAAAACTTACTGAAGTCCTATGCACGAAATGTGAAGCTTAGAGAGAAGTCTTGAGCTCCAGAAATGATCCAAAGTGCAGATGGAAGGTGTAAGAAAAATGGTTGCAACCTTGGCCCTTTTATAGTGCTATAATCACCATGGATTGTTGACACACAACACTACCAATGGTTCCTGATCATCAACACATGTCCCTAAGGTTCTAGGAGGCACTTAGGGGTCGCCCATGTTGTGAAACAACTGATTAAAGTCGGTTTATGCGCGAAATCAGGCTTCTGTCTGAACTTTCGGTATCTGGGCGGGCCAGGCGGCCCGCGTAAGATGTTGATGAAGTATACGCGGCCCGCTTGGGCCTTCTGATCGGGCAAAAATGTTTTCAAGTTGTTGCATCTCGTCTCTTGGCCCTTCCGAAAGGTCAACTAACTTATTTCTTGCAATTTGAACCCTCTAATTTGACATATAAGGGCTTCAAGATATTTACCCACTTTGTTAAGTCCTCGGTTAACTTTATTGTTACCCGAAAGGTCCTAACTTTCAACGTTGACGCTTTAACCCCTTGTATACGAATTTGATCATAACTTTCTCATACGATAACGAAACTTTATGAAATTTATGACGTGTATTCTAGTGAGCATAATTAACCGTTACAAAGCTTCGGGTTTGTCAAAAGGTGTAACACCTCGGAAATTCACGTCCTATAATAGGTTGACACGTGTCATAAAGTTTAAACGTGTGAAAGAAATATTATGGAAGGACTAAAGTTGACAAACGTGGAAAGTATGTAAATATACGTATTCTAAGTGTCAACTGTGAATAAATATATTGTATTTTAACCCTACAAGATGCTCATACCTTCAAACGAATAAATCATGGATCATACGAAGCTAAAAGTGAGTGATTTCAAACTACAGGGACCAAATGTGTCAACATGTTCAAATTATACCTCTGAGTGACCTTTTGACAAACCCGAAGCTTTGTAAATATTAATTATGCTCACGAGAATGCCCCATAAAAATTTCATAAAGTTTCATTAACGTATGAGAAAGTTATGATCAAATTCGTGTGCGAAGTGTTAAAGTGTAAACGTCGAAAGTTAGGACTTTTCGGGTGACAATGAAGTTACCCGGGGACTTGGCAAAGTGGGTATATGTTTTAAGGCCTTACTAGATCAATTACAAGGATTTACCATGCATAAAACAAGTGCCTATTCGAGTTTTGAAGAGCCAAGGACTGAATCGCAAATGAAATCAAAATGCTGATCTGGTAGGGGGTCGCGTCGCGCGACGGGTCCCTCGCGTCACGCGAGGGGTGCCCAGCTCCGCAAATGTTGCTGAATGTCTGCCATTGCGTATTTTCGTGACCTTTACCCGTTTTTCCACTTCTCCTGGCCCCTAAAACATCCCCTAAGCCTCTAGGACACCTGTTGATTGATTGTGGTGGGCACTAGACCTTGTTGTCAAGAAGTTATGGTGAGAAGTTTGCTATAAAAGGGCATTAGTTGCAACACAACTCCTCACACCTTTCTCCTGCATTTGTGGATCATTTCTGGAGCTTTCAAGCAGCCTCAAGTGATCAATCTCGTGCATAGGACTCTTGTAAGTCTGCTAGTTCTTGTTTAGTTGAGTTTAGCTTGTTTAATTAGCTAAAAGTCAAACCGTCGTAATTACGGTTTGACTTCGAGATTAGTCAATAATGGCTCAGTAATATCTCGAATTAAAAATAGTTATGAGTTGGTATTTATGTGGGTAATAAAACCTTAAAAGGGTTTCCCCTGATCACCACTCTAAACAGGACTAATGTCGGGTCAAACTTTTAATTAAAAAGTCAACATAATGCTTAAAATGTCATTTATGCATAATTAGCTATCTAGAACATGTATAACCTGTTTGATCATTGTTGTAACTTAGTAATTAGTGTAAGAACATGTCCAAACATGTTCAACCCGACTATTTCCTGTTTAGACCCGGTTCGGAACCGAAAGTCGCATAGTTTGACTTTCACTTTGACTTTCAGTTCTGACCCGTTTAGGCATATTTTAGAAATGCCTCAGAGCTTTAATTGGACTAGGTTACATGTTAGAACAACCCTCTGTGATTATACACCTCAGTTCATTAGTTATCCAATTAATATGCAGGTTTCCGTTAATTGCTCATATGTTGACCATTATGCCCTTATTACCTTAAAACTTGATTTATGAAAATGTAAAAGTGTAGAAACCTTTGTTACTGATATATAGAATTGCATGCAAAGTTTGACATCAGTTTGACTTGTAGATTAAGAGTTATGCTCATTATCGCAAAACTAATGCTTTATGTTAACATAATGGCGTAATTAGCGTATAGCCTAGTTAAACATACTTTTTGGTATCAAATATTTTACCCACTGATATGATATAATATTTTGGGATTTTTAAAGATTTTTAATTAATTTTAGGCTGAGCATAACTCGTAGTCGTAAGCTTAATTCGGTAATTGTCGGTTTTGCCCTTACGGGCCATAAAATGAGTTTTACACATCTAAACAACTCCAAACCTTTTGCTACTGATTAGTTATGATAAATAAATTATTTGAAGCCCTCTGGAAATATAAAAATATCAGATTTAAGTATCGAACCCGGTAATGGCCTTTAATCGCCTAAATTAGCATTCTTAACGCATAGTATGTTCAAAAATCATATTGGACATACCCGGGTTGATACCTACTGATATAAGAGGCAAATTATAATATTTTAACAGTAAGCAAAGGTTGATAAACTCAGACTCCAGTTTTGAGCTTTTCGGCTTATGTGAAATTACCGAAATACCCCTACGGGGCCTAGTTTGGTTAAAGATGATAAATTTCACATATATACTTTAGCCTACTGTTATAACTCATCAAATTGAGTATGTTTGCTGTTTACATCAGACCTGTAACTCAGTTAAACATTTAAACTCTTTTACAAACCTTAAATGACCAAACTACCCCTACGGGGCATAGTTTGTGTTTAAACTAGTTCGGGGCATAACAAAAGACATCCTACTGATGTTACAACATATTTGAAGCATATTAACTTAGGAAACCTGTATATGGCTCTTACGGATACCCGTTACGCATATTACGCGTTCGGCTCGGTTTATGTAACAAGTTTACATAAATTAGCCGAAACGGGTCAAACCTTATCGGTTTTATCTCAAAATCCAGAATGTGAATAATAAACCCATATTAAACAAGTCTTCAAACTTGTCGGGTCTGAATCACATTCTATCCGGTCTTCGCTTAATCGTGCGTACGAACCGTATCTTCGAAACTAGTCGGTCTAAGCTTAAGCTTAATTAAAGAACCGCTAGGATCCTAATAGGTTATATTTAACCTTCGTTCCAGATTAGGAGAACCAGTAAAAGATACTTGCTATTCTGCTTATTGTGATTTATACTTGCATCAGGTAAATACTTTTAACTTATTTTCCCTATACGGGCTTGGGTTACGGTACATAGCGTACCGCTTGATCGAGCATTAAATCTCCACGCTTAGTGGGTAGTTGAATAATTTGATCGGCTCGTTTAAACAGTCTTGTTTACTTTACAGCCTTTGGGGGGTTAATGACCATGTCCCGGATATCCCTGGCATCATCTTACGAGATGGCCACGACCTGAGCACGGTGTGTAGGCGTACTCCCGTGTATAACTCACTTAAAGTGGTGTGTCTATTGATCTTTAACCCGGATACGTTCTGGGCTACTGAACGCATAAGTAACATGTAATTCGTTCACAAGATTATAATATTAAATAATTCTCCCAAGTTAAATAAAATGATTTATGCCATGTGCATCCAAACCAATTTTCAATCATTTTCCAAAATGAGTCAGTTGAATGTATTTACCAGTGTAAACTGACGTATTTTCCCAAAAAGACTGAATGCAGGTACTAAACGAAATTTGGCTGGATTATCTCCTAAGCATCAATAAAAGTCTCGCAAGCTTAGTATGCCAGAAGTCTGTTGAACCATAAATGTTATTTTATTTCGATCCGTTCTGTGGATAAACACCGGATATTGTGACTTTGATTACAATAAATAAATTCGGTTGTATCTTAGTTTTAAATTGCTTCCGCTGTGCATTATTATATTGTGTTGTTTGACTATTACGTTGCCAACCACGTCACGATACTCCCCCACCGGGCCCACCGGTGACACGTGGAAATCGGGGTGTGACAGGTTGGTATCAGAGCCAACACTGAGTGAATTAAACACTAGCCTTTTGTGTTTAATCTCAGTTACACAATTGCACATATCTAAACCTTCGAGTCTAGACTTATAACTTAGGACAAATTCCACCTTTTCGGTATTTGTTTTGTCCTTTAAATTTTATATTTTTGTTATTGTTATCTCATGCTTTATTGACAGGAATAACGAGGATGCCTCCTAGATTCTTCCGAACACGAGGACGTGGAAAGGGGCCAGTTACCGCCCCCAACGATCATGAAGCTGGACCTTCACGAAGGCGAGCTCCATCCAACACCGAGAGTGACGACCCTCGGGAAAACCGAAGAAACCAGTACGAGCCGGCCAGACGGTCGGTTTCGCATGCTTCCACACCGCCTGCTCTAAATCCTTATGAACCCAATAACCCTCAACCGTCTTACATACCACTTCAGAGATCCCTATCTCATCATTCATATGGAGACCCTACACCTGTTTTTCGGGGACAGTTTAACCCGGTTGGGTTCATACCAGAGCCCGTGGGTTTTAACCCACTGGGTCCAGAGGACCACTTTTCAGGAGATCACGCCGACGATATGGACGAGGATACGGACCCCGTCATGCCGGCAAGTGGTACTCCAAACCATCCGATCGAAATCTCCGACGGATCGTCCTTCCACGGATCACCCTACGGTGGTCCAGACAGTTTCCAAGCCCTGTTCGATCAACACCAGTGGTATTATACACCATCACACCACTCGTCGTCTCATGGGCAGCATCAGCAGCAGCAGTCTCAGCAGCAGCAGGAGCCACAACCACAACCGCATCATCAAGATTCATCCAAGGATCACCGGTTTGTGGCAGTTACGCCACCACCTCCACCGCCACCAGTTCAACCGACACCTCCTCAACCGCCAAGGCGTAGGAGAACCGGTGCACGCATGTCGGTACGACCGGGGGGCTTCAATTTCAGTTCCCCACAACAGTCTAGTGCTAGTCACTACCCGCCGTACCAGGAGGACCCACAAATGGGTGGACCCTCCAACCCTGCTGTACTACAGCCACCACCGATGGGATTTGAAAACCCAATCCCGGCATATACGGGTGGCATGGCTTACAACCCGTTTGAACCCCCAACGCATCACGACTATGGGTACACAGAGGCTGATCCATACATGGTAGCAGCGAACTACAACACCCAAGGACCCTATGGGGATCCATGGGGGGTGAGTTACCCGACTCAGGGATACTCGATACCTCCTAGACCCATTATCAGGGCTCAATCGCAGCCACCACGGTTTTCTCCCCCAGAAAGGGAGGAAATTCTTCATAGGTTGCAGCAAGTTGAACGGGAAGCTCACGAGGATCGTAGGGAAAGACAGACGTTCTTCCAAGGGTTGGTTAGTTTGATCAAGGGAAAGAACAAGAAGGATCGTTGAATCCTTCCACAGTTATTTTCTCCTGTATTTATTGTTGAACCCCTTCGTGGGTGTATTTGGTATGTTGCTTTGAGCCCCTGCGCGGGCATGCTTACTGTTTGAACCCCTACGTGGGTGTATTGTTAGTGTGAGTCCCTACGTGGACATGTATGATATTTAGCCCCTGCGTGGGCATGTGTGTTATTTAAACCCCTACGTGGGTAAGTTGGTAATTTGAAAGACCCGTTTAGGGCAAGTGTGTAATGCTTTGAATAAATTAATGGAATGTTATTTCTATGAATTTCATGATTGCCTTTTTGTGCATAAATAATTACAAATGAAATAAATAAATTAAAATCATTTCTTTTAAATTTATCTGCCTATGTAATTATTTAATTAAGGATCTTAAAGTGTGAAACCTAGCTTCGTGTCAATTATAAGACCGGGCCAAAATGGTAAGACCTGTTTAAAAAGATTCAAATCCCTGTTAACATCTTAAAACATGTTAACACTCCTGGCAGAAGTGATTCGTTAAAATCACATGTCATTTATATATGTATAAGGATTCTTTAGAAGATTCCAAACCCAGTTATATGATCTCTGAATCATGGGTTAAGATCATCAATTAAGATGATCATATTTTACCATACGTAGTATTATGATGCCTACGGGCCCCGCTCACTTTTATATGAGCCAAAAGACAGAGGTAGCTATGACTCCCTGTCTGATAAGGGTAATGAACTAGGTTCAAACCTTAAAAGTTTTGATTCTCTGGAATCATAGCTTATAATTTAAATTGTCCATGTGACCAAGCCTTATGTGCTAATATATATTGTTACTGTTTGTGTTTAGGATAAATTTTAATTAAAATCCTAAATTAACGCGATTACTAAGTTAACTAAATATGGTCTCTGTTTACCATGGTTAACGAATTACCCTAAGGGGTAATTCCATAATAAACTCCCAAATAAAATATTGTCCTTGTTTTCTGCAACAGTTCAATTCAAATGGCTGACTCAAATGAAATAAATAGCCATCCTGTGGAGCCGAATGAGAACGCCCAGATTACGTTAACGGGTGTTGAACTAAAAGCAATCATAGACGGCGCTATCACACAGGCTTTGGATAGACAGTATGAGGAATACAGTGGTACTCGAAGTAGGACCCACTCTGCATCACATTCAAAGCCCAGGACACATTCTGAGGCTCATAACAAGCCTCCTCCCAAAAAGAATGGACCCAAGAAAGACGGTGATGACCGTCAGTCCACCAACAATCAAAGTGTCCCATCTCGGCACATAGTACTGCATCAAGGACCCCGTAACAAGGGTTGCACTTATAAGTACTTCGTGTCTTGTAAACCCAGGGATTTTACTGGGGAAAAAGGGGCCGTCGACTGTATGACTTGGCTGGACGAAATGGACACGGTGGTGGATATCAGCGGGTGCGCTGAAGGGGATATAGTTAAGTTTGTGTCACAGTCCTTCAAGGGTGAAGCATTGGCATGGTGGAGATCTCTGATGGAGGCCTCCGGAAAGATCCCGTTGTATAGCATGTCGTGGGATCAATTCATTGCCCTGATCAAGGAAAACTTCTGCCCTCAGCATGAGGTGGAGAAGATAGAATCTGACTTTCTATCTTTGGTGATGAAGAACCTCGACTGTCAAGCTTATCTGACAAGCTTCAATACGCTGTCCCGGTTGGTTCCCTACCTGGTAACCCCTGAGCCAAAAAGAATCGCTCGCTTTATTGGCGGTTTAGAACCCGAGATCAAGTCCAGTGTAAAAGCTTCTCAGCCAGTTACCTTCAGGTCTGTAACTGACCTTTCCTTATCCCTCACTCTGGATGCGGTCTGGCAGAGATCGCAGAGGAATAAGACGGCCGAGAAGAGGAAGAGTGAAGATGATGGTTCGCGAAGGTCGAATAAGAAACACGGTGGGAACGGTGATAACAAAAAGGGATCTGAGTCGAGGAAGGATGGGCATAAGTCTGATGAGAAGCCCAGGTGTAGAATTTGCAAGAAGCAGCACTATGGAAAGTGCAGACTGGAGTCAAGCTCTCAGACTCAGTCAAAATCATTTGCTTGTGGAATTTGCAAGTCCACGGACCATAAAACCCTGGATTGCAAAAAGATAAAAGACGCAACGTGCTACCGTTGCAATGAGAAGGGGCACATCAAGACCAACTGCCCAAAATACAACAAGAAGCCTGAGGAGGCTAAGAAGACTAATGCCAGAGTCTTCAGAATGGACGCGAAAGAAGCTGTGCAGGACGATAATGTCATAACAGGTACTTTCCTTGTAAATGATGTCTTTGCAAGAGTACTTTTTTATTCAGGCGCAGATAAGTCTTTCGTAGATCATAAGTTTTGTAAATTGTTGAATTTACCTGTCAAAACCTTAAACGCAAACTATGAGGTAGAGTTAGCAGATGGTACAATAGAAACCGTCTCTACTGTGTTAGATGGATGTGTTATATCCATTAAGAACCATTCTTTTCCTCTGTCTCTACTTCCGTTTAAGTTAGCCGGTTTTGACATAGTTCTGGGTATGGACTGGTTATCTCATAACCAGGCCCAAATCGTCTGTAACATGAAGCAAGTAGTGATAAAGACTCCGTCTAGTGAGTCACTTACCATTCAGGGAGATACCCAGTATGGACTACCTGAGCACGTGACTATGCTCAAGGCTTCCAAGTGTTTGAAGAAGGGGTGTGTCATCTACATGGCACAGGTGATTATTGATGAGCCCAAACCGAAGTTAGAAGACATCCCTGTCATTTCTGAATACCCAGAAGTGTTTCCTGAAGATCTACCTGGTTTGCCACCAGATAGACAAGTTGAATTCAGGATAGATATCATCCCCGGAGCGGCACCAGTTGCTAGGGCACCATACAGATTGGCACCCACAGAAATGAAGGAGTTGCGGACGCAGCTAGATGAATTGCTGGCTAAGGGTTTCATTCGACCTAGTTCATCTCCTTGGGGAGCGCCAATCCTGTTTGTCAAGAAGAAGGATGGGTCGATGCGTCTGTGCATCGACTATCGCGAGCTTAATAAAGTCACGATCAAGAATAGATATCCATTGCCCAGGATCGACGATTTGTTCGATCAGCTTCAAGGGGCAAGTTACTTCTCAAAGATTGATCTGAGGTCAGGCTACCATCAGTTGAAGGTTAAGGATGAAGACGTTCACAAGACTGCATTTAGGACTCGCTATGGTCACTACGAGTTCCTAGTGATGCCTTTTGGGCTCACTAATGCACCAGCCGCGTTCATGGATCTCATGAATCGCGTCTGCAAGCCTTACTTAGATAAATTTGTTATCGTCTTCATCGATGACATCCTTATTTATTCTAAGAATCAAGCTGACCACGAGAAACACCTTCGTTGTATTCTCAAACTTCTACGTCAGGAGAAGCTCTACGCCAAATTCTCTAAGTGTGAATTTTGGCTACGAGAAGTCCAATTTCTTGGACACGTGGTTAGTGAGCGTGGTATCCAGGTGGATCCCGCTAAAGTTGAAGCTGTTATGAATTGGCAAGAGCCAAAGACGCCTACGGAGATTCGTAGTTTCCTGGGATTGGTAGGATATTACAGGCGTTTCATTGAAAACTTTTCAAGGATTGCTGCACCCCTGACCTCCTTAACTAAGAAAAAGGTTAAGTTTATTTGGGGCCCTAAGCAGCAAGAATCCTTTGACATTCTGAAGCAAAAGTTGAGCAACGCCCCGGTACTGACACTGCCAGATGGAATTGAAGACTTTGTGGTTTATTGTGATGCTTCGCACACTGGCATGGGGTGTGTGCTTATGCAGAAAGGCAAGGTGATTGCCTACGCATCAAGACAACTGAAAGTGCATGAAAAGAATTACACCACCCATGACTTGGAGTTGGGTGCCGTTGTATTCGCACTAAAGCTTTGGAGGCACTATCTCTATGGTATCAAATGTGTGATTTATTCTGATCACAAGAGCCTCCAACATCTGTTTAATCAGAAGGAATTAAACATGAGGCAACGCCGTTGGATGGAAACCTTGAATGACTATGATTGTGAAATCAAGTATCATCCCGGCAAAGCGAATGTAGTCGCTGACGCCTTGAGCATAAAGGAAAGGGTTAAACCCATTCGAATCAATGCCAAGCGCATGGAAATAAAGAACAGTTTGATAGAAAGGGTGTTAGCTGCACAGAAGGAAGCTGTGTTGGAAGCTAACTATCCTAATGAAAAGTTAGGAGTAACTGAGGAGCAGTTAACTCTTAGCAAAGACGGAATCCTGCGATTAAATGGACGGATATGGGTTCCAATTTTTGGAGGACTTCGTGATGTCATCCTCCAAGAAGCCCATAGTTCCAAATACTCCGTTCATCCTGGAGCTGATAAGATGTACCAGGATCTAAAGGCAAATTATTGGTGGATAGGCTTGAAAAAGTCAGTAGCCGCCCATGTAGCAAAATGCTTGACATGTGCGCAAGTCAAAGCCGAGCATCAGAAACCGTCAGGTTTGCTACAACAGCCTGAACTTCCTACGTGGAAGTGGGAAATGGTAACTATGGATTTCATTACCAAGTTACCCAAGACAAGGAAAGGAAATGATACGATATGGGTTATAGTTGACAGACTGACTAAGTCAGCTCATTTCTTACCCATCAAGGAGACTTATAGCTCCGATATGTTAGCCCAGTTATACGTTGATAAGATTGTGGCCTTACATGGCATACCTGTAGCTATTATCTCTGACCGGGATACTAGGTACACGTCACATTTTTGGAAGAGCTTCCAGCAATCTTTGGGCACACGTTTGAACTTTAGTACGGCTTACCACCCTCAGACTGACGGTCAGAGTGAGCGTACTATTCAAACGTTGGAAGACATGCTACGCGCATGTGCGATCGATTTGGGAGGTAGCTAGGATAAGAACCTACCATTGATCGAATTCTCCTACAACAATAGCTACCATACCAGCATAAAGGCTGCGCCTTTTGAGGCATTATACGGTAGAAAGTGTAGATCGCCAGTTTGCTGGGCGGAAGTTGGAGAAGTCCAGTTATCAGGACCAGAGATCGTGTTCGAAACAACGGACACGATTGTCCAGATTCGTAACAATCTCCAAGCTGCCCGGAATAGGCAGAAGAGTTACGCTGATCCAAATCGCAAGGATTTTCACTTCGAAGTAGGTGAAAAAGTCCTACTTAAAGTGTCACCCTGGAAAGGGGTGATGCGGTTTGGTAAGAAAGGCAAACTAAGCCCGAGGTATATAGGACCTTTTGAGGTTATCGAACGTGTCGGGTCAGTTGCCTATAAGTTGAACTTACCAGAAGAGCTCAGTGGAATCCACAATGTGTTCCACATCTGCAATCTAAAGAAGTGTTCCGCTGAGGAATCACATGTCATGCCACATACAGATGTGCATATAGACGCGAGCTTAAAATTTGTTGAAAAACCTTTGTCGATTGAAGATCGACAGGTAAGGAAGCTTCGAAGGAAGCATATACCTTTTGTTAAGGTCAAATGGGATGCCCGTAGAGGTCCCGATTATACGTGGGAGGTTGAATCCACGATGAAAGAAAAGTACCCTTACTTATTTCAGTAAATCTCGGGTCGAGATTTATTTTAAGGGGGTGAGGATGTAACACCTCGGAAATTCACGTCCTATAATAGGTTGACACGTGTCATAAAGTTTAAACGTGTGAAAGAAATATTATGGAAGGACTAAAGTTGACAAACGTGGAAAGTATGTAAATATATGTATTCTAAGTTTCAACTATGAATAAATATATTGTATTTTAACCCTACAAGATGCTCATACCTTCAAACGAATCAATCATGGATCATACGAAGCTAAAAGTGAGTGATTTCAAACTACAGGGACCAAATGTGTCAACATGTTCAAATTATACCTCTGAGTGACCTTTTGACAAACCTGAAGCTTTGTAAATATTAATTATGCTCACGAGAATGCCCCATAAAAATTTCATAAAGTTTCATTAACGTATGAGAAAGTTATGATCAAATTCGTGTGCGAAGTGTTAAAGTGTAAACGTCGAAAGTTAGGACTTTTCGGGTGACAATGAAGTTACCCGGGGACTTGGCAAAGTGGGTATACGTTTTAAGGCCTTACTAGATCAATTACAAGGATTTACCATGCATAAAACAAGTGCCTATTCGAGTTTTGAAGAGCCAAGGACTGAATCGCAAATGAAATCAAAATGCTGATCTGGTAGGGGGTCGCGTCGCGCGACGGGTCCCTTGCGTCACGCGAGGGGTGCCCAGCTCCGCAAATGTTGCTGAATGTCTGCCATTGCGTATTTTCGCGACCTTTACCCGTTTTTCCACTTCTCCTGGCCCCTAAAACATCCCCTAAGCCTCTAGGACACCTGTTGATTGATTGTGGTGGGCACTAGACCTTGTTGTCAAGAAGTTATGGTGAGAAGTTTGCTATAAAAGGGCATTAGTTGCAACACAACTCCTCACACCTTTCTCCTGCATTTGTGGATCATTTCTGGAGCTTTCAAGCAGCCTCAAGTGATCAATCTCGTGCATAGGACTCTTGTAAGTCTGCTAGTTCTTGTTTAGTTGAGTTTAGCTTGTTTAATTAGCTAAAAGTCAAACCGTCGTAATTACGGTTTGACTTCGAGATTAGTCAATAATGGCTCAGTAATATCTCGAATTAAAAATAGTTATGAGTTGGTATTTATGTGGGTAATAAAACCTTAAAAGGGTTTCCCCTGATCACCACTCTAAACAGGTCTAATGTCGGGTCAAACTTTTAATTAAAAAGTCAACATAATGCTTAAAATGTCATTTGTGCATAATTAGCTATCTAGAACATGTATAACCTGTTTGATCATTGTTGTAACTTAGTAATTAGTGTAAGAACATGTCCAAACATGTTCAACCCGACTATTTCCTGTTTAGACCCGGTTCGGAACCGAAAGTCGCATAGTTTGACTTTCACTTTGACTTTCAGTTCTGACCCGGTTAGGCATATTTTAGAAATGCCTCAGAGGTTTAATTGGACTAGGTTACATGTTAGAACAACCCTCTGTGATTATACACCTCAGTTCATTAGTTATCCAATTAATATGCAGGTTTCCGTTAATTGCTCATATGTTGACCATTATGCCCTTATTACCTTAAAACTTGATTTATGAAAATGTAAAAGTGTAGAAACCTTTGTTACTGATATATAGACTTGCATGCAAAGTTTGACATCAGTTTGACTTGTAGATTAAGAGTTATGCTCATTATCGCAAAACCAATGCTTTATGTTAACATAATGGCGTAATTAGCGTATAGCCTAGTTAAACATACTTTTTGGTATCAAATCTTTTACCCACTGATATGATATAATATTTTGGGATTTTTAAAGATTTTTAATTAATTTTAGGCTGAGCATAACTCGTAGTCGTAAGCTTAATTCGGTAATTGTCGGTTTTGCCCTTACGGGCCATAAAATGAGTTTTACACATCTAAACAACTCCAAACCTTTTGCTACTGATTAGTTATGATAAATAAATTATTTTAAGCCCTCTGGAAATATAAAAATATCAGATTTAAGTATCGAACCCGGTAATGGCCTTTAATCGCCTAAATTAGCATTCTTAATGCATAGTATGTTCAAAAATCATATTGGACATACCCGGGTTGATACCTACTGATATAAGAGGCAAATTATAATATTTTAACAGTAAGCAAAGGTTGATAAACTCAGACTCCAGTTTTGAGCTTTTCGGCTTATGTGAAACTACCGAAATACCCCTACGGGGCCTAGTTTGGTTAAAGATGATAAATTTCACATATATACTTTAGCCTACTGTTATAACTCATCAAATTGAGTATGTTTGCTGTTTACATCAGACCTGTAACTCAGTTAAACATTTAAACTCTTTTACAAACCTTAAATGACCAAACTACCCCTACGGGGCATAGTTTGTGTTTAAACTAGTTCGGGGCATAACAAAAGACATCCTACTGATGTTACAACATATTTGAAGCATATTAACTTAGGAAACCTGTATATGGCTCTTACGGATACCCGTTACGCATATTACGCGTTCGGCTCGGTTTATGTAACAAGTTTACATAAATTAGCCGAAACGGGTCAAACCTTATCGGTTTTATCTCAAAATACAGAATGTGAATAATAAACCCATATTAAACAAGTCTTCAAACTTGTCGGGTCTGAATCACATTCTATCCGGTCTTCGCTTAATCGTGCGTACGAACCGTATCTTCGAAACTAGTCGGTCTAAGCTTAAGCTTAGTTAAAGAACCGCTAGGATCCTAATAGGTTATATTTAACCTTCATTCCAGATTAGGAGAACCAGTAAAAGATACTTGCTATTCTGCTTATTGTGATTTATACTTGCATCAGGTAAATACTTTTAACTTATTTTCCCTATACGGGCTTGGGTTACGGTACATAGCGTACCGCTTGATCGAGCATCAAATCTCCACGCTTATTGGGTAGTTGAATAATTTGATCGGCTCGTTTAAACAATCTTGTTTACTTTACAGCCTTTGGGGGGTTAATGACCATGTCCCGGATATCCCTGGCATCATCTTACGAGATGGCCACGACCTGAGCACGGGGTGTAGGCGTGCTCCCGTGTATAACTCACTTAAAGTGGTGTGTCTATTGATCTTTAACCCGGATACGTTCCGGGCTACTGAACGCATAAGTAACATGTAATTCGTTCACAAGATTATAATATTAAATAATTCTCCCAAGTTAAATAAAATGATTTATGCCATGTACATCCAAACCAATTTTCAATCATTTTCCAAAATGAGTCAGTTGAATGTATTTACCAGTGTAAACTGACGTATTTTCCCAAAAAGACTGAATGCAGGTACTAAACGAAATTTGGCTGGATTATCTCCTAAGCATCAATAAAAGTCTCGCAAGCTTAGTATGCCAGAAGTCTGTTGAACCATAAATGTTATTTTATTTCGATCCGTTCTGTGGATAAACACCGGATATTGTGACTTTGATTACAATAAATAAATTCGGTTGTATCTTAGTTTTAAATTGCTTCCGCTGTGCATTATTATATTGTGTTGTTTGACTATTACATTGCCAACCACGTCACGATACTCCCCCACCGGGCCCACCGGTGACACGTGGAAATCGGGGTGTGACAAAAGGTCACTCAGAGGTATAACTTAAACATGTTGACACATTTAACCCATGTAGTTTGTAATCTCTCACTTTCTTTCATATTTAGCTTCGTATGATCCATGATTTATTCGTTTGAAGGTATGAGCATCATGTAGGGTTAATGTACACTATATTTATTCACTGTTGACATTTAGAACTCGTATATTCACATACTTTCCATGATTGTCAACTTTAATCCTTCTATAACATTCTTTCACACGTTCAAACATATGACACGTGTCAACTCATTATAGGACGTGAATTTTCGAGGTGTTACAGCAACGCTCGAAAAACGGAGATTTTCCCCGCGCCGGAGTGGCCATCCGACCTAATAACTCCCTTCTCCACTTTTTGCCTATAAATAGCATGTCACATCACTGTTCAAGTGATGTGACAGCTCCCACTCGACCAAACACGCTCTTGGACCCTTTTCTCTCGATTCCTCGCGATTCCGGTAAGATTTCAACCTAAAACTTGTACTCCAATGATCTACACTCAATTCTACATCATTCTGTCTTTCAAAACTCAATTTTTAACCGTGAAATCTACTGATTTGAGGTGTTTTAAGGTGATGTCACCAAGAGTTCATATGAACTTCAAGTTGTGACCTCATCCCACCATAAACGACTCAGATCTGGGTGATTTCCACATGTTTTGATAACAAATCTCACCTAAATCTATGTATTAAACCAAGGAACTGTGCGATTTCGAGTTAACCATGAGAAACCGTCAAGAACGGCCAGATCTGATAGAACGGGGTGATTCCCGACCGTTAGAACGGGTCGGAACTGATGAAATTTCAATTGTTAATATGAAATTACATTGTTCCAGTAAAACCGCATGTA
This sequence comes from Helianthus tuberosus, assembly GCA_030545235.1. Lineage (NCBI taxonomy): Eukaryota > Viridiplantae > Streptophyta > Magnoliopsida > Asterales > Asteraceae > Helianthus > Helianthus tuberosus. The sequence goes on from CM060355.1 coordinate 19,647,894, forward strand.
TTCCTTCCAAAAACACTCGCAAACAGTTGATCGGAACGTTAAAACAGACGTGTCATCCGAACGGACCACATGCCATCCGATCGGATAACATGCCATCCGAACGGATAACATGTCATCCGAACGGATAACATGCCATCCGACCGGACCAAGTGCCATCCAATCCCAACTCCAGTCATCCGATCGAATGTCAACAGTCATCCAACCGGATGGGGTCATCCGACCGGATGAGGTCATCTGACCGGATGAGCACCATCCGACTGGATAACTGTCATTTTAATACTATTGCTGCGTAATCGTGCATCGTTTACAATACCGCTCAATGATTCAACGCAGACGAACTCGCAACCGATCCAATCAAGTTGTATTCTCGCTAAACGCGCACTGTGAGTATACTTGAACCCCTTTTTAATCGTACTTTGGGTGTAACATACGTTCCTAACAAATCAAACTTACCAAACGAATTATTCAATCAATCGAATTATCACTTGCGAATAACTGTTATGCATAGATATACGTGATACTAGTTGCATATGTGCTAGGGCTTATACTCGCGACGTCCCACCACGACTAGTATAGTACTATTGCGCCCGACGGGGTCTAGTTTGCCATCGCATATTCGAGCATCGAGGACTTAGTTGGTAGTATCAGCTTTGTGAGTATATATGTCGTGTGTTACGTTTATGCATATGGAACTTTATACTCACCAATACTTTTGTATTGACAAATATTTTAACGTATATTGCAGGTTAGATCGCAGACTATATCAAATCAAGCTAGGAAGTCTAGAAACTCAACTAAAATCCAGGTTGTCAGATTTGTATTGTTCGAGAGGACAAGAAATCTGTGATAACTTATGTGATTGTATTATTTGTTAGTATGGGATAACGAATGTATTAAATATTATCGCAATATAGTTGTTATGGATTCTCTTGAGCAATCTGATTCGTCTAGTGCCGCGCCCCGATGATTCCGCCATCGGTTGGGGTGTGACATGCCCAAACCTCCACCACCACATCCCTGCCCAAACCTCCACCACCACATCCCTGCCCAAAAACCCCAAATCGAACCAAAACCCCCAAATCAATATCGGTGAGAGAGATACCGTAGAGAGAGAGAGTGAGAGAGATACCGTAGAGAGAGAGAGAGAGAGAGAGATCGGTGGTGGTGGTGCTACTAGACCGGAGATCGGTGGTGGTGCTTGAACCGAAACCCCCAAATCGAACCAAAAACCCTAAATCGATCCCAGATCGGAGATGATGGCGGAGGTGGTGCGGTTGAACGACGAAGATGATGGCGGTGGTGAGATGGCGGAGGTGGTGCGGTGGTGGTGGTTGAAAGACGAAAGCGGTGGTGGTGGTTGAACGACGAAGATGATGGCGGTGGTGTGATGGCGGAGGTGGTGCAGTGGTAGTGGTGCTATGGGCGGTGGTGGTTTGCAGATTGTAGAGAGAGAGAGTAGAGAGAGAGTAGAGAGAGAGAGTTGAGGCAGACATTTGTAGAGAGAAAGTGGTTTTGTAGAGAAAAAAACAAACAAACCCTCTTCTACTTGCAGACTGCAGACATTTGGTCCACCTCTTCTCCTGCAGATGTGGTCCGCAGACTGCAGACCTTTTCCCGCAGAAAAAACAAACAGCACCTTAGACTAACAATTGATATGTGGATCATAAGATATGAACGTTACACTAATCCTAATTTCAAGTGGAGAGTGTAACACCCGTCTAATTATTTAACGTTTTTCGTTTAAGTTACGAAAATAAACAAGAAATTATGTGTAAGTACTGTCGAATAATACGGGTGAATTAAAACTTTTACAATATGAAAATATTACAATTTAATATCTAACGAATTGCCATTTAGAATAACGACGAAACAACGTGCGGAAGCTTTATTCTAGTGTGTTCGGTTCTTGCTCGACGCTCGATCTTCATCCGGGAACTCTTGATATTAGCCTGTGATCAAAACCAACATAATAGTTAGTTTTGATGCCTAGATAATAGGTTAAACAAGTTTTAAACATCGAATCACAAAATAAAAATCAGTTTGCCAGATCCGTAGTCTGTCGCGGGCCGCGACAGACTTTATGTTATCTTACGCGGGCCGCGTCCCTTTGTCGCGTGTCGCGACAGATTTAATCCACTATGTCGCGTGTCGCGAGGATGTACCTTTTCCAGCAGGTTTCCCTCTGAGAACTGCATTTTTCCAGCTATAAGTTTAGTCGAAATACGAACTTTAAAATGCCGTAACTTTCATTCTACTTATCCGTTTTACGCGAATCTTTTTCCTACGCGTCCGTAATTTAATTCTCCATCAAATGGAGTTAAAATCCAACGTCTAACATAATAAAATTCCAGACTTTTAACTCTTCGGCTTATTACCCTTTTTACCAACTTTTGACCCGTTCGTGATTTCATCTAACAACTTATTTGCGGTCCTTGTTTCTTTTGTAAACATATCATTATGATTATTTCCTATTGTACAAGGCTCAAATCGCGGGTTATTACACATTCTAAGCCCGCTTATGCATCAAGTGCTTATTTTGACCCGTTAAGGACCTTTATGACCTTTTAAGCCTTATTTCGCTCATTTCTTTTATGCCTCATAATCCCACCCGTTCATTTTGATTAGTTTTTCCACCACTACTATGAATGTGGTAGGTTTAATGTAATAGGCTATCTATCTCGAGTTTTACCCCTCAAATATGCTATCTTGCGACAATACGCATTTTAAGGCATTTAGCCCTTGATAGTTTACGCCTACTATTTTCATACGTGTCTAAAGGTTACAAGATCATAACGTAAGTTCCTAAACAACCTTTTTGGGTTGTTTGCCCAAATTACCCTTCAAGGGCATTTTAGTCAACATTAGCCCCTCATTTACTACGAAGGGCTTTCACTACCTACATGGCCATAAAGTATGTTATCCACAACTATATTTACACGTACCTGGCTCAGGTCAACAAATAGATCCGATTTATACCTTGCTTTTATTATCACATATTCTATGGACGCAATTAACGGAATCGCTAATCGCTCCTGTTAACACAAGACTTGACAAACATATTAATCGATATTGTCAAATGGTGTTATCACACCATTTGACCCGTTTGGCCTATAAGACCAAGCATTTTCATAAGTAGCAAAACATGGTTATTAATTACCAATTTGTTCATCCGACCCATTTCGGATTTTTGCCACTAGACCCCTTTTTCTCTTAAATTCTTTTCTTATATTTTTACCCATTCGGCCTACGCCACGGGTGCCCCCTTTGAACTTTAATTTACTTTAGTCGATACTTGACTAAATTTCCATTTTTACCCAATTTCCTATTACTAGTTACGCTATAAGGTAACCTTAAGAAAACTCTTAAACTCTTAACCAATTCATGACTAGTTTACCATTTTGCCTTTTTCACCATTAATCATGGTTTAAAATGTTTCTATTCGTTCCGACCCAATTCGTTTCGTGTCGGAACCCATAATTCGAACCAAATCCTTTGTCGTATTTATCGCCTATAAAATAAACACGTATACTACAAGTAGGTGTAAGTTTTACTTACCTTGCATCCGAAACACGCTTTTACTTCACACTTGATTCGTTTGACCCGCTCACTCATCAAGCTTCCACCTAGCTCGTTAGGCGTCAAACTATCATCATAATTCATGAGATGGTTAGATTAGTCATTATGAATTATGACTACTCCATCTTACGTGTCTTATGTTGACTTTATCACTTGATTAAATCGTTGGCTAGTTTGACTTCCTAGAGTCAATTGATCTATTAACATACTCAAATGCACACTTCACATGGAATTTCAACATTTTAATTTCATTTAGGCATTTTAACAAACACCTAGTGGGCATAATTTTACATATTTACTAACTAGTTCATAACTAGTTATTTTTTTTTACCAAGATTTACATCACAAATCAAACCTCTATGTCTAGTGTTCATGAACTACACATCATATTTTCAGAAATCAGTTTCTATGCATCAATTTACACTAGATTAGCATTCTACATCCTAGTGTTTATCACTTTCTCACAAAACCCATGAATCACCTTCAATGTGTTCATGAAATTTTTCAGAATTTAGCCATGATTTCACATGTTATTGTCTAGGTTTTACTCCTAGATACCATATCAACCCTATTCTACCCAAATAGCTAACATGCAACATAAATTTTCAGATTTCCCAATTTCATGAGAAATTCAAACAGAGAATTAACACCAAATTTCACATACCTTGTAACCCCCTTGTGATGAGGATCACGGATCTATGTTCAGATTTCGATTTGGGACAGGAATTGACCTTCAATCTGGTTGTTTTGTGAATGTTTAGGGTTTAGATGGAGCCTGGGGGTCGCCCCTGATGTTGATCGATTTCCACAAAACACAGACAATTGTGTTTTGTGTTTTATTTTGTTATTTCTATACAATAGTTTTCATTTAGACACATATGGTCCCTCATTTTTCACTCTCAATTCTTTTGAACTCCTAACTACTCATAAGTGACTAACTAACTTAGTTAGTGTCATTCCTAGTTAGTTTAGTAGGTTCGGGAAGTCGTAACCCGTTTACTTTAAGTCCCGTTAAATCGGGCCTTTTATCCATCCTATTTTCTTGAAAGCTCTTATTCACTATAAATAAATATTAGGATTATTCACTTAAATTCCTAATATTTGTCGGTTTACTTTTACCACTAACGGTACTTTCCCCATCTTTAGTATTAACTGGGTTTAATTACCAAACCCGATTTCGGGGTGTTACAGAGAGGGTGAAACAATTTTCACTAATCATATAATTTACCCTAATTGAAACCATGAACACAGAATATAGGATTTAAATGAACACGGTGGAATTAAATTAACATAGTTTAAGGAACACAGTAAAACCGATGTACCTGTAACTTTAATAGTGGATGAACAGAGTAAGAAGACTGGAGAAATAGGGAGAGGGTTAATCTGTGCGGTTGGGATGTGGGAAGAAGAAGATGGATGAGGAATCTTGAGTCTCGTAAATGAGATGGTTAATTTGATTATTATTATTATATAACATATGTATATGTAGTATATAAAGTGGGAATAAGATAAACCTAAAGCGAGACGTGTATTAATTAAAATTTACTGAGTGTAAGGGAAAATAATGTTAAAAGGTGTATTATCTAAGGGGTGTGATGTGAAGGGATACAACTTATGTTATTTTTTGTAGAGTTATATATATAATATAATTAAATGAAAGGGTGTTATTAAAATAAACTAAAGGGTGCAACTTTTAAACAAGTTGGACATAACTGATGTTGCTTAATTAAATGAAAGGGTGTGAGTAAAATAAACTAGAGGGTGCGACTTTTAAACAAATGAGACATAACCTAAGTTGGTAAATGTATAAGGGTATAATATAACCGATTATTATAATGGCATATGGTTATTTTAATCGAATGTTTTTTCAAAGATTTATATAAAACATGGCGAAATTCCTAAAAAAATATATTAAAGTTTCAAAGATTATTATTAAAACAATTTAATAAGAGGTTTAATAGAAACTTTAATATACTTTTTTTTTTAAATTCAGTTGGAATTCTTAAAAAAATATATTAAAGTTTCTACTAAACCACTTATGAAATTGTTCAATTCAATATCAAATCAAAGACTTTTAGCGAAAAATTAATCTATTATTAAAAAGATATCAACCTTTAGTAATCTGTTAATGAAATTCCGTGAGAAATCAGGTCGTAAGTAAAGACATTGCTAATGGATCACTCAAAAATATGAACCCTATGAACAACCAGAAGTACTTTCCATTTAATTTCACGTTTAAAGATTCATTGACCAGATTGGAAAACAATAAGCAATCATTAGCATATAAGCTGATTTGGTTGTTCAAACCTTTGACTTGACTGAATAAAAGTATTTTATATCTTGCATATTATTCAAATGACGTACGAATTAATAAATACACTTTCCTACATCATAGTGTTTACCATCTCACAATAATGTTCATTTAGATACAATAAAAAATATATGAATGAAGTTATAGTGTTCCTTTTATTTACGTCTGCTCATTTACATTTGTTTGTTTGTGTTCATTTACATATTATACATATATTTAAAACACAACGTAATGAACAGTTTTTTTATTATTATAATAATAATAGTAATATATAGTTTTTAAATACTTTTATTATTTTACTATTATAACAATAATTATTTTCTTACTTTTTAAATTAAATACCTTTTCATATTTTTCTTAACTTTAATTATTTTTTTATTTCATGAAATTTCTAAATTTAGTGATATAATGTCATCAGTTTGTAGGAACCATGGGATACGCAGCACCCGAGTATCTTTCAGTAGGGCGCCTCACATCCAAGAGTGACGTATGGAGCTACGGCGTGTTCCTATATGAACTTATCACGGGTAGGCGCCCATTAGATAAAAACCGACCTCAGAACGAACAGAAGCTTCTAGAATGGATGAAACCTTACCTAGTTCATTTAAATTTAGTTATTAATGTTACTAACTAGAATTGGCGCCCATGCTTCACGACGAGGTAGTTGGAGGTTGCTGGCAAGGATGTACTTATTTCATGATATATCTATGAATTATCATACTTGATGCAGACTTTTATCTAAACGATGGTAAAAATAAGTAACCAACACGGTTAATTGAGCATGTATATAGTTAAAAGTTAGCTTTAACTATAACAAGGTAAATAAAAAAAGAGTAAACTGCGAAAATGGTCACCGAGGTTTGGTCATTTTTGTCACTTTAGTCCAAAACTCAAACTTTTTGAATCTAGGTCCCTGTGGTTTCAATTTTGTTGCCAAAATCAAATTTTGGTCAGACTTTTCAGTTAACATCCAGCTTTTTTTGTCTTTTTCCTCTCTTTTAATGAAGGGCAAAATAGTTTTTTAAGGTTTTATTATAACAAATTAAAAAATTTGACCATTTGCTCTTCATTTAAAGGGAGGAAAAGGTAAAAAAAAAACTAGATGTTAACTGAAAAATCTGAAAAGATTTTGATTTTGGATGAAAATGACAACAAAATTGAAACCATAGGGACCTAGATTCAAAATGTCTGAGTTTTGGACTAAAGTAGCAAAAGTGACCAAACCTCAGGGACCATCTTGGCAGTTTACTCATAAAAAAATGGTTCTATTTGTTACTTGATGTATGAAAGGGTTAATATAGACCATTTAAGCTTTAATCTAAACGATAGTAAAAATAAGCAATTAACATGATTAAGTAAATATATCTAGAGTTAAAAGTTAATTTTAATTATAATAAGTTAAATTAATAATAAGTAAAATAAAACATATAAAAGAACAAATATTTGTTAAAAAAATAACTTTATTAAACTTCAAGGGCCGTATGATAACTTTATTAAAGTTCGGGGTTCAAAACGTAAATTGTTTATCGAAAAAAATATTATTATAAAACTTCCGTATGATAAATCTATTAAAGTTCAGAGGTATACGTAAATCATTTATAAGAAAAAACTATTAGAGTTAAGGGGTCATATGATAAATCTTTTAAAGTTTTGTGGTCAGAAAAGTAGAAAAGTAAAACAACAATATTATTATAGTCTTATAGTTAATCCTTAAACTGTTAAAGAAAAAAAAAAAATAATAATATATAGCCCTGTTCACATTTTCTTTTGTTATTATATAGAATCGGTCAATTACATATCAATAGATCACCACAATCATATTTTAGAACGAAGTATTAAGCAATCACCTAACGAATGAGCAAGAACACATTTATTTTCTTCTTCTATTTTTATCCAGTTACATTCTTTTATATTTGTTCATTTACGTCCGTTTATAATATTTATTAGCACATAAACATAAACGAACACAAACACATTCATTTTCTAAACATAATATCTTAAGTTTCTTAGCGACGTGTAATAATCTAGCAATGAACACAGAGAAGATCAACTTGCAACTCGAATTTCATTATACATACATGTATTCATTTGACTTGATTCGCTTAAGTCAAATATGTTCATACAAAAATATTACAAGTATTCATGAAATACCTATTTACCTCTCATCTCGTTCGTTCGCTGCAACAAGTTACTGAAAGAGTTCGTTTCTATACATTAACCGGGAGGGGTAAAAATGGCATATCTTAATTGCTACGATACACTTCTAAAACAAGAAAGGCATGAAGGCAATCTCGAGTCTTTTTTGCTGTCATTAACAGTCTTTACAACAGGATTAACCGCTTGTGATGGAGCCTCAATGAGTTGGTTAACCATTTCTAGCACCTCACTCATCTTTGGTCGTGATTTCGGGTCTCTACACAAACAACAATTGGCGATAAATGACAACTTTTGGACCGACTTCAGTGGGTAGTTACCCTCAAGTCTTGGATCGATGATTCTCTGGAATCTTTTTGATCCTAGGTAAGGTTTCATCCATTCTAGAAGCTTCTGCTCGTTCTGAGGTCGGTTTTTATCTAATGGGCGCCTACCCGTGATAAGTTCATATAGGAACACGCCGTAGCTCCATACGTCACTCTTGGATGTGAGGCGTCCTACTGAAAGATACTCGGGTGCTGCGTATCCCATGGTTCCTACAAACTGATGACATTATATCACTAAATTTAGAAATTTCATGAAATAAAAAACTAATTAAAGTTAAGAAAAATATGAAAAGGTATTTAATTTAAAAAGTAAGAAAATAATTATTGTTATAATAGTAAAATAATAAAAGTATTTAAAAAACTATATATTACTATTATTATAATAATAAAACACTATTCATTACGTTGTGTTTTTAATATATGTATATAATGTATAATATAATGTATAATATAATTCTAACATCATGTCCATAATAATGCTGAAAGTGACAAACTAGGGGTGCCAGTCGTGTCGGGTTGATGGGTTGCGAGTTGGTGGGTTGAAATGTTCAACCTGAACCCGACCCATATTATTATTCGGGTCCAAGATTTCAACCCTAACCCGCACACATATAAATGCGGGTCAACCTCCGACCCGTTTAACCCGTATTTTTAAATAAGTCATACAAATTGACGATTTCTAAGTGAGTTGGTGGGCTTTAAGCGGATTATCGATAACATACGTGTCAAAAGTCAAAACTAACATTATTATGACTAACCATGTAAAATAGAAACGGAAAAACAAAAATACAAAAGCTTTTTTTTTCTAGATAGTTAAACGGGTTAATGGGTCAACCCGAACCCGACCTGTTTTTAATACGGGTCAACCCGAACCCGACCCTATTTTTAAACGGGTTGTGTTAGTCGACCAAAACCTGTTTTTTTTCGTGTCGGGTTGGCGGGTCGTGTCAAGAATTGCCCCCCCTGATAAAAACATGCTCTTTTCAACAGAACTTACACACCGCGTTAGCTCGATATATAGAAGACAATTATAAAAACATACCTTTGTCGAGATATGAGTGAAGCCTTCTTGAGGACCTAACCGTGCAACCCCAAAATCAGAAAGCTTAGCATTCCAATCATTGTCTAGAAGAATGTTGGAAGATTTGAAATCTCTTAAAATAATCTACAAACATCATAGTTAATGTTCTTGTAAGCATATAAATCTATAAACTTTATTATTTTTTATTTTTAGGGACAAAATTGATTTAACCTGAAAATCCATTTCCTCATGTAAATATGTCAAACCGCGAGCAGCATCTTGGGCCACTTTCAGTCTCATGTTCCAGGAGAGTGGTGTTTCGGATTTTGCAGATAAATGATCTCGCACGGTTCCATTTACCATATATTCATACACTAAAAACAGTTGTGTACCAAGTTCAGTATCTTCTGCACAGTAACCAATTAGTTTGGCAAGATTTGGATGCTCAATCACCCCAAGAACATTAATCTCTGTTTCCCACTCTTTCTGCCCCTGTTGCAGAATAATCAAGATTCAAAATCATCCACAAAACTTGCAAACCAATAAAAATTCGTAGTACATTGTTTGATCATGTGCTGTAACTAGAAACTTGATCCAAAAACTAATGAATGGGCACACAATGAAATCAAAATACTGTTAACCTCAATCAATAAAAGTTTTGATGTGAAGAAACTAAAAACTTGATATATAAACTAATGTTACAATGAGGTTAATTTTAAAAGAGAGCATAATCAAATATCAACACTGCACGAGCGTTAGTTTTAGTAAACGGGTCTCCTACTCAGGAGTTCGGTTGCTTCAGAGGGTTAAGGCAGGGGGATCCTTCATCGCCTTTTCTGTTTCTTATTGTTATGGAGGCCCTATCCAGTGTAGTCAAGGAGACTTGCTCGGTTGGTTTATATAATGGGTTAAAGTGTGCTAGGAAAGGTTCGATACTCTCGCATTTCCTGTACGCGGATGACGTTGTGTTTATTGGAGAGTGGTCTTTAGATAATGCTAGGAACCTGAAGTGGATTCTTCGGTGTTTCTACTTGGCGTCCGGCCTCCGTGTTAATCTGGCAAAAAGTAGCATCTTCGGGGTGGGTATCGACACTTCACTTATTCAATAAATGGCGGCTATATTGGGTTACAAAGTGGGCAGCCTTCCGTTCAAGCACTTGATGAATCTAGTAAAGAACTGGGATCTGGTTGTAGAGGTTTTTAAGAAGAGATTGTCGAAGTGGAAGGCGAACACCTTGTCCTTTGGTGGAAAAATCACACTTATCAGGTCTGTTAAATTCACTTCCAACATACTTTTTACTCCTTATATAGGGCACCATTACAAGTTATTGATCAACTGGAGTGCATACAGAGAGATTTCTTATGGGGATCTAATGAGGAGCAGGCGAAGATAACTTGGGTGGCTTGGCAAAACACCATGGCCCCTAAGGAAAAAGGAGGGCTGGGCGTGGGTTCTCTAAGGGAGGCTAACTTGGCCATGTTGGCCAAGTGGTGGTGGAGATACAAGTCGGAAAACAATAATTTATGGAGGCGGGTTATTTGGAGTGTGCATCATCACAAACCACGTTCATGGAAATTTATCCCAGGTAAGTCGACTATCATAGGGCCTTGGAAACAAATCAGTAAAATCGCGCACAACCTGCTGTCATACGGCATAAACTTTGAGTCTTTATTCGGGTGCACATGGGGTCAAGGGGAAGACAGATCGCTGGTTGTTGGGTGAATCACTGGAATCTCCAGCTTCTGTACATTTTGGAGTCGAGAAAGAATGCAACGGTAGCGGATAGAGTTAAAGTTTTTGATGGCATCACTACATTCCTCTTCCAGTGGTCTCGCGAACCGGCTTCAGTTGAGGAACTAATTCAGCTGGTAGACTTAACCGAAGCTTTGATGACGATGACAGTTGGGCAGGGTGAAACAAAATGGTTTTGGAGCTTGGAAGCAGATGGGGTTTATTCGGTTAGCAGCCTTAGAAATCGGTTGTATAGTGAGAAATGTCCAGATTTGGGGCTTGGATTTGAGTGGAATAAATGGACTCCCCTCAAGGTTAATTTCTTCTCCTGGGGGTTGTTGCTGAATAGACTCCCGACTATGGACAATCTGGTCAGAAGGAATATTCAAGTAGAGTCGGCACGGTTAGGCTTTGTGATCAGTTCGTCGAATCAGCAGAGCATCTCTTCATTACATGTCAGTTTGCACAGAATATTTGGGACTTCGTTTCGCAACAATAGTACAAATCTCAGCTTGGTGCCTATGGAAGTGCAGAAACAGGGTGATCTTCGACCAGAAAGCAGCCAATATAGTGGGAGTTAAAGAACAAATCAAGCATCTCGGTTAAATTTGGATTACGAACCGTGCTAAGGCACAAACGGTCACGTGGGAGCAATGGTGTAAAGTTGATTTATCTTGTATGGTTAGTTGATTGTAGCTGTACTGTGTTTTTGGTGAGAACTAACAAGTTGTTGGTTCTAGTTTAAATCTATTTTGTTGGCCGTTCAAAAAAAAAGGAGCATAATCAAATAATTATCTCATAATTATGACGGAGATAATTAAATAAACCCTAACTAATATATTTTATCTAATATATATGAAATAATTCCAATAAAGCCTAAGTAATAGTTATACCTAATATATAAGAGAAAATTACAATAAATTCTAACTCAATATATTATATCTAATGAATGGGCATAAACCATGTTGCCAAAAGCCCTGTGGGTGCCCTCAAGAGAGGCTAGTCACAAGGAAAGTGCTCTGCGGCCATCCAGGCGCTTTGGTGACGTTCCAGCAAGGTTCTGTTCTGATGCCGGCCAAGTTATGTAATGATACATTTAATCAGAAATTCTTTGCCAATCTTTTATTTTCTTCAAAATTCTCAACGAAATCTTCTAGTTGTACAGACTGAATGTGAAAAATCGTAAATCCATTGTGTAAACGCCAGTGTTGTAAAAGTCGGCCTACTCGGTGAGTATTCGATCCTCGGACCATCTCCGAGGCGAGTTTACCCTAGTCGGACTTGACCAGTCGGCGGCGGTCAAAATCAGCCATGTACTCGGCCTACTCGACCTTGTACTCAAACTAGTTGGACTTGTATTCAGACTACTCGGCCTTGTACTCGGTGAGGTTTGAGCTTGAAACGTGTTTCATTTTAAATTATACCCATTTTGACAAGAATTATGCTTATTTTTACATATATATATAATATACAATAATTAATTTTCTTTATATTTACCATGTCCGCGTCCTCCCCGCCCGAGTACTCTCCAAGTACTCTGATTAGTTGGCCGACTAGGGACCGCCTAGCGACTTTTGCAACACTGGTAAACGTTAGCAATGTTATGCACAAATCAATGACCCGATTGTCTTTATTAGACACAATGTAAAATTCCGGCAAAATCGGTCCGAAACATCCAAAATCAACCTGGAATGGAACCAGTGTAAACTAGCCATAACCAAGCCTAAAACATGTCAACTATGAGCATAAACTAACCTTAGATCTTTAAAATTAAAATGATAAGACACGAATATAGCAATCTTATACATCGAAATAGAAAGTAAACTATCCCTTTTATAATAACAAAACTAAGTCTTTTAAAAACAACATTCATAAATCTTGGGGTCATAATATTAATATGCATGACCCGTTGACTTTACTAAGTAGCTCCATGGGCTCATGAACAAGGAAACCAAAAGTATCAAATACAATTAAATTAATCAATTATGGAAATTAACCGAAAATACAAGGTGGTCGAACCTGCAATAATCCTTTGGCGAGCTTCACAGCCACATGAATTTCATCAACAGGATGATCCAACTTCTTAATCAGGCCCTTATAAACAGTCCCAAAACCACCCTCACCGATCATGGTTGAAAAGTTTTTAGTGGCTGCTTTCAACTCAGCGATAGTAAAAACCCTCAGATTGCTGGGTTTGTGGGCCAAACTGGGTACGGATCGGGTAGGATCCGAAGGAGCAGTGTAAAAGGTATCAGTGGCAGTTGATTTTGTTTGGGTTCTGGTTTCATCTTCGACTTCAACGAACAAGAAGGAGAAACATCGGCAATGGAAGACCATTTGGTTGTTGAAGCTTTCAAATTATTATTCAATTGAAGAAATTGGAAGTGAAAGTGAATTATCATGAAGAGGGAAGACTTGTTGAATGTTGACTGACTCTATGGAAGTCAGTAGGAAGGTGTGAGGGAAGTTTCGGTTTCAACAATATATTGTTTTTTTTTTTTTTTTTTTTTTTTTTTTAAAAGAAACAAAAGTTTAACCATTTTTTAAGACATTTTATATTTTAAAAATTATTATAATAAAGGCTTGACAAAAAAAATAACTTTTTCCTTTGAAACATATATAGATGACATTATTTATATTTATATGCTTTGAAAAATAAAATTATTTTTAAGAATAATATTATTATATATTTACATTTGAAATATTTTGAATATATTTATGGTAATGATAATATGTATGTTATTTATCATAATATAATATATTGTGTAGATTTTAAAAGTATAAAGAAAAGTAGAAATATATTTATACATTATAACCAAATGAGCATTTTTTAAAGTACTAATCGGTATATCCAATACCTGACGGGTAAATAACTGACGAGTAATAAGCTAAATATGGGACAAAAGAATTATTATAACCACTAAGAAAAACAAAAGAATCATTAGTTTAATCAAGCTTTTGATGATCTTTTCAAGTTTGATGAAAAATTATTCCATGGCCGTTCTTGGCTAAGTTTCTTGAGGGTGCTTGGGGGAAACTTTCCCTTTGATTGGGAGTTAACTAAAGGCAAAACATAGGTGAATAAGGTGTGTGTTAATGACTTTGGTTAATAAAGTGAGTGAAATATTAGTTTCACACTAGCACCAAAGCGCAAAAGACTTGGTTATTATAGAAGTAACTATCTTAGGGGAATTGACAACTCATCGAGGGAATCACAGCGACAAGTAATTAAACCCCTTAAACTATCTAATTAACTCATACTAAATGATAATTGTATATGCTAAATCATCTGGTACTATTGATACCATGAAACGATTCATGAATGTCAGGTATGCAAGCTCAATATCTCATAAACTGTATAATGTGTGTAATGATCATACAAGATGCCTACTATCTCTGTATATACATGAGGAAAAGGGTGAGGGGAAGAGCTAACTAACTCATACACAATCCAACATACTCTCAGCAAGTGTACTCAGCTATATACTCTAATACCCATGGTCTAATCATTAAACTTTGGTAACAAAGACAGCAAATTAAAACGGAAGTTTATAAAAAAAACTTTTGTCATTTACGTTAACACCCCTTTTCAGGCGCTGTCCTTTAGCGTAAAAGTTGACGAGGCCTGTACTTAATGTTTCAAAATCTTGCATGTTATGTCCTTTAGCCATAACTTAGTTAGATTTTTCTGTCAAATCAGATTACACAAGGGTAAGTTGGTCTCTTTACTTGTTCATTATTATATACCTATTTCTTTATTACTCTTTCTTTACAACTCTCTCTCCCTACCATCATCAAGACCACCACTCACCACCGCCTCAACCACCATCCACCACCATCACCACCATTCAATCCCTATTGTCACACCCCGACCCGCAACGGAATAGGTGACCAGGGCATGATTGGTTGATCCAAAAGTTATGACTTGCTATTAAATGGCTAAATATTCATTAATTCCATGTTAAAGGTTTCACATAACAAATAATCCAAATGAAACAAATACTTAAAAGACATTGTACAAACTAGATAATCAACTATAAGTCCATTTCTTGTTACTAAGGCTCAATCCTATGTTAATCTTCTCTTCATTCTTGTTCACCTGTATCATGTATAAAAAATAATTTTTGGGTCAACATAGATTGGTGAGTGAATCTTATTGTTTTTTTTTTTTTTTTTTTTTTTTTTGTTGGAAAGCTATAGCAAAGAAGGTCAATTTGCTACAAATTTCCGGCAAATGAAATTTGTAGGAAATTTTTGTAGGAAAAAATGTAGTTTTCTAGCAGTGCGTCTTGCCAGGGTTGTCTCCGAAAATCACAAATTTTTTTTGACCCTGTGTGAGATAAAAACTTTTGGGCCCTATTCAATAATATCCATTTAATATAAACTCATCAATCACTAAAATTTACGTGGATGTAATTTAAATAGTTATTTTTAGCTAACTTTAGGAAGTCATTTATTAAATAAATGGAAAGATGCATTTGACAAAACTAAGCATTAAATGCCACTAACAAAAAAAAAAAAAAAAAAACCAAAAAATAAGCTAAAATAAAGAATTTGGAGACACCAAGATTAGAACCCGCGTCTCCTTGTTTTTTAAACAAGCCAGTAACCACTAGTACAATAACTCATTTATGTTATTTTCTCGATACAGTGCATATATATTCTATCTTATACAACGTAAATTTTATACAAAATTAAAAAGATTTGGGCCCTTGGAGGGTTTGGGCCAGGGGCGGACCTAGTGTGTCGCCTGGGGGTGCGGGCGCACCCCTTGAAAAAAAATGTTTAGTGTTATACGGGTGTTAAAATCTTGACCGCCCCCCATAAAATTTTGTAGTCGCACCCCTTGAACTTTGACCCTATGATGAAGAAGATGTAAAGCAAAAAAAAAAAAAAAGTCACTGGAAGTTTTGTTGCAGGGGAGTGAAGAGAACTTGTGAAGAAGAAGAAGATGGTTTAACTCCTTTTTTTATTCTTTTGTAAATAGGTATTTGGGTAATAAACTTGGGAAAATCACGAAAATGGCCAAGTCAACGCCGTTTTTTCAATTTTGGCCATGTGACACCCCTCGCTGAGCCGTTTCAGCATCTTGAAACGGCACAAGATTCCCCTTTAACGGCCAGCCATTCCTTGATAGCCACGTGTCCGACAAAGCCTGTAACGGCTTGAGGTTGCTTCTGAAGACGCCACGTGTCCGACATTGTGGAAAGACCTTAGCTAAGCCGTTACAGTCGGCTGCCGTTGAAAGATCTTAGCCGAGTTCTTTCCACGAGCCAAGCTGTGTACTTAGGTTCCAGCCGAGCCGTTACCCGCACACACGTGGACCCCAGTTCTGCATGCCAAGCCGGTTCAGCTGGTTCGAGCTGGGTCGTTTAACTGTCCAAGCCGGTACACCTGGCCAAGCCGGTACACCTGGCCAAGCCGGTACAGCTGTCTAACGAGCCGGTTCAATTAACTGTCCAAGCCGTCTCAACTGCTCCGAGCCGGTACAGCTGTCTAACGCCGGTTCAACCTATACTTCGAGCCGGTTCAACCGTCTTTTCCCCCTATATATTTACCCACTTGTTATTTTTTGGTGTGTTTGTTAAACGAATGCCTCTACCACACTTAAATCTTATAGAAAATGTTATCTTGCTTTGTTCATTTGATTGTCATAGATGTTTTCGTCTATGACCGCCAAGAAATATTTATGAAATCTCACGTATCTGATAGTGTAAAAGACTTGTTCCTGGGCTTTAGTTATCAAATTAGCTTTTGATATTGTTTCTCATATTGGAGTGTCTTTCTCTTCAGAAATGCCACCTCTACTTACGCAGTGAGTGTGGATGGAACTATCGAGCAAAAGACGCATCTTTATCATTGCTACAAGCGTTTTGACTCGATTTCCCGAAGAAGAGATTTGAATCACTCCTAACTTTCAATTTCCTCTCGGTTATCTGCCGATTCAGAAGCAGCGGTTTGGCGAAGTTATGTTGTTATCTGAAGACTGCTTGGTTTGAGACCGAGATTTTTTCTCTACTAGCCGTTTCAGCGGTTATCAGAAATTCTGTGGATGAAATTGAATCACTTTATTATGTTTGAATTTTTACATGTTATATCTTTTATGTAATTTGTATTATAGAATAGTCCAGTAAATAATTTTAAATCTTGTTTGGGTTGTTTATGTGTTTGGGCCGTTCATTTTAAATAATTTATTTAAATTTTGTTTGGGCTGTTTATGTGTTTGGGCCGTTCCAAGTTCCCACAATAAAAAAAAAAAAAACAAATTGCATTCAAAAAACTAAAACGGCGTTTTATATTAAATGATAACCGTTGCCGTTCCAAGTTCCCACGAATTTACTCCTTATAAATAGCCTCACCGCGTTCAACAACCACGCCGTCTGCAATACAAAAAAAACTCGCCGTTTTCAGAAGTTATATCTCCGACTCCGTCAACGAATGGCAAATACCTGGACCGACGTCGACGACGTGGCATTGTGCGAAGCATGGGAAGAAGCGATGACCGATCCCCCAAGACGTGGACAGGGGGGGCTGTGGGTTAAGGTTCAACAGATCTTTGGGCAGCTTCGGGGTCCGGACCATAACCGGACCGTGGACGCCTTATCGTCCCGCTTTCGTGTGCTGCGGTTGGAGTGTGAGCGGTTTGACAGCTATTTCAAGAAGGTCGAGAGAGAAATGCCGGACCTGGTTGAGGATGACCAGAAGGAGGTGGCATTGATCAAATACCGTCATGACGAGGGTCATGAATTTAAGCACGTCGCAGAGTGGGAGGCAATTAGGATTTGGTTTTAGATATATTATGTTTTGGTTTCTTTTTTTAAGTTATGTTTAATGTTTATGTTTGCAATATTTATATATTATATATAAAATTTTTTGTCTCCATAACAAAGAAAAATAAACTGTATCACAAAATAAAACAGTATCACAAAATAAAACAGTATCACAAATATAAGTTATAAAAGAAATAATATCTATAAAAGTGAAAATATATGTTTATTTTTAACAAGATTATTCACTTTTTGCAGATATACATTCCTATACCGGACAAGGATTAAAATTGGTTGCTTTTTAAAATAAATCTAAGGTCACTAGAATTAAATTTTTTTTTTTGCCAATAGTTGTGACACGATTAATTGCGGAGACTCATTTTGCGTACACAAAAGAGTACATCAAATTGTACTAGAATTTGAATCTCTATTTTTGTGGTTTCTCGGACGTATATCGTACTGGCAACACTCACAAATATATGAGACGCGTGCCATGCAAATAGTAGGGGATTTCGTGTGGCCTGATCAAACAGATCGTATTGGCAGAAATGCAGGAGTCATCATATGTATGCTAATGGAAAAACTTGTTCGGGATCTTTCTTTAACATGGAACGAAGGAAACCTTCAGGATGCTTGTTTCAGATACAGACGATACATGGCAGATGAGCTCTACGCCGGGCGCTTCACACCTGTTAATGTTTAATGGTTCTATGTATGCATGTAATATAATAAAAAATAATAACATATTGTAATGAAATGATTTTCAATATTAATTATTTGAAACTAAAAAGACTTACTACGTTATTTGAGAAATTGAAATACACAAAATAAATTTATTAAAAGTCTCCCAGGTTAAAAGACGGATACATATAATTAGAAGGAGATTGTATATTAAAAGTCTCCCAAATTAAAGTATTATCAGTTTCTTTCCCTTTCCCTTTGTCTGGGCCTTTGCGAGTACGAATTTCTGACGGCATGGGCTGCCGACAGACATCCCGATGATGACCATAGGAGTTACACCGGGAACAATACAGGGGAGTAGGTTCTTCCCCGCGGGATAAGATACGGTGGTTTTCTCGAGGACGACCGGCCTGGCGTTTTGTCATATACGGCGGTTGAAGATTGATAAGGTCTTCTGGAGTCTCCCATTCAGATCTATGAGGAAGAGGATTAATCGCTTCTTCATAAGTTTTTTTATAGACTTCGTTTGAGTAACACGGGAAACAATACTTACTGCAGTCGGTTTCACCTAAAAATTTTGACACGGCAATAACATGCCCGCAAGGTAAACCAGAAACCTGCCAAACTCGGCAACTACAACTTCCATTAACAAAGTCAACTAAACCCCCCTTTCCACTGTCTGCGACAGAATAACTGTTTAACCCAATCCCAGCAACTGTCCAGCTTCTAGACCCTTCAATTTTTTTAAAAATTTTCTTCTGTGCCCATTGTGTAAGTAAATGTTTTTCAAAAATACCTTGCAAGCGGCGATCGTAAAACCATTTCTGTACAGATTGCCGGAAGAACTCTAAGAGTTGCGTTACCGGCATTTTACGCGAGTGTCTAGATAAAGCATTAATAGACTCCGCGCTGTTAGATGTCATATAATGATATCGATTGCCTGGGCAATGCGCCCTTGCCCATCTACCAAACCCAATACTTGTTAGAGTGCGACGTACCCTAGGAACGGCAAGACAAAGAACATCGAATGACTCATTAAAATCAGACAATCGGTAGGATTTGCATGTCTTCCACCACAGGTTCTCGTTTTCCTTTTTTTTTATCAGATGGTAAACGGAGGTTCATCATTAAATGACGACAGCATAACCCGTGATAAGCATGTGGAAAGACGTTTCTAACAGCTAGGTGTATAGAATTCGCTCTATCCGATATTATCGCCATGTCAGGTATTTCACCGATACATTCTTTAAGCTTAGACAGAAACCATGTCCAAGATTCACCATCCTCTGATTTTCCTATTCCATAGGAAATTGGTAAAATTTGGTTGTTTCCATCCATCCCAACTGCTAAAAATAACATCCCTTTAAATTCACCCTTTAGGTGTGCAGCATCAATGATCACCACCGGTCTTAGATTACGGATAAAGGTACGAATCTGAAACAATATTATTTAAAAAACGTCAACAAGATGTATTTTGACGAAAAAAACAGAGACTGCTGTAACTTACCGCAGCACCAATCGCGACAAAGACCATTTCAAACCGACGTTCGTCATCAGTCTTGATATGAGTGACAGAACCTGGATTTACCCGCTCTAGATTGTAACAGTAAAATGGTAGTTCTGCAAACGAATTTCTGCTTGTTCCTTGTAAAACCTCTAGCGCCAGACTTTTTCCACGCCAAGCTTGACTAGTGGTTATCTCAACTTGAAATCTTTGTCTAAAATCTTTCACTATTTCATTACAACGATATATTCTACCACTGTCTTTTAAAGGTTCTTTTAAATAGTGAGCAACAACCTTTGGGTTTGCCTGACGAAGATGTGGGTACGTTAGCGTCTTCGAGCATGTGTGTTTATCGTTAAAACTCTTAACAAAAAACACCCCACTATCCCCAAAACTGTATGCACGAAAACGCCAAACGCATCCGTCCACCAAACATGACACTTCGTACCGTGTTTTAGAAGATCTATCTACTTTAAACTCAAAGCGTTCTAACAAGCATTTTTTTCCCAACTCAAGTTTCATGTCTTCTTTGTTATTAAATACGTGCCCTTGTTCAAAAGTAATTGATGAAGATGGCAAACAATTTTCAAATGAATTATCAGGAGTTGGCTGGTAGTCGTTTAAAACATCATAGTTTTCTTCGTCAGTATATAGATTCAAATCAGGAACTGTAAATTTTTTTGGAGAAGAAAAACTAGATGACCCAGCACAAAACCCTTCAACGACATATAATTTATAAATTTCAAAAATATTTTCCATAGCAAAATTATAAAACATTTCAACATCATCATCGTTTATTATATCGATTGGATCACTAAAGGATGACAAACGATACGATAACTTCGTAATGTTTGTAGAACTACACATGTTTGACACTTTACTTAGAAAACCAGTGTATGAAAGGTTGGGTTCAACTTCTAAACCACGTCTACTTGAATCAGCATCAGCAACATACTCCAACTTTCCGTTTACGATTTCCCACTTTCCGCCGGTGTATACAACCAAACGAATCTTCATAATTCTAAGTTGATAAGTTCCTTACAAAAGATAACCTATAAATCAGACAAATATATACCAAAATATAATAAATAAAATAATCCATTGAACCGACTTGGACAGTTAATTGAACCGGCTCGTTAGACAGCTGTACCGGCTTGGCCAGGTGTACCGGCTTGGACAGTTAAACGACCCGGCTCGAACCAGCTGAACCGGCTTGGCATGCAGAACTGGGGTCCACGTGTCGGACACGTGGCGTCTTCAGAAGCAACCTCAAGCCGTTACAGGCTTTGTCGGACACGTGGCTATCAAGGAATGGCTGACCGTTAAAGGGGAATCTTGTGCCGTTTCAAGATGCTGAAACGGCTCAGCGAGGGGTGTCACATGGCCAAAATTGAAAAAACGGCGTTGACTTGGCCATTTTCGTGATTTTCCCAATAAACTTTCCTAAAATGTGTGGAATCCCAAGACAAATGCTATAGTACCATACCCATAAAGTATTGTACAACTCCTTTACGTAAATCATTAAATTAAAATCTCTAGTACAAGTATTTGATGCATGAACATCTCAAGTACAAGTAAAGAATACACAACAAATATTTCAAAGAGCTATACGACTGTATCAATCAATGTTCAAACTTGATTTGTTTTTGGTTTTAGACATAAAGTATTAAATGTTAATAGTAATAACAAACATGTGATAGGAAACTTGATAGGAACTTATGAGTCGATTTATATGTGATAGGAATCATTAGTAGGGAAGTTATGACTCGATTTCTCAAGGGAAAAAGGGTTAAACCACTTCTTTTTGCCAGAGTCTTCTAATAAAAGACCAATGTATTTATTATTTAACGATTAAGAAAAATAGAAATAGGGAAGGTATGAACTTTGATGGCTTTTTGTTGTTACTTTAGTTACTTTTGATAGTTTTTTATGTTGTTTACTTGTTTTACTTGAAACTTTGTTTGTTAATGTGATAAGAAGTTAGGAACTAAGGTTTGATTGTTTGAAAAAAAATTGACCTAATCCGATCCGATCTGATCTGACCCGCTATGAAACTTTGTTTGTTTATGTTTTCTTGTTTTACATGACCCGACCCGATCCGACCTACCCTGAACCGATTTTTTTTATATAGGTAGGGACCTAAAATCTTTAAAAAAAATCCCGCACCCCCAGGAAAAAATTCTTAGGTCCGCCACTGGTTTGGGCCTTGTGCCGTTGCCCACCCCGCACCTCCTACGGACTGGCCCTGTGTCTTGTAGTATAATATGCAAATTTAATAAAATGTTAAGACCAACTTAAATTACGGAGCATTTACATATTTTCCGTTGCTAAGATCGTTTACTCAACGTGGAGTCTTGAATGCTAAAAGAATAAGATAATGAGATTTTAAACCAAATAGCAAATTAAAAATAAAAAAAGATGAAAATATTATCCGACCACCCAATCAGGTTTACTAACCATCACCAGTGCTCTAGTGGTCGCTAAGAGTATTTAAGTTCCACCTATGGTTGGCCCGGGTGAGTTTTCCCCTCCAAGTCTCATGTTCGAGTCTGGGTGATAAGGAATTCTCATTGAGGGGTTTAACTTGGGGATATATTGTGCGAGAGGGTTCTCTAGCGCGAACCCGGTTAAGACAACGTATGCTAGACCTCCCGACATTTGCGAATAATTCACACCTTTAAAAAAAAACCCAATCCGGTTCACCAGTCCAACCAATAACTGACAAATTTAAACGAGGGTCAAAGAGGTTTAACCAGACAGGTTCTGTTGGGAATCAGACTTCGTATTTGCAGCGGAAGTTTGAGACATGGATGCATTCATATTCATGGTTGAACCGAATTGAATATTCAGAAAGAAGATATGAATGCAGGAAGATCCAACAGAATTATTGGACAATTCGAGTATAACTGAATATGTCTTGATACCGGAAGTAGTTGCCGGATATCAAACTTATATACAGGACAATTTGGCGGTTCCATTATGGCGGGAATAACTGCCATGGCAGTTTGAAACTTGTACCCACTTATCACCGCCATATCGGTCATATTACATATCGAAAGTATAAGTTATAATAATAATACAAATACATAAGTTATATCATAATTAAGTTTAAATCATCAGTCTAACAGGTTCCAGTCTGGTCCATTTTTGAAAATTTTGATTTTGACTACGCGCGTCAATAAAGGTGGGGGAGGGGTGTTTTTAACCCGGACATGTCTCTTTGTCTTTTCAACCGTACAAATGGATTTGGTCTAAAGAAGGGAGTGGTGTTTTTACAGTACGTGGCCTCCATGAAACAAATTATTTTTGAAGCAAAGCATGTTGTTCTCCGACTTTTGCTATGGAGTAGAACGTTTGGGTGCCAAAGAAAGTGAATATCTTGGCGTGAAAAGCGGAGAAGGATCGGTTGCCAACATTAGCGGGTCTGAGTAGAAGAAATATAAATGTGGGTTCGGCATTTTGTAGATTGTGCAGTGAATATGAGGAGACCGCTAGCCATTTGTTTTCCTTGTGCTACTTTGCTAGGTTGATTTGGCATTGGATAAGCAATTGCCATGGTGTCTCTCCTATTTATGCATTTACGCTTTGTGACTTACTATTGGAGCATAAAATAGTGAACATGGGTCGAAGAAAGAATAAAGTCTTTCACGGGATTACTATGATTTCTTATTGGTGTATGTGGAAGGCTAGGAACGAGCTCATATTTTCTAACAAGGAGGCGAAGATAGACAAGTTTTGGAGGATATTAATCTAACAAGGAGGCGAAGATAGACAAGTTTTGGAGGATATTAAAACTCTTGGTTTTTTGTGGGTTAAAAATCGCCCTCTGTTTAAGTCGGTGTCATGGACAAACTGGTGTAATTTCTCTTTGTAAGTGTTTCGTTGTTTGGCTCTAGTGGCTCGCTAGTTGCGTGTTTTTTTAAAGATAAATCCCATATAAGTCATGTTAACATTACGTAATTCCTCTCCTCTGGATTAGTATGTAACCGAGTGTCCGTTAAAAGTCCATCATTATGTAGCTTAAAACAAGTTGGCAAGTTGGTGGTGGTAGCGGTGTTGACAACGAGGAGGACTGGAGGATGATGATGATTATGACAATGACAATGGTGTAGATGATGATATCCTTAAACATAAATTTGAAGGACAAAGATTTTAAATTTATGTACCAATGTATAAGTAAAAAGTTATGGTTGTGTACCAATGTTATATACTCACAAAGCAAATATAATTATTTTATCCATGTGTGCATTGTCATCAATACAATTTATTGATTCAAACTTACAAACAAATCATCAAAGAGGTAATGATAAGATTATCTCAATGCAATGACACACAAAAACCTTATTTAGAACAAGATTTCAAGATCTTCAAAGGACGTATCTGTGGAAGGCAGGCAGGCTTTTTAAGTTTAATCCTCATGGAACATTTTTGGCCTTCTTGTTTTGTGTTCTCATTAGTATTTCCACCGTTGGTTGAACCTTCAAAAGCTTTATTCGGGTCAAGCACAACCTGTGGAACTTGATGTGATGCAGGACTGGAAGCTTGTGATGGAACCAGAGATGATGCAGAACTGATAGCTGGAGGTGAAACTCGAGGTGATGCAGGACTAGTAGCTTGTGATGGAACCTGAGGTGATGCCAGACTGGTAGCTTGTGATGGAACCTGAATGAGTTGATTAACCATTTCAAGGACCTTGCTCATCTTTGGCCTGCGCCTGGGGTTGGCAGACAAGCACTTGTCGGCTATAACAGACAACTTTTTGACCGACTCCAATGGGGAATTACCTTCTAGAAGCCTTGGATCAACAATTTGATTGAATCTTTTTGATTCTAGGTAACGTTTCACCCATTCTAGAAGACTCTGCTTGTTCTTAGGCAACTTCCGATGCAATGGAGGCTTACCCGTGATAAGCTCATATAGGAACACACCATAGCTCCATACATCACTCATGGATGTGAGATGCCCTGTTCGAATGAACTCTGGTGCTGTGTATTCAATAGGTCCTGCAACCTGAAGACATTATATCACTAAACTTTTAAGTTTAATAATGAATACACGATTTTGAATGTCCATAAAGTGCTAATTAAAATTTAAAACATGTTCTTTCGACAAATTTCACATACCACATTAGCTCGATCTTTTAACAGACCTATCATCTTTAGTTCTTTAGTGACAAATAAATAGCACCCTCAAGCTCATTCTAGAATGTTTTGCTACGTGACATATAGTTAAGGGGTGGGGGTGGTGATCACTCATCACTCACAACATCCAATCAAGTTCCGCCATGTCATCAACCATTATTTCATCACTCACAACTTTTTTTAGTGGCAATGCCCATCACTCACAACACCCAACACCCAACAATAAACCCTCACATTCCCTCACAATCTTCCATTTTTCAAGCGTGAAGTTTATCACGCGAATTATGTTTCACGCGTGGAAATTGATGGGTGGCGGTGGTTTGTTCGATTGTATCACGCGTGGTGGGAGTTTATCACTCACCACCCCGCCTGCCCTTAAAGTAACATACCTTGGTGTTGTGATGACTGGCATCTCGTCCATAAATATCTAGTATTTGAGACACCCCATAATCTGAAAGTTTTGCATTCCATTGATCGTCTAGAAGAATGTTGGAAGATTTTAGAACTTTTGAAATAATCTGCAAAAATCAAATTTAAGGGTCTAGTAAGCATCTCCTTGTATAAAACTTTTTATTCTTTTCTGGTACCTGAAAATCTGTATCTTCATGTATATATGCCAAGCCACGAGCAACATCTTGAGCCACTTTCAGTCTCATGTTCCATGAGAGATGTGTTTCGGATTTCGCAGATAAATGATCTCTCACGCTCCTATTAACCATATATTCATACACTAAACACAAGAAATTATTTTCTGCACAATAACCGATTAGTTTGAGAAGATTTGGATGGTCAATCACCCCAAGAACACTAATCTGTGTTTCCCACTCTTTGTGATCCTGTTACAATATGATCAAGGTTCAAGATCGCCCACAAAACTTTTAAACAAATAAAGATTCACAGAAAACGTGTTTGATGATGTGCATGCAGAAACTAGATGCACAAAAGACAACTTGTAAACTACCATGAAATAAGGAGTATCAACAATGAAATCCATAACTACTATGAATCGATTAGGAAGTGACGATGGGCATTACTAAGGATGAGCTTGGTACCGCCCGGTACCGAAAATCCCCAAAAGTGGGTACCGGGAAGGATTTGCTCATCCCTAGGCATTACTAAATCACTCTTCTACTGTTCGACTTCAACTAATTATGCAATTTAACGGAAATTCGTTTGAAAATACGTACAAACTCTTAAAAAAATATACAAAAATATAGATGTAAGGGATAATTAGTTTAGAACCTGCAATGATCTACGGATGGACTTCACAGCTACATGAATCGCATCAAAAGGATGCTCCAAACTCTTAACCACACCCTTATATGTACTTCCAAATTCATTCTGGCTGATCCTCGTGGTCGTGGCAAAGTTTTGAGTAGCTGCATTGAGCTCCGCGAGCGTGAAAGCCCTCAGATTGCTTGGTTTCTGGGTGAAATTGGAGGTTGTTGACCTCAGATTGCTTCGTTTCTGGGTGAAATTGGAGGTCGTTGACGACTTTGCGCCAGGATTGG
The DNA here is from genome assembly GCA_030545235.1 of Helianthus tuberosus. NCBI lineage: Eukaryota > Viridiplantae > Streptophyta > Magnoliopsida > Asterales > Asteraceae > Helianthus > Helianthus tuberosus. The sequence goes on from CM060355.1 coordinate 19,674,618, forward strand.
TTATGGACTGAATAAGAACCGACAATGCACTATAAAAGGTTTCAGCCACACTTGATGATTTTGTTCGAGTTGTGGTTTCATATTTGATCACTTTGTCTTCTTCTAACAAGGGTGGGAAACAACGGAAATGAAAGACCATTTTCCCCTTCAGATTATTCAGTTAGAATTCGACAGAAACGACCAAGGAAAAATAGAATAGACGACACCTACCTCAACCTGTCGGGCTCATGATAACTTCCTCACGTTGACTTCATGGAAACCATTGGAATCTGCAATGCAAGTCAAAGCGCCAACCAGGTTTGACGAGAATATGGGGATTTTAAATTACCAAAGAATAATATTTTTTTTTTAGCTCGCCAACCAGGTGAGAATATGGGGATTTTAAATTACCAAAGATTTTTTTTTTTTTTTAATAAACTGCCATTTTGGTCCCTATGGTTTGGGTAGTTTTGTCATTTTAGTCCAAATCTCAAACTTTTTAAATTTGGGTCCATGTGGTTTCACTTTTATTGTCATTTTAGTCCAAAATTTAAAAACTCTCATTTTTGACTGTTTCAACATGCCTATTTTGTCTTTTTGTGCAGGGTATTTTTGTCCAAGTGTTTTTCATTTAACATTTTCTTAATTAAAAAACTCAAATAAATACTCTTATTAATTCTCGTTCCCCATTTATATCATCTTCAACCTCCCAAATAAAACCTTACCAGAGATCATCTTCAACCCCAAAAAAAAAACCCTAACCCACAGGAGATCGGCACATCATCTTCCCCAACTAATACCCTAACCCACAGGAGATCGAAGCAACGACAATGGTGGTTTGCACATGTGGAGCCTCAACCTCACTGAGAACCTCATGGACAACACAAAACCCAAGTCGTCGTTTTTCACCGGTGCAACAAACCAACACTTAACACTCAAACCTCATCGAGTACAAAGATCTTAACACTCTAACCAACACTTAGAGATTATCAATGTGATAATCTCTTATACGAACAAGAATGACCACTGACTATGATCGGATTCAACAATAATCTGATCAATGAACAAACCCTAAAATGTATGTGTGTGAGAGTAACGGTGAAAAACTCTATGAGACTTCAATAATGCCAGTTATGATCCCAAAGCACTATTATATACGCTCCAAAAGCTGAACGGGTTTCCTTATAACCCGGAACACACCCGGGCCTTCTATGCGAGACACTCCAGCCCAACAATGATGAGACATGCCTTTTATCTTCCAACCGCAACAAGGCCCAGTCCAACTATCTCTCAAGCCCACTCCAATAGTGTTCAGCCCAGTATACCTCACACATTAAACATTCCAACGTTAAACATATTTAAACAAAATCTAATTTAAATAAACATTCAAGTTATTAACTTGTAATGAAGGTAATATTTATAATATATCCATATTAACCTTTTAACACATAGCAAATTGTTCCGTTAAAGAACAAGACGAAGTGACTATTCTTATCCGACAAGCCATTGACACTGGGACTGAAGATCAAATTGTAATCAACGGTTATGGTAAAGATCTTCTTGTCATCGGCACTGAATCTAGATTCTGGCCCGACATGTGGTATGTTAATTCCGCATTCAAGAATCATTATTCTCCATATTGTCGTTGTTCAAACGTTTCAAGAATTCATATGGTATTGAAACACGAACAAACAAACGTGAAACATATAGAATCCCTAGTGTGTTTTACAATCCGGGGATCACTCTGAACATCCTTAGTATAGACCAACTAATCAAACAAGGCTTTATCTTTGAAATATCCGGTGAAACTTGTTCGGTTTCTCCTATGTTTAAAACACCGGTTCAAGAAAGGATGTTGACATTGTCCCAAAGTGTTGAAGAAATGAGGTTGTGTGAGATAGAAAAAGAAAGAGCGTTTCCTAAAGAAGAGGACGAAGCGCATGAAAACTACAAAAGTGATCATGTGAATTCCTACTGCAGAGAATTGGACCAAGACTCCACACAAAATCTTGACTTGTATATCAAATAATGAACGGGTTAGAGTTTAATTAATTCCATGATTGTATCACGTTATTTGATCTGTTGGATGATCTAAATTTCGTATGCAAGTACAAGTTTGAATTAAGGGGAAAATTCAATGAGATGATTGTTTGATTCTTGCAAACATAGCTCATAATACCCGATAAAAGCTGATACCACCTAAGGTAGATGAGGGATGTTCTATTGACCTACTCGATTTATACTTAAGGTTAAGCGTGAAGATGGTCAGAAAAATGTCACCGAACAAAACACTTAGGCACTAATTGCAAAAGATTTGGGTTTTGATTGGGGCGAAGGGCATGTCATGAGCGTCACTTATGCTGAGCACATTGATGTACTGGAATACAACTATGTCAAGGCTAAATCTGCATCTATGGTTTCAAATAATGAAGTAGCCACAACAGCCATGACTAGGGATGATAATCACACAGAAGAAGTGGTTGATCTCGAACATGAAGTACAAGACTATACTCTGTATATGGGTTCTAATTGGCGCAGCATGAAGAAATTACTGAAGAGACGAACCTTCAATTTCAATAGGGCGGCAAAGCAGTCAATGAAGATAATCTTTCAGTGCTCAAACACGTCAAGAAATGAAGCATTTTACCTAATTACGTTTAGGGGTTGTATTAATTGTTAATTAGGATGATAAAGTTTATTATGTTTGTAAATTAGTTAAACGATGTGACGGTTGTGTGACGGCGTCGTTGGTGCTTAATCCCGCCTTAATTCAAACCGTTATTCAACCGTCTCTTTGTTGGGTTTCAATGGTGATCAATTTTACTTTTTATCAAAACGGGTTTGATATATATTATTAATTGAATAGGTAATTAATAAACGCAGCGGAATAAATATATTAATCAACACCAAAAGGAACCGAACAGGATCATGGTTACAAATATGCAAATACGATACATAAAATAATTAATCTACCGATGAGAAAAATTATACCCTTTTTGGTTAATAATAATAACCGTGTGAGACACTGAGATACAACGAACGAGTACTAGATACGAACACGAACCCAGCGGCAGCAGCTTTGGCTTGGCCGGTCGTCACAATCAAAAAGAAAAATGGACGACACTATTTTGTAAAGAGTGGCAGCCAATGTTTTTCATGTATATTTGTGATTGTGATGTGATTGTTATATATATCATGAAAAGTGAAACCTTTCCTTTAATTTATGCAAACGACACTAAGAAAAGGGGTAAGATAGTGGAAGCAAAACATGATGGCAGACACATGTACCACCACTTTATCATTCAACTTTAGAAATGGAATATTTCCATTCAAGCAAAGATGAAGACTCCAGTTATGCAACTTAAAAAAATATTAAAATAATAATAGATGACAACCAAACAAAAGGTATGACATCTCATAATTATAGACCCAATATATATATATATATATATTTAGGTTAACACCCCTAATTATCTCTTAGTCCCGAAGCCCAATATAATAAGTTCAAGTCCAGACGCGATACCAAGCCCGAAAAACAAAGTTTAATTAAATAAGTAATTAAACGTTATATTATTTATAACAAGTATAAATAATAAATTCCGTTTCTCGTGAATATATAATTATTCTAGATGATTATATATTTCGTTCCGTTAATTGTTTGTGATCACCAGTTAATCGAATTAAGTGGATTTAATGTTCGTTGCCCAAGGTGTAACTCTTACGGGTCATAGCTCGGTCAGCAGTGTTAACTTATCGAACCCGTACATATAAATCCAACAATCTCCCACTTGGACGGCCTTCGATAAAATCCTTAACGCAGACAGTCAGCAGTGCTCTAGCTGCACATAGCTGCCCCCAACAAGTTATGACACTTTAAAGTCATTAACCAAAACATCTTGTTATTAGTAACAACTTACTATTACAAGATAATAGACTTATGGTAATTGTTGTCATTCATCCTTTCTGTAAAAGACATAAATTGCCATATCTCGTAGTCATAGTACGCGGCTATGGCAAGCAATATCCTGATCGATTTGATCATAGCAACGGGCGAGAAGGTTTCATCATAGTCAATACCCTGAGTTTGAGTAAAACCTTTCGCAACTAGCCGTGCTTTATATGTGTGTACATTTCCATGCATATCGGTTTTTCTTTTGAAAATCCATTTGCTCCCTACTGCCCGAGATTCAGGGGGTAGCTCAATCAAGTCCCAGACTTGATTATCACGCATAGATTGCATCTCAGCGTTCATGGCTTCCAGCCATTTTGCAGATTCAGGATCTGAGATAGCAGGTTTGTAGTTAGTAGGTTCGTCATTAGACTCATCTACTACCAAGACTTGAGCACCTTCGAGATGCCAAAGGTATCTGTCAGGTTCTTTACGAGTCCTGCTACTTTTGTGAACGCCTGTGTTCATGTCTGATTCATCAGCAACAATTTCTTGTTGTTCAGACGTTCCGACTTCATCGGCGGTTGTTGTTAGTTCTCGAATTTCTTCAAGATCAACCACATTATTTCCAGTTCCTCGATTTAGAAGTTCTTCCTCGAGAAAACGCCCCTTCCTTTTGATGGAAATAACATTTGCATCAGGATGATAGAAATAATATCCGCTTCTTTTATAGTATCCGACGAAAACAACCTTTTCGCCTCGAGGATCGAGCTTATTATCAGCATCACTTGTGATGTATGCATCACATCCCCATACTTTTAGGTATTCCAAATCGGGTTTACGCCCATGCCATATCTCATATGGGGTTTTGTTTACCTTTTTAGTCGAAGCCAGATTGACAATGCGGGCGGCTGTCATAAGAGCATGACCCCAAAAGGAGTGAGGCAAGTTAGTTCTACACATCATCGATCGAACCATATTAAGTAGGGTTTGATGTCTCCTCTCGCTCACACCATTAAGTTGGGGTGTGCCAGGTGGAGTGGGTTCTGAAATTATTCCACACTCTTTGAGATGATTGATGAACTCTAAGCTGAGGTATTCGCCACCTCGATCTGATCGAAGTACTTTTATCTTTCTAGTAAGTTGGTTCTCTACTTCATTTTGAAACTCTTTGAACTTTTCAAAAGTTTCATGCTTGTGCTTCATAAGATAGACATAAGCATATCGACTATAATCGTCAATGAAAGTAACGAAGTATTTTTCATGGTTTCTTGTCATGGTTCTGAAAGGGCCACATACATCAGTGTGAATGAGTCCTAGCAGACCATTGGCCCGTTCACCAACACCAGTGAAGGGGCACTTTGTGAGTTTGCCAGCTAAGCAAGATTCGCAATCATTAAAGGAGTCCTGTCCAGTGGATTCAAGAATCCCCTCGGATTGGAGCCATTTTATGTGTGCCTTACTTATGTGGCCAAGTCTACAATGCCATAGAAATGTTTCATTAATACCAGCTTTGTTGCGTTTAGAAAGATTATATATATTATTGTCAGTTTGAACATTTATCTCATAAATACCATTTCGAGGTTTAGCCTCAAAATAAAAGATATTATTCAAGTAGGCAGAAATAGCAATACCATTAAAAGCGTACTTAAAACCTTGTTCAAACAACAACGAAACTGAAATGATGTTCCTGGTTAAACCAGGTGCAAAAAGACAATTGTTCAAAACAACAATAAGACCAGAAGGACATGTAAGATTAAATGTGCCAGTTGCTAGAACTGGGACTTTCTTCCCATCACCAACAATCAGCTCCATGCTCCCTGGTTTCAGTTTCCTCCACTTCTCAGGCTCCTGCAAGACATTAACGATGTGATAACCACATCTGGTATCAAATACCCATGTGTTGCTAGAAACAGTGAAAAGTTCAATAACATATATTAGAATACCTGAAGAAATGCCTTCTCCATTAGCCTTCTTCAATTTGAGTTTGGCAAGATACTCGGGACAGTTACGTTTCCAATGTCCCATCTTGTTACACTCAAAGCATTGCTGCTCTTCAGGAAGAGGGGCTCTCACAGCTTGTTTACTCTTGTTGGTGGCAGGTTTGGTAGCAACGGGAGTTTTTCCTTTGCCTTTGCTGTTAGAATACTTTTTCTTTGTTTTGGGCTTCTTAACACCACCAGATCGAACCATTAACACTTGGTTTGTTTTGTTGGAAATGTTCATCTCTGTCGTTTTGAGCATCCCATGCAGCTCTGGCACTGTCTTTACCCAGTCATTCATGTTAAACTTCATAACAAATTGATCATAGTAACTGGAAAGAGAGTTGAGAATGAAGTCAACAACCATCTCATCTAGGAGAGGATAACCAAGTTTGTTTAATTGATCGATGTAGCCTTTCATCTTGAGGACATGAGCACTAACTGAGGAACCCTCTTGCATTCTACAGCTTATAAGCTGTTTCATGGTGTCATAGCGTTCCTGACGGGCTTGTTTCTCGAACATGCCCTTGAGTTGCTCAATCATGTCAAAAACATTCATGTCTTCCATATTCTTTTGGAGATCTGGGGACATGGTGGCTTGGATGAGGCAAGCAACTTCTATGGCATCTTCTTTGTGTTTATCGAAAGCCTTCTTCGCAGCAGCAGTACCATTTTCAGGTGCAGCTGGGATTGGGGTTTCCAAAACATAAAGCTTCTTTGCCATTTTGAGAACAATTCTCAAGTTGCGGTGCCATTCAAGAAAATTGGTGTTATTCAGTTTATCTTTCTCAAGTATGGACTTGAGAGCAAAAGAGGTGTTGTTTTCAGATTATATCTGTTAAGCAAAAATTATTTAATTAGTATTTTCGATGTATATTTCCTTATTTAATTAATGACCCATTACAGTAATTAGAACAAGGAATGAGAATCTGGCTAGGTCAGTATTAAAGGCAGTTGTGGCATACACTTTAGTAACTGATTAGGCAGACTGACAACGAGTGTCAATTGTGAGAATTGCACAACTCTCGGGTATGAGGCCGTTAAGACAACTCTTGTCTTATGCATTGTTACGTTTAGCCTCATCTATGCCGACTTTTACTTTCAAGATAGCTGGAGCATGTGATGAGAAAAGAAAAAGTAATAGTCGTCCTAAAAGAAGGTACTTGTGGAAGGGCCGGATGTGTCAACGAAACCCTTGCACCTTGGAAGGATAAGCTAGACATCAAGTGCGGTGCTGTGGCTCCAAACACTGATGGTTCGCATTATGTTCCAAGTGTAGCTTGTGATAGGATGACATAGACTATTGATTTTAATTATGGGTTAATTTTAATATTTACCAAATTGGGTCGCAAGAGCCAATTTTAGTATATATTTTAGTCGTGACATCTTGATGAACCCTTTCATCTCTCAGGACACTTAGTTTTTAAATAACCTATTAAAGCTAAGTTTGTCGCGACTTATACAACCAATTTTGAGTTAATAGAATTCTATTAAGTTAATAGTTTTGGAAAATTAAATCTAGTTTAATTTGCAAAAAACTTAATTGATTATTGTTCGTTTTAAAAACAAACTTTGTTTTATAACAAAATTTTAACAAGTTGTAAAACAATTTAGAACTTGTTTTAATGTGATTGTTTCAATATTTTAAAACTCCTTTTAAAATCATGTTGGTATTTAGGTTGGTTATGTTATAACAAATTATAAGATAAAAAGCAACCACAATAGCAAAATAAATATGTAAATCAATATGGCCAAAAAAATGTTCGATCTTGCTAGAGCCTTATAGCAAGATCAAACGGGTCACGGGGTCACAACACACAAACAACCACAAGGATGGACTTGAGTGCATCCAGTCGTCTCGAGCAACTCCCACTGACTTCATGACTCCGGTTGAGCGTCCTTGGTTTAGTCTCCAGGTCTTCGTTTATTACAATATTTTACAAAAATACAATAAAGGAAGAAACTCTATCTATTACAACTTTGAACCATCAAGGTGGCCAAAAACCATAATAACAAAACCGAATAATATATACAACCACAAAACAAGGTCGGGCCAGATTTACATATTCCACAACAATCACAAAATATACCGGACAATCTTTTGGTCAAGCAAAACAAATAAAATATTGACCAAAATTAAAGTTGCCCTTAAAATTATTTAGATCAGAAACTTTAAAAAAATTAAAGTTTGTGTTCTAATTCCGGTTAAAAGACCGGTACCGATTTGCATGTTGTAAACAAGGCTCTGATACCACTGTTGGGTTTCAATGGTGATCAATTTTACTTTTTATCAAAACGGGTTTGATATATATTATTAATTGAATAGGTAATTAATAAACGCAGCGGAATAAATATATTAATCAACACCAAAACGAACCGAACAGGATCATGGTTACAAACATGCAAATACGATACATAAAATAATTAATCTACCGATGAGAAAAATTATACCCTTTTTGGTTAATAATGTCACACCCCAACCGATGGCGGAATCATCGGGGCGCGACATTAGGCGAATCAGATTGCTCAAGAGAATCCATAACAACTATATTGCGATAATCTTTATTACATTCGTTATCCCATATTAACAAATAATACAATAACATAAGTTATCACAGATTTCTTGTCCTCTCGAACAATACAAATCCGACAACCTAGATTTTAGTTGAGTTTCTAGACTTCCTAGCTTGATTTGAAATAGCCTGCGATCTAGCCTGCAACATACGTTAAAATGTTTGTCAATACAAAAGTACTGGCGAGTATACAAGTTTGATATGTATAGCGTAATAGATTAAAAAGGTGTTGCGAATTTCCACATGCACAAACGTAACACACGACATATATACTCACAAGACTGATACTATCAACTAAGTCCTCGATGCTCGAATACGCGACGGAAAACTAGACCTCGTCGGGCGCAATAGTACTATACTAGTCGTGGTGGGACGTCGCGAGTATAAGTCCTAGCACATATGCAACTAGCATCACGTATATCTATGCATAACAGTTATTCGCAAGTGATAATTTGATTGATTGAATAATCCGTTTGATAAGTTCGATTTGTTAGGAACGTATGTTACACCAAAAAATGCGATTAAAAGGGGTTCAAGTATACTCACCGTGCGTATTTAGCAGGTGCGCAACTTGATTGGATCGGTTAAGAGTACGTCTGCGTTAAACATTGAATAGTATTGTAAGCGATGCACGGTTATGTGGAATAGTATCGTAAAGGCAGTTATCCAGTCGGATGGTACTTATCCGGTCGGATGACCTCATCCGGTCGGATAATTGTTGGTTAGGTTCGTATGACAGGTTGTTGGGTCGGATGGCAGGCTATCCGGTCAGATGACGTGTTATCCAGTCGGATGACATGCTTATCCGGTCGGATGACATGCTTATCCGGTCGGATGACATGCTATCCGATCGGATGACATGCTATCCGGTCGGATGGCCTGTCCGGCTGGCTGACAACTGTTCGTTCCAACGTCCCGATCAGCTGTTCTTGACGATTTCAGGAAGGAATACTCGTGGTTTTTCTGAGATGGTGCGATATCGTTTTAAACAATGAAATTTCATCAGTTCCGACCCATTCTAACGGCCGGGAACCACCCCGTTCCATCAGATCTGGCCGTTATTAACGGCTTCTCATGTTTATCCCGAAATCGTACAGTTCTTGGATTGGATACATAGCTTTTAGGTGAGATTTGTTATCAAAACATGTGGAAATCACCCAGATCTGAGTCGTTTAGGGGGGGGGGGATGAGGTCACACTTTGAAGTTCATATGAACTCTTGGTGACATCATCTTTAAACACCTCAAATCAGTAGATTTCGCGGTTAAAAGTTGAGTTTTAAAAGATAGAAAGGTGCAGAATCGGGTGTAGATCATAAGGTACAAGATTTAGGTGGAAATCTTACCGGAATCGCAAGGAATCGAGAGAAAAGGGTCCAAGAGCGTGTTGGTCGAGTGAGAGCTGTCACATCACTGTTCAAGTGATGTGACATGCTATTTATAGGCAACAGAGAAGGCTGGGAGTGCTGGGTCGGATGGCCCATCCGTTCGGATGGCCCATCCTTTCGGATGGCCACTCCGGTTGAGTTTTGGCGCGGGGAATTTCACCGTTTCGAGTGTTGCGATAGTTTTGGGGTACGCGCTTTCCTATATTTAATTTGTATTATTATTATTATTTTATATCTATAAAATCACTAGGGGTCGTATTTACGTATCCATATTTTAAAGTTGCGTTACAACAGTCTGGGTTTCGTTTCGAATATGCGATTACTTGCGACGCTTCGCGGTCATCGAGGAGGGTAGAATAGGTCCTTTCTCGATGTCATCGTGAACGTTATTGTGTTTCGAGTAATGAGTTGCACTGCGACGCATTACGGCTGTCAAGGAGGGTAGAATTGGTCCTCACTTGACATCTCCGTAGTTGTCAGCAAGTGCAAATGTGATGTGATAGTATATGCGATAATATGCGAAGATTTTTCGATATAGCGATGTATACGATATAGTTACATTATGATCTGAATCTCTGGTGCTAGGCGTAACGAGTATGACGAGTAGTAACGACGCACGAAAGTGCGGGTTGTTACAGTCTCCCCTGCTTTAGGAAATTTTGTCCCGAAATTAATCCAACAGGTAGACTTTTGAGAGTTGATCCTGTATAAGTAGCGATACAGCGAGTTAATTGACCGAGAGTTGACAATCGAGAGCGTTTCGAGTAAGAGAGATTGATTGCGATAGCGAAAAGCGACGTAATGACAAAAGTAGCATCCCGCGAGTCGGCGTTTCAAAAGTACCTCGAGTCGCGAAGAATTTGTAAGTTCGGTGCGATTGAAATTTTAAGGAACTTGAAAGGTTTCTCATAACGTAGGGTTAACTGAGTCGATTGTTAACCAACGTTGCAAGAAACGTTCGTTTTTAGATATTTAAAAGAATTTTGGAAGGAAATCTTGAAAAAAATTTCTTATACCATAGGGTCAACTGAGTCGATGTTAACCAACGTTGCAAGTAAGTTTAGGTTTTTAAACATTTTAAGGAATTCGAAAATGAAAACTGGGGTTACGGAAACTCTCCTATGGCATGGGTTCAAGCTGAACTCGATGTCGAACCAACGTCTTAAGAAAGACTTCGTTTCGTTGTTGCAAAAGTTTTTAAAGAAACTGGACTTATGAGACTTCCCCTGGGCATGGAGTTAAGCTGATTCGATGTTACCTCCACATTGTGAGGAATTTCACTTGTCCCATGGTTTTAATAAAAGTTTTATAAAAATCAGTTTTAACCGTTTGAAAAAGACAATTTAACATCGAGCCCCACTTGGCACCTTCCCACGGAAGTTCGTTAATATGATTAAAACATTTATATATAGGAAGTACCAGCGGCATATGTAAGGACTCTCAAAATTGTCCTAAAAATACCTGTAATTATGGACCCGGACCCCTGAAACCCTAAACCATATTAAAAATCAAGAAAAACAAAATTCTGGGTCTCAGGCGGGCCGCGTAAAAGACAAGAGATGTCTTACGCGGGCCGCGTCAACATGTAGTTTGACCGGATAAGCATCCGGATCCACGTGTTACACGCGTGGCAAGTCTAGTGGTGACACGATAGCCCTAATCTACGTATAGACTGCCCTCGCGGGCCGCGTAAAGAACAAGAGAAGGTTTACGCGGGCCGCGTGAACCTTCAATTTCAGCTATAAATAGCTTGTTGCATGCACAGTCCACTGGTGTCGAAACAAACTTTCAAAAACGAATTCTTGTTACTCTGAAGTCGAAATTACTTTTAATATTAGCGAGGCGTTGCTCCGATACCGGGTATTAACTCGATCGCTGATACGATTCAATGTCCGATCGATTAAACTATCCAATGGATGTTTAAGTGCTGCCCACATTAGGGTTTATGCTTTGTCATTCGTTGTTAATTCAATGGATGTTTAAGTATCGCACTTTGTCATTCGTTGTGAAGGTTTTAATCTCGTGAGTTATCGTAAATGCTGTATTAGTTACTAACCGAGTTCGTGTGCATGTATTAAATTTAGGTTAAAAGGCTAATCAGTAAGCTAAGCTCTGCTCATATAAATTTGCAAAGTGAGTCATTCTCTTTTTATCAAAGTGCTTTATAAATTCTTAAATGTTTTTAAAGTTATAATTACAGGGATTAAGTCTTTGTAATCTCCATATTACAGCCGGTATGTGGGGTTTTGTATACATTACTTGATAACCGTCACCATTGGACAACGGGGGGCCAATGAGTGATTTGACCATAGTCACAGAAATGAGTCGAGTGACAAATACCGATGGGTAATTGGTTGATATATAAACATTATAATCGCTCTTAATACTGTAAATTATAATAACGGGTCATTTTAGTAAAAAGAATGATTCACCAGTATTTTCCGCTGACAAAAATCTTTTTCAAACATGTTTCAGGTGATCTGTTGTGATCCAGGAAAAGTGTTGCGAAGCACTACAAAGCTTAAAGAAGTGGCTCAGTATAAAGAATAAAGAAACATGTTTTGATAAATAAAGATTTCTCCGAGAAATCATATGATTGTAAATTACCGGGGTTAAATCCCAAATTTTAAAATAAAATAAATCGGGAAATTGCAGTTTTGAAAAGATCCTGATAAAGTCTTCCGCTGTTAACTTAATTAAATAAATACCACGAGATTTTCTGTCCCACGGCTCCTGAACCGGGTCAAATCGGGTCGGGGATCGTGACAGCGTATCCACCATGTTTCTCTCATATTACTTCCGTTTCGTGAGGCAGTGTCATGTGCGCCGATACGACACGGGTAGAATTGCGCTCACTCGGTCCAATTGATAGAAAGTCAGACTGAGTATAGAATCGAATAGGTTAAACCGGCGAGTTGAATTGCGAACGTAGCTATGACAGCGTGCGCGAGTAGCCTGATGACACAAAACATTTATGTGTCGTGTTTGGGTAGGCGTCGAGCGATAAGCGATAAGCGAATAGTGCGTTTTCGATTAGATTCCACTTTGAACCCACATGGCACGTTTCCGCGAGAGTTTGCTAACATGGCGAAACACCACGTTTAACCAGGTTAGTTTTGCCTCGTGAAGTGATGTCCTGCGTACTAATACCACACAGACTGCAATGAACACCAAGCGAGCGATAAGCGGTACGCGAATAAGCGGTAGACTATACACGATAAGCGATAAGCGATAAGCGATTAGGTGATTAAGCGAATAACACAAACACAACACCAGCAATGACGACGACGATAAACGAATTACGATGAGCGGCAGTTGTTGCGTTGCAACCGATGGAGGTATGCGCGATTTATGCGGTTCGATTTGATTGATTAACTCTACGGAGTTTAACTAACATCAGACCCCACATGGCCTTTTCCACGAAAGCCTGCTGATATGACTAAAACGCCCTGCTTTAACCATATGAGCTTCATTTCGTGAAGCGAGGTCATGTGTGCTAACTTAACACAAATATCACAGATAGCGGTAGATGATGGTGATAGCGATATAGTGTCACACAGCAAGCGATATAGCGATTCACATAATAAGCGATAGTAATCCTCGTAATAATCGATAGAGATTGCGAGATACACATGATAAGCGATTGTGATTAGCCGAGCTTTGTTTCGAATAAGCTTTACGTTACGTTGCGACGCGTCACGGCTATCGAGGAGGATAGAATAGGTCCTCACTCAAACAACATCGTGAGCGTTAATGTGCTTGATGAGATTGGTCGCGACAGACTTACGACCAGTCTTGCGTCGATGCAATTGCCCTGCGGGGGTAGACTCTCCAGAGTCCATCGATGAGGCTATTGCACTGCGTTTGTAGACTTACGGCAAGTCTCGTGATGATGCGGTTTGGTTGTTACGCCTTGCGATTGAGTGTAGTGTGTTGAAAATAATCATAATAGTATAATAGGTCTAATAACGTTCAACTCCACGTGGCACTTTCTTCACGGAACTTCGGTAGTATGATAAAGCACACCTTGCTTGAACCCTACTACTTAAATCCCGTGGTTTGGTGTCATACTTCGTCGTAACGCTTACGGCACCTTAGAATTCACTACGATCTCCATGCACTGGCCCAAATAATCCCGTGTGCACCCGTGATTAATCGTTCCTTGCACGTTTATCGTACTTCTTTTTGAGAGTGTAGTGAGGGTAAAACACATTATTTCATGATATAGTATATAGTATGTGTGTGAATCTAGTCTAAGTGCGATGGCTAGAGAGTGAAAGAGGAAACGAAAGCGAGAGTTAACGTTACACACAATGGAAACATCGAGTAATAGAGTAGGTTCAACACTTAGAAATTAACGTCGAAAATCGTATCATTACAACATTAACCTACGCTTGCTAGATGTTTGGTGTTGAAGACTTTTGCTGGAGCTGTTGTTGTTGTACTCAAGTTCGTGGTTCAATGCGGCAGTTGCGGGTGAAGTGCCCGTAGCGGTTGCAGTTATTGCAATAGCGGCAGTCAGCCCCAATTGGATGATGATAAGTACATGAGTAACACTGGGGATGAGCTCCAGGGTAAGCTCGGTTTGGAAACACCGGTACAGCTCGGAGAGGCTTTGGTTGCAGCAGTTCGGTTGTTGATGAGTTCGGGCTTGAAATCTTTCGTTTGCGGCTGGGTTTGTCGGTGTCTTCCGATGAGATGTCTGAGGGCTCGCAGAATCTTCGGCTGAGTCGTCGGAAGAACCGTCAGTAGCTTTTTCAGAAGAATCGTTGGCGGATTCGTCAGAAGAATCATCGACAGACTCGTCAGAAGAATCGTCGACAGGATCGTCTGAAGAATTAATGATGATTGCTTGATAAGTTTGCTTGACAGGATTCTTGGAGAAAAACCCTTCCATGAGTCGTTTGTTGTTGATTTCTGTGGCTAAGCGGTATGTTTCTTCGATAGTAGCAGGTCTTGCAGCTTCGACAAAGTCGCCCACACACTCAGGCAAGCCGCGAATATACTTCGCGATGGCTTTTCCTGAGGTGGCGACTTGACTTGGGCAAACAATGCCCAACTGTTTGAACCTTGCAGTGTAGCCAGCGTTGTCACCTTCGTCTTGTTTGATTTTCTAAAATTCGTCTTCCAACTTCTGAATCTCGTGGGGAGAGCAATACTCCTTCTTCATGAGCTCTTTCAGCTCATTCCAGGAGAGGGCATAAGCCGTGGAGATCCCACGTTTGTTGCGTTCGGCGGTCCACCAGTCGAGTGCTCGCTATTGAAATACTCCGGTAGCGCAAGTAGTTCGAAAATCATCGGGACACCCACTCTGTCGAAGGGTGACTTCGATAGAATCGAACCACTGGAGTAGCTGAGAGACACCTCCTTCACCTGTGAACTCCATCGGATCACAAGCTTTGAAGTGTTTGTAAAGAAAAGTAGATTGTCGCTCTTTTGTCTTAACACCTTCTGAAGTTCGAGAGTTGACAAGAGAGTGCACTTGTGTGACAATCTGAGGAATGACTTTGACCACTTCCCTGGTCACAAGTGAAGCAATCCTCTTTTCATCCCTTCGTTTGGCTCGTCTCTTTGCTGACATTCTCGAAGTAGAATTGTTGGAAGGCATCTAGACAGAAAGAGACTTGGAGTGAGATTCGATCATAATGATTTTGAGTTTTGCGATGCGATTGGGCGCGTTCAAAACTTGTTGCAGGTTGTATAGTATTACGTATACACATAGGAGCCACATAGGAGCCACAAGTTTCCTAATCTCTCACACAAGTGTTTCGTTTGTATATTTATATATATATAGTTGTAGTTTGTATTTATACACATACACGTCGGTGTAGATTGCGCGAGGACGCATTGAAGGAAGGAAGCGAGGGCGAAAAACTTAGCGTTAGTTTTGTTGCGATCATCAGGTTTTCGTTTTAGATTGCGATGGTTGTGCGAGTTGTGCATTCGTAAGGCGGGAAGCGAAAAATCGATAAATCGAAAATTCGTCAAAGCGTAAAATCATAACACATAGGCGCAAACACATAAGCGTAATAATCGTAAAACCGGCGAATTGTAGATTGAAAAATTTCGATAGAATGCCCTGGGTGTTTAGGCGTCGACTACCCAAAGTAACCCAACTATACCCAACAAGTTCGTGCACGCGCGTTGACCTAGAAGACTTATGCTTCCACTGGGATGCAGCTCATGGCATTCATTCTCCTAGTCTTCGCATGGCTCGAGTTGTTATCATGGTCGAGTCCTTGGTGAGAGCTTTTTTTTTTAAAACCATTTTAAGGAGTGGAACGGCTTATTAAGGTACGGGTTTCACCCCTGACTTAACAACTTCGTTCCTAATTATGGTTATGCTCTTCGAATAAATTCGTGAGTTCCACTAGGGTTCGAAATGGAGTCTTTCGTCGAGATGTGGATGTCACTCCTAACTCGATGAAAGGTTCTCGTGCTAGAAAAATGCGCTGAGTGAGCGATCTCATCGAGAGTTCTTGGTTTTCACACCTGGCCTCGACTGGATCACTCGGTTTCGTTATGGGAGTATTTTCGAAAACATGTGTATTGTGTTAGCCTTAGGAAAAGCTAAGTAATATTCAGGCCTTAGGAAAGGCTCTTCGCATGAAATTGTAGTATGCGGTGTTCATGCGAAGTAGTAGTTTTAGCTACTTCGAATGAGAGTATCAAGTAGGCCCGGTACAAACCCTACTGGGTTCGTACGAGTCGGCCTGTTGGTACTTAGACTATAGACTAGGTCGATTTCTAAGACGTCGACCCGGACTAGGTCGAGTCTTGCCTAATTCCCTATAGTTATGGCTCTGATACCAATCTGTCACACCCCAACCGATGGCGGAATCATCGTGGCGCGGCACTAGGTGAATCAGATTACTCAAGAGAATCCATAACAACTATATTGCGATAATCTTTATTACATTCGTTATCCCATACTAACAAATAATACAATCACATAAGTTATCACAGATTTCTTGTCCTCTCGAACAATACAAATCCGACAACCTAGATTTTAGTTGAGTTTCTAGACTTCCTGGCTTGATTTGAAATAGCCTGCGATCTAGCCTGCAACATACGTTAAAATGTTTGTCAATACAAAAGTATTGGCGAGTATACAGGTTTGATATGTATAGCGTAATAGATTAAAAAGGTGTTGTGAATTTCCACATGCACAAACGTAACACACGACATATATACTCACAAGACTGATACTACCAACTAAGTCCTCGATGCTCGAATACGCGATGGCAAACTAGACCTCGTCGGGCGCAATAGTACTATACTAGTCGTGGTGGGACGTCGCGAGTATAAGTCCTAGCACATATGCAACTAGCATCACGTATATCTATGCATAACAGTTATTCGCAAGTGATAATTCGATTGATTGAATAATCCGTTTGATAAGTTCGATTTGTTAGGAACGTATGTTACACCCAAAAATGCGATTAAAAGGGGTTCAAGTATACTCACCGTGCGTATTTAGCGGGTGCGCAACTTGATTGGATCGGTTAAGAGTACGTCTGCGTTAAACAATGAATATTATTGTAAGCGATGCACGGTTATGCGGGAATAGTATCGTAAAGGCAGTTATCCAGTCGGATGGTACTCATCCGGTCGGATGACCTCATCCGGTCGGATAACTGTTGGTTAGGTTCGTATGACAGGTTGTTGGGTCGGATGGCAGGCTATCCGTTCAGATGACGTGTTATCCGGTCGGATGCCGTGTTATCCGGTCGGATGACGTGTTATCCGGTCGGATGACGTGTTATCCGGTCGGATGACGTGTTATCCGGTCGGATGACGTGTTATCCGGTCGGATGACGTGTTATCCGGTTGGATGACATGCTTATCCGGTCGGATGACATGCTATCCGGTCGGATGGCCTGTCCGGCTGGCTGACAACTGTTCGTTCCAACGTCCCGATCAGCTGTTCTTGATGATTTCAGGAAGGAATACTCGTGGTTTTTCTGAGATGGTGCGATATCATTTTAAACAATGAAATTTCATTGGTTCCGACCCGTTCTAACGGCCGGGAACCACCCCGTTCCATCAGATCTGGCCGTTATTGACGGCTTCTGATGTTTATCCCGAAATCGTACAGTTCTTGGATTGGATACATAGCTTTTAGGTGAGATTTGTTATCAAAACATGTGGAACTCCCCCAGATCTGAGTCGTTTAGGGGGGGGGGGGGATGAGGTCACACTTTGAAGTTCATATGAACTCTTGGTGACATCATCTTTAAACACCTCAAATCAGAAGATTTCGCGGTTAAAAGTTGAGTGTTAAAAGATAGAAAGGTGTAGAATCGGGTGTAGATCTTAAGGTACAAGATTTAGGTGGAAATCTTACCGGAATCGCGAGGAATCGAGAGAAAAGGGTCCAAGAGCGTGTTGGTCGAGTGAGAGCTGTCACATCACTGTTCAAGTGATGTGACATGCTATTTATAGGCAACAGAGAAGGCTGGGAGTGCTGGGTTGGATGGCCCATCCGTTCGGATGACAATTCGTTCGGATGGCCTATCCGTTCGGATGGCCACTCCGGTTGAGTTTTGGCGCGGGGAATTTCACCGTTTCGAGTGTTGCGATAGTTTTGGGCTACGCGCTTTCCTATATTTAATTTGTATTATTATTATTTTATATCTATAAAATCACTCGGGGTCGTATTTACGTATCCATATTTTAAAGTTGCGTTACAACAGTCCGGGTTTCGTTTTGAATATGCGATTACTTGCGACGCTTCGCGGTCATCGAGGAGGGTAGAATAGTTCCTTTCTCGATGTCATCGTGAACGTTATTGTGTTTCGAGTAATGAGTTGCACTGCGACGCATTACGGCTGTCAAGGAGGGTAGAATTGGTCCTCACTTGACATCTCCGTAGTTGTCAGCAAGTGCAAATGTGATGTGATAGTGATAGTATATGCGATAATATACGAAGATGTTTCGATATAGCGATGTATGCGATATAGTTACATTATGATCCAAATCTCTGGTGCTAGGCGTAACGAGTATGACGAGTAGTAACGACGCACGAAAGTGCGGGTTGTTATAAATAATAACCGTGTGAGACACCGAGATACAACAAACGAGTACTAGATTCGAACACGAACCGAGCGGCAGCAGCTTTGGCTTGGCCGGTCGTCACAATCAAAAAGAAAAAATGGACGCCACTATTTTTTAAAGAGTGGCAGCCAATGTTTTTCATGTATATTTGTGATTGTAATGTGACTGTTATATATATCATGAAAAGTGAAACCTTTCCTTTAATTTATGCAAACGACAACTAAGAAAAGGGGTAAGATAGTGGAAGCAAAACATGATGGCAGACACATGTACCACCACTTTATCATTCAACTTTAGAAATGGAATATTTCCATTCAAGCAAAGATGAAGACTCCAGTTATGCAACTTAAAAAAAATATTAAAATAATAATAGATGACAACCAAACAAAAGGTATGATATCTCATAATTATAGACCCAATATATATATATATATATTTAGGTTAACACCCCTAATTATCTCTTAGTCCCGAAGCCCAATATAATAAGTTCAAGTCCAGACGCGATACCAAGCCCGAAAAACAAAGTTTAATTAAATAAGTAATTAAACGTTATATTATTTATAACCAGTATAAATAATAAATTCCGTTTCTCGTGAATATATAATTATTCTAGATGATTATATATTTCGTTCCGTTAATTGTTCGTGATCACCAGTTAATCGAATTAAGTGGATTTAATGTTCGTTGCCCAAGGTGTAACTCTTACGGGTCATAGCTCGGTCAGCAGTGTTAACTTATCGAACCCGTACATATAAATCCAACAATCTCCCACTTGGACGACCTTCGATAAAATCCTTAACGCAGACAGTCAGCGGTGCTCTAGCTGCACATAGCTGACCCCAACAAGTTATGACACTTTAAAGTCATTAACCAAAACATCTTGTTATTAGTAACAACTTACTATTACAAGATAATAGACTTATGGTAATTGTTGTCATTCATTCTTTCTGTAAAAGACATAAATTGAATCAATGAGACATGGATTAAGTTCATTCTCATATGGTGTTCAAATATTATTGTTCTCGATCAAGAGTCAAAATGGTCCGAACAAACACGCAGTAAGTTTGGGTAAGGCATTACACTTCACCAGTTTGAATCAACGAGGGCGCCACAATGTCTAACTGTTACATATCATGTAAGAGTACAGAATCCCTTATTGACTACATACAACTCCCACTGAACTTCAGAACTATTCCCAATTAAAGCCTTTATGACTGGCAGTTACGCGACAGCGGTTGACAGTAATCAAAGAATAATCCTTGGTAAACGGAAGTTCTAATATGTATCTCAGTTCAAAGGATACTAAATGAGTATACCAATATCAAAAACATCTTATGACTAAGATCCATGAAGATGATTTGATGCGAGTTACATCCAACGTCATTCATAATGAGGTCTGTGAGTTTGGAAGTCAACTTCTTAAGTCCAAAGCCAGAATAGTCTTAATTCAGAGTCGTTCCCATGAGTCTGACCGACTATGGATAATTTAGAATACAAGATTCATGGATTAAACGTATTAAAATCGAACGCAGTTGTAAGATTCAAACTTTGCATTTGACCAGTAAATCAAAGGTGAATTCAAAAGGTACAACTGTTTGAATGTTCGTACATCCAAATACTAAATCAAAATATATGGCTAGCTAATCTAAGCCCGATAGCATCCATGCGCTGATTATGTTTGTCCTGAGTCATGGGCTTAGTAAACGGGTCTGCTAGGTTTTGATATGTGTCTACTTTGCTTATCACGAAGTCTCCACGTTCCACAATTTCCCGTATGTAGTGGAACTTTCTTAGAATGTGCTTGGCCTTGTGATGAGACCTGGGCTCTTTGGCTTGAGCAATAGCACCTGTGTTATCACAGGATATCTCGATGGGCTTCTTAATGCTAGGAACCACATTGAGATCGGTTATGAATTTCTTCATCCAAGCAGCCTCCTTTGCAGCATCTGATGCGGCTATATATTCAGATTCGTTGGTTGAATCCGCCACCACACTCTGCTTGGAGCTCTTCCATGAGATAGCTCCTCCATTTAGAGTGAATACGAAACCTGATTGTGAGCGAGAATCTTCTCGGTCAGTTTGAAAACTGGCATCAGTGTAACATCTTACAGTGAGCTCTTATTCTACTCCTCCAAATACTAAGAAGATATCTTTAGTTCTTCTCAGATACTTCAGAATGTTCTTGACAGCAATCCAATAGGCGATGCCAGGAGTTTGCTGATAACGACTAGTCATGCTTAAAGCATACGAGACGTCAGGTCTAGTACATAACATAGCATACATGATAGAACCAATCGCTGAAGCATATGGAACTGCTTCCATTCGCTTAATTTCAATGTCCGTTGAAGGAGATTGTGATTTATTCAACACAGTCCCTTTAGTCATAGGAACACCTCCTTTCTTGGAGTTTTCCATCTTAAAGCGTGTCATTATTTTGTCTATGTATGTACTTTGACTTAGCCCTAGAAGTCGCTTAGATCTATCTCTGTAGATCTTGATTCCCAGAATATAAGCTGCTTCTCCAAGATCTTTCATTGCAAAACAAGTTCCCAAATAGTGTTTAACTTCGTTAAGCATATGGACGCTGTTTCCAATAATCAGTATATCATCCACATACAAGATGAGGAATGATTTAGTGCTCCCACTTGCCTTTCTGTAAACACAAGGCTCATCTTCATTTTTGACAAAACCAAACTCTTTGATCTTTTGGTCAAAACGAAGATTCCAGCTATGAGACACCTGCTTGAGTCCATAAATGGACTTATTCAGCTTGCACACCCTATTAGGATATTTTGGATCAACAAAACCGTCTGGCTGAACCATATAGACATCTTCAGAGAGATGCCCATTAACAAAAGCGGTTTTGACATCCATTTGCCATATCTCGTAGTCATAGTACGCGGCTATGGCAAGCAATATCCTGATCGATTTGATCATAGCAACGGGCGAGAAGGTTTCATCATAGTCAATACCCTGAGTTCGAGTAAAACCTTTCGCAACTAGTCGTGCTTTATAAGTGTGTACATTTCCATTCATATCGGTTTTTCTTTTGAAAATCCATTTGCTCCCTACTGCCCGAGATTCGGGGGGTAGCTCAATCAAGTCCCAGACTTGATTATCACGCATAGATTGCATCTCAGCGTTCATGGCTTCCAGCCATTTCACAGATTCAGGATCTGAGATAGCAGATTTGTAGTTAGTAGGTTCGTCATTAGACTCATCTACTACCAAGACTTGAGCACCTTCGAGATGCCAAAGGTATCTGTCAGGTTCTTTACGAGTCCTGCTACTTCTGCGAACGCCTGTGTTCATGTCTGATTCATTAGCAATAATTTCTTGTTGTTCAGACGTTCCGACTTCATCGGCGGTTGTTGTTAGTTCTCGAATTTCTTCAAGATCAACCACATTATTTCCAGTTCCTCGATTTAGAAGTTCTTCCTCGAGAAAACGCCCCTTCCTTTTGATGGAAATAACATTTGCATCAGGATGGTAGAAATAATATCCGCTTCTTTTATAGTATCCGACGAAAACAACCTTTTCGCCTCGAGGATCGAGCTTATCATCAGCATCACTTGTGATGTATGCATCACATCCCCATACTTTTAGGCATTCCAAATCGGGTTTACGCCCATGCCATATCTCATATGGGGTTTTGTTTACCTTTTTAGTCGGAGCCAGATTGACAATGCATGCGGCTTTCATAAGAGCATGACCCCAAAAGGAGTGAGGCAAGTTAGTTCTACACATCATCGATCGAACCATATTAAGTAGGGTTCGATTTATCCTCTCGCTCACGCCATTAAGTTGGGGTGTGCCAGGTGGAGTGGGTTCTGAAATTATTCCACACTCTTTGAGATGATTGATGAACTCTAAGCTGAGGTATTCGCCACCTCGATCTGATCGAAGTACTTTTATCTTTCTAGTAAGTTGGTTCTCTACTTCATTTTGAAACTCTTTGAACTTTTCAAAAGTTTCATGCTTGTGCTTCATAAGATAGACATAAGCATATCGACTATAATCGTCAATGAAAGTAACGAAGTATTTTTCATGGTTTCTTGTCATGGTTCTGAAAGGGCCACATACATCAGTGTGAATGAGTCCTAGCAGACCATTGGCCCGTTCACCAACACCAGTGAAGGGGCACTTTGTGAGTTTGCCAGCTAAGCAAGATTCGCAATCATTAAAGGAGTCCTGTCCAGTGGATTCAAGAATCCCCTCGGATTGGAGCCATTTTATGTGTGCCTTACTTATGTGGCCAAGTCTACAATGCCATAGAAATGTTTCATTAATACCAGCTTTGTTGCGTTTAGAAAGATTATATATATTATTGTCAGTTTAAACATTTATCTCATAAATACCATTTCGAGGTTTAGCCTCAAAATAAAAGATATTATTCAAGTAGGCAGAAATAGCAATACCATTAAAAGCGTACTTAAAACCTTGTTCAAACAACAACGAAACTGAAATGATGTTCTTGGTCAAACCAGGTGCAAAAAGACAATTGTTCAAAACAACAATAAGACCAGAAGGACATGTAAGATTAAATGTGCCAGTTGCTAGAACTGGGACTTTCTTCCCATCACCAACAATGAGCTCCATGCTCCCTGGTTTCAGTTTCCTCCACTTCTCAGGCTCCTGCAAGACATTAACGATGTGATAACCACATCCGGTATCAAATACCCATGTGTTGCTAGAAACAGTGAAAAGTTCAATAACATATATTAGAATACCTGAAGAAGTGCCTTCTCCATTAGCCTTCTTCAATTTGGGTTTGGCAAGATACTCGGGACAGTTACGTTTCCAATGTCCCATCTTGTTACACTCAAAGCATTGCTGCTATTCAGGAAGAGGGGCTCTCACAGCTTGTTTACTCTTGTTGGTGGCAGGTTTGGTAGCAACGGGAGTTTTTCCTTTGCCTTTGCTGTTAGAATACTTTTTCTTTGTTTTGGGCTTCTTAACACCACCAGATCGAACCATTAACACTTGGTTTGTTTTGTTGGAAATGTTCATCTCTGTCGTTTTGAGCATCCCATGCAGCTCTGGCACTGTCTTTACCCAGTCATTCATGTTAAAGTTCATAACAAATTGATCATAGTGACTGGAAAGAGAGTTGAGAATGAAGTCAACAACCATCTCATCTAGGAGAGGATAACCAAGTTTGTTTAATTGATCGATGTAGCCTTTCATCTTGAGGACATGAGCACTAACTGAGGAACCCTCTTGCATTCTACAGCTTATAAGCTGTTTCATGGTGTCATAGCGTTCCTGACGGGCTTGTTTCTCGAACATGCCCTTGAGTTGCTCAATCATGTCAAAAACATTCATGTCTTCCATATTCTTTTGGAGATCTGGGGACATGGTGGCTTGGATGAGGCAAGCAACTTCTATGGCATCTTCTTTGTGTTTATCGAAAGCCTTCTTCGCAGCAGCAGTACCATTTTCAGGTGCAGCTGGGATTGGGGTTTCCAAAACATAAAGCTTCTTTGCCATTTTGAGAACAATTCTCAAGTTGCGGTGCCATTCAAGAAAATTGGTGTTATTCAGTTTATCTTTCTCAAGTATGGACTTGAGAGCAAAAGAGGAGTTGTTTTCAGATGACACCTGTTAAGCAAAAAATATTTAATTAGTATTTTCGATGTATATTTCCTTATTTAATTAATGACCCATTACAGTAATTAGAACAAGGAATGAGAATCTGGCTAGGTCAGTATTAAAGGCAGTTGTGGCATACACTTTAGTAAGTGATTAGGCAGACTGACAACGAGTGTCAATTGTGAGAATTGCACAACTCTCGGGTATGAGGCCGTTAAGACAACTCTTGTCTTATGCATTGATACATTTAGCCTCATCTATGCCGACTTTTACTTTCAAGATAGCTGGAGCATGTGACGAGAAAAGAAAAAGTAATAGTCGTCCTAAAAGAAGGTACTTGTGGAAGGGCCGGATGTGTCAACGAAACCCTTGCACCTTGGAAGGATAAGCTAGACATCAAGTGCGGTGCTGTGGCTCCAAACACTGATGGTTCGCATTACGTTCCAAGTGTAGCTTGTGATAGGATGACATAAACTATTGATTTTAATTATGGGTTAATTTTAATATTTACCAAATAGGGTCGCAAGAGCCAATTTTAGTATATATTTTAGTCGTGACGTCTTGATGAACCCTTTCATCTCTCAGGACACTTAGTTTTTAAATAACCTATTAAAGCTAAGTTTGTCGCGACTTATACAACCAATTTTGAGTTAATAGAATTCTATTAAGTTAATAGTTTTGGAAAATTAAATCTAGTTTAATTTGCAAAAACTTAATTGATTATTGTTCGTTTTAAAAACAAACTTTGTTTTATAACAAAATTTTAACAAGTTGTAAAACAATTTAGAACTTGTTTTAATGTGATTGTTTCAATATTTTGAAACTCCTTTTAAAATCATGTTGGTATTTAGGTTGGTTATGTTATAACAAATTATAAGATAAAAAGCAACCACAATAGCAAAATAAATATGTAAATCTATATGGCCAAAAAAATGTTCGATCTTGCTAGAGCCTTATAGCAAGATCAAACGGGTCACGGGGTCACAACACACAAACAACCACAAGGATGGACTTGAGTGCATCCAGTCGTCTCGAGCAACTCCCACTGACTTCATGACTCCGGTTGAGCGTCCTTGTTTAGTCTCCAGGTCTTCGTTTATTACAATATTTTACAAAAATACAATAAAGGAAGAAACTCTATCTATTACAACTTTGAACCATCAGGGTCGCCAAAAACCATAATAACAAAACCGAATAATATATACAACCACAAAACAAGGTCGGGCCAGATTTACATATTCCACAACAATCACAAAATATACCGGGCAATCTTTTGGTCAAGCAAAACAAATAAAATATTGACCAAAATTAAAGTTGCCCTTAAAATTATTTAGATCAGAAACTTAAAAAAAAAAAATTAAAGTTTGTGTTCTAATTCCGGTTAAAAGACCGGTACCGATTTGCATGTTGTAAACAAGGCTCTGATACCACTGTTGGGTTTCAATGGTGATCAATTTTACTTTTTATCAAAACGGGTTTGATATATATTATTAATTGAATAGGTAATTAATAAACACAGCGGAATAAATATATTAATCAACACCAAAACGAACCGAACAGGATCATGGTTACAAACATGCAAATACGATACATAAAATAATTAATCTACCGATGAGAAAAATTATACCCTTTTTGGTTAATAATAACCGTGTGAGACACCGAGGTACAACGAACGAGTACTAGATACGAACACGAACCGAGCGGCAGCAGCTTTGGCTTGGCCGGTCGTCACAATCAAAAAGAAAATTGGACGGCACTATTTTGTAAAGAGTGGCAGCCAATGTTTTTCATGTATATTTGTGATTGTGATGTGACTCTTATATATATCATGAAAAGTGAAACCTTTCCTTTAATTTATGCAAACGACAACTAAGAAAAGGGGTAAGATAGTGGAAGCAAAACATGATGGCAGACACATGTACCACCACTTTATCATTCAACTTTAGAAATGGAATATTTCCATTCAAGCAAATATGAAGACTCCAGTTATGAAACTTAAAAAAATATTAAAATAATAATAGATGACAACCAAACAAAAGGTATGACATCTCATAATTATAGACCCAAAATATATATATTTCTATATATATATATACATATATATAGGGAGCCGCTAAAATGAAAACCACCCCCAGTTGTAAGAACCATGAGAACCAGTCTCCACCAATCAGGTTTTGACACCAGAAAGGGTAATTTGGTCATTTACCCCAATTGTCATATCCTTCCTCTCTCCTCATTAAATACCATCAACTTTTTTTAAATGTCACATTGTATTTAAACCTAACTTTTGTCTCTCTCTCTCTCCTCATTTCTCATTTTGAATCTCAAAAAATAGCCTGATGAAGACCTTCATCTTCATCCTCTACAAAAAAAGCAAACATCCTCCCCTCTCTCTTTCGATGACATCTAGCCCCAACCTCACACCCACCGCCACATCGCAACCACAACCCCCCATCCCCGTTACACGTTGAAGAACCACCACCACCGGCGATGTAGAGGAAATTGAGCAGCGCCACCGTGAGCGGCGGAGGTCCTGGTCTCCTACCGACGAGTTGATGTAGGTGGCCCCAAACAGAGGCTGAACGCGGTGGTGGGGCGGTGGTTTGGTGGGAGTTGTGCAGAGGCGGAAGGGCGGTGGTGGTTTGTGGGGAGATCGGTGGGGGTTTTTGTGCAGAGATCGGTGATGGTGGTGGTTAGTTCTTCGTAGATCTGAACTTCTTGACATTTTGTCACCACTTGTTTGATGGTTGATTCCGTTGAATCTGGTAATTTCACCCTTGTGTTTTTTACTTTTCTTGATGGTTTGTTTTTATGATGATGTTCATGTGTTTGTTTGGTAAGTGTTTTTGTTGGGTTTTGATTTTGATGAATCTGGTGCTTTTTGAATCTGTTGAATCTTTGAATCTTAGCGAGACAGTTGAATCGGTTTAATGATGTTCATGGTGCTTTTGAATGTTTGAATCTGTTGAATCTGGTGCCTTTGAATGTTTTGAATATGGTGCTTTTTGGTATATTTAAAACAGTGAACAATGTGGGTTTTGATCCGTTTGGATTGGGGCGGTGATGATGCAAAAAAAAAAAAGTATATTTTGATGAAGATGGCGCGACAAGGACGGTGGAGGGTAGGTTTTTGAACCCGCAACCCCACTTTGCAGCCTCTGATTATCGGAAAATCTGAGCCAAAACTCGTTCATTTGATTTTTGTTTGTTGGGGTTTTTTTTTTCGAGGCGTCGATGATGATAGCAAAGTATCTGAGACACCTCCCGAGTGTGCGATTTTCTGGGTGCGTTCGGTTTTGCGTAAAAACGGTTTTGTAAAAAAAAAAGTTAAACCGTAAACTTTTTAACGTAAAACGTAAAAAGTTTTAGTTAAAACGTAAATCGTAATTTTTTTTAGTAAAATGTAAAAAGTTTTACGTAAAACGTAAAAAGTTTTACGTAAAACGTAAAAACAAAAAAAAAGTTAACGTAAAAAACCAGCGCGTAAAACGTAAAAAAAACGGCGCTTAAATCGTAAATAACGTTAACGTAAAAACGGCGTTAAAAAAGTTAACGTAAAACCGGGCGCGTAAAACGTAAAAAAAAAACGTTAACGTAAAAAAACCGGGCGCGTAAAAAACCGGCGCGTAAAACGTAAAAAAACGACATCTCCCGAGTTTGCGATTTCTGTGTGCGTTCGTTTTTGCGTAAATAAGTTTTTGTAAAAAAAAATTAAACCGTAAACTTTTTAACGTAAAACGTAAAACGTAAAAAGTTTTATGTAAAGCGTAAAAAGTTTCACGTAAAACGTAAAAAGTTTTACGTTAAGTT
Organism: Helianthus tuberosus; assembly: GCA_030545235.1. Lineage (NCBI taxonomy): Eukaryota > Viridiplantae > Streptophyta > Magnoliopsida > Asterales > Asteraceae > Helianthus > Helianthus tuberosus. Next base: position 19,702,886 of record CM060355.1, read on the forward strand.
TTACGTAAAACGTAAAAAGTTTTTCGTAAAACGTAAAAAGTTTTCCGTAAAAAACGGCTCGTAAAAAAAACGGCGCGTAAAAAACGGCTCGTTAAAAAAAACGACGCCTGAAAAAAACGGCGCGTTAAAAAAACGACGCGTAAAAACGGGTCGTAAAATAACGCGCGTTAAAAAAACGACGCGTAAAAAACGGGTCGTAAAATAACGCGCGTTAAAAAAACGGCTCGTAAAAACGGGTCATAAAATAACGCGCGTAAATTTTTTTTACCAAAAAATCTTATTTTAAAATATTATTTAATAAATAAAATATGATTTAGAAAAAAAAAACAATAAATGCAAATCGGACAAAAATGTATTAAAAAACAATAAAATTAATAAGACAAAAAAAAGAAAATTACTTAAATACCCTTTTGGATTAAAATATTAAAGACATAATAAGACAAAAAATACTTAATATTATTTTAAAATACTTTTAATCTCATCCATCCATCTACTTGATCTAATGGCTAGAAAGTGGTTCTCGCGGTTCTTACAACTGGAGGTGGTTCTCATTTTAGCGGTCCCCTATATATATATATATATAGGGTGGGGTTCTAGAGTGAACACTAATGTATTTGCGAACTGAGTGAACAAATCCTGGCCATTGATCTACACACGTGTATGGTCAGGATCTCATCATCAAATCGTAAAATACACTAGTGTATTTCAACATCAAATCCTAGCCATTGATCTACACACGTGTATGGCCAGGATTAGTTCACTCAGTTCACAAGTTACATTAGTGTTCACTCTTGAACCTAATCCTATATATATATATATATATATATAGGTTAACACCCCTAATTATCTCTTAGTCCCGAAGCCCGATATAATAAGTTCAAGTCCAGAAGCGATACCAAGCCCGAAAAACAAAGTTTAATTAAATAAGTAATTAAACGTTATATTATAAATAATAAATTCCGTTTCTCGTGAATATATAATTATTCTAGATGATTATATATTTCGTTCCGTTAATTGTTCGTGATCACCAGTTAATCGAATTAAGTGGATTTAATGTTCGTTGCCCAAGGTGTAACTCTTACGGGTCATAGCTCGGTCAGCAGTGTTAACTTATCGAACCCGTACATATAAATCCAACACACTTAACCTTGTATATATAGTGATTCTCTTGCAACAATGGAGATCACCAAGATATTGTTATCCAATATCCAAATTCTATTCGATTCAAGTGTGTGTTAATTGTGTTTGGGAATTTCATTTGTTCTACGATATCCAATAGGTTCTAGAAAAACACAAACATGAAGTGGGTTCAGATTCATCAAAGAAACAAAAATAGTTAAGGTTATATAGATATGGAGAACACATACTTGTGTATGTTATATTCTCTCTTTTCTTTTAACCAATGTTTGTATTGTTATCAATATAATCATTCGATTTAAACTTACAAAACAAATCATGAAATAGGTAATGACATCTTTAACTTAATGCAATGATACACAACAACCCTTTTTAGAACACGATTTCAAGAGCTTCAAAGGACGCATCCGAGGCATGCAGGCATGCTTTTTAAGTTGAATCTTCATGGAACCTTTTTGGCCTTCGTGTTTTGTTTCCTTAGTCTTTTCACCCTGGTTTAGACCCATAAAAGTTTTATTTGGGTCGGACGCAACCTGTGGAACCAGAGGTGATGCAGCACTGGTTGCTTGTGATGGAACCTGGACAACGAGTTGGTTAACCATTTCAAGGACTTCACTCATCTTTGGCCTGGACTTCGGGTTCGCAGACAAGCACTTGTCGGCTATAATAGACAACTTTTCTGCCGACTTCAATGGGTAATTACCTTTTAGAAGCCTTGGATCAACGATTTGATTGAATCTGTTTGATTCTACGTAAGGTTTCACCCATTCTATAAGCATCTGCTCCTTCAAAGGCAGGCCACGATCGATTGGGCGCCTACCCGTGATAAGTTCATAAAGGAACACACCATAGCTCCATACATCACTCTTGAATGTGTGATGCCCTTCTATAAAGTACTCTGGAGCTATGTATCCCATCGTTCCTAGACCCTGATGCCATTATATTACTCAGATTTAGAAGTTTACTTACGAAAACAAAAGGTTAGTAACATACCGGTCTGGTCGAAACTTGAGAGTTTTCTTGTTGAGGACGTAACATAGCCAACCCAAAATCCGCAAGCTTAGCATTCCATTGATCATCTAGAAGAATGTTGGAAGGTTTGAAATCTCTTAAAACAATCTACCAAAAAGCAAAGTTAATGGTCTTGTAAAGTTGTAATTAAGCATCTTTCATTTATAGTTTTTTTTTTTTTGGTATTGCAGGACTAGACCTGAACATCCAATTCTTCATGTAAATATGTCAAGCCACGGGCAGCATCTTGAGCCACTTTCAGTCTCATACTCCATGAGAGAGGTGTTTTGGATTTTGCATATAAATGATCTTCAACGCTTCCATTAACCATGTATTCATAGACTAAAAGCAGCTGTGTTCTTGTTTCATCATCGTCTGCACAGTAACCAATTAGTTTGACAAGATTTGGATGCTCAACTGCCCCAAGAACATTAATCTCCGTCTCCCATTCTTTGCGACCCTGTTGTAATACATTTAATTTAAGATTCAAGATCATCAACAAAACTTGTAATCAAAACTTCACACACAACTTTTTTTAAGGTATACTCCACAAATAGGCAATTGGGCCCTATAAATTAACAAAATAGGCATCATGTTTTTACATTTGTACTGTTCAAACTGGTAATCCAAAACAACCAATCAGAGGATCACAAATAAGCAAAGATAGCTCCTCCATAGCCCACACTCCGATAATCCGGCTCCTCCATAACCAACACATGTAAAAGTCAATGTCTATTTTGTTATTTTTTAGTTCGATTTGCATTTTTAATGATTTTCCCTTTTTTAATGACATGTAGAAATGATTTTCCTTTTTTGTAATGATATGCAGAAACTAGAAACTTGACAAACAAAGTAGCAAATGGGCATAAACTAGCATAAAGTTATCAGTATCAACAATGAAATTTATAACTACTGTGATTAAGTAAGCGACTGTGTATTCTGTTTCGCTTCAACCTGCCACAAAAAAAAAAAGAATACAAAAAAGATAGGCGTAGCAGCTAATTCGAGTTGCGAACCTGCAATGATATGTGGGAACGGGAGCGCTTCACAGCCACCTGAATCTTACCGAAAGGAGGCTCTAAACTTTTAATCACACCCTTATATACACTTCCAAAACCACCGTCGCCGATGGGCGAGTGGAAGTTTTTAGTAGCTGCCTTGAGCTCAACCACAGTAAAAACTCTCAGATTGCTTCGTTTCTCGGCCGAATTTTGTATTTCTAATGTCCTTGCATGAGAATTGTTAGGATCCGAATGAGCAGTATAAAAGGTATCAGTGACGGTTGATTTTGTATGAGTTCTGGTTTCATATTCGATATCTTCTTGTTGTAACAAGAAGGAGAAACATCGGCAATGAAACACCATTTGTTCCTTCACTTGAAAAAGATAGAATTAACTTCTTAAACGTTCTTGGGTTCAAGTCACACAGACGACAGGAATAAAAGAAATTTGCTGTTAAAAAAAAAAAGCTTCTTAAACGTTGACTCCATGGAATTGGAAACCAGTAGGAATCTGCAACGCGGTGCAACTTTTGACTAACATAAAGTACCTATATAACTTTTGACTTTTTTTCTTTTCATAAGGTTTTAACCATTAAAAATGTGATAACTCATGTAGTGTTAATATTCCGTTTTACAATTTGCTAGCCCTATAATTGAGCAAGAGGTGTCCCTTGCTACAGCTCTTGCTAAATTATAGGGTTAGCAAATTGTAAAACGAAATATTAACACTACATGAAACGACACAAAGGTAAAAGATTATGTGTTTTAAACACGTTGACATGTTTAAGACACGATAAAATTCATATCTACACAAATTAAACACTTGTTAACCTATTTGTAACCCGTTAATAACTATGTGCCAAAGGGTTAGTATACGTGGTTAGACCATATGGTTGTGATAATTTTAAAATAACTAAAAATCATTATTTGTTGTTGACTTGACTGTTTGATACATCACATTATAAAAGATTACTAGTTTTGTGTCTCTCTTTACAAATTATAAATAGAGCCATGTAGCATTTTTATTTTTTAAAGAAAATAGGACACCGTGAGCCCAATCACTATACTGTGGTCTTAATAGGCAAAGTTAACAAATTAAAACTGAAGGTTTATACAAAAGAACAATCATATATAAACAAAATTTTGAATTTATTCAAAGTTTCACATTCAATATTTACAAATATGCTTTAAATTTAACTAGTGGCGTTACCTGCGCTATGTGGCATGAATTTAGTTGATTTCATCTTTGGCTCGTTACGTTCGGTCAGTTTCATTTCGACTCATTATGATACAGACACTCGTTATATCAACTAAAACAGGAAACATAAAAATGTATCTAATACTTGAGCCAACTCGGTTTTGCAATATGTGTCGGAAAGTTGATCAGTTTTTGTTTCAGCTCGTTACGATACTGATATTCGCTATAGAAACTGAAAGAGAACCCCCCCCCCCCCCCTAAAGATATTATATTTAACATGACTTGGTTTTGAATAAAATTTATATCGAAATGTAGCTAATAATAAACATGTCGTAACGGTTAATCTGAAATTTTATAAAAATTATATATACAAAGTTATAAAAAAATAAAATATCTTTAAATTAATTATGTTAATTAAAATAATCAAATATTAACTGAAAACTAAAACACTTGTGGGTTAATACGATCGTGTCCTGGATATCCCGACTCATTTAACTGCAAATGGCCACGACCTATGCGCGGGGTTTAGGCATACACCTGACAGACGCTAATGTTATATATATCTATGATATTGAAAATGTGGTGTGTCGATTAATCATGTACCGACATATGATTTCCGGTCCTCGACTGTTTTGACAAGCATGTAAAACTGGTAACAAAAGATATAGTTTGTCCAAGTTATTTAATGACAAGCATGTAAAACTGGTAAACAAGGGATATAGTTTGTCCAAGTTATTTAAAATGATATACCAAATGGTATCAAATACATTTTGAAATTTTTTTTTCAAAAGAGTCAGTTAATTGTATTTAATAGTGAAAACTAACGTATTTTTAAAAAAACTAATCGCAGTTATTTAGCAAGTACGAAATAGGCTGGAGCTGCTTGGTCTTAGACATATTGGATGTAAGATTAAATATTTTTTATGTTATATTTAATCTAGTAGCCATTATAATCATTTACATTATATGGATCAAAATATATAACAATCCTATTATATAATTAGTTGGTAATTGTTGATGGGCCTAATTACACTTATTAACTAATTAGGGTTTCCTCTTGGGTGCATATATAAGGAGATAATTAGAGGGTTAAAGGGTTAGACTCTAATCACAATAACATCACTCATGAAATCGCCCCTCTCTCCTAGCCGAACTCCCTTATTCGGTTTCTCTTACCACCATCATTAGATTGCACCCTAAGGAGGAACCAGACCAAACTGACAACTATGTCAAACACTGTTGCTGCATCTCCATCTGGATTCTCTGCTGGCCCGTACTTATGCAATCAAAGGTATGTTTTCACATGTTTTCCATTATGTCTAAACAGAACTGATCAACATGTGGTATCAGAGCATATGTTGATTAGTCAGTTCTGTTTTCGTATCCATTATTCTGGGATTGAAATCTAGAAAACAGAAGTTTTGAAAACTCAATAAAACTCACGGCTGTTTTCGGGTCATATGTGCCGAGATCAATGTTTTTCGGGAAAAGAATGTTTTTTAAATGACTCGGAATCATAATGGTAAATCTTAATTGTGCCGAAATCTGTTTAAAGCCTTAAAATTCAAGTTTCGGGTTCCAGAATCATGTTTTTATTTTTAGGGTTCATCATGTGTTCTTAGAAAAATTCGAAATTCCTTTATGTTTTGGAATATAATTTGGATTTTTGAGTGTTATTTCCCTATTTGATCCAATTTAATCTGTTAAGTTTATTCGAAAACTGTTAAAAGATATACAGTTATAATTTTCGAAATATTATGATAAAATTAGATCATCACTAAAACAGGAAACCATATCTCAAAATCCCTAACAATTCGAATTTTCAGTTATGTTTTCACATTAATAGCTGTAACAGAAGTTTCGAGATAAGTTTTAACCACCCGAGACAAAGGTCTCGACTCGAGACCACAAGAACTCGACTCGAAATCATAAGTGTTCTCAAATGTTTATAACTCGAGACAACGATTTCGACTCGAGATCATAAGGTCTCGACTCGAGACCACTGAGGTTTCGACTAGGGGCTTAAATATGTACAACTCGAGACAAAGGTCTCGACTCGAGACCATAAGGTCATAACTCGAGACCATAAGGTTGTGACTTGAGACCATAAAGGTCACAACTCGAGACCTCATAAGGAGTCGAGATCTCATAATTCACAGCAGCCGAGACCATGATTACGACTTGAGACACTGAGGTTGCGACTCGAGACCATTAATGAGTCGAGACCTCATAATGTTATAAGCTGAGTCGAGACTTGACTCGAGATCTCACTCGAGACCTCATAACTGACTCGAAACCTCATTATTTTAGGCTGTTTAATGTGAACTAAGATTTAGCTTGGGGCTCCGCCCCGAACCCCGTGCAGGGGGCACGCTGTCCCCCCTGCAGCCCCCAGGTGGTTTGCTGCTAAATAATTGGTTTTGTAATTAGTTAGTATATTAATAAGGATCAAATAATGTTTTACAAAACCAAAATGGCTTTACTTGAATGAGCTTCTGATGTATCATTTATGGCCAAAGCTGATTTGATGCATCTACTTATCATCCAAGTATTACGAAAGCTATGTTGAGTGTGCATCATAAACATGAATGTCTTAATATCTGGCCAAAACTGATTTAATTCCTTCATGGATGGCATACTTAACAAGTGCATAACTAAAGTGATTGTCTCAATTTCTGGCCAAAGCTGATTTATTACAACCACTTTGCACACATGCTTAAATGATTACACTTCTGGCCAAAGCTGATTTGTTTTCGTTTAAGTAGAACTTTAAATAAGTCTATTATTTTGATGTTAGTAATAGATATATCACAACCTCTTCACACAATGATCCTTATATTAATGATCCTTAATTAATTTTTATGATCATTTCGTCTGCCTTATTCTTAGTACCCATAATTTTACTCACTATAATTTTCTTCTATAAGTCTATATCTCATCCACTCTAATTCCTAAATCTAATATGTTTTGCTTAAAGTTTCTATAAGAATTAGCTCTTAAATTAATTCCTTGATTATCTCTTAAGACACGATAATCCTATTGCTCTCTTCTGATAAAGCACTACAGAAGAAAAGTAGAGCATGATGATTAGGATAAATCGAACATGATGTCTCTTATGATAATCAAGAATAAGTGTTGTCACTAAAAGGTTATTCCAGATTAAGTCTTTCCTAAGACTAATCTATAATTGTGGAATAATCACTAGAACTCCTAAGATGCATGCCTTCATTTAAAATTATAAACTATAAAGCTAAGTGGTATATGTGAATACATAATAATGTACAATACCATGACCCATAAAGTTAAGGGCTTACGCATGGAAATAAGTACATTTTTTCCAGTACATTACATACTAAGATTTTCACTTGTATAATTTGATGCCTTATAAATCAACTATAACACTCAAAAGTACCAAAGTATAATGAGTGTGTTGATAAGCAATATATGTACATAGAAATAAATGTTTGAAACTGGAAAATAAGATGTTATTCACCTTACAACCACTAATAGTTTAAAAGAGGATTGTTCTAAGGTCCATAGACAAATTACAAGTGCTAATTCCAACTTTAAGGTTCTTCAAGGGAAAATCTCACTGCATAATTATGTCATTAGACTAGACATAAGCAACGAGACTATCCATTCTTCAAAAGAACAGTTGGATAAGTTAATTAGGTAGTCACTTAGTAATGATATTTAAGTCTGATAATTTTTAATATTCCAATTAACACATGATTAGTTGACTCTAGTTCCATACGTTTCCTTACCAGAACTCGACAAATAACTAACACGAGAGTTAGTGACAAAATTAAATGTTAAGACTATAGGAACCATAATAAGCAATCTTCTAACAACGCTTTTCGACACCTTATATATTCTGAAGATTAATCAGAATATAGTATCATAATTAAGCAATGTTATGAAGATTGTGAGGTTTGCATAGTCAACATAAAGTCATACTTACCTTAAACTCTCATTTTATTTGTTCTAAATATCTGGATTGAAACATTACTAAGATAAAACTAGATGATACCTTACACTTTTACAACTTTTGTCATCATGCAAATGAGAATTTGACAAAAGGAAAAATGAGACTTACAAATTTCATCCATTATAACCAAAATTCAGGAGAAATCATGACATGGTTAATGAGGATGATTTTTTATCTAATCTCATTCTAAGTGATTTTAAATCATGACGTTATAGCCCTAAATATTACTTGGCTTAAGGAATAAGTATGGGTCCATCATAAGTCATTCATTGACATTCGTGGAACTTATTCCAAATGGAATATTCAGACATAATTCATTTATCATTTAAAAGACTATCAACTTGTATCTAAATTTTGTCACATATGGTTCACGGTCTTAGAAGAAATCTATTCATATACATACTTTATAAGATTTCAATTAAATATGTCCCTAAAGTTTCTTATGATATCTGGACATTAAAGCAATCAAATAAAGTCTAACGTATATATGATAGGTTCCCACGTCACGTACCTCATTGAAACTTCTCTTGTAGCATTTCTAGAGATATTAAAGATCAGTGGGAGCATTAAGTGTCTTAATAATAACTTGCAATAGTTGCAAGAGGTGGGGGAGTGAAAATTTTACATTACCTAAATTTGCACCTCTTGTACAAGACACCGCTCCATCACGACATTGTTCTATCATAACTTGTCTCCTTAAAATCTAATGCTACTCTTACAAAAGTTTCATTATTGCTTAATTGTGGGCACACTTAGATTTCTTACCTAAACTAACATAATCCTCAACAAGAGAAATCACAACGACTAGCGTCATTAACTTGTTTCTCTATTAGAATTTGTTGGTCATTAAACATCGACCCTAAGCATGCTGAGTTCCTAAAGATTTCTAAGGTTAGTGGGAGTAGTCAAAGTCCTTATCATGACTTGCAAGGAATACAAGAGGCGGGGGGAAGAGTGTCATTAAATTTCACTCTGAATTTAATTCCAATTACACCTCTTGTACACCATACTGCACCAACTCTTACACACTTAGAATCCTGAAAATGATAACAACCTGACCAAGAGCTAATCCATAAAACTAAAACTTTTGAAATCCAATAATCAACTCAGGAGGTCATCTAGGTTTAAAAGCCTACTAACTTTGATGATTACATAACCTCCCTAACTGAAGGTGAAATGGATTTTGAAAATGTTTACTGATCCTATCTCTTCTAATTAAGCCATTAGCGTCAATTAATCTTCTAAAGGGAATAAAACAGTTTTCTAGTAAAACTGATTTTATGTGTTCGTATAACGTTTGGGATTTGATTGAATTACCTAAGAGTGTTCATAACTAAACCAAATCCTAATATAAGCGTTAAGACACGAAAAGGCATGATTGATTGTCAAAGGTTATACTTAGGAAGAGATAAAATTTGAGGATCATCACTGTTCTAGTAGCTTATAATAGTTTAAAGCTACATTAGATGAACATTAAAAACATTTTTCCCTAACAAATGGCTGACATATTTACATGTTCATAAAATAACCCGAAAGTTTCAAATTGAAGGTTAAAAGAACACTTTATTTATAAGCCAATAAAATCCATGTATGGGTTAATGTGTAACGCCCCAAAATCTGAATGTTAATATTTGTTGTATGTTATTATGTGACACGTCACGAAATAAATAACTAGGCTATTTAACCTAGTTAAGGGTATGGTCAAAAGTCTTAAATGATTAAGGTAGTGTCAGTTATGTTTTAAAAGTAAACCCGAGGGGCTAAAATGGAACAAATGAAAGTTAAGTTATAAAATAACTAAACACACACACACAAACACACACATACGTGTGTGTTCGAGAAAGATCAGGAGGCTCCCATGGAGCCTCAAACCCTAAATCGCCTTTAAGCTTAAATTGGAAGGCAAGATGAAGCTGAAATCCATAACCGAGCATGGATTAATGATCACCAACACGAGGGGATCATAAGGTATGTCTTAAATCTAAGATTGGTGATCATGGGTGAAGTGGGTTATGTTCTAATCCGTGAGTTAATATGAAATTGATCATGTACAAGGGTTAGAATCCTCGTGTAGAACATGGGTTATGAATGGTTTGCGTTAATTTGATGATTAGAGGTGACACCCGTTAGTTAGGGTGAAGATGATGACTAGAATCACCTCCTATGTTCAAGTCTTGTTGAATGATTGATGTATTATGTGGGTATGATGAATTATTGTTAGATGAAAGTATAGGAATATGATGATGTTATGTTTAATGTTCATTTGGAATGATACATGATGATTAGTAGTTGGTTTTGATGGGTTATGTATGAGTTTAGAAGAATTGTGCATGAAATAGTTGTACGTTATGCTTATGAGGTAGTACTCACATCAAGTGTATGATGAAATGTATATAGTGTCGTCCGTATAGTCGATTATGATGTTACGGGTATGTGATGATAAGTCGATAGTTAAGTATGGTTAATAGTTGACTTTTGAAAGTCAACTAAGTATAAGAAACATGATTTGACTCGTTATCGTAAATGTAGGTTGATGGGAAGTCGTATGGTACATGTTATAGCAATCCGTGTTAAATGTAATGACATGATGAGTTACATGAGTTTAACGTATACGGATATGATTATATGAAGTTGATTATGTATTTTAATGCTTGTTAGAAATGACTAAGGAAAGTTAAGTGAGAATTATGCGAGTGATATGATTGTTACGTGTACAAAGGTGTATGCTAATAAGAGCGTGATTTCGATGAAATGAAAGTATAGGAATCACGTCGAGACGGACTCAAGCATGAGGTGTTAACGGGTCAAGAAGAGGCAAGGAATCGGATACGAGCACGGACGCATAAGGTAAGTGATTTCCGTAATCACTTCTTAGTACAAGTAAGTAATAAATTGTTGTAATGAATTAAACATGATGTTTGAGGTCAAATATGTGTTAAAGTCCTTCGTCGTAAATGATGGCTTTAAGGTTGACCAAAATGCCCTTGACGGGTATTTTGGGGTAGACGATCTTAAAAGTCGTTTAGAAGTAAGTTATTCGATTAGAGTAATGTTTTGGACAAGTATGGAAGTGGGGATGATGGTTTGGTCAGTCATAGACCAATTAATGCGCGAATACCCTTAACGGGTCAAGTTAAGCATATGAACGATAATGTGTTAAGAGGATGCAAGACATCCAAGAATTTAGTAGGTTATGATAGACGTCACGGATATGGTTAGATTTATAAGATGCTATGGTAAAATAACCAAGTTATGTTGATGAATGCATGAACGGGTCGAATAAATCATAAACGAATAATAAGACGATAGCGTGTAAGTTAAGAATTTCCATAATCCGGATGTGGGATTTTAAGTTTATATGATAGAATGTGAATTTACAAGCATGTAGGAAGAAACGGGAGGTTAAACGGGTAAACGGTTCGAAAGTTATGCGCGTTTTAGTGCGTTCGGATGATGAAACGAAACTGCAGAAAAAATGCACTTTAGAGAGGCCGTCGCCGACGGGCAAGGAGGCCGTCGCCGACGGGTTAAGGAAAATCAGTTTTTCTCCGACGGGTTATCTTCCTGTCTACGGGGTTTTGGCTACGGGAAAAACTACGGGCCGTCGCCGACGGGCCCTAGGGCCGTCGCCGACGACCTCCCTAAGTCCAAAAGTCTGAAAATTGTTATTTAAGTCGATTTATGTATCGTAGGCTTCGGTTTGTTATCCGTGGACTACGGCGGACTTTCTAAACATGATTTTGATCGACCCTTAGATGTTTATGGGCTATAAATCAAAGTTTAAGTCTCATTTAAATAATGTATAAGTATGTAAGAGGTATGCAAGGTGTTGTACACGTATGTAGATGCGTAATTATGTATATGTAATACTGTAAGAAAGGTATGTACGTATGCAGATGAGTATGTATGTAAGTATAGAGATATGTATGAGTGTATGCATGTATGAAATGCTGTAGGAAGGGTATGTACGTATGCATATGTGTATGTATGTATGTATAAAGATATGTATGAGTGTAGGCATGTATGTAAAAATGTAGTAAAAGTATGTACGTAGGTAGTTGTGTATGTGTGTATGTATAAAGGCATGTATGAGTGTATGCACGTATGTAAAGTTGTAGGAAGAGTATGTACGTATGTAGATGTGTATGTAAGTAGGGATGCAAGTACGTATGTAGGTATGATTTAGATATGTTGAGTGTTAACGTTATTGATGGTGTACCTTGAGTATGAAAAAGTGATGCAGGTACATTACTGAAGCCTCACCAGGAAATGGTTACGCAGATGAAATGCTTAAACTTTGAAAGATGACGAAATGTGAAGTGTACGTGAATGTATCTTGTTTGTATAATGTGTGCTAATGTTTATGAATGTATGTGGTGAGTGCAGGTTGTATGGATAACGGGCGATTATAACAAGGATTAGAGATCGAAGATCGAGTCACAAGATAGATTGTACGGGAATAATTGAGTATGTACTATTAGGAAACAAGACTTATGCTTTATCTTTGTAGAAGATACATATCAAAACGAACTTTCAAGTAAGACAAAACGTTGGTAATGAAAGAAATTTTATGGTTCGTGTTTTCCGCTGCAACTTTTGTCATGTACGAATTAGGGTCTTACAAGTTGGTATCAGAGCCCTGGTTTGAGGGAATCAAGTACGAGAAGGTAAGTACTTGAACTCAAACTTGTGTGCTCTTGAGATAAGAAATCCGTACAATCTAAGACTCGATCAAGATCCAAAGGTAAAGGCTGATGAAAGTATGTATTTATGTATACGTATAAAGAAACTGACGGTTTTGTATGTGCAAGGTAAGCATAAGTGTTGGAAGAGGATGATCCGTGAATGCAGTCTAGGATGAATACTAAGGCAGGCAAAGAGGTAATAAGACAATAGGCAAATGAGCCCAGGTACGTGAATTTAATATGTGGATTTAAGTAATGGCAAAGTTCATTAAGGGAATGAAAAATTTTAAGATGAAAGACAGTGATAGTATAGTAATGAAGTATTGGAAGTAATACACGCTCCGAAACCTAAGTCTACGGACATAAGGTGACAATTACATGAAGGCACGAAACTACTATGTGGATTGTGTACCTGGCCAGTACACGAGAAACGTATGACGTTCGTGAGATCATGATAATTGTTACAGGTATGTCCGGTAGAGTTGGGTAGCAGGCGGGCGTGTGGGTGAAATGGGAAGTAAGACTCTCGGGAAATTGAGAGTACTATGTAAGAATGAAAAACATGCCTGATAAGAATGAAGAATGTTGAATCCGTGATTAAGTGCGGATCAACGAGATATGAATAATATGTTTGAATCCGTACGACAGATTCAGGGAATGAAAGGTATGAATGCAATGTTTGAATCCGTGAGACGGATTCAAGGATGAAAGGCATGGATGATATGTTTGAATCCGTGAGACGGATTCAAGGATGAAAGGCATGGATGATATGTTTGAATCCGTGAGATGGATTCAAGGATGAAAGGCATGAATGAATGTTTGACTCCAAGAGACGGATTCAAGGATGAAAGACGTGAATGTAATGTTTGAATCCGTAAGGCGGATTCAATGAATGAAAAAGCATGAATGATGCGTCTGAATCCGTGAGACGGATTAAAAAATATAAGAAGATGAAATTAATCCGCCTAAGAAGATGTCGACAGTTTGACCATGATTGAGTCGAACGGGTCATAGGAATAAGTATAAAGTAAAAAGTGATAGTATAATAAACGAAGTTTTGTATAAGTTACGTGTTAGATGTGTTAGTAATTGACTCTTAGAAGTCAGAATGATGACGGGCTGTGACCCGGACAATAACTTGAGTATGGGCGGGAATGGTAAGCTCAGTAGGAAATATTGAAACGATGTAATAAGGTCTTCGCAAGTAAGCATGAATGGAAGGAAGTACGAGCGTGTACTTCAGTTGGCGAAATGATAAATTGAATGAAAGGATTGTATGTAAGAAATAGAATGTGTGGCACGTTATAGCAGGCACGTAGAAAATTGTAGAAGAGTTATAGGTGGGTAATCACCTAGTGTAATGAATGTTTGAATGACATATGTTAACCGCCGATGTTGTTGATGATAATGTTAGAACTATTGATGTGATGAAACCAATCGTGTTGATGAAAGGACGTGCACGAGCGGAAGCTCATTACACGAAGGAATGAAAGCTGGCCTATACGGTTAGTACTCGAGGAGAAGATGATCGATCTGGGTTGCGGATCGTGGTTTGGGAAATGAAAAAGAGGTTAGTAAAATGTTTAACTCATGATTGGAGAGATATGAATTATTTATACACGTGAATTAAGTAATGCATGAAGTGAAAGCAATAGTAATGTGAAATGAACGAAATGATTTAAAGATAATATAAAGGTATGCAAGGTATACGTAACTGTAGAAAACGTAGAGTAAGGTTAACGTTAGAGTTAAGCACGTAGGTGTGACTATGAAATAGTAAGTTTTGTGGTGGTAACAAAACAAAAGTTAAAAGTTATACAGAGTATGTAGAGAATGTAAATTTGTAGAGGTGAGACGGAGATATTAGATCCATTAAGAATGGATCATATTAAAGGACGGAAGAGTATGTGTATTGACCAGTTATTGACAGGTCAAGTAAATGAAAATGCAAATGAAATAGGAAAGAATGATCAGGAAAGTATGGGCTAGTGGTCGTATGGATGGACTGGAAGAAAAGATAATGTGTGTTCGATGAAAGTGAGAAAGGTTTCGGGGACGAAACCTTGTTTAAGGGTGGTAGACTTGTAACGCCCCAAAATCTGAATGTTAATATTTGTTGTATGTTATTATGTGACACGTCAGGAAATAAATAACTAGGCTATTTAACCTAGTTAAGGGTATGGTCAAAAGTCTTAAATGATTAAGGTAGTGTCAGTTATGTTTTAAAAGTAAACCCGAGGGGCTAAAATGGAACAAATGAAAGTTAAGTTATAAAATAACTAACCACACACAAACACACACATACGTGTGTGTTCGAGAAAGATCAGGAGGCTCCCATGGAGCCTCAAACCCTAAATCGCCTTTAAGCTCAAATTGGAAGGCAAGATGAAGCTGAAATCCATAACCGAGCATGGATTAATGATCACCAACACGAGGGGATCATAAGGGATGTCTTAAATATAAGATTGGTGATCATGGGTGAAGTGGGTTATGTTCTAATCCGTGAGTTAATATGAAATTGATCATGTACAAGGGTTAGAATCCTCGTGTAGAACATGGGTTATGAATGGTTTGCGTTAATTTGATGATTAGAGGTGACACCCGTTAGTTAGGGTGAAGATGATGACTAGAATCACCTCCTATGTTCAAGTCTTGTTGAATGATTGATGTATTATGTGGGTATGATGAATTATTGTTAGATGAAAGTATAGGAATATGATGATGTTATGTTTAATGTTCATTTGGAATGATACATGATGATTAGTAGTTGGTTTTGATGGGTTATGTATGAGTTTAGAAGAATTGTGCATGAAATAGTTGTACGTTATGCTTATGAGGTAGTACTCACATCAAGTGTATGATGAAATGTATATAGTGTCGTCCGTATAGTCGATTATGATGTTACGGGTATGTGATGATAAGTCGATAGTTAAGTATGGTTAATAGTTGACTTTTGAAAGTCAACTAAGTATAAGAAACATGATTTGACTCGTTATCGTAAATGTAGGTTGATGGGAAGTCGTATGGTACATGTTATAGCAATCCGTGTTAAATGTAATGACATGATGAGTTACATGAGTTTAACGTATACGGATATGATTATATGAAGTTGATTATGTATTTTAATGCTTGTTAGAAATGACTAAGGAAAGTTAAGTGAGAATTATGCGAGTGATATGATTGTTACGTGTACAAAGGTGTATGCTAATAAGAGCGTGATTTCGATGAAATGAAAGTATAGGAATCACGTCGAGACGGACTCAAGCATGAGGTGTTAACGGGTCAAGAAGAGGCAAGGAATCGGATACGAGCACGGACGCATAAGGTAAGTGATTTCCGTAATCACTTCTTAGTACAAGTAAGTAATAAATTGTTGTAATGAATTAAACATGATGTTTGAGGTCAAATATGTGTTAAAGTCCTTCGTCGTAAATGATGGCTTTAAGGTTGACCAAAATGCCCTTGACGGGTATTTTGGGGTAGACGATCTTAAAAGTCGTTTAGAAGTAAGTTATTCGATTAGAGTAATGTTTTGGACAAGTATGGTAGTGGGGATGATGGTTTGGTCAGTCATAGACCAATTAATGCGCGAATACCCTTAACGGGTCAAGTTAAGCATATGAACGATAATGTGTTAAGAGGATGCAAGACATCCAAGAATTTAGTAGGTTATGATAGACGTCACGGATATGGTTAGATTTATAAGATGCTATGGTAAAATAACCAAGTTATGTTGATGAATGCATGAACGGGTCGAATAAATCATAAACGAATAATAAGACGATAGCGTGTAAGTTAAGAATTTCCGTAATCCGGATGTGGGATTTTAAGTTTATATGATAGAATGTGAATGTACAAGCATGTAGGAAGAAACGGGAGGTTAAACGGGTAAACGGTTCGAAAGTTATGCGCGTTTTAGTGCGTTCGGACGATGAAACGAAACTGCAGAAAAAATGCACTTTAGAGAGGCCGTCGCCGACGGGCAAGGAGGCCGTCGCCGACGGGTTAAGGAAAATCAGTTTTTCTCCGACGGGTTATCTTCCTGTCTACGGGGTTTTGGCTACGGGAAAAACTACGGGCCGTCGCCGATGACCTCCCTAAGTCCAAAAGTCTGAAAATTGTTATTTAAGTCGATTTATGTATCGTAGGCTTCGGTTTGTTATCCGTGGACTACGGCGGACTTTCTAAACA
Source organism: Helianthus tuberosus (assembly GCA_030545235.1). Classification (NCBI taxonomy): domain Eukaryota; kingdom Viridiplantae; phylum Streptophyta; class Magnoliopsida; order Asterales; family Asteraceae; genus Helianthus; species Helianthus tuberosus. The sequence continues at coordinate 19,720,096 of CM060355.1, forward strand.
TGATTTTGATCAACCCTTAGATTTTTATGGGCTATAAATCAAAGTTTAAGTCTCATTTAAATAATGTATAAGTATGTAAGAGGTATGCAAGGTGTTGTACACGTATGTAGATGCGTAATTATGTATATGTAATACTGTAAGAAAGGTATGTACGTATGCAGATGAGTATGTATGTAAGTATAGAGATATGTATGAGTGTATGCATGTATGAAATGTTGTAGGAAGGGTATGTACGTATGCAGATGTGTATGTATGTATGTATAAAGATATGTATGAGTGTAGGCATGTATGTAAAAATGTAGTAAAAGTATGTACGTAGGTAGTTGTGTATGTGTGTATGTATAAAGGCATGTATGAGTGTATGCACGTATGTAAAGTTGTAGGAAGAGTATGTACGTATGTAGATGTGTATGTAAGTAGGGATGCAAGTACGTATGTAGGTATGATTTAGATATGTTGAGTGTTAACGTTATTGATGGTGTACCTTGAGTATGAAAAAGTGATGCAGGTACATTACTGAAGCCTCACCAGGAAATGGTTACGCAGATGAAATGCTTAAACTTTGAAAGATGATGAAATGTGAAGTGTACGTGAATATATCTTCTTTATATAATGTGTGCTAATGTTTATGAATGTATGTGGTGAGTGCAGGTTGTATGGATAACGGGCGATTATAACAAGGATTAGAGATCGAAGATCGAGTCACAAGATAGATTGTACGGGAATAATTGAGTATGTACTATTAGGAAACAAGACTTATGCTTTATCTTTGTAGAAGATACATATCAAAACGAACTTTCAAGTAAGACAAAACGTTGGTAATGAAAGAAATTTTATGGTTCGTGTTTTCCGCTGCGATTTTTGTCATGTACGAATTAGGGTCTTACATAATGCAAACATCATAATGTGATGAAATCTTAACGTAATTATTTTCATCAAAAATCAAGTGGATTAATGTACCTACCTCAAAATGAGTGGGAGCAACTAAGATAAACTTGTCTATATAGATGATATTCTTTTGACAAGTATATGTTACATAAGTCAAAGCATTGTTAACACAAACTTTGATATAATAGATCTCAGAGATATCTCTTATGTATTAGATATCATAACATGCCGAGATAGACCCAATGGGACATTATGTAACACCCCGTGTTTTCATAAGTGAAAGTCAAAGTCAACGACCGATTTCGCGCGACTTGACTCATAGAAAACTTTTTATTTTATTTATATTATGTGGAGTAAGTGTCGTTCATTGCAATAATCGAATCGTGTTAACCGTATTTCAATCGACTCGCGACTGTGAATTGTAGGAAGTAACAATGCGATAAAGTTAATCGACTAATAATCAAGCTATACTAATCGAACCGACATCGAATCGCAACTCGAACTGTGTATTTTACATATTGCATATACGTGTGTGTGTGCCTTACGTGTTACCTGTGCATGTTTATTTATGTTATGTTGTGGTAATCAAGCGAACTCAATCGAACTCGAAGTCTAACTCAAATGTAATCGAACCCGAACCCGATTTCCGAATCGAACCATGTTATATGCGAAGTAGTTGGGACTAAAAGTAATTTGACTAGGAAACCCTATCGAATCGCTCGCAATCGAAACCGAAGCGTCGTCGCACCAGACGTACATTTCAGTCGACATCCAGATGGAAGGTCCATCCGCACGGATTGCCAATCCGCACGGATGACCAATCCGCACGGATAAACAATCCGGGTGACCTGCCATCCGCACGGACCACCCTTTCCCCTTTTGGCATCCTATAAATACACGGGTCACTCTCCAAAACTTTCCACTTTTGGCAAGTGACGTCCGACCTGCACGCATTCTTCACCTTTTCTCCGATTTCTCTCAATCCAGGTAAGATCTTGCTCTAAATCTTGTACATTCTTGATCAATACACAATCCCACACCCTTCTATCTTCCAAATCTCAACTTTTAACCGTGAAATCATCAAGATTTGAGGTATTCTCGGGTGACGTCATAATGAAGTTCTTATGAACTTCAAGTGTGACCTCATTCCACCAAGAATAACTCAGATCTGAACGATTTCCACAAGATTTCGCAACAAATCTAAACCTCTCTAAAGGATAAAAGAGTTGAAAGAAATAAACAAGTTTCCTCCTTCTTTTACCCTAAAAAACGGTAGGGATCGGATCGGTTCTAGTCTTCTACTCGATATTAGTAATGCACTAGTCCTAGATCTGGATTCTACCCGCAAGACACCTGATTTCGGGAAAGACCGGAATGACCGTTCTAAACCGCCGACAGGCCGAGTTAGGGTGATTCCTGGCTGGCCTAGTCATTCGGGTAAGAATGCAATTTCAAATGGTTGCCACGTAATCAGAACGTCTCGATAGAACGACAAAGGCAACCAAGGGTAGCCGAATGGAACAACCAGAACGAGGAAGTTGTCCGCACGGACAAGCTGTCCGCACGGACAGGCTATCCGGACGGGTTGTCATCCGGACGAACTACACTTGGGACCCACAACCAAACAAGGTTTGAGTATCGACGAATGAATAATCCGCACGAGCAACGCTCTGAATGGATTACTCTTCGGATCATGAGATACTAAGACCCTAAACAATTACCAACGTGTTCATCCGCACGGACAAGTTGTCCGCACGAGAAGGCTATCCGGATGGAATGTCGTTGTCCGCACGGACAGACCATCCGAACGGGTTGCACCATCTTCACCAAGTGACCCTACCTCAGAGACGTGTCCGCACGGACTACCATCCGGACGGATCGTTGTCCGCACGACCGGCTTGAAGGGTAGAGATACTTAAATGCTTTCTAAATGCTACAACGAAAACTTCAAAGCACAAGCCATCATACACAAACACATCTCACCCATAGGAAGGAACAATCCACTCGAATAGTTATCCACACGAGTAAGTTATCCGCACGAGTAACTTATCCGCACGAGTGAGTTATCCGCACGAGTAACTAATCCACACGGACGACTTAACCGGACGGATCACCATCTGTACGGATCACCATCCGCACGGATCACCATCCGCACGGATCACCATCCGCACGGATGATTTATCCGGACGGATCACCATCCGCAGGGATTGCTAGTCCGCACGGATAACTAGTTTGCACGGATGACTAGTCCGCACGATCAGCCATCCTGCCCACTCCCACTTTGTACTGTTTTACATGCCACTTATCTTTATGCTATCGACTCTATTCAGGCTAACCGTATTCGCTAAGTGCTCCCTTCAATCCAACAATCGCTGTGAGTATACTCGATCCCTTTTTGGTTTTAGCACTTTTGGGTGTTACATACGTTACGAATATTCAAACTACAATTATCACACTACTCAAACTATTTGAACGCTAACCGTTAATGCATGTTATACGTGGCTTATGAATGCTTGTTTGTTATGTTTACACATGGAATGCTGTCTACCTGCCTTAGCAACGATAGTACTATAGTTTGGACTCAGCACCCGTTCACACGGGGGTTGTTAAGGATCTTTTACTTGCATGGATTACAGTGGTAATCATGTATTGAGAACTGCCTCGGGCAGTCAACCCGCAGTCATTGGTATCGATGGATCTATGTCGATAACTAACGTGCTTCATTTCACTATGTGTACGTGCTGGTTATGCGTAAACGAATTCAAACTCTATATGCTATTATCAAACTTGTATGCTCACCTTTACATTAAATGTATTGACTTTACTTTAACGTATGTGACAGGTGCTTAGGTTGTTTCTGTGCTTAGCTTGTTGGTGATGAAATTGAGGCTAGGAAAGGAGTCCTAGAAACCAACAAATAAATTAGCTATGTTTAAATCTGAGTTGTCGGAACAGAATATTTGTCTTGATGTTTGTCTGTAATAATTGTTTAACTATTTGAGATACGGTATGGGACGTATTATTTAAATCGAATGGTAATGATAGTTGTTATGGAAACTTCTGGACAATCTATTTCGCTCAGTGCCATGCCCCAACAACAACAGCCACAGCAGCAACAACAACAGCAGCAGCAACAACAGGCCGCACGCGCCATAACTTTCAACCTCAACGTGCGTCAAGCCCAGGCCGACAACAACGTGGTCAATGGTACGTTCCTTGTGAATGGTATTTATGCTTCATGCTTGTTTGATACTGCAGCCGATAATTGCTTTGTGTCGCTCGAATTTTAGAAACTCCTTAGTCGTAAACGTTCCCAACTATCCTCGAAGTTCAATGTAGAAGTCGCTACCGGAAGAACCGTCGCTGTCAATTCCGTTATCCGTGATTGTACTCTTGAACTCAACAATCACATCTTCCCAATCGACCTTATTCTGATGCAACTCGGAAGCTTTGATGTCATAATAGGCATGGACTTCCTTCGGGAAAACCATGCTGAAGTTGTGTGCTTCGACAAAATGATTCGTTTTTCGCTTTCAAACGGTGACTTATTGTGCGTATACGGCGATACTACTTCAAAAGGTCTCAAACTTATGTCATGCCTCCAAGCTAGCAAGTATCTCCGCAAGGAATACAGAGCTTTCTTGGCTAACGTCGTAACAGCGGAGAAGGAAAAGAAAGAGAAGAAGGAAGTGAAAGACGTTCCAGTAGTTCGAGAATTTCCTAACGTTTTTCCTGAGGATCTTCCCGGATTACCTCCAAGTCGTGATATCGACTTTCGTATCGACCTCATTCCTGGAGCCAACCCTATCGCTAAAGCTCCTTACCGACTCGCACCGTCAGAAATGCGCGAACTCTCAACCCCACTCCAGGAATTACTTGAAAAAGGCTTCATTTGCCCGAGCACCTCTCCCTGGGGCGCGTCGGTCCTCTTCATCAATAATAAGGATGGGTCGTACCGGATGTGCATCGACTATCGGGAATTGAATAAGTTGACTATCAAGAACCGCTATCCTCTACCTCGAATCGACGATTTGTTTGATCAGCTACAAGGCGCTACGTGTTTCTCAAAGATCGATCTATGTTCAGGTTACCATCAGCTACGCATTCAAGAGGAGGATATACCCAAAACCGCATTTCGAACTCGTTACGGCCACTACGAATTCGTTGTCATGCCTTTTGGCCTAACCAACGCACCAGCGGTTTTCATGGATCTGATGAATCGCGTGTGTAAACCATATCTCGACCGTTTCGTCATCGTGTTCATCGACGATGTCTTGATCTATTCCAAATTGAGAGCCGAACACGCGCATCTATGTTTGGTTCTCGAGTTACTCCAGGGGAACCAACTCTACGCCAAATTCTCCAAGTGCGAATTTTGGTTGGGGGAGGTTCAGTTTCTGGGTCACATTGTAAATAGTCAGGGTATCCACGTTGATCCTGCGAAGATTGAAGCAGTCAAGAGTTGGGTTACACCTAAGAACCCGTCTGAAGTCCGCTCCTTTCTCAGGCTAGCGGGCTATTATCGACGATTTATCGAAGGATTCTCGAAGATTACGGTACCACTTACCTCTCTCACACATAAGGACCAGCCTTTTGTCTGGGGAACCAAACAAGAGTCTGCCTTTCGAACCCTCAAACACATGCTTTGCAATGCTCCTGTTCTCACACTACCCGACGGAAACAATGATTTCATTGTCTACTGTGATGCTTCCATCCTTGGTCTCGGGTGTGTCCTTATGCAACGAGACAAGGTCATAGCTTACGCATCTCGTCAGCTCAAAATCCACGAGAAGAACTATACAACCCATGATCTCGAGCTAGGCGCGGTTGTTTTTGCATTAAAGATTTGGCGACACTACCTGTATGGTACCAAGTGTACGATTTTCACCGATCATAGGAGCCTACAACACATCTTTAATCAGAAGGAACTTAATATGCGTCAACGCCGATGGGTAGAACTTCTCAACGATTACGACTGTGAGATTCGTTATCACCCAGGCAAGGCAAATGTTGTTGCCGACGCACTTAGCAGACGGAGCTATCTGCTTAGCACTCGTAATGTTCAAGCCCAGCACAACCTTGAGACTCTCATCCGCGACGCCCAACATGCGTGTTTCAATGAACGCACCTTGAAGAGAGAAAGAATCTACCACGATGGAGCCCAGCTTGTGAGCAAATCGAATGGGATATTCCACTTCTTAGATCGAATTTGGATTCCCAAGCGAACCAATTTGCGACAGATTATCATGGACGAAGCCCATAAATCCCGCTACTCAGTTCACCCCGGCGCTGACAAAATGTACCAGGACCTTCGTTATAGGTACTGGTGGCCGGGTATGAAACGGGATATCGCTCTCTACGTCGGAAAATGCCTAACTTATGCTAGGGTCAAGGCTGAACATCAAAGACCCTCTGGCTTGCTCGAACAACCACCAATTCCCATGTGGAAGTGGGAGAGTATAGCTATGGATTTCGTAACCAAGCTACCACACACGTCATCAGGTCACGACAGCATCTGGGTTGTAGTCGATCGATTGACCAAATCAGCGCACTTTTTGCCAATACGGGAAGACTACAAGGTGGAACGATTAGCCCGAATCTACACCGACGAGATCATTTGTAGACATGGGACGCCTCGCGACATCATCTCTGATCGTGATGCTCGGTTTACTTCACGATTGTGGGAAACGTTTCAAGCGGAACTCGGTACAACGCTTAATCTAAGTACCGCTTTCCACCCACAGACCGACGGTCAGACTGAAAGAACGATTCGTACTCTTGAAGACATGCTCCGTTCGTGTGTTCTAGACTTCGGTGGTAATTGGGATAAACACCTGTCGTTGGTCGAATTCTCGTATAACAACAGCTACCAGGCTAGCATCCAGATGGCACCTTTCGAGGCCTTGTACGGAAGAAGATGTCGATCGCCTATTGTGTGGCACGAGATCGGTCACTCGCAACTAACCGGTCCGGAGCTACTACAAGAAACGACAGACAAAATTTTCCAAATTCGAGACAACCTAGCGAAAGCTCGGGATCGACAGAAAGTTTACGCCGACAAAAAGCGCAAGCCCCGTGAATTTGGCGTTGGTACTACGTACTCCTAAAGGTATCGCCTTGGAAGGGTGTAGTCCGATTCGGCAAGAAGGGAAAACTCGCGCCTCGATATGTTGGACCTTTTAAGATTCTGGAAAGGATCGGAGAAGTCGCCTACAGACTCGAATTACCGAAGGAACTTAGCAACGTCCACACGACTTTCCACGTGTCAAACCTCCGAAAGTGCATCGCCGACCACGACTTACATGTCTCTCTAGACGATCTACAAGTGAACGAAACATTACACTTCGTGGAAAAGCCTGTCGAAATCATGGATCGCCAAACCAAGCAGCTCAGGCGCTAACGCATTCCTATTGTGAAAGTTCGATGGGAAGGAAAACGCGACGCAGAGTTCACTTGGGAACTCGAAAGCGACATGAAGACAAAGTATCCACAGTTGTTTAATTAGGGAAGCGTTAGAGAGAAAATGGCTTTGTGATTCTAGTATTTTGTACGATTTCAAGCTAATCAATAAGAATCACGTATTAATACGTTCTTGTGTGTTCGGTCTCGATCATGTACGGATTCCGCACGTCGCACGGTTGGTTCGCAATCGAAACGGAGTCAAAACCGGGACCTACACAATCCACGCGTGATCACGGATTCCGCACGTCGAACGATCGTTACACGAGTCAAAATCGGTCCAAGCGAAAAGTGCTCACACGTGATTCACGGTTTGTTACGGCTTTCAGCTTAATTTCGGGACGAAATTCCCTAAACAAGGGGAGGCTGTAACACCCCGTGTTTTCATAAGTGAAAGTCAAAGTCAAGGTCAAAGTCAAAGTCAACGACCGATTTCGCGCAACTTGACTCATAGAAAACTTTTTATTTTATTTATATTATGTGGAGTAAGTGTCGTTCATTGCAATAATCGAATCGTGTTAACCGTATTTCAATCGACTCGCGACTGTGAATTGTAGGAAGTAACAATGCGATAAAGTTAATCGACTAATAATCAAGCTATACTAATCGAACCGACATCGAATCGTAACTCGAACTGTGTATTTTACCTATTGCATATACGTGTGTGTGTGCCTTACGTGTTACCTGTGTATGTTTATTTATGTTATGTTGTGGTAATCAAGCGAACTCAATCGAACTTGAAGTCTAACTCAAATGTAATCGAACCCGAACCCGATTTCCGAATCGAACCATGTTATATGCGAAGTAGTTGGGACTAAAAGTAATTTGACTAGGAAACCCTATCGAATCGCTCGCAATCGAAACCGAAGCGTCGTCGCACCAGACGTACATTTCAGTCGACATCCGGACGGAAGGTCCATCCACACGGATTGCCAATCCGCACGGATTGCCAATCCGCACGGATGACCAATCCGCACGGATAAACAATCCGGGTGACCTGCCATCCGCACGGACCACCCTTTCCCCTTTTGGCATCCGATAAATACACGGGTCACTCTCCAAACTTTCCACTTTTGGCAAGTGACGTCCGACCTGCACGCATTCTTCACCTTTTCTCCGATTTCTCTCAATCCAGGTAAGATCTTGCTCTAAATCTTATACATTCTTGATCTATACACAATCCCATACCCTTCTATCTTCCAAATCTCAACTTTTAACCGTGAAATCATCAAGATTTGAGGTATTCTCGGGTGACGTCATCATGAAGTTCTTATGAACTTCAAGTGTGACCTCATTCCACCAAGAATAACTCAGATCTGAACGATTTCCACAAGATTTCGCAACAAATCTAAACCTCTCTAAAGGATAAAAGAGTTGAAAGAAATAAACAAGTTTCCTCCTTCTTTTACCCTCAAAAACGGTAGGGATCGGATCGGTTCTAGTCTTCTACTCGATATTAGTAATGCACTAGTCCTAGATCTGGATTCTACCCGCAAGACACCTGATTTCGGGAAAGACCGGAATGACCGTTCTAAACCGCCGACAGGCCGAGTTAGGGTGATTCCTGGCTGGCCTAGTCATTCGGGTAAGAATGCAATTTCAAATGGTTGCCACGTAATCAGAACATCTCGATAGAACGACAAAGGCAACCAAGGGTAGCCGAACGGAACAACCAGAACGAGGAAGTTGTCCGCACGGACAAGCTGTCCGCACGGACAGGCTATCCGGACGGGTTGTCAACCGGACGAACTACACTTGGGACCCACAACCAAACAAGGTTTGAGTATCGACGAATGAATAATCCGCACGAGCAACGCTCTGAATGGATTACTCTTCGGATCATGAGATACTAAGACCCTAAACAATTACCAACGTGTTCATCCGCACGGACAAGTTGTCCGCACGAGAAGGCTATCCTGATGGAATGTCGTTGTCCGCACGGACAGACCATCCGGACGGGTTGCACCATCTTCACCAAGTGACCCTACCTCAGAGACGTGTCCGCACGGACTACCATCCGGACGGATCGTTGTCCGCGCGACCGGCTTGAAGGGTAGAGATACTTAAATGCTTTCTAAATGCTACAATGAAAACTTCAAAGCACAAGCCATCATACACAAACACATCTCACCCATAGGAAGGAACAATCCACTCGAATAGTTATTCACACGAGTAAGTTATCCGCACGAGTAAGTTATCCGCACGAGTGAGTTATCCGCACGAGTAACTAATCCACACGGACGACTTAACCGGACGGATCACCATCCGCACGGATCACCATCCGCACGGATGATTTATCCGGACGGATCACCATCCGCACGCATTGCTAGTCCGCACGGATAACTAGTTCGCACGGATGACTAGTCCCCATGATCAGCCATCCTGCCAACTCCCACTTTGTACTGTTTTACATGCCACTTATCTTTATTCTATCGACTCTATTCAGGGTAACCGTATTCGCTAAGCGCTCCCTTCAATCCAACAATCGCTGTGAGTATACTCGATCCCTTTTTGCTTTTAGCACTTTTGGGTGTTACATACGTTACGAATATTCAAACTACAATTATCACACTACTCAAACTATTTGAACGCTAACCGTTAATGCATGTTATACGTGGCTTATGAATGCTTGTTTGTTGTGTTTACACATGGAATGCTGTCTACCTGCCTTAGACGATAGTACTATAGTTTGGACTCAGCACCCGTTCACACGGGGGTTGTTAAGGATCTTTTACTTGCATGGATTACGGTGGTAATCATGTATTGAGAACTGCCTCGGGCAGTCAACCCGCAGTCATTGGTATCGATGGATCTATGTCGATAACTAACGTGCTTCATTTCACTATGTGTACGTGCTGGTTATGCGTAAACGAATTCGAACTCTATATGCTATTATCAAACTTGTATGCTCACCTTTACATTATATGTGTTGACTTTACTTTAACGTATGTGACAGGTGCTTAGGTTGTTTCTGTGCTTAGCTTGCTGGTGATGAAATTGAGGCTAGGGAAGGAGTCCTAGAAACCAACAAATAAATTAGCTATGTTTAAATCTGAGTTGTCGGAACAGAATATTTGTCTTGATGTTTGTCTGTAATAATTGTTTAACTATTTGAGATACGGTATGGGACGTATTATTTAAATCGAATGGTAATGATAGTTGTTATGAAAACTTCTGGACAATCTGTTTCGCTCAGTGCCATGCCCCGATGATTCCGCCATCGGTTGGGGTGTGACACATTAGTTCCGTTCCATAAGTTTAACATTAAATGGGTCCTTACATATGTAACAAACAATACTGCTCTCCTTTAGAGGATAATATGATAAATGATATTATTTCCTTACGCTTCATTAATTGGAAGCCTTATGTAAGTTTAAGTCTATACTCGTTTAGATATTACTCACATTGCAACACACTAGATTCGTCTAGATTAATGTGAAGCATCTAATGGAGTATTACAATATCTTTAAAAGAAACGAGAGACTACAATTTAAAGAAGAAGTGAGAATTAAAACCAGTTTATTACTTTAACTTTGTGATGTTCAAAGATGACAAAATGTAATTTCGGGTATATCTTTATGTCAGCAGACAAAACCTATCTCATGGAGGAGTCATAATGCACTGATATTAACAACCTAAGTTATAACGACATAATATAGTCAATAATGTTGTTGGAAATTTATCAGTGAACTCATAAGTTTATTAACTCCATATAATTAATGTTTTGAAGACTTATTGTGATAAAGTCAGCTACCATGACTCCTTGAACAGTAACAGTTCAAGAGGTGTTGCATTAAATTTTGATACGCCATTAATTATTCGTTTATGAACGAATTGAGGAAACTAAGTCTTTGTATCGAATACATTCATGATATGCTTAAGGATCCTATAACTGAAGGGCTATTACCCATAAGTCTTATTAAGAGAGCTCATAGACGGGTATTAATTAATGGCCGTGCGCAATTGCATATCGTACTGTGAATGACTAAGTATTAGTTAATTTTCCTCATCAGTTTGATTTTGTATGTCTCTAAGAATATGTCAAGTCGACATAATGGCATATAGACAAATAAAGTTACAAATCAAACAAAGGACTTATGCATATTTTGATCATGACGATTAGGTTTTAAATTAAGGCTATAGTATGATTAATGGGGGTCCTGAGTCGCATAATGATTCAACGACTGTATTTCTCTGCTATAGTATTTGTTTAAGGCTAAAATGAGTGTTAACTCCTGATCAGGCTTATCTAATACTCATAGTAAATGATTACTCGGCTAAGTGGGAGAATGTAAGATTAAATATATTTTATGTTATATTTAATCTAGTAGCCATTATAATCATTTACATTATATGGATCAAAATATATAACAATCCTATTATATAATTAGTTGGTAATTGTTGATGGGCCTAATTACCCTTATTAACTAATTAGGGTTTCCTCTTGGGTGCATATATAAGGAGATAATTAGAGGGTTAAAGGGTTAGACTCTAATCACAATAACATCACTCATGAAATCGTCCCCTCTCTCCTAGCCGAACTCCCTTATTCGGTTTCTCTTACCACCATCATTAGATTGCACCATAAGGAGGAACCAGACCAAACTGACAACTATGTCAAACACTGTTGCTGCATCTCCATCTGGATTCTCTGCTTGCCTGTACTGATGCAATCAAAGGTATGTTTTCACATGTTTTCCATTATGTCTAAACAGAACTGATCAACATTGGAATTTGCAACTCCACGATAAAGACCTTATTAGTCTCAAGTCGCATTTTAAAATAGATTTGCCTCTGGATTTTCATACGAACAGCTTGTATAATTTTATATTTTAAACTTCAAATTTGTACTTTATTTAATTTACTTTAAATTCCATCTTCCGTTGTGTATTGTGATTACTGATATCAATCGTCGCGCATAAACCCTAAGTCCAGGCCCACCGGGAAATCAGGGTGTGATAGGTACCTGCATAAGTAAACATCAAGAGGATAAGTATTACCAGGAATAGAAGGTGAGTTGTTAAAGGATATCCCTTGGGAGAGAAGCCCCACCCATAAAAGGCCGCCCCATTCAGCTAGGAAAGGTATTCACTCATACACTAGAAGTCTATATCTCTTATTCTCTTCACACTTAATTAACTTCTGAGAACCATCAATTTACTCTCACGCTAGAGTCCAAACTTAGAAGGCCCCCCTACGGCGTTGTTATTCACTCACACACTGATAAGCTCTGAGTCGGGGAAGATCCTTAACCTTAAGCCAGCCATACTCTTATTGTTTTAACAGTGATTGGTGAAGATATTAGGTAGTTTTATTAGTGATTATGTTTTCAAAGGAACCATTAAACCGAATTGAAAGTAGACGTAAAAACGTTAAATCATGCACGCGCGTTGCAGCGTGTTACGTCGTAATGTTTAGATCGAAACATAAAACATAGAAAATAATAACTAATTCGACCCAGGACCCATGTATTGTGACACAGTTGTTAAACCGCAGAAGAAATAACGTTAAGGTAAAAAGTATAAGGGATAAAGTTAAAAAGTTGGAAAATGTTGAGGTAAAAAATGAAAAACCAATGCTTTTTTGACAAAGTTATAAAAAAGAAAAGTGTAGGTGTGAAAAGTATAACAAAATTGAATAGTAATTCCTACTCACATAGCAAACTTGATAATTAATATGTGATTAACAATATCCATCGCTTCTAATTCTATAAAGCTAAATGGAAAGCCATATATATTTTTAGGTTTTTTTAATTGATCCATTCTTGTTTGAAGTGAAACATAATTTGATCCATTTTAAGGTTTTTATTGAACAATTATATCTAAGTGTTTCAATCTATAATTATTAATAACATTAACTAATTAACTATGAAATGGCTTGTAGCCTAGGAGTATCAAGGGCTTAAGGAGTATGGAAAAGGAGCCGTTTTTCCTTAGAGAAGACGTAAGCCTGAGACGGAATTAAAAAATAAATAGACGAATTATATATCTTAGAAAAATAAAATAATTGACAAAGAAAGTCTAAAACATCGAAAACATACATCAAAAATAAAATAATTGACACAGAAAGTCTAAAACATAAAAACAAACATAACCTCATGAGGCGCACATTTTCTGACCACCTCGGCCTTTAGAGGCGTGGTACAAACATAACCCCATGAGGCGTGCCTCAAACGCGTGTTCTTAATTAGCGTCTCGTCTCGAGGCACACGCCACAACCGTTTTTTTAAACCATGCTCTCCCCATAAGTTTAAGGGTTCAAGCTTAGTAGACAAAGGTGTAGATTTGGAAGTAGGAATAGACGGTGCGTGAATTAGCTACAATAATTAATTGTTTAGTCCCTCACGATTAAGGTGTGTGCTTTATTTTGGTATTTAAAAGAGTCCATTTACAATTATATATATACCGAGGGGGGTTCGATCCTGAGCCGCACCCAGGTTTTCATCTGGCTGTTACTTCAGAGAGGCTTCTCGTGTGGAGGCAGTACGGTTTCCGGGGGAACGCCGTAACCAAATCTGACCAACCCAGCGCGGACCCGGTTAAGACAACGTAGTCTGGACAGATCTTGGCTAGGGCCGCAGTTTAGGCGGTGTGACATTGGGTCACTCAAAAAGAAAGTCACCGTTCAAAAAAAATATCGCCATGTAACAGTTTCTAAAATCCAGGAGTCCAGTTTCTACATTCCAGGAGTCCAGTGACTCCTTTGGTCCTAACAATTCAAATCTATAAAGAAAACCTATTATAATAATTGGTCCTAACAATTCAAATCTATAAAGAAAACTTATTATAAAAATTATTTTATTGAATGCATACTAAGATACACAACAACCTTTTTTAAGACAAGATTTCAAGAGGTTCCAATTGCGCAATAGAGGAAGGCAGGCAGAAATTTTAAGTTGAATGTTCATGAAACTCTTTCGTCTTTGTGCATTGTGTCCTCATTAGTCTTCTTACCCTTGGTAGTGCCCAAAAAACTTTCTTCGGATCAACAGCAACCTGCAGGACCTGAGGTGATGCAGGAGTACTGGTAGCTTGTGATGGAACCTTAATTAGTTGGTTAACCATTTCAAGGACCTCGCTCATCTTTGGCCTGGACTTGGGGTTTTCAGACAAGCACTTGTTGGCAATAATGGACAACTTTTGTGCCGACGTTAGTGAGTAATTACCTTTAAGTCTTGGATCAATGATCTTCTTGAATCTTTTTGATCCTAGGTAAGGTTGCATCCATTCTAGAAGCTTTTGCTCGTTCTGAGGTCGATATTTATCAATTGGGCGTCTACCCGTGATAAGTTCATATAGGAACACACCATAGCTCCATACATCACTCTTGGATGTGAGGTGCCCTAATGAAAGGTACTCTGGAGCTGCATATGCCGTGGTTCCTACAAACTGATGACATAATAATATCACTAAATTTAGAAATTTAGTGATGAAAACTGAAATTTTCTAGCATGATTTTCCTTGTCCAAAAACTGATAACTGAAACATGTTAAGATAACTGAAACATGTTAATTTTCAACAAGTTCACATATATAATAACCTTTAACTCATTCAGTTTTTTAATAATATTTCATACTTTAATTTCTTCCATTATACTATAATAATATACACATCTTTAGCACAAAATTTTTAATAAAATTTTATTTATATTTTTATCTGATAACTTTTTTTCGTTCCTTTTTAAACAAATTCTAAATACAAAGCTATGTTCATTTTTTTTTTCTCAACAATCCGATATAAATTTTCTTGAAAACAAACTTTCTTGAAAACGAAGTTGTATTCAAAATAAAGTATTTTTGGTATGGTAAACGACTTTCGTATGTGCTTTAAGAGGTCATATTGTAGATATACTTGTACAAAATTTCAGCCGCATTGCGCGGGAAACTCTAACTAGTTAGTTCAAAGAGCCACAAACAACCAGAGAACCACGTTTTGACCCTCGGATGAGTAAAAGATCTAATGTGTGTGTACCCCTCCATGAATCAGGATCATCCATCGTTTTTGTTCTCTAGTTATTTGTGGTTCTCTAATGGATCTTCATCATATATATAAAGCAACATACACTGGTGGAGATATGAGTGAATCCTTCTTCAGGACCCAATCGAGCCACCCCAAAATCCGAAAGCTTAGCATTCCATTGATCGTCTAGAAGAATGTTGGAACATTTGAAATCTCTTAAAATAACCTACAAAACATCAAAGTTAACTTTCTGGCAATTATAAACTTTCTTCTAATCCCTTTTCTTGTTTGGGTTCAGTGGTGACTTAACCTGAAAATCCATTTCTTCATGTAAACATGTCAAGCCACGAGCAGCATCTTGAGCCACTTTCAGTCTCATAGTCCACGATAAAGGCGTTTCAAATGTTACAGATAAATGATCTCTCACGCTTCCATTCGCCATATATTCATACACTAAAAGCAGTTGTGTAACCCTTCCACATTCATCATCCTCTGCACAATAACCAATTAATTTCACAAGGTTTGTATGTTCAACCACCCCAAGAATATTAATCTCTGTTGCCCACTCTTTGTGCCACTGTAGTAATACAATCAAGATTCAATATCATCAACAAACCTTAATTGTAAACAAATAACAACTCACATAATTTATTCGAGTTAAGAACCTGCAATAATCCATTGGCGAGCTTCACAGCCACCTGAATCTCATCAAAAGGATGATCCAAACTCTTGATCACACCCTTATATACAGTCCCAAATCCACCCTCGCCGATCTTTGAATCCCTGCAAAACTTTTTAGTAGCTTCCTTGAGCTCATCGAAAGTGAAAACCCTCAGATTGCTTGGTTTCTCGGCCAAATTCAAGACTTCTGAGGTATTTGCATGAAAATTGTGTAGTGGCTGGTTAAGATCTGAACAAGCAGTATAAAAGGTTTCAGTCTGGGTGGATTTAGTTTGAGTTTTGGTCTCATATTCGACCTCGTCGTTTTCTTCTAATAAGGAGGAGAAACATCGGCAATGAAAGACCATTTCTTCCTTGAGATAATGCACTTGAAAGTTGAAAAGTTTAAAACTTAAAATTCTACTGAAATGGGAAGAAGAATATAAGCAGCACCTACTTTGTTTGGGTCCAATGGAAACTTACTTAATATTGACTACATGCAACAAATTATTAACCTAAATATTTACTGCTTTTTAATCAAAAACTGCTTTCAAGTCATGTTGTTGTGTGTAGGATAGGTTCAATTCAACCGGTTGGAGATATTTCTAATCACCGAGAGTTCATGAGAGTGATTCAACCTGCAAAACTGAAATCAATGTTAGGCTCGTCACGAGAAGGAGAAGATGGGGGTTCTTTTTGTAACGCCATCCGGCGTGAGAATAAATATCTTATTAGAGTGAGTAGTGAGAGTAGAGAGTATGGAATTGGATCACCAAAGAAGGAGAAGTCCAATATTTATAGTCGAGATGGTGAGAATGTATTGGAGGAGATGTCAGTTACAGAATATCCTTTTTGTCCCCTCTGTGACCGTTAGTGGTAGCAGAGGAGGGTGTATATTTGCGAAACGTCATTGGCTCGCTATCAGGATGTCCTTGTGGTCTTCTTTGTACTAACCATTAGTGGTGACCGATGAGGACAGAGATCCGCGAAACGTCATTGGCTTGACGTCACTATCCAATTGTCCTTTCGTCTCCTATGTGATAACCGCTAATGGAGGTTGATGAGGACATGGATATGTGGAACGTCATTAGTCAGACGTCGCTATCCAAATGTCCTTTGAGTCTCTTGTGCGATAACCCGCTAGTGGAGACTGGGGAGAACAGGGATCTGCGGAACGTCATTGGTCAGACGTCGTTATCAAGTTGTACTTTCGGTCTCCCTTGTCTTTGGCGTTTTTGAGGTGGCAAGTGGTCCCCGCGGATCACTTGTCTTTATCAGTCTTCCAAAGCTGGGTTTGCCACTGACCAGCAGGGTCTGGGTCCATATCTCTTCAACTGCTAACTAGAACTAGTTAATTCTTTTAAGCATATACGTAATATAACAATTGAAAATAGAATCACCGACAGAGTTGCGAGGAAAAACTCGTCACAAAGTTTTAAAGAAACCATCGGTAAAAGGTCTGTATGGAACTCGTCAGTAATCCATTGAAAAAAGTGTTTAAGTGTGACTTTGGAAACCTTGAGTTCTTGTGTCATATTCTATTTCTTTGTCTTCCCCTAATAAGGCCACTGGGGGTGGTCCGTTATAAACAATCCATCACTCGTGAAACTATCACGAACACCGCCGCCACCATATTTATAACGAGTGATAGTTATAACGCGTGGATTTTATCACGCGTTGAACAATTGTTGATTGTATGTGTATGACTTGTACGTTGTGTATTAATACTTGTAACGTTGGAATCCCATCACTAGTGATGATCACCGCCACTAAAGAATGTTTGTGAGTGATAGAATAGTGGTTGCTGACATGGCTAAATATGATTTGATGTTTGTGAGTGATGGAATTTCATCATTAGAGGAGGAGGGGCGGTGCGTTATAGCACCGTTATACAGAAATTCAACGCGTGATACAAGAACAATTCCCACCGCCACCTACTTTTTCAACGCGTGATACATCAAGCCCGTGATAAAATCAACGCGTTATAGCTTGAGCGTGATAAATGGATGTGAGGGGGTATGGGGGTTTATTGTTGGGTGTTGTTTAGTGATGACCATTGCCACCAAAAAAGGTTGTGAGTGATGGAAAAATGGTTGATGACATGGCGGAACTTGATTGGGTGCTTGTGAGTGATGGAATTCTATCACTAGTGACCACCCCCACCCCCTTAGTGACCACCCCCACTCCCCTAAAAGGAGAAACATAGGCAATGGAAGAACCATTTGTTACTTCAAATCATGCACCTGGAAAAGTTGAAATTCTATAGAAGTAGGAAGAAGAATAGAGATACCTACATTTTTTATGTCAAGTAGAAACTTCCTTTATATTGACTCGATGCAATGCAATTTTGCAACGGAAGTTTCGCTTGTAAGTGATATAAGTGTTTCTTTTGTTTTAGAAAACAAGGAACAACTTTTTAAGTTAAATTTACTACTTTATTGAAAGGTCACCTAATCCAGGATCTCACTCAACAAAGACAACCAATAGGTGTGCGGAATCCACCTGATGATCAACCACTGTAGGATGAAGAACTAGAATGCAAGATTTGTGAGATAAATCAAGAATACACAGAGTATTCTTGATGTAGGAGATGAGTGACGTCACACACACAGTAGCCGCCAGACAAAACACACACACAATGATTAGGGCACAGATTTCCACAAAAGAATCGTTCTGTATAACATATCACTAAGAGTATATATACAAAGGAAAGTCCTGACTACTAAAGTCAGGACATGGGCCCAAAGCCCAATACAATAGAAACCCTGACTAACAAGTGCCTAAATTTGGACTATGGAAGAGGAACAAAGTCCTGACCATTAACTTCAACATAATTCGGACCATAACATAAAGTTTTAACAATTACAATAAAGGACCCTTGAGTTTGAGAGCCTGCACTTATCACCCAAAGTGCATTTACAGACTCCCCCTTGATCAGTGCGGGATCTTCGATGTAAAGCTCAAGGTCTTCTCTTCATTAACTCTTCGAGTACATGCTGCCTAGTTTTTTTTTCACACAGAACTGCACGACCTTGACGATTGATCAGCTAACAATTGATCTTCTTCAAAGGAATGCAACGGCAGACGTCTTAGCTTCTTCAAATCTACCATCTTGAGATGAACGATCCAGATGCACACAGCTTCTTCAAATCTTCCATCTTGTGATGAACGATCCAGACCTGAAACACTTAACACCGGATTAAGAATCTTAACCCCGGAGACACTCGGCCCAAACCTGGATCCCAAAACTAAATTCCAATATCCCGGAATCAACAATTGAAGTATTAAACAACCAATATTTAATAATTTGTATTTCAAAACACGATCATTCACAAAAAGTTACTTCAAAACTTATACTCTTGGAAAAATATCACAACTTGGAAGCAGATTTGCCGAAACACCTTAAAATGACGTGATTACCCACACACTTAGATGGATCTTGCACGGCCGATTTTTATACAAAAATACTTATTTTAAGATTACCTAACTTGATGTTTAACACCTTATTAAATAACGTTCACAACCCTTAGAGAATTTTCAAAATGATAACTCGCACATAGAAACAAGAAAGCAAAATCTTTTTGATGTTTTTTTTTTTTTTTTTTTTACTGAATAAAGAAATTAAACCTACGAACGTATTTACACTAATTATCTTTTTGTGAAATCGGAGCAAAGGGATCATATCGGTTTTTCTATCAATATCGAACACAAGAACATAGTTTATCAGCTTAAGCTCTTAGAATGATATTAACAGTTCAAGACGTTCAACGGTATTGTGGTCCACTTAAGCTTTAGCACGCTTTCGAACACTGTTTTCGAGATATGCGATTAAGTGTATTAATAACTGATTGTAACTATGTTTACCCACCTCAGAATATACTCCCGTATCAAGGTATGCACGAGAAATCTTCTTACTGGTGAGTATACCATATATCATCTGTTTTGACGTATAAACTGATGTGAGATACTCACTTATTTAGAAATTGAAAACAAGCCCTATGTGATAGAATCACTTATTGATGAGGAACTTGATTTTCAGATGCATGAGGGCACAGGAGCAAGTCCGTGAACAGGTTAGTACCATCGTACAGACAAAGAGACGAACTTGACTCCCGCATAAGAGCTGTGATATATTATCACATATTTTGTGGGACATGTGATTGTTTATCACTTATTGCGGTCGAATGCATCATGTATTATATGATATTTATACGTATGTATGGTATCATGGAAGATCTAGACTTGCGTCCCCGTTGTTTTCGGTAAAAGAAACAACCATGATACCCAGATGATAAACAGCATAAAGACCACGTATCTCAGGACCTCGGCAATCTACCAAGACCATATATCCAAGAGATGTACTATAATCCTGCACCAGATACGACTAACCGATGTACTATCATTTCCCTTATATCTCAACACGACTTCATTTTATATTTTTCAAATGTTTTTGTATTTTTTCTTGAAATTTATCCTACAACTAAGAAAAATATTTTTTTTTGAATTTTTTTTTCAAATTTTCGAAAGCGGTAAGAACTGTACAGTAAACATAAAATAAAGTTTCTATGCGAGTTTTGAAAAGCATTTTACTCGGGGTTGATCATGCCAATCATTCGGACCAGATTTTCAAATCTAGCCCGATCGAATGTCTTCGTAAACAGGTCGGCAAGATTATCCAAGGTGTCTACCCTAACCACTTCTATTAAACCCTTCTCAGCACAGTCACGAATGAAATGATGCCTAACATCTATGTGCTTAGTGCGTGAGTGATTAACTGGATTGTTAGTTATGGAAATGGCAGAGTTGTTATCGACAAGAATAGGAGTTCGAGTAAAATTCAAACCGTAGTCCCTCATTTGTTGCTGAATCCACAAAACCTGAGCACAACAGCTTGAAGCAGCAATGTACTCGGCCTCGCACGTGGATAAAGAAACGGCAACTTGCTTTTTGCATTGCCAAGAGACAAGACGGTTCCCAAGAAGTTGTGCGCCGCCAGAGGTTGACTTTCTGTTCATCCAGCACCCTCCGAAATCTGCGTCAGCATACGCCATCAAATCCAGACCACCTTCAGCTGGATACCACAATCCAAGCTTAGGCGACCCTTTCAGATATCTGAAAATACGCTTGACTGCTTTCAGGTGAGACTCCTTCGGAGTTGATTGGTACCTAGCACATAAACAAACAGAGAACATAATATCTGGTCGTGAAACAGTAAGATACATCAATGAACCTATCATTGCTCGATATAGAGTCGGATCCACTTCAGGATCTTTCACATCATCGGATGAAAGCTTGATATTTGTCGGGAGAGGCGTGTCATAGGGTAAGCTATCTTCCAATCCAAATCTTTTGAGAATCTCGTGGACATACTTTGTCTGATGCACGTACGTCCCGGTTTTCCCTTGACTCACTTGAAGACCTAAAAAGAAAGATAACTCGCCCATCGCGCTCATTTCAAATTTGGACTTCATTACCGCTTCGAACTCACGACACAATTCTTCATTTGAAGAACCAAAAATTATGTCATCAACGTAAATTTGCACGATCAGAAAATCTCCCCCTTTCTTCAAAATGAACAGTGTGGAGTCAATTGCACCACGCGAGAACCCATGCTCCAATAGATGCTTTGACAACGTCTCGTACCATGCTCGAGGGGCCTGATGGAGACCATAAAGAGCCTTGTCCAACAGATAGACCTTGTTGTCTAACCCTGGAGCTTCGAAACCCGGTGGTTGGGACACATACACAGTTTCATGCAATTTCCCGTAAAGGAAGGCACTTTTCACATCCAACTGATAGACTTTGATACGCATGTGTGCAGCAAAGGCTAGAAACAAACGAATTGCTTCCAGTCTTGTCACCGGTGCATAAACTTCTGTATAATCAATCCCTTCATCTTGATTGAAGCCTTGGACAACCAACCGTGCTTTGTTTCTGACAACGACACCCTTATCGTCTTTCTTGCACTTGAAAACCCATTTCGTGTTGATTGCATGTTGGCCTTTTGGAAGATCGACCAAATTCCACACCTTTAACTTGTCGAACTGAGCTAACTCTTCTTGCATTGCCTCACACCAAGAAGTATCCTTCAGAGCCATTTGATAGTTCTTCGGCTCTATCTGAGAGATAAAACATTCATGCAGGCTAAGATTGTAGATTTCTTCCTTCTTGATAGCAGAGAACAAACAATGCATCTCTGAAATACTCCTTCACGTTTGCACTCCCGCATTTGGATTCCCAATAATATTATCAACAGGATGATGAATATTTGTTCTTGGAACTGGGATTGGCGGAGCTTGAAGATTGTTTCCCAAATTCGATTGAATCTCCCCCTCAACATTTGCATTACTACTAGAAGCTTGATCATTTCCAGAAGACGCATTAACATTTGGATATGCTGAAAAGTCAACGTAAAGATCACCACTTGTAGTTTGAGCAGCTGCATTGGGGATCTGCTCCGCAACAACATCATTTACGGTCGAAGAATCAGCGACTGGAACATTCGAAGACACATTAGTAGGAATACTTGCTCCAGCTCGCATCCACTTCATCCTTGTTCACAAGATGTGTGTAGACAACCTCCGAATCTTCTTCTGAAACATCAGGAAGATCAAATGAATCAAATAATTTATCATAATCATAACCGCTTTTGGGACCGAATTCGGACGGTGGAGGATCGTAACTCAAAGGAGTTATATCAAACACGATCTCCACTGTACGCTTCTTAACGTTATAAACGCGTTTGTTGGGAGTTCCATTGGCATAACCCAAAAAGAACCCAACTTC